>CM072888.1:30474139-31074139 GCA_037013685.1 Acridotheres tristis | reverse complement strand
ATGTAAATTTCCAAGAAGGCATACAAAGACCTTTGCAGGCAAGACTTTACTCCACATGTTAGCCTTAAGTGACAGAATACATTGCTTCAAATACCTAAGACTGAGGAAAAGCTGATGTTTGTTTTGGGATCTTTCTTCAGCTCAGTTCTGGGTATTTATTTGGATGAAATGTAGGACGTTAAAAATATACTGCCTACCAAAAGTAGCAAAGCTATACAACATTCCCTAGTTACAGAAATCAAGATTTATTGCCAAGAAAGTTAGATGACACAAGCAATTTATCCTGCAGAGAATCAGAACGAAGTCAAGCCCAAAGTCACTCATTAGGAGCAGTAAGAACAACAAAATCAATACACATTAATTCTGTCCTGAAAATAAGATTTGTGTTCTGCAGAAACAACAACAAAAGGACTCCAGTACCAAGATTTAACACTCTTCTCTTATAACTACTATGTTAGAGCTACCTACTGATGAAGTCTTCAGAATATTCAGGTTCTAGCAGCAACCTTAGAGTGGTGCAAAGCTGAAAGCCAATACCAAATAGCCACCAAGGTGCAGGTTTTAATCATAATCTGAACTTCAGTTGAACAAAATTTTAATAAATCTGCTTGAAATCTTGACTTTTGTATTATAGCACTTTCTAGAGCAGAGGATTTCCTGGAGAATCTATATATAATTTCCCAGAATGCCAGAGAACTCTATTTACAGGAATTCAGGAGCTAGAAACGGAAAGCCATAAATTGGATCGCAATGCCTTCCTGTTGTGTTTCCCCATCCAGCTTCCTTGAAGTAGTCCTTTAACACAACTACAACCTGCAGCCAGACAGGACATCTTTCTGCTTTGAAAATTACACAAAAAACTGCAGACAGAATTATGCAAAGAAAGTTCGTATCTGTAATTAACTGTTCTGTCTGGAAACTTCAACTGTGTAATTATGCAATAGCCTATGTCATCATTAGGTTGTCAGCACTGATGAGCTTAGACAGTATTTTCAGACTGAGGCTTTCACAATTTCTAGCATATAACTGTTTTCTCTGAGACCTCAGAGGCACTCCAAGTTCAAAAATCAAGAGGTGCTTATAAATCTCCAGACTGACAAAACCCAAGAAGTTTGCAGACTTTCTCAGTCTCCAGCACTCGTACCAAACTCTTCATGCTATGATCTATTTATGCCCCAAGAAGGGGCAGCTTCTTATTCCCAGACCAGCAAGTAGCTACATATATACTACTTAAAACTAAAGCTTTATTTTCTAATTATAAATATTTTATTTCTATATAAAGCAATCAGCAGAACTTGCATGTTTGCAACTATACATCTGTAACTATATATCTGAATTATATATTAATGGCATATCAAATAAATTCTTCACAAGAAAACATGCCCACCACACATATCAATTCTGTAATGCATCTGTCTGCAGTAGCACAGGTGTTCCAATTTTAGCTTTCAGATTTCCTGATTACTTAAGATGCTGAAAAACCCTCCAAAATAGTCAGCTACAATAAAGATTTAAATCAGCCTGTTGAAAGGCCAAATAAATCTCAAGTATCTATACCAGCTGTAGTGTCTTCCTATATCCTAACAAGTCCTGATACATTACTTTTCTTTAACACTTGTTTGGAAACAGCTTGATTTTAAAAAGAACAATCCATTTAATTCTCATTCTCCATCAAAATGAGACACAGCACTACTATAACCTCTGGAATAACGAATCATATTCAGCACATGCCTACTCAGGTTCAACTGAGATAATGAACATCCTAAGTACGTACAGTGGCAAGAATCTGTAGGTCTTTGTGACGACTGCTGTCAAGCATGCTTTAATTCTGTCAAATAAGATACCCCTTCAGTGCAAAATTCAGTACCTGGACGTAAAGCACATGCTAAACAAAAGTGTTTGCTCTTCTGCCCACCTTCTGGTCATTGGCTTCTCAGACAATTCCTTTAAAACAGTCTGTGAAAAAAGCTAAGCAGCATGCAGGTTTCAGTGGAAACGAGGATGGAAATTACTTCCATACAGTTACTGCTTAATACTCCTTTTGCTCTTGTATCTGTCCTGAGACCTAAATAACAGAAGTGTCATTCTCCTTCCAACACTGGACTTCCAGCAACTCCAGATGCTAGAAGGACCCCTAACTTAAGTCATCAGAGCTATTTTCAAGCTGTCTCATAAAAAGTCATGAATTCAGCAAGAACAATTTCTTGGTTGTGAAAAAGCTAGTTTGATTTATGGTGATAATAATTCTTTAAAATTCCAACCACTAAAGGATTCATTCAAGTCTTACATTTAAACTGGATATAATACCATCATCCTAATATCTATAACATTTGTAATTGTTTTGATAAAAGAACTTACAAACCAAGGTGTACCTATTACATTTTCATGTAATTGTACTCAGTGTTGTTCAAAGTTGAATAAACCCCAAAAAGTAAGCAGAGTAATTCCAAAGACATGGCTCACATTCCCAGGTCTCCGCTTGAGAGAAGCGGGACAATGGAAATTTGACATGTCAGAACTGGGAGCTCTTTCAGACATTTAAGCACTACACAAGAAGAAATCCCAAAGAACATTGCTCTGCAAGCTTATGTTTCATATGATATTCTTCCAGCAGATTAATCTGTCTGTTTCTCTTTGCTCGTTTTAGTCATTCTCTCTATGCTGAGACCTATAGGTGGTTTATTGTTTTACCTGAATAATCACTGCCAGAATTAGACATTAGCCCTGAAGTGCCTTGGGATGTCAAACATGTCTAAGTTGAACAATTCTCTCAGGCAGACATCTCATTGCCTGAAGATCCTGCCCACTAGTGCTGTAGTGTTCAAACACAGAATAACCAGAAAACTGCTTACTAACATTGTCAGCACTGCCTCTAATCCTCTTTATTAAGCCAGTTAAGCAGTTACCTGACATCTGCCAGAGCATTTCAGATGCTCTTGATCACATTAAGAGGTATATCCCAAACACAGAAGTAAGAGATTGGTGCTTGATATATCAGCCACACACAATTTTCAAACACTTCTCTTCTTATATCAACATGTTAAAGTTATATTTAGAGTGAAGATTAGAAATAGGAATAAATTTAAGACAGAGTTAAAATATATTCAGTAATAAAACTGATAACTCAGAATTTTGAGCTTATGATTGTCTCTAAACAGTATGCCTATTTCAACTTATTTCCATGATTATATTTTACAGATGGACCCAAGATGAAAACTGGTGTCTTGACTCCTGGTAGCAACAATGGGAAATGCAGAAGACAACCATAGGAAACAATTACTCAGTATTCATGAAAACAAATAATCAGAAGTATAATTTTTTAGCATATTTAGGTTATTTGCATTTTTTTTTCACTTCTGAAATAAAATCAGTGAAATAAGACAAGAATTTTGGTCAAGTTAGAGATCATTACAGAGTGCCAGTAATGCCTGTCAGTCTAAGATAGTGGATTAAACATGCAATCAATAAATACATTATACAAATATATGCACAGAAGCTAATTGACCTATTATCATCGAAGTCTTGGTATTAAACTTGTACAGTGAATTAGCCCTTCATATCAGAAGAAAAATTCAGAACAAAAATTACAGTCTCCTAAATCACCAGAAGTCAATTACAGAAGCAGCAAAATAAAATGATCTTGCATCCAAAACACTCCGAGGTCAATACAGACAAACCTGTTCTTACAACTTCCTAATGCGTCCCCAAAACCAAAGCTTTGAGTGCCTCAAAGTTCTCAGAATTACAACAAAAATATGATAGCTTTCAGTGAGACATTTACAATAAAGGCACAAAAATATTACTTCAGTCATCATTCAAGGAAGTCTCAAAATTAGGTGAAACAATAACACAAATTTGGAACTGGCTGTGCAAAGCCAACAGACTGTAACATTGATCAGTGACACTATTAAGAAGCCTTGATTCAGTGTCTGTTTGTACAGAGACAACTGCCAAGTCCTTGAATGTGTTTATTTTAATGATAGAAATTGCCTAAAAAAAAAAAAATCCCCACAGAAAACATATCCTCAACACAACATATGTGTTCCCGATTTACTGCAGTGCAGAACTGGCAGCATCCCAATGATATTTTGGCACCTGCCCTATTATCAGAAGGCACAATACACCTTTAGGAATATTTTCAGGACAAAACAGAAGAGGCCAGCCCTGCTGCAGAACTTCTTTGCATTATTAAATATACTGATGCAGAACTTCCACAGAAACTTATGGATGTAGAAGAAGCATGAACAAATACATATATTGCCTGCAGAGATCTACCTGAAAATTCTGACACTGACCCAGAGATCATAGAATCATTTAAGTTGGAAAAGATCTTTACAATCATGAAGCCCAACCATTAACCACTGCCATGTTCACTACTAAAACCATGTCCCAAAGCACATCTACATATTTTAGATATCCCCGGGGATGGTAACTAAACCACTTCCCTGGGCAGACTGTGCCAATGCTTGACAACCACTTCTGTAACTTTTCTTTTTGTAACCCAATCTAAACCTCCTCAGCATAACATGAGGCCAGTTCCTCTTATCAATTCTTACTTGGAACATTCTCTAGCAATTCCTTTCTGCAGTCTTTTAGGACTTAAGTTTTATATCTGTAAGATGCAAACATATACAGCTATAGACCACATACATTGCATTTACAAAAGCACTCCATCTTAACACAATTTCAGTAAGGTGGTCTCAGCAGTGCTGCTCTGTTTAAAAATCATGAGACTCCGAGATGAGTTCAGTTGGCTAGAGCAGTGCTAATGATGCCAAGTTTGTGATTTTGAACCCTGTATGGGCCATTCACTTAAGAGATAGACATGACAATCCTTATGAGTCCCTTCCAACTCAATATTCTCTGAGTGTGTGTGTGCGTGTGTGTGAATAGCTAAAGAAGAAGATAGATTTAGCTCATTTTTGTCACACTTCAAGTCAGTCTATGCAGAAACATACAGAAACTTTGGCATAGTTTTTTTGTTGGTTTACATGCACTGCTTCTGTCCTACTGAGAGCCTTCAGAGCAATATGTTACTACAAAAGACCCATGAATTCAATAAATGTTGCTTTTATTGTAGGACTTAAAAGCATGACTCTTGGATTCCCACTCTTAAAAGACTACTCACAGATCTATTTCTCACCTGTCCTTGCACAGAACTACTGCCTTGCAGCATTTCTGAGACATTCTGCTCTACCCCATGAAAGACACTAACATTTTCATCTAACAAAACAATCAATGTTTGAGTAGCTACCAAGAAGTTGTGCTGCTTTATTCCCTTTGCAGATTTCCTTTGTTTCAGGATGTGATGGCTGGGGCAAGCCAGTCCTGAAGAAGGCTGCATGACTAGCCCAGCACCAATGTGTTTGAGTCTTGTGATTTGCCATGGTGATGTAACTCAGAAAACTTGGCTAAGGCTGGATGGTGATATTACTGCTAATAGACCTGAGAATTTGGTTCTAATCGTGAAAAGTTCAAAAATAATCAGCTGAAATTATATATCTTTATCTTGTTTACAGCCTTCTTAACTTCTCATCCCCTTTTCCCTCCCAATTCCATCACCATACAACCACTATAGTCTTAATACAAATACATGTTTTTCATTCCAGACTGCATGACAAATTGGGAATGGGGAAAAAAAACAAGACACAATGTAATTGTTCAGCTTTTTGTCTCACACCTGTCTACCACATCAGTAACTCAGAAACTAATCAGCTTGCTGTTTCTCATTTCAGCTGTGAACATTCTTTGTAGTAATGTTTTACACACAACATTTTTTCTCTGAAATCTGCAGTTTATATATATAACTTCTACTTTTCTTTCTCCACGCTGAATTTTATTAAAGGTTGCAAACTGAATTACATAAAAGCACACAAATATTTTGACATTAGACAAGAGCTTTTTCCAGCCAGAGACATTAACATTAAAATTCAGCTCAAGATGTCCAAGAGATAACTACTCTTTTTTAAACACTTGTCCTTTTTTAAGAATCACTACCATCACAACCAGTAGTCTACTACTAAAATCCTACAGACTGCAAAGTTTGTTACTATTAAGAACTTTAATCGAAAATGAAATCTTCTCAGCAGGGACATGTGGGAGGTAGGAGCATAGATCCTATCAGGATTTCATTTGAAGGATCTCTAAAAAAAAAAAAAAAAACCACACTTCACAATAACCTGGGCTAGAGTTTCCTTCATATTTTTTAAAAACAATACAAGCAGTAACTAAGTTAGTTCCTGATTAAATTGCTCAAACTACAGGGAATGTAATCGCAAAACTACGTTGTGCTACAGCCTGGCAAATCAGAAACATGAGGTTTTATTATTGAACGACTTTGGATTGCAAGTCAGCAAACCATAAGATATTTTCGGCCAATCCAATATTCTTAGTGAAGAAAATAAGGGAAGCTTAAAAACGTACAAGATTTCCTTACAAAAAGAGTAAACCAAGCACCACTGATGCATACACAGAAATATCAAACAGTATGGCTGAAAAACACATACAACCCTCATATGACCAATGAGGAAGAAAAAGAGGTGCTTGTTTTGTTAGACACATACTTGTTTGCTTACACCCAAAGCCCTTATTGCCAAAGATTCTTCTGCCATCATAGCACAAAATTCAATTTTGATCTGAAAAATTTTGTTCAACTGTCCAGAGGCATAAACACCCTCTACAAATCTGCTAGAACTTTGTTTTCCAAAGAAAATGCTAATTGGAAGCTCATTACTGGAGACATCAAGAATTATTATCATGCAGGCATGAAAACAGAACATTTTTTTTTTCTTTAGACTACCAATAAAATATATATTAAGTGACCAAAATAACTATTTTTAAATGAGATTTCTAGTTAGAAATCTAACTAGATTTGAATAAAGGTAGCAAGTTAAAAAAAAAAAAAACAAAACAAATATGCATGTCAAGTAAGGCTCAATTCTGAAGTTTTGAATTGCAGATTTTAAGCCCTTTTAACATTAACTCTCATCAAATGAAAGGAGTGGAATGACTGGCAAATGAAAAATAACTCAAGATGAACTGCCACTTCTAGTAACCCAGTTTCCATTTAAACAGTGAGATGGCCGTAGGGTTTGAGAATTTGTCACTACCATGTACACCCACTGATAGTAAAGTAAACGCAGATGTGATGAGCCAATTTTAAACAACGTGCTCCATTTTATCCCTTTGGACATTAAAAAAAAAAATCTACAGAGTTACCATGAAAATTAACTTTTTTTGCTTTTTAGTGTAGGATAAAATATGTGCTTATAAGGAATACACAATTATTTTCAGCATTGCATACACCCAATAGAAACTTACTTTTTTATACATATCACTGACAAAGCAGATAGATACACAGCTTTCACAATGAAACATTTTTGATCAAATAAACACTGCAACTGCATTAGTCTGTCTGCCCATTAGCATTTAGGAATAAAGATTTAGCTTTTCTGCACTGAGACATTAAGTTTTGCCTCAGGGAGGTCAAACAGGTCAATTAACAGCTCCAACAGTTGCAGCTATTTTAACAGAAACAGCACCCAATTTCAGATTTCAAAGCAAATATACCATCACCGAGCAGGGGGAAGAAGTTGCAACTTAAAAAAACAATCTAAAATGTTAAAACCTAATACTCTTTTAATGCCTTAGTCTTTATGATAAAAATAAGAGAGTCAAGTGGTAACTCTGTTAAGTTCATTAAAAAGTAACCAGGTTGCATGTTCCAAGCTGATTTCCTATAGCTCAGAACTGAGTGGATCAATCCCAGCCTGGCTATCACTTTGCTTCTCTCCTGTAGTAATCAAAGAATTTTTCCAAACATGTACATAGTAAAACTGAAATTCCATTTTTCAGAAGAGTGCATCTTCAACACATAGGCTGAATTCATGAAATAAAAAATCTCTCCAAGTTCATTACCCTAAAAATAGTACACTGAAATTAGAATGCAGGTTTCATGGGATTTTCTTACTAAGTAGATCTCAAATTATCCATTAAAAAAAAAATGTAAAGCTACAGCTCAGAGTAACAGAACATATATTTTTAGTTTCAAAATATGGACTTTTTCATTTTTTTTAATAGAAAATATTAATTGTTAACTTTCAGGTTTAGCCCATTGAACATTAAATCAGAGCTGTGAAATGCTAGAACAAGCACATTTTGCATTAGCATTTATATCCAGAAACTGCCAAACTGCCCATTAAATCTTTTGAATAAATCATGGGGAAAAAAATGTCAAGAAGCAACTAAATAGGAATGACAGGCAAACAACCAAAGCGAAGATGAAGTCACATGAAAGGAGTGACAAAGGAAATCAGTGCAAAAGAATTGCAAAATGCACTTCCAGTTAACCCAGATTTCACAATCTCCTGTTTGTGAATTGTATTTTCTCAGGCACATATTTCCTGTAATTTTTGCCAGCACTGAGTATATGGTTAGTTTACAGTATGGATTCATTCAGCATATAATTCAAATTTAAGTCAGAGTGACCAAAATACTGGGTCTAAACAAAAACCCTGTTACGTAAGAGACACAAACCAACTGGCTAGAAAAGGACATCATCAGCACAATGACCCCTAGCAAATTAGTGTGCAAAATAAATAAAGATTATATTGGTCTAATTAAAATTATCTATTTACCTATAGATTTTATCTATCCAAGATTTTGACCTTGTGTATTTCCCATACATAACATTAGTGGGTTTTGTTAGACCTTAATTTAACTTTGCTGAATTGTCAAGGCCCAGCATTTGAGTTTACTCAATCACATTTTCCTCATGATGCTCCATATAGGAAAAAAATACACATGTACAAAAGAAGGTATAAAAGTGTATTTTTTGTATGCTTAAATGTTCAAATAATGCCAGACAACTTAGAAATTAGAGTCTGGGTTAGGGGCACAAGTAAGAATCTGGTAAACATTTTGTTTCAATAAATTGCTTCCATAAATGAAGCAATCACAATCCTCAGATCTCTACTGTAAATCTGAGCTGACACTAGAGCACATCCCTTCTAATCAAAAACCATGTTAGATTTGTCAATTTGGCACCACTGGCACAAAAAGCTGAGTACTACTGCTTTCACAAAACTGAAGTAAGACTAAATGACAATTAATGAGAAGACATCCCACATCCATATATTAATTTTATATAAATTTAATACAACATGCACCACCAAGCAAGAGCCACTGTTAGCTCTTTCCCTGGCACCAGCAAATTCCCCTGGTGCTTGATGATGAAAATGAAGTGGATCATTTATACTTAGACTGTGCACACTAGGCAAGGAATTTTGGCACTAAGCAGTCCTCAACTCACTTTAATGTGAATTAATTCTGTGAACATCATACAAGAGGAAGCAGAAATACTTACTAGTACAGCACTTCATTTGCTTCATGCCTTTCGTATCTAACCGTTTCACACATCAATCTGAAAGGGAAGAAGTCAATTTTAGTTACAATTCCTATCAGTGTCACAAAGACTTCACTTTCTAAAGTTACTCAGCATTTCCACAGATAATTTCCAGTACTTACAGAAACCAACCACTAATTTAAACCCAAGCTGATTCATAATTCAAGAGAGAAAATTGTGAAATCTAAGCATTTAAGTTATTAGTTCATCCAAGATCAACTTGATTTAGGGCACTAGATGAAGCTGTTCCCATAAAAAATTCTATAAAAATAAGTAAAAATTATTATATTGATCTCATTCATAGTGATGCAATAAAAGCAAGTAGCTTTATAAAAACAATTCTGAATTTTAGAAATGGTGGGAAACGTACTATGTGCAACAGTAATCAGAGATACAATATAAAAACTGCTCTCTTTTTCAAGTCGGGCCCAATAGATAAGAAGTTATGTTGCGTGCTTCTCATTTTGCTAAAATTCAGCAACTTGAAAATTACCATGAGATTTTAATGCTGAAATCCCAGAGGGCTCAAAGTGGAGAGAATTTCCTGCAGGAAAATCCTCTGTCTAGTGGGCAGGATTAAAGTGCTTTCATATTCACTGTCTGCCTGACAAATGTGACATAGAGAGCAACTATAATAGAACTTACCACATACTAGGAAATGCAATGTTAACTTGATGTAGAAAAAAATCACAATGCCATTTCTGTCTATTGCCTCAAGGAAATAGCCCTGTGAATTACTGGGGGGTGGGGACAAAAAAAAATCCCACTGCCTCCCTTGGCCTGTCTTACAGCTCTGAAGCAGACTGCAAACCCCAAGGCTATTTGACAGTCAGACAGAGATTTACCTAAGAGGCTCATGAGAACATTCAAATAAGGAACTATATTTAAATTCTGGAAATAAATTCTCTTTCCTCACATAATCCATCATCAGAATCTTGGTATATCAATGACCAGCTGCCAGCAATCATAAGTAGACAAAAGCACTCAAAAATTGCTGCTCAGGCAAAAAGTCTCCAAAACGTTGATTTGAGGCCTGTAAGAATTGGTCTGGGTTTGACATCACAATCAATTGCCATTTACTAGATCATTCATTGCAATAGTCAACAGACGGCTACATAAGCCACCTTAGCACTCATCTCTCACCGGATTTTACTTGTTACTTCAGCCCACTGAGAAATAATGCTTTTTCTGTTCAAGTTGTAGGCTTACAGTGGTATCATGGCAATTCATAAATTGTTAATAGAAATTTGACATCTTAATTCTGTTTGCAGATAGATATAAAAATTAAGAATCAAGTTTTACTACCACAGCCTTTCCCACACACCCCAATGTTTTAGATTTACACTTTGGACCATTTCTGAGAACTTTTCTCACAGAAAAACATCTGTTGTATGAAATTAAGCATTATGTATTGCGTATCAATTTCAGCTAATGAAAAATCTTCTTCCATCCTGGCACAGCAAAAATACTTTGAACCACAGAACCATCTTTTTTCAGATACTTCTCTCCACCATAAAGTTGGGTCTTGTCAAAATCTTTTACAGACACTGAAAAGCTACTGTCTGCTTCTACCTCCTGCGTTTTCATCTTCCTTCTCTGATCCTGTTTTGAGAGGGAAGGGGAGCACAAACATGAAGTCACTGATGAAAAGATACCAGAAGAGAAGTCATTGCTAGAATTCAGATTTAAAAAATTAAATACTGCCCAAGGATAGTCTGCGCCCTACTGGTCTGGAGCGATGCTGGGCAGTGTGCCACCTAAGAGCAGAAGTCACAGGAAACAGAATCACTTCAACAAGCAAGTTTTGTTCCCCTCTGAATTTGGACAGAAGGAAGCACATTCTTCATAAAGTCACAAGTTCACCACTGGCACTGAGTTTTACAGCGTTTTGGTCTCATTATTAGGACAGCAATAGAGGAGAAAATGCCTCTCAACAGAAGGTAACCAAGCATTTCAGTGTTTGTGTTACAGCGAACAGCCAGAAATTACAGTGACCAAGTAGTACAAACTAGATTGCTTCCTCAAGTATTTGAAAAATTGAATTAGTTCTGATCAATACTGGTGTCCAGTTTTTGCTCAATCACTCAACTGTGATCTTTATCCACTTCCTCAACGAATGTAATAAATTACAGATGAGATCACCAGCAAGACAAATGGTAAGTTATTCACTACTAGAGGCTACATTTAATACATTCAGTTTTAATGAATCTCAGAGGTTTTTGTGGCGTTCCACCGCCACAAGAAGAGTTGTATCCTAAAGGATACTATAAAAGCTTTCAGTCCAACATCTACTGGGAGCCCAGCCTTTTCCATGTATGGTACTGTAAACAGAAGCTCTCTTTGAGGAATTCGGTATGCTGGGAGAACGAGTTCCACACATTCCTCAGCAAGAGCCTCATGCTGCACAGGAAGCCAAGAAGCACACATCAGCATACCACACAACCATATGTGCACACTTTGATCTTTGTAAACAAGTTAACATCAGCTCAACTCCAACTGTGCAAAACTTCATGTGCTAAAAGTATTGCATATAACAACATAACACAGAATACTTCAACTGAATGTAACCATGACCTCCTTCCAAAGCAAAATTAATTACAGAGACTTCTTTGAAATTAACATTCACATTGCAAAACGTATCTTGAGCACTTTGGAAGAAAGAAAACCCCGCCTTTTATTTTCTCCAAATTACAGAATATTGGCTTGGGAATGTGGACTCCCACAGAATGACGAAGCAAGAGGCCAGAAATTAGAACCTAAACCAGTATTAATCAAGTCAAAGTTACTTCAGCATCCTCAGATGTGGTCGAAGTTGTCAAAGCTCAGGATATAAAACAGCAGTAATTCACCCTCTCTACCCACAGGGCATAGAGGAGATGTTCTGGCCTCCTACTGTAGCTGCTCCCACTAATATCCAAACACCCTTGAAAATCTCTGCTGTAAGATGCTTGTGGGAGGACAACTGAAACAATTACTTAATAATCAAAGTCTTTAAAAAAAAAATAGGAAGCTGTCAGGAAAGTGTTGACTTGAATTCTTTTGCTTCATGAAACATTTTAATAAAAAGTGATGACATTTATCAAATATCTTTACTATTATTTGCATGTATTGTATATAATGCATCTAAAATTTCCACACAAAAGCAGGCACAAACTGAAACAGAAGCTGAAAAACAGACTCTGCTCTGATGATTACTACAGTACATAATTGATTTCATCAATATATGGGCTTGTACTCTGTATGAAAGCATTTATTTCTAGTCCAAAAGTTTGAAAAGAAAACAAATGCATCCATAACAGATAGGAATAGGATGGAACAAATAGAGATATACTATGCAGACACACAAGGAGGAAGCGTTAGAATAATAAAGAAGGGAAGAAAAGAATGCAGTGATAGGCAGTTTGAGGTAGGATATACAAGAGTAGCATATGGTTACCAAAATTACTGTTCCTTTGCCTTGTTAGTGCATTAACATATACGGTTTTTAATGACAAAGTATCATACCTTAGCTGATGCTCTCTCAGATTAGACAATGCTTCCATTCCATGTAAATATGAATACACAATCTCCAAGTCCTAGAAAAATAAGGAAAACATTTTTAGTATTCTCAGTTTGGTAAGAGCTGTTAAAATACTGGTTTTAAAAGCATCCAAAGCTCTCTTAACAGGGATAGTAGGGCCACTTTCCAGGAGGTTAAAGGCCAACTGCAGGAATACTTTTGATTATAATCTGGAACCTCACACGAGGAAGAATGATAGCACATCCATGTCAAATACAGAAACCTTTCTGCTTTTGCTGTCATTACTTTATGTCTAGGAAACAAGCCTAGTCCAGAATTACAGTGAACTATTTTGCAATTATCACAATCCTGCTTTCCAAAGCCAACATCCCCAAAACTTTCATTTACTTTGTAAAGCGACGTCATAAGAAATCAATCTTTTCATGTTCAGGGGAAAAGAAAGAAAGTACATCACAATCGAACAAAATACCCCATTGTACAGAGATATTTCTAAAATTGTATCCTCTTCAAACAGAAGATAATCCACAATCTTAAATGAAGAAAAAAAAAAACTGGCATGAACAGAATATTATTGGCATGAGATAAGAAAAACAAATATGATTCTAGTTATAATATGGTGAAGTTTTACATTCAACCATAGTGGACCTCCAATATCCAGCTGACAAAACATTAATAAAGATATGAAAACAACATCCAAGGCTAAAACATCCTAAAATGCAACTGTGGAAACACTAATGCCAGGCTAGCGGCTTTGCTCTAGTTATACTTAAAATAACATTTAAGAGAAAGCTTCAGTGAAGCCAACAACCTCTATTCAGAGTGATTTAACTTTGGATCATGGGTTTTATGCTGTTTTATCATCCTTTTTCTTATTTTAGAACTTGCTAGTTGAGAAACAAAGTATGATCCATAATTCATTAAAAATCAGAGCAACAGTCCACAACCACTAGCTGAGGCTGACAAAGTTGAGAATAAACTAACACCAACACAACTCTTGTAGCTTACTGTGAGATGTTTTTCAAGTAATGGAATATATCAAAGGTAGAAATTCATAAAAGGTCTGATCACTGAAATATTTGTGAATTTAAAATTGCCTAAAAACTACAGAAATACTTGTTTCCAGACACAACGAAAGAATGTTCATCAGGCAAAGACAAATAATTGACATCGCAGAGAGAACTTGAATTTAAGAAAGAAAAAGAAAACCCCGCTAAATACATTAAGTGCAGAAACATGCTGTACTTGTTAAAACCATGGTACAGATCAGAAAATATACCAGGAGTTACACTCAGTGGCTAAGGCTAAATAGATGTATCTCATTCTGTAACAAAAACCATGTCTTTTTCTCACAGTGGAAAAGGCAAGTGTTCAGTTTGAAAAAGCAGAAGAAACACACAAGCCAAAGTGCTGCAATTTCACTTCAGTTTTGGCCCTTTCTGTTCCCTTGCCCTCTAGAGGCCTTGGTCCCTGGAAGAGAAAAGGGCACATCAAGGACAGAAGTAATTATGCATGCATTGGGACGGAGGGACTCCGCACGTAGCAGGTTCCGAAGAGAAAACACAGTGGCGGCTCGTCTTTTTACTTCTTTTTTTCCCATGCAAATTGAAGCGTGTGAGAAGACGTGTGGGCGGCAGTCAGTGGCCTGCTCACTGGCCACACTGGCCGGCGGCGAGCAGAGGGTAAGGGGCGAGCCAGGCGGCGGCCGTGGCGACCCCACGGCACGACCCCCACGGCACGACCCCACGGCACGACCCCCACGGCACGACCCCCACGGCACGACCCCCACGGCACGACCCCCACGGCTGCCGTGCCAGGCTGGGAGGGCACCGCTGAGGATCGGATGCCCGTAGCAGCATCTTACATGGAAAAGAGTCTGGCCAGGAAAGTGCGGCCTTCGCTCATGTCCAGCAAGTCTCTAACAACACGCAGATTAAAAAGGAGAGCAACTTTCTTCCACCATCTCGCAGGGAGGTTTCTTTGGAATGGCAGATACTATCTGCTGCAAAGTACCCACAGAAGAATAAAGAACCATTAGGGATGCTAGCTTACAGACCCAGGAGTGGACCCATGGGCATGTAGTTTCCAAAACTGATGGGTGACACAAATCTAGTGACCAACTCGACAGATGAACAAAGGAGTGATGAATACAGGTTGTGTTCTGAGAGAAATGCAGCTGAAGTGACTTCGTGCAAAGGGAATGCATTAAATCAGGGAAGGGATTCATAGAACTGTAGAAGGGTTTGGGTTAAAAAGGGATGTTAAAGATCATAATTCCAACACCCCTGCCATGGGCAGGGTCTACTTTCACTACATAAGGCAGTTCAAAACCTCATCCAGCCCAGCCTTAAGTCATTCTGACCGATTTCACAAGCAACAAGGTATGTTTAGTGAACTCTTCTTTTTTAAAGTAGGTAATGCCCTTTCAAAATACAAGCATACTTGTCAAATATTTCCAAATACAACATCCCGTAGGTCCCTAGATAAGGAACTGCAGATGGTGGAGGTCCTTGACTAAAAAGAAAAAAAAAAAAAAGGGATAAAGAGATTTTTTAAAATCTAAATAACTCTAATAAAAGGGAGAGGCGAGGAAAAAGCACAGTTAATGAAGTCTTTACTTATGCTTCCATCATAACTGCTGGCTAAAGATACCTCGTCACTGAGAGAACTAAGGTGAGGGGCTTTTTTTCGATTTGGGAAAAAAAAAAAAAAAAAAAAAGGAGGGCAGCAAGAAAACATTCTAACATCTCAGCTGCCATAGAGAGCTGCTGCCCATTCCTTAGGCGGTCTTTCCAGAGGCGTCTGGCAGGGAACAGCTCCCTCTAGCACCAAAAGCTGGGCATTGAAATTGAAGTAACCAAAAAACAGCAACATCTCTTTCAATCAACTTCTCCATAATAACTGCAAAGTACAAAAAACTACAGTATAGTCAAAAGAGAAAATATATATTCATGCGTGGTCAATAGGCTCTGCACACTTTCAGTCAGCCTGCAGCACTGAAGAGGAAGAAGCTAATTAAAAAAAAAAATAAAAGCAGAATGTCAAGTTATTGTTATTAGGTTGTTGTTAAGTCACATCAGTTTTCCATTTATCTCAGGAAAAATTTCACTGCGCTTACTTGGCAAAAACACTCATTATCGAACACCAATAGCTGTTTCGACTTCTGAATTCGAAGTGAACTGACAGAATGCAAGAGCCCTTTGGAAACATCAGTGCCAAGTATTGCAATATCGTACTAAGCAGATTCCAAGTGCTTGAAATGAAACCATTTCACAAAAATCACACAAACTCAGGCATGTAAGCTATGAAAGTTTTTGATTTTGATATTCAAGACACTTGACAAAAGCTAAACTTCTACATTTCTCAGGAAAAGAACTGTCTTTAAAGGACTCGACACGCCTACATGATTTATGCCGACTGGTTAAGCAAAACCCTTAAAGCAGCAGCTAAATTTAAGCCCACTGTGACTTACACAAACATTTCTGCCAGTTCGCAGTGTCCCTGCGAGCTGCCTCTAGCGAATGCACAGGCTATGTTCAAGCAGGCAAGTGACAACAGCACAGACGCCTCCTCGGATGCTGTTTTCACAAGGCGTGTACCCAAATAACCAGCGGAGGGCAGACCGAGCCACCGAAACCTCTGAGAGCCTCATTCCCTCCAGCTTCTCCCTTCATTGTCTCGAATATAACTTCCTAAGAGTTGGAACAGCCAAGAGGAGCACCGTTAATCGTCACCACTACAACTGGTTAAATATTCTGCTACAGGAAGGACTACTCATCCAAAAGAGCGGGGAAACTACCAGCTTTCTGCTTCCCAGTTTTATCCAGCCAGCAGAATTTTAAAAAGAAGAAGAAAAAAAAAGGCAAAAGCCCTGCAAAGGCTCAGCTGCTCTTGCTACACAAAGGTTGTGGCAACAGCTTGAAAAAGCATCTCAATGGAAACTCCAAATCCAAAAATTAAACGCAAAGCACAAATTAGTGCAGATTTTAAAAGCATGTTTTTATTTAAATGAAAACTAAAAGACTGAAATCTAATCTACACTTAAATCTGTACTGCAGCCAAAGTCATATGCTTGGGTTGCTGTGTGGGAAGCAGCACGAAATTTGTTTAATTCAGTGTTATTTCTTAATTTACTTGTTTCTGTGGTGTCAGATGGATCACTTTAAAGTTCTGACTGTACATTGAAACAAAACAAGGACACTCAAGTTTTAACACAGCATCTGCAGAAACATACTGGTCTGCAACCTTACCTCTGCTCTCCATTCTAATAAAAATCTGCCTATGTTCATGCTCAGACTTTCTTATCCATTTGATTTGTGCTTCAAACATGTTTGCCAGCTACACAAGGCAGAGAAACCCAAACCAGAATGCTGGCCCCAAATTCATACTAGCTTAATGAAGACATTTTTACTTTATTAAGATGATAGAGGTATGAAAATTTGCTATTTTGGACAGAAAAACTTAAACCACTCTAAAAATTGCAGCTTACACTGATTTGCATTAAGGTGTGAAACTACAGGCTAAACTCAACTATTCATCCTTGCCACAGTTAAGCAAAATCCTGAGAAATTCACTGTTCTCCAAGTAAGAAATTCACTCATTTCTGTGATGTGGCAAACAAGCAGAGAGCAGCTTTCATCTTCTAATAGTTTGGTTTCTTTCAAATCAAAAGGCCAAAATAAGAAAGAAGCTAATGCCTTGATTCATGGTCTTGGGTCTTGAAGGACAAAAAAAAGAAGGAACTTTTCAAAGTACCTAACATTTGCCTGAGGCTCAAAAAGATCCGCTTGGTGAGAGTACATTGAAAGAGTATTTTGAAAGGCTGATCTCTTAAAAATAACCCATTTTTAATTCACACTCAGCCAACTACGAGGAGGACCAGGCTCCAAGGGAAGGGGCTGTAGTTGCTCCCCATCTCAAGTCGCCACTCCAGACCACACGCCAAGCCCAAGTTTCACTGCTGTGGGGACAGGAGGTCCCACCTGGTCCCTCCGTGCTGACTCCTGCCACCTCCCCAGCCCCAGGGTGAGCACCCGCTCGCAGGAACCCAACTTGGAGCTGCTCTCTTGGCAGCACAGACCCATCATCTCCAGTGTCAAGGTCATGGAGGCACCCTCCTGCAGCCCGGAGGAGGTGGGACCTCAAAGTCTTTCATGGCTATCAACAGACCAGAAACTGCTGGCAGGAAGAGAGGCATTTCTGTACGGCTGACTGAACAGTTATTTTAGCTCAGACTGAGACCTCCCCAAATTGTGATGTACTAACAAGAGCAGCAATGCCAAGTTGTTTCTTCTTATTGAGCAACGAATCCAAAGAGCAGCGATCCAAACCCAGGTTGTTGAAGTCCTGGCTCTCTTTTGTTGTAGCTGTAGGATCCTGTCTTTTTCCCTTTTCTTCACACCCCCAGCACTTGAAATCACATGACTCTCAGCTAGGGTAGCTATACCAAGCACTTACATTCCTTTTTTTTTTTTTCTCTACTGTTGATTTAGCACTGGCCTGTCTGGCTGCCTGTACTGGCTCACCGAGGCCAAAGCAGTCACCAAAAGAAAGAGAAGGGACGACAGCGACATCAATCCCATCCCGCTAACACAAAAACTTCCACACGCACAGAAGAGCTGTGGCCACTCCCATGTGGGATTGTTCCCATCTGGCTCACACTAAAAATGCCAGGCTCTCACTCAGAGCAGCTCAGGAGATGACACAAGTCAGTGCCGTCAGTGAGGGTGAGACAGAGACAGCAAGGTGTGCGGGCAGGGCAGGGCAGCTCATCAGCCACCCCGGCCAAACCTCCCTCTGCAGGCCAGACCTGAGGGGGAGGAAACACTCACCTAAGGGTGAGCTCATATTTTGCAAATAGTGACCTGCAAAATACAGGAGCAAACCACAAAAACTGACTGCCACAGTGACAGAGAAATCCAGTATTGCTGACACCAAAATCACTGCCATGCACACATGAAGATGAATATTTCATCTTCACCTCCAATGTGCCAGCAGTGGAAAAAAACCTGAACACACTGCTAACTGCTGCGCAGGAGCATGCCCAGGTATGTACACTTATCACTGAGCCATAAAGAGATTAAAAAGAAGTATTTATCTGCAAATTTTTAACATTCTTTTTCTTACATCAGGACTTTCAAATTCAGGTGGGGGTGCTGCCACATGGGAAACCTGCCAGTATCCAACCTATTACACTACCAATTTCAAGTAAATTTTTCTTTTTAACTTTACTGTAAGCTACAAAAACATTTCTCTACAAGCCATTCTTACTATTATACATAAAGATCCGTGGCTTAAAATAAACTAAAGCCTAAGTTATTGGAAATAATTTATTGATGCTGAATTGGCAGCTATACAAAAAGAAATTAAATATTTATGTGACATTACGTATGTTTAAAGCCCCTCACTGGTACTTACATGAACGGGCCATGTTTTAAGGAAGAACATAAGTTTTGTAAATTTACCTGAAAGTTCTGAAAAATCTTACCATCTTAACTTGTATGCATTGATCACAATTAATATGCATTATATTCTGGGGAATTCATGACAAAATATCACTCCAGAGCAACCAGGCATAACTAAGCTTGGGAGTCAGCCTTCACTAGAAGGCCATCCAGCCAAACCAAACCTTCACTTCCTCGAGGCAGAGGAAAAGAGATACTGTATTGATCTTTTTAAGAGTTATTGACACACAAAAATTGTTATTTTTAACTCCACCATGAGGAGGGTGGGGACATTTGTTCTACATTACAGGTGGAATTTTTAAACTGGATTAGAAACACAAGGAACAGGCAGTTTTAATCTGGAACTGAAGTGCCCATGCATGAAGCTAATCAGGAACAACTCCAAAACCCTATAAAGAAAGAGGAGAAACCCATTTTCCTGGGAGTAACCCATTTTCCTGGGAGTAGTCTCAGTACAGAACAGAAACATGCTTTTCCAAAGACTTAACTGAATTACTGCTTCAATGTCAGATGCTGGAGAAAAACCATGGGATCACAGTAAAATAACTGCAGAGAAATATGATGTTTCAGCAGGGTACTGAGATCAGCTTTCCTATCTTTGAAAAATACTTTATTTCTTTTGTGAATTATTTTCTTTCTAAAGAGCTTCCCTCAAAAGACAATTTCATTACACGCTCGTTTCTGCCTTTTAGAATTATTTTTTTCTAATTGGAAGTGTACAAAAATGAGTTGGAAGGTTCAACGACCCACCCACACTAACAGACTTTTAACACTGTCTCAAGAGTAGTCCAATTGATTCAACATATCCTGCTGGTCATAAAGCTTTCAGCAGAATAAAGCAAAAAAAATTAAGACATTCATTATTATAATCATCCCATAAGATGAGGGGATGAACATGGAAAGGGTAGACGGGAAATTAAAGCCTGCCATGCCATACAAGTCCATGAGCAAACTAATGAGCATAGGAAATTACAGGGTAGTGCAATGCATTTCTTTTCTGCTTTCCGGACTCTCAGAAGTCAGACAATTAAATGCTTAACACAAAAGCCCAAGTTCTGTAGTCAGAAATGCAAAGGTTGATTGCATGTCCAAATGCAAGAAAAAACAGTTCCGCCACAAAAGATCGCTCCTACTGACAGCATAGTCCATAATTACAAAAGGCATTTCAGTTATTCACCACTGAAAAATATGTACTTATCTTTTTGCATCTTTTCAATATTTATTGCCAGAAGTTGGAGGTTTGTATTAAGGCTGCTAAATCCATTTTCACATTCATTGCACAAATATTCACATATTTTGTTGCAGAAGGCTTTATTTAATGATAAAGGGAGTTTCAAATTGTTTTGAGATAGGGTTATTTATCCCATATTTTTCATTATCTATATGAAATAACACCCAGTATCCTATTAAACAAAAATCAATCTTGCACTAACAAATGGATCAGCTACTAAATATGGTGGCACTTATTTTTAAACAACTACTGGTAACAGAGACCAATTTTATGTAAGTTTTTTCAAATATACAGTAGTATAATTACTGTCAGCTTTCAACTTAAAAAAAATTCTTTTAAAATTAATTAGAACTGAAAAGGGGAAAATGAAGTGATACACAAATGTCCTGGAGTTAATAGTCAAAAAGTAACTCCAAGTTGGCACCAAGTTGTGATGGCAGAAGCACTTTAAAGGACATGGCCTAGAGATCAACATCACAAAAAACAACTAAGGGGGCCACAAAAAGAAGATCATGGTGAATCACCTAAGGTTGCCTTCCAAAAATAGGGTCAGTAGTTAGCTGTGCTTAGAGGATTCCCCAAGAGCTGTGAGAGCAAGATTATGACAGTTTTCAGATACTTTTAGTGGTGAGTTTGAGGGGCTTTTTAAGAGTGCTTAATTAGTCTACAGGTTTCACAGCAGGCAGGTTAATATCCATAATACCAGGTTACTCACAAGGACTATAGTTCACACAACCCAAGAATAACTAAGCCAGTCAAACAACTTGCCATGAAGGAAGCACATCACTAAAAGCTTGACCTAGATTAAACCATCATACAAACTCCCTTATACTGGGCAAGGGCAATCTATTTTCTGAAAAAAATTAAGCTTCTGTGAAGCCTACCTAGGTCCTGGTACCTCAACATCATAGCCAGAGCTATTCCTTCTTCAAATGCATCATTAAAAGTGTTGTGATCATTGCAAAAAAATCCCAACAACGAACACTTTGTAGCAAACTGGTATTCATGGCGGACGAACACATGGCAGACCAGGTATGTTAAATGGGGCCAGTTTTCCAAATCATGAGCAAAAATGTCACAGTGACGTAGAAGAGGTGTCTTTCACCAACTGATATGTAGTAATTGTTCCTGTGAATACTTTAAGCTTTCCATAGTGAATAAACTGTAAATTCAGTACCAGGATAAGGCAGAAATGTGCCTGAGCTGATGAAAAGGTAACCCAGAAAGCCACCTCTGCACAATTACCTGTGATCATCTGTCTGCATTTGAAGCTGTAACAGTCCCAACCATTCACATTTAACTCCATTTAACATAACTGCATTATACCTTGCTTTTAAAGAAGACCTTGGAACAACCCTTCTTGTGTTGCTGGGAAGGAGTAGCCCAGCAATGAAATGGGGGTTTCAGCACTGTCCCGAGTGCTGAATGTCATCACACTCCACCTTCTGGTTTGTGCATCTTCTCCTCTGCCAACCAAAACCAACCCCAAAACCACCCAGAAACAAGCTCCACCCTCGTCAAGAAAAATAAGTTCCCAACCCAGCCAGCAATATACTCCTTTCAGAACTACCCAGAACATCAGGGCCACCTCCACTTTGTAAACTGGAGTTTTCTAGAAGCCCATGATGCTAGGGGAGATCCTGACCACTCCTCCAGAGGTTACTTGTCACTAGCCCTCACCACTGAGCTGGGCTTCAGCACTGAGGAGCTCCAGGCTTATTAACATGACAACTCACATCCAGAAACAAAAGGAACCTGCACGAGTTGAGAAATGTGCTCTGCCAGAACTTACTACGAAAATATCTCAGTAGTACTATAATCAACAGAAAATACAGTGACTTGTTTTCTGTGGCTGGCTTACAATCATTTCATATTGCTGGCTTACAACCAACCAAAGCAAAAACACAAAACAAACAAAACAAAAATAGTTCCCCTTTCCAGCCACAAAGGCAACAGTGGATATTTGCTGAAGTAAAACTGCATTATTTCTTTTTTACTTTGAGAGTTTGAATTTTTTAAAATTGGAAATAATGTTGTTCAGTTTCTTTATGTTTATGAATTTTAAAAAAGCAGATACAATAAAATCATGAGGAAGAGGAAGAAAATATTACACCACAACTTATTTCAAAAGTTTATATCCCAATATATATCCTTTATATTCATGTTTTTAAAGAAAGCATTAAAATTCATTTAGACAGCTAGAATTTGCCCAGAAGTTAGAGACACAAGATAGCCAAGAGTCATATTCTTTTTTTTTTGTTAGCAGATACATTTCCAGCATATTTCAGAGCATTGCTTCCAAGAGATATTAATCTTACTTGAAGCATCAACAGTAGGTCACATGAAAATTATTCCCAGGCTATCAGGCAAATAATCATACTGAAGTACATATTTGCATGTCAAATCATTCTTCACCCAAAAATTAAGCACAAAAGCTACTGGTGGTCACATCCTTCCAGAGCTGGCACTTCTCCTTTTCTAAAGAAGGCAAACACACAACTAACTAAAGTCCTAAAGTACTTTCCACAGAATAATCGTCAAGCCTGAATGTATTTCTTAGCTCAGGTATTTTCTGAAACAGAGACTGCATTCAATAACTCCAAATTATTAGCTTTTGGGATTTTTTGAGGTTTTTTTTTCCCCTCTTCCTATAAGCAATGGTAGAATTCTGAGAGGGATTAAGTTTCAGGTTTGTTTTTTCTGAGTATTACTCAGGGTCGAATCAATTTCTGTATCTCAGATGGGCTTACTGGGGGGACAGTAAGCTTTGCTCTGACTTCAGCACACGTTTCCACTCAGAGCAGAACACCAACCACCTAAGAAATCTGCACTTCAAATGGGCAAGCATCCACAGAGGTCAAGCTTCTGTATGATCATGGTGGTGGCAAAGCACAGCCCCTCTCAGGTAACTGCACACCAAGGTAAATGCAGCTCCAAGTAGTATAAAACCAGATGGAAAATACAAGCTAGTGCCCTTCCATTGCTGAATGGGTTGGACTTTCATAAATTCAGGCTTGATAATTATTCTGTGGAAAGTAATTTAGAACTTCAGTTTTTGTTTGCCTCCATTACACAGAGGAGTAATGTCAGCTCTGGAAGGATGTGACCACCACTTTTGAGATTAAGATGCTCTCTCAGGCACTGGGAGAGCATCTGACACCTCAGTGAGTAAACCCTGCTTGGCACAGCTGCCTGCTCTCCGTCTTGGGCTTATGCTGTGACTCTTTAATGCCTCAGGTCCCACAAGCAGAAACCATGCAGGCACCCACAGACAGTCCACAGGACACTGCACCAACACCAGGGCACATGGGAACACCCCGGCTGGGTGCAAGGCAGGCGGATGAGCTGGGTTCAGCTCGTCTGCTCTGCCTGTTAAGGTGCAGTGACACAGAGCAGCTGCAGCTTAAGTAACACATCTGCCCTCAGAGGGAAGGACTTGAGTGTCTTGGTTCAGTCTTACCTGGCACAGCACCGACAAGGAAAAACCATCAGGAACCGCATGGGCGTTTGAGGAACATAAGACAAGTCACACAGAGTGAAACTTCACTCTGCCAGCCCCTAAAAAATCCCTTCTGGAGAGAACAAACCATTCAGCTGGTTTGGCTGCACTATTAAACCATAGGACACAATCTGGAACCATCCTTCTCAAATATTCCCCATTAGCAGCTCTAGGTAGCTCTTTCCCAGCTCTTTGAAATCCTTTTCATCTCCTCACACCTGCTGAAGGCATCCATCAGATCCAAATCCACTTCCATGCATCAGACAGCTCAACACCCAGACCTAACACCTATACTGTTTGTCAAATAGACAGTTCCACACCTTAAACACGGGCGTTTGTAACACAGATTGCAGATTTAGTCACACGGACACGATTTTAACTCACTATCACAAAGGAGATTCTGAAAAGGCTGTAAGCTGTAAATTAAGCTGATCTGCCACCATACTCTGTTCCCTGACTTGGCTAGCTATGAATGTGTTTTTCAATAACTCTACCAACAACCATAAAGAGATAGAGATATTGCCAGTTATTTTTTTGTGACCAGGGACTTTCTAGTTAAGAACACAAAGCATCACAATAGCAGTGACTGCTCTAGGCTGGCCTGCAAACCATCTACTGAACTAGAGTTCAATTAAACAAACTGCTACTGAGATAGGTGGCTGCCACGTCACAGCTGATATTTTTTTTTTTTACTGAAGTCCAAAAACGTCCCTCCATATGTTATACTCATTTCTCTCCCCAGAAGCCTCAACAAAGACGGACATTCACAAGTCAGCAGGTGGTGCAGCCTCCAAAGGACCAACAGCAAGTGTTGCAGGATTGAAAATCCAAACACACCAACACGTGAAAACCCTGTCCACAGGACAACAGCAGGCAGCCTCTCAGAATCTTAATCCAACCCATATTAAAAGGAAAGAGGTTTTTCCATAGTCTTTCCAGAGCAGGACCATATGTCTCATGCTTTGCTCAGTGCAAGTTAAACACGTTAGAGACATAGCATTGAATTCCCTCTTGTATAATAAAATACACACCCTTGGTTTCATAACAGTATTCTGACCTAGTTCTTAAGCATCATTTTTTAAATAAACTTTTAACCAGTTCTTCATATGTAAAAACTTGCAGGTTGATTTGCAAACTAATTTAGACTAAGCATATGACAGCCATCCATTTACCAAATCTTAACAAGATACTGCTTTATCAACTCTTGAGCAAAGGACGTTTGTTCTTAAACCAAGTGCATACCTTCACAGCAGCTTAAAATCACGTGTTGTCTCCAAAATCAGACATTAAAGGTATGCACATTCCTCATCAGAGATTACTGCTTATCTCCCGAGTCTGACGACTCACTCTTAACATTAAAAACAACTCCAAACAGAGCTCAGGTAAGGCATGGCAGTGAAATATCACACCCCTCCCAAAAGCACTCAGATGGACAATAGGTGCAATCTCTGCCATCAGAACACCACATTCAGTGGCAAGAGGCCTTTGCAATTAGGAACCCAACTCTAAGCAAGTTTGAGCACCACATCACTATCTAAGCATTCCTAAGACTATACTAATAAATATGACCAAAGTTAACTTCCTGCTTGCACAGCCGTGGAATGTCCTAAAACATAGGAGAAACAAGCATTTTTCCACCTTTTTTCCCCGAGTCTGCCACAAGAACACAGGAGTGACAAACGCGATTTCAAACAGCAGTGAACCCTTCCTAAATATACAGCGGCCTGTGGTGATGCTGGATGACAAAAAAATGGGAGACCCAGGCAGAAACACTACCACCTCCTCCAGGAGGCAGCCAGGAGCCTTACTCCAGGAACATCTGTTGGGATATGCGGATGCACCGGGCTCACCAGTGGTTCCGAGCTTTGGGCACAGAGGGATGATTAGTGACAGTGACTAACAGCACAGAGCTCCTACATGGGGACTGAGGTAAATGGCTGCAGAGGGATGGGAGGGCGAGGCATAAGGACACCAAACCTGTGGTGTTCAGCATGAGGAACTGAGATCCAGGCAAGTTTGTTAGTAGCTCTGGCCTCCATGGCTGGCTGCTGGTACCAACAGAGCTAATTACTGTTTCTGCTCTCTGCTCCCCAACCCCATTTGGAAGAGCTCATTAAGTCAGGAGTCAGGCAAGACCCACAACAGCCTCCACTACATTTAGACAGCACTTCTCTCCTGGAGAAATAAGCCACAGAAACCATGGAGAGTGAGATGCAGAAGGCAGATCCACAGGGAGTCAGCTTAGGAGCAACAGAACTGGATCAAAACTAGCTCTGTGGAAATCCAAGGTACTTTCTGCATCCTGTTCACTACCCGCAAGTTCAAAAATAAAGCCCAGTAGTTTCACCATCCCTGCATCATCATAAGCTTTCCTCAGTGTGCCTGCTGCCTCTCAGCTAAAGCATCCTGCAGGACCTGACCTATCTTTGAAAAATTATCACAACACATGTAAACTGAAAGGGAAGCCTGTAAGTGTTAAGACTTTTTCCTTTGAAGACAACATGCTCAGTTACATTTAACACAGATCATTATTATTTCTAGTGTCACACATCAAGGACCAGCTTTTCTGTCACATTTTATCTATTTAATCTGCAAGTGGTCAGCAGTCTCAGACAAACCATCTAGTTCAAGAAACAGTAGATTGCAAACTTTTCATCCACAACACAATACAAACAAGTGTTTTCAGATTATAAAGACATTGTTTCTACATACAAAACCCATGCACTACAGCTGAGACCTTCTGACAAACTAAGGTTTTACCTTGTCACATTAGCCCCTCTGCTTTACCCTCCCTCACCAGCATTCTTAACCCATTTCAAAAGTTTGATTTTTTCAGAAAGACGTGAGGTTTTTGGCTCCTTTGTGAAACTATCAATTGCTGTAGACTGGCAAATATATCTACCATTTACTTTTTCCTCATCCTTAATTCAAAGAAACTCCATTTCTAGTGCTTTCCCTTCTGTAGTTTCAGTAATACTAGCATTTAGCCCTAACAGGCAGACACAGAGTTGATGGTCAGTATAGAAACGAATTAGAGGCCTCAAAGTAGCTGCTAGAGGGAAAACAGCCCTAAAGAAACTACCAGGGGAGGAAAGAACTTGTCACCTCTCTTGGCAGTCTCAAATACTAGAAAGAGTCTGAATGCATCCAGCAGCAGCTCCAAGACCCCACACATTTAATGGTGAGCCAAATCCTGCAAAATCTGGTAAAAGTTCTACAGAGTTTACAGCTGTACTTTTAACTAAAGCTTTTTGGCACTTGTGAAGGTACAAAGAGCAGCCAGGAGCTCTAGAACAAACACACAAGCTTCATGTGTCCATGAAAACAACCAGCAATGCAATAATTTTCTTGTAAATTTTGTAAATACTTTATGTCTGTTCTCAAATAGGGGACCCTGCAGCTTCAGTTAGCTCAGCCAGTTACTACATGATGCTAATAATGCCAAGGTTATGAGTTTGATCCCCATATGGGCTATTCACTTAAGAGCTGGACTCTGTGATCCTTGTGAGTCCCTTCCAACTCAAAATATTCTGTTATTCCTTCCCTTCGGTACTTTGAGTGCACCAAGACTGCACTACTTATGCTTTACATTTATCTTCCCACAGCTGAATAGACTGAAAATAAGGCAAGATTTGGCTGTGGATCTCAGTCACAAGTAACTAATTCAAGCTCTCTGCAGTTTGACTCCACTTCGGCCAAATACTATTTGCTCACTTACATTTAGTGCATGTGCTCGCACAAAACCTGCCTTGCACACAGTTTGGGGGAACCTGCACTCACGAGTGCCCTGCTAAATTTAAATTCTGCCCTGGGAGATTGTAGAGACCTTTTTGCAACCTCCCAGAGACTGCCTGATGACTGCAAGCTATGTACTGATGCAGCACATGTACTAAGTGCTGTCTTGTGGCAGCTCTGCTCGGGTGGGTACTGTACAGATGAAAGACCATGCTGACAGACAGAGACAGTTGTTCCTCCAGTTTCAACAGCAAGTTCTGCCAGAGGAGATTCCCCAGAGTTACAGTCATGATTTAGCTGGCTCTGCACAGTTGGCTAACCCAGGGGTCAAGGTCTGCACTTTTTTTACCATGGACTTGCACTTCCCTTTCTGCTTCTTTTTTTCTTGTTTTGTTTTTTTAAGACTTAACTTACAAGTCAAGAACAGCAAATGCCTTCGTTTGTGTTTCGGGGGCTTTTTGGGGGAGGGGGTTAATTATTGAAATGCTACATTTTCGTTTTAGTATATGAAGAAGTTATAGATTTCTAACCTTAAATTACAGAGCAGATTCCTTCCAACGATATTTTGATTTTCTTTCCCACGGCACATGACAAGACTCTAAGCTCAAGATTTAATGCTACTCTCTGAAATTATTACTGCACTGTGAGCTTACAGAAGATACCAGCTGAGTAAGAAGTAAGAGGGTGGCTAGTTGAGGTTAGCTATTTACTAGGTTACAGTTACAGTCACACACAGGGCACATACAGAGCACAAAAAGCAAATGAAAAGGCCATTTGGCCTTTAGGGAACCAGCTGATAATTCCAAGCATTCAGGGTCAACATGATATCCTTTACTGTATCATGGAGCTGGTGGAGGTGTCGGGCTCCTTTGGCATTTGGAGGAATGGTCACAATTGTGAGGGCACAGGGAGGTGACAGGACAATGCTAGGCTCAGGCCACTGTAAGAAAGCCTACAGCTTTCTTCATTCTGTGCTTTCTGGAATTAATTTTCTGGAGTTCCTTCAAAGATATTAAGTGTTTGGGGAACTAACTACATCATTTTGATGTTTTAAACAGTGGAATAAAGGACTTTATGAGAAGCAGAGTTGTACAATAGATCCTTAGGTATTTCTCCTTTTGAAGCTTTGGCAATAGCTGATCACCTTGTGGCATTGGTATAGTCTCACTTGGTAACTGGGAATTTATCTAAGGCAAACTTGTCTTAGTTTTGCTGCAAGTGATTTAGAATTCCCAAAGGACGGGGGAAGAAAAACAAATGCTGCATTCAATATTGATCCAGAGACATAACCAAAGAGATAAGCACAAGTCACAGAAATAAGCTAATGGAGTTGCAGTACATCTGATTTCAGAAACTTTTTTAAAGTTTCTTATCATCTCTTCTTCGTTCACTTATATCTACTAAAAAGTCTTAAAAAAAAGAAAAAAAACCTTTTGCAGAAGAAATTTGACAGGAATTATAAAGGTTTATCAGCAAAGACAACCTAAGTTTAAGCTTAAGTTTGGATGTTGTCAAGAAAAAAAACATTGAGTACTATGCTGACAGCCTTACAGGAAGTGATGAAACTTGCAAATCTGATCTGGAAAAGTCAGAATATAATTCAGAGAAATGAGGTAGTAAGAGCTGAAGTTCTTTTAAAGGTATATATCAAAAAAGTGAATCAAGGACCTCATCTTTTATTACAACATATTTATTCTTTTGATTGAAGAAAGAAGACTTTTGTACACATCCTGCATATATATCAATTTTTGTCACGTATGAGTCCACTAGCTAGTTTCAAACTTTTTTGATAGCATGGAAGATTTACAACAGAGCAAAATAATGAAGAAATTCAAATAAACTGGAAGCAACAACCTTTAGAGGCAGAGAATCACAAAGAAGGCACAAGTTGAGAACATCAAACACTTGAAAACACAAGTATTTACACAGATTCTTAAACTCACAGAATAACTCTTTAAATATTAATAAAACCCAAACCTCTAAAGTACTTCATACCAACACAAATGACCTGAAACAAAAGATCCGCTTTTCCAGGCTTTCTAAATTAAAGTAAATATTTAATGCAGAATTTTCCTTAGTCCAGTAACCAAAAGTGAGTCCTATGTTAGCAAATCAGAGCATCCTACTTTCTTTCAAGTTATGAGCATACTTTTGTATGTTACAAATAAAAGGTGACCTCAAGAAAAATTGAGCTTTGCTAGTTTTTAAGTAAGCACAACTTACCCAAATTCTCAGGTCTTACAAAAAAAAGCAATGCTTCTATCTCTGGTAGGTAACATTTTGCCAAAGAAGGAAAGGACTAGTCTCACTGTTAGCTCTCATGGTGAGCTGGCAGAGTTGGAGAAGCTGGAGCATTTGGCAATGGAAGACCAGGAAGTCAGTATCTGGCTGTCTGACAAGACAATTTTCTGGCTGTAATCTCATTCTCTTAAGGAAATTAAAATAACAAAAGATGCTGTCATTGTCCTTCTGGTTAACAGCATTTCATTCACTTGAACAGCCTGCTGTTTGAATCCTTAATATGACTATTACCAAGAATAAGTTTTATTTGTGACCTCAAGCCAGCAGAAGAAAGTCTCAGAATTTCCTCACAACACTGAGATGGCACACACAAGTCCAACTTCACCCCCAGAAAGTGCTTTGTTGGTGAGTACATGCTTTATTGAAAACAACAACATGCATCACATATGGAAAAAGGGTTATGGGTGGACCATTTACACAATGAACACAATAATCCTGACCAAGCAGCATCACACAAAACTTTTCTTCTATTCTCTATTCAGTTGATACTAAAAAACACCCTAAAGTAGTCCAAAGCAATAGTAAAATGTTGAAAATTCAATAATTGGAAGCAGTATACTAGAATAAGTCTTGCAACAAAACATACGCAAGATTTCCAAACAACAAGTATTCCACTGCCCCTGGTGTCAACACTTTTCTCCAGAACACTGTATTAATAAAAGGCATGAAGAGGCAAATCAGAAAAGCCCTTTTGATAAGAATAAACTCTCAGGGAGAAGAGACCATGTGATTGTCTGAACTCCTAGGCACCATTCAACAAGAAGAATCACATTACTGTAGAAATACATTTTGACATTACTAAAACTCTTGATTTAGCCTCACTGTAGCTCACAGTTTACAAGCAACCATAGTGAAGTGTCAGAAGATGCAATGAAGTGCCTGCACTTTTTAAAAGTCTGGTTTTTTTCTTTTAATATCTCCTGCTTGGACATTTCAACAGCGAATCCCACAGTTAATATGGTTTTAGAAGGTTATGCCTCAGGTCAGTATCTTGAAAAAACCACTTAGATATTTATAAGCTTTTTATGCAACATGAAAAGCAAAAGTAACAAAATAATACATCTGGTTGTTTACTACTTCACCATTACAACACCAGAAAAAAAAAACAGTAACTGTTTTGAGACCAAGCACAAAGATGTCCTAATTACTGGAAATCCCTCAACAAACCTAAGCAGCAGAGCAAGATTAATAGTCACAAGACCCAGAGATTAATCTATTTACCAAAGAATCTGTGCAACAAAGCAGTCTAATACTAAGATTACTGAAGCTAGATTTTCAACAAGATAAGGGTCAAGAGACCTAAACATTGCGAAACATCTCCCTAATAATGACTTCTTATAAAACTAAAAATACACTCTAGAAGAAAAAGATATTACCTTGATGACTTCCATTTAAACGCCTAATTCAACAAGAAACTCTCTAGATGAATTAAAACAAGAGCCAAAATTACTATAAACACATTACAATGTAAGCCAAGTAACAAGCTGACCAGTGAAATAAGTCCTTTGTTTTTAATTACCTTAAAAGTACAAGAATGGATGCCGAAGGGAAAAAAAATATATTAAGGCCTTACCCAACTCCTACCCTCCTCCTCATAAAAGAAATCCACTGTGTTGGAATAGCATAACCATCAGTACTAAACAGCATAACAACCAATAAAATAAAGCCAAAATCTAATCGCTAAGAAAAAGGGTCTACAACTCTAATTGTAAGAAATTATCTATTCAATATATTCCACAATTCAGACATGGGATTCTCTTCCAAAAGCATGTATTACTGCTTTATAAGGAAAGAAAAACAACCAGTGTCAGATCTAGAATATAAACCTACTTAGCTTAATATGTGTGTGTATATATATAATTAGAATTTTTTAAATAGCTCATCAAGTTAGCTGAACCAAGAGATGGCTCTGAGGTACCCAGACTGGATGACTGCCTGCAAGCAAGCATCACATATCAGCCTTCCAAATCCCAGTTCAATGAAAGATAGTACAGTGAAATTCGATAACCCATAACCTGGAAAAAGACAATTCAAACTAGAAATTTCAAGGGCTATTGGAGTCTTTGTTGTGTAGATTGTTTAAAAACATTCAGTCATCTTAACAAAGAATTCAGCAAATTTTATTGCTTACACGAGGGACAGATGGCTTTCAAAAGACAAACTGGCTGTAAGCTACACAAATGCTACAGAAGACACCACAGTTCCTGTATGTTGGTTGATCTTTACACACTTCATTATTTAGTCAGAGACTTCCACTTGCACAGATTTCAAAGGAATGTGCTTTAAGAAAAGAATATTTCGCAAAAAAGACCTTAAACCAACCTAGCACTGCTGTCACTTGAGTTTGCACTAAAGAAATAAATGCTCACTCCTAATGCTCCTATCATCCTATAGTTACATTTACCAATTTATATCTTTTTTAATGTGCACAGCATGAACTATATGAGAAACACCTTACAGCTCCTAAGAGCATGTGCTACACGAGGGGGAACACACTGCACTGAGCTGCATTCTGTGCTGACACCACTGAACACCTGACTGAGATGGGACAGAAAAACGTCTCCTGGCTGCTCATCCTCAGACTTCCAGGGACCTATAATGAAGCTCAGACGCTTTCCTCAGCGTGGGAGAGCTCTCCCATGAAGACAGAAATCATTCCTTCCGTCTAAGGCATCCAACAGAGGGGAAAAAGGAGGATGACAACAGAAGGATTAACAACCTATTGCAGCTCCCAAATTCCATGCTACAGATTCAGAGGTCAGCCAGCTGGTCCCAGAGGAGCATTTCCTCGCTGAAAACTCCCACCAGACAGTGCCACCCGCCCCCCACTTGACAGCTGCCTGTCCCAAAGACCCGGTGAGGGCTGGACAGGGGTCCCCGCTGATGGCCCAGCGGGGCAGCCGGCACATACCCCACCCCGGCCAGCGGGGAAGGGTGAACGGGTTCAGTGCTGGCAAAGGAATGTAACAGGCAGGCATTTTTCCCTACAAAGTGAACTTATTCACAGGCCTCAGAAACTGCAGGCTTGTGGAAACCGGTATTTTTAATGACTAAATACAATATAAGAATCCATGAGTAAACTCAAGGCTATCCTGTAACTGTTAGCACTAATAACTTCTTCATTTACACCTAGCTCAAGAGCCAGTTGCACCAGCCATTTCTCTTTGTGTTAAATAATTGTCTTTAATAGTGCTTTTATGGCAGGCCTTCATTTTCCCATACTCATTAACCAGGAGACTTGAAAACAATAGGTCTTGCATGCAAAGACAGAGGATGCAGCTGCTTCCATCTATAAATAAGATGTTGTTGTATCAGATGTGACTGCTATTGTTTCAGCAGTCCGTCGGTTACAAGAGAAGATTAGAAGTAAGGGTCAAGGTGTATTTTTTCCTTCCTTTGAATTGACAGGACCACTGTCTTTAAAAAAAAAAAAAAGGACCAAAAATGGTGAACAGAAGAGAAATGCAATAGTTTATGCAAGTCTCATATTTTCCAGGTTCTTGACATATGACAAACCTGAACTGTAACAACAGAAACCACTGAACAGTGGAACTAGCTTTGTATTTTGATAGTAATTTATGAGATTACAGAGCTGTCACATACTGTACATCCAGTGATACTTTAAAAACACCTGGGGGAAAATGTAAATCTGAGCTTTCATTAAGATTTTTGTAGTTAATGGCCTATCTGTACATACTGACTTGTATTCAAATCATACCTCAGATTTTCAAGGAGGCCACAGAAGAAGCATGAAATAAAAGCCTGTATTACTCATCAACTGAGATGGCACTTTAGGAACATTTTATTAGGAATCTGAGCTTAAGATGGGCTTGACATATATCCCACTCCAATTCAATCCACAGCTCGCTCCTGAGTGATGAAAAGAACAAGAGAGACAAGAGTAGGGAAGCACAAGAACATCCAAGTGCTTTCAGTACTGGTTTGTGAAACTGCATCTCAAGAAAACAAGGATGGATCTCAGGGTCATGAGTAATAGAGCATTCGCAAAGGAAGAAAGGGAAAAACAAAAAGACCACTTCCTACACTTATCAGATAATAAAACATCACTAATCCATTGTCAAAGACTTCCTCTCTGATGTACCTTTTTCTTGTGATGACAGCAATTACATTAAGCCATACCACCCCTAATCCAAATCAGCACTATCATAAATGAAATTACATTAGAAATACTCAGACATTTTATCAGTACCTTTAGTTTACAAAAGTATAATTTAAGTTTTTCTTGAGAAAAGTGTACTAAGGTAACAGTACTACACTCGCCATTGGGATTTGACTGCTCTATGTGTTACCCTGAAGCTGTTGATGACAGAAGACAGGTCTGCTTTGGAAGAGGAGCAACACTCCTTAAAAAGCTCATACACCTCACCAAGATGTCTTCTAGCCTCATCTTCCCAGCAGCTCCTACCAGCCAGGCTACTACTGTAGGAGTGCACCCCAAACCTATGGAAAAGCCTCATCCCTCAGATAAAAATGTTTCCATCTTTCATAATGCATCTAGAACATACACTCAGAGGCGATTAAATTCTAATCTGGCTCCAAATCCAGAGACATCTGAACTGAAAAATACTGTACCTTCCCACACAGCCTCAATTTAAAATATATATGATATATCTTCCTATATCTATATAAGGAAGACAGATAAACAGTTGTTCCTGACAAGCCATATGCAACTTTTGGTGGTTTTTCTGTACTAAGCTTCATACCACTGTGGCAAATTTGATTTAAGTTTTGGGTTCTCTTTATGTATTTGAAAGACAGGCCAGCCCTCAGAAACATGGTGGGGGCAGCAAGAAAAATCAACTAAAAATAGGGTTAAGGGAGAAGAATTTTCAGAAGCACTTGAGGCAGAAACAAGTATTGCAGTCAGAATGACAACTGAAAGCAATACTGAGTAAAAAGCACAACCCAACAGACCCAAAATGTGCTTATAATTAAGTGAATTCATTATAAATATAGGAAAAACAGTTCTGAACACTATTCTGTTTTACTTTTTAGTCTGAAAATATACAAGCATTATGTTGGAGGAAACTGTCTCTTCTGTTCTTGCTAGCAGGAAATGCCTATTTTTACATTCAATAGTGCCAGAAGCCTCCAGCATCAATTAGTAACTGCGTTTAGCAGAAAAATGTGACTTCCATCAACAGTAACAAAGTGACATCATTATTCACCAAGTGCTTTACATTATTCTTCAGATAATTGACTTGCTTTTTTTTTTAATTAAAGAAAAGCTTTAAAGGCTGCTAGCAGTAAGTTGTGCTGCCTGCACACATACTCATTCCCCTGACAAAAGTTCAGAGGAACAAGCCTAGATTCAAAATTGAAGTCTGCACCAGTTCACACAGCCACAGATTACTAATGATCTACTGTCCTTTTAGTCTAAGAGGCTAAAACCCTTTGAAAAATCCTTTTAGTGCTGAATCACACAATCTGCAGACATCTGGAACTGTCATAAAAAAATCCCATTTAAAACAGGCTAAGTCACTCACTGGCTTTTAAAGGCAAACTATATGCACATCATAGAACTCAATTATTTAAGTTCTCCTATTTTTCAGAAAGGAGTATATTTTTCCAATTCTTCTTGAAAAAAAAACAACCACTGGAGTATCAATTAAAGGATTTCAATGACTTTCATGGCTTGCCAATATATCAATAGTATACAGTAGTTATACAAGCTCATCAGCTAGACAGCTTGTCATCAAACATTAACTTTTTACAACAAGTTACTTAACATAATACTTGTCACTAATCTTTTTCCTGAAAAAAAGTATTAGTATTTTTGGACAAAGCCCTGGACAAAGTTTCAAAAGTGCATTTTTAATAACGTTATTTGCTTGTTTTCCCAACTGCCATCACACAAATTTCACCATTTAAAAAAAAAGATGCTATGTAAACAAAGAACACTACAACACTCATGAAGCATCATCCACCATAAAACAAGATAGCTATTTTTCTGGTTTCAGATCAAGTCGACAGAAGTTGTATTAGACCAAAGGAAAAAAAATGGTATGGCTTTAGCATATGCTCAAAGCACAGTAAGAGTATAGTGGGTCTGCTTTAACTGAATACCAGAGAAAGGTATTGCAGCACCAAATTCATTATCTGAATTAGGCAGCATACACAACATGACTGAACTGAGTATCTAGAGGTCCTTTTGTAAGACTGCTCCTTATAACAAGGCCATGCAACATTCTCAGAAGAAAGTAGTATTTCAGGCTGTTGAAATCTATACCTGCCAGGTGATTTCTGGGCAGATTTTAATGTAGGCATTTCTTGTGTTCCAGTACAAAGCAACTCCTCCTCCAGTTGTTTTTTTCCTACTCAATCCACTATAGGTATAAAATAGGCAGTCATATATCATATACACTGAGGTTGCTTTGTTATGTATGAACACTGCCAAAAGAAAGCAGTGCTGTAATAGCCACTTAAAATAGAGGGCATAATTGGAGCAAGTCAGCTGCAGCACAAACACAAAGGCACGGGGGTAAAAGGAAGCACCTTCCTTACTGCATAAGGAAATATCACCTTCATCCCAGCAAAACAAACTCGGTGGAAGCACAGCTATAGCAGTACAACCCCTCTGAGCACTTCCACCACAGCAAAGACAGGATTATGAAAGATCATGAACTATTCTGCTCTCCCTACTTTTTATTTCCCAAAGGTATCACAGTATGAGCAAATTAAAGGAGTATTCCTTCCTCCTCTCCTCTGCACGGCTCCCAGCCCCCATGGACTTGCTAAACAAATGCTTATGTAGCCTTTTGAATTTATATATTTTTATTGATTCTGCTTTACAAAGTCCCGTACTACTTCATTGTCTCAAATAGCACACACATTTCAGGTTAAATTTACTTTGTACTTATATCTGAGATTTGAATGCTGAAATGGTGCAGAGAAATAGAGATGATTACTAGCCCTACAACCCTTCACTGGATTTGTGGTCAATGAATAAGCATTTTCAATTTCTGTATTTTCTGTACAGTTATCATGCTGCACACTGAATAGTTACTGTCTCTTCAGATGAAAATGAAAACTTGCTATTCCAGAATGAGAACAAAAAAAGGTACCTTTCTTTCCTTGTCTATGAAAATACTTTTTCTTTTTTTCCTTTTCTTTTCTTTGAGCTGAATAGGCATGCCACTCAAGGGATTTTTGTAGATTTTCAAATTTAAATTTTCCCACTCCTCTTCTGATACACAGACTTGCAAGTACAAAATGTGGGGATTTAAGACTTACTGTTATTTTGCAGGAGCACACTCTGAGAAATGGCTTGACAGAGGTGTTGAACATCCTCCATAAAAAAGAAATCATCTTGCTCAACTAATTCAAGGTTTTGCACTCAACCTACAATCCTAAGAATTACAGATACACTACAATCAATTTATTAAATGAAATTATGTTCATTATTTTCAATATTAAGTACTTGAACATTTTTCAATTTCTTTAAGAATACCATAATTTTAACAAGCAACTCTTATATTGTTGTTCTTTTTACAATTGCCAGTTAAACTGGGAAAAAAAGTTAATAAGTCATTTTACACAAAATTGAATATTTGTGTGAACAAGTCTACACTTTTCTCCTTATCTGGCATTACCAATACTTAGCCTATAGCATTTGCTATGTGGCAGTTTGCCTATATGTTCCAGATAACAATAGTTTTGAAAAAAACACTGACAGAATCAATGCAGCCTGCTCAAAAATTTGATCTACAAAGACCCAAGGCATACACAGCTGCAATTTGATCATTTATTTATCCCTCAGAAGAAAGGAAGGGGTATAGTAGAGACCAAGAACAAAATGAGACACATGGCTTTCACTTTCCTATTTTGGCAAAATCTCTTTACTTTCAGCCAGCACGTATTTACATCCATTTGCAGATGTTTCAGTGCTCAGACATTACCAATGCAGTTTCAGAACTCATTCTGCTATATTGGTGTCTTAAAAGAGTAACAACAAATCTTGACAAGTATTTTTGAAAAATATCTTTACTACCTTACCATACTCCCCAAGAACTCATCTCCTCTCTTTCTCTGCATAAGCAGCTCTCTTAACAGCAGCCACAATTTGTCAACTGGATGTGACAAAGTAATATCATCATAAATCAAAGAGAGCTGAAAATTGCAAAGCAAACTGAACATCCAAAGCTTTTTCAAGCGCCTTAGTAAACAGTAAAGAAAATCACACAATCATAGAATGGTTTGCGGATGAAAGGGACCTTAACATCTAGTTCCAACACTTCCAGGGATGAGGCACCCATAACTTCTCTGGCAACCTGTTCCAGTGCCTCACCATCCTCACAGTGAAGTATTTTTTCCTAATATCTAATCTAAACCTACTCTCAGTTTGAAGTCATTCCCCCTTATCTTGTCTTACAAGTACTCTCTCTCTCTCTCTCCATCTTTTTTGGCAGGCTCCCTTCAAGTACTGGAAGGTGGCAATTCGGTCACCCTGAAGTCCTCATTTTCAAGCTGAACAGTCTCCATTCTCTCGGCCCTTCCTCACAGAAGAGGTGCACCATCCCTCTAACCATCTTGGTGGCCTCTTCTGGACTTGCTCCAACAGGACTGTGTCCCTCCTGCGCAGGACTCAGAGCTGGATGCAGCACTGCAGGTGAAGTCTCACCAAAGAGACAGAATTATGCTGAGGGGCAGAATCCTCTCCCTCCCTTGCTGCTCACGCTACTTTGGATGCAGCCCAGCACACGTTTGGCTTTCTGAGCTGTGAGTGCCCATGGCTGGGTGATGTCCAGCCTCTCACCCACCAGCACCCCCCAAGTCCTTTTCTTGGCAGGGCTGCTCCTGACCCGTTCATCCCCAGCCGGTGTTAATATCAGGGATTTCCCCAACCCAGATGTAACACCTTAGTCCTGTTAAACCTCACAATGCTCCCATGAGCCCACTTCTTGAGCTGGTCCAAGTCCCTCCCTCTGGACAGCATCCCATCCTTCAGGTGTGTCACTGCACCACTCAGCTCAGTGTCATCTGCAAATCTGCTGATGGTGCAAGAGGGCTGTTCCAAAATGTTTAATGGGAAATTAGATATCATCTTATTTATATCTTTACTAATAGCCATGAACAAAACACAACACTGGGTGATAAGAGAGGTAAAACAACAGTCATTAGGAGAAAAAAAAAAAAAGGATAACGAAATGTAAACTATCAGATGCAAACACAAGCAAAAGACACAAAGGTTGATGTTCTAAATCTGAGGTGCTGATCAAGCCCAAATTCACCCATGCTTGGGCTTCCAGTGCATCTGTCAAGTGATGGGCACATACACACAGGGCACAGAGCCCCTGCAGTAGTTTCACTGAAAAATGGCACATAAGAAAACAGTCTTATTATCATATACAAGAATATAGAGGTTTTTACCAAAGGTAGAGGTCACAGGGAAGAATAAAAATCATTACAACACATAGGCAACAATATACCCGAACCCACATTTCTAATTACGTTGGGTTATGGTTTTTTGTTGCTTTCTTAGACAGGATGCAGAAAGACAGATGGTTCTAACAAGCACCACATAGAACACCACTACCACTGCAGTGCCACAGAGAACACTTGTAAATATGGAGAACATAACAAATTACAAAGAAACACCAAAGCTAAATATTTAGTTAAAAGGGAATAGAACAAAGTAGTACAGAAAGGTATCACTGTAATCTTTTCATTACTAAACTTTTTTCCAAATTATGCCTATGACAAATGAAAGCATTTTTAAAAAGTCATACATAATGAAAAAGCAGTTCTGAACTAATAATAAAATACTTGCTTACTATTTGTAAGTCATGATAACATGACAGTTTTGAGTGCCCATCATGTAGCCATGAGAGAAGTAAATACTATAATAGCAAAACTACTTGAGCCTTTCTATAAATTGCTCTCAAGATCCAATTTAGTCATTTCCTTCAGATTAACTCAAAACCAGGAAAGCGGTAGAAAAGAGTCTGTTCTGCAACAGAGTATTCCCAAAACGCTGGCTATGGTAAAACACAGAAGAGGTCACAGGCTACTGCAGCTCTCTAGAAATAAATTTAACTAGAATATACACAGGGCTATTAAAAGACAAAGCTGACCTAGTAACACAAGCACCGCTGCAATGGGAATTTGGAAAGGAATACAAACAGTTTAGGAAATACTCTGCTGCATCGCAGTCTGACATGGCAAAAGATGGATTCAGTCACTCAGTGACTTCTTCTATTTCAGTCCGAAAAAAAGGCTCAAGTGTAGCATGTAGAAAAACAAAATAAACTCCCTTCTCATTTTATTAATAAACCAGTTTATATTAGTTGAAGCCCACCACATGATTTTTGATTGCTTAGATTTGGTAATACTTATACTACAAATTCTATATACAAACCATTTTAACTTATACATGCTCACCCACATAAACAATTCCTAAAGGCTTGTAACTTAAACAGCAAGATCAAAATTCTGTGCTTTTAATAAAGGTTACATAAACCTTCTGTCAAGGACAGAAACAAGGAGAAACCTTTAAAAGAATGAAATTACACGGAGTTAAATTTGTTTTCTAGAAGTAGTAAATATATCTGCTTTCTCCTAGTTTGCTGTCCCTGAGGAGTCAGTAACATATCAGCCATCTGCCCTTTATGAGAAAACACCTGTAGGAGATGGTACAATGGCTTGCATCATTGGGCTACAGCTACTTTAACTATTTATTGCCTCAATAATTAGAATGGTTGGCTTTTAAGATTATGGTTATCCTTGCTATAAAATAAAAAGGAACAAAGAGCATGTAACCAACCACAAGCACTCTACCAAAGCAAAGAGCAGTAAGCACAGTGTATTCATCTATTAGGAAGACTTGTTTAAAAAACAAAAAGGGAAAAGGAAAAAAAAAGAAAATCACAAAAACCACCATGATTGAAATACTAGCAAGGGTTTTTTCATTCCAACTCAATGTCCCAGCCCACTTTAGAAGAGCAATTTGTCAGCAGAGGAGAGGGAAATTAAGTCATTCATTTCCTGCTATTAGTACTATTAGCAGGCAGAATGGTGCCCTGCCTTGCTCAGGGGAGTTTAATAAGTAAAGGTTTATACTGAATACTTTACTGTTTGGAATAGTAATACAGTTTAACAGACTAGGTAGGAAGTTTGCATAACTCACGGAGGGTAAATGCTGCCTGCTTCTGAGTGGTATCACTCACTCCTCTGCAGTCCCTGCCCCGTGTCTGCCCCAAGCTAAGCTGCTTGTTTTCAGCTTAAGAAACAGGGCATGTAGGTGAGCGAGTGACAGACACTTGGGATTATGCTCAGGTGTCAATTTGACAATTATGAAGTTAATACTACTAAGGACAGGGGCATCCCCAGTTCCTCATTCTTTAGTACCAGCCCAGGCACGGTAATTGGTTTCAGGATTCTCAAACCAGTAAGTTGAGTTCCCTTGGATCTATCTTTGCCATCTCAGCTCTTGCGCACATCCTTCCTACCTTTCGGCACCATAAGGAGGAGGAGGAAGGCGACATGATTAACCATAGATCATTTTCTTCCATGAGGTGAAACAGAGAAATTGTGGTTCTTGCACACCTCTGAGACAGAGTCCTTTTTCAGCCTTCACTCACACCCTGAATGCCGTGAGTTACAAATAGGTGAATGAACTCTTCTTGCTATTAAAGCTTTCAAAACATCCCACCATAATAAACATGCCTACCTGATGTTGTCACCAAGAACAGAGTTGCACAGACTGCAGCAACTACTGAATTAAAACAGCTGAAAGAGAAGCAAAAACTTCACCACGTGCCGTAGAGCAATCAACACTGAGCCTAATGGAAGTGGGGTTTTTCCACTTCCACTTAAGAACTTCTATTACAAGATTCTTCAGATGAGAGTATTTTAAGTTTAAAATGCCCTTTCTTTTGCCACTGTTCATCAGCTGCCTGTGTCAAGATTCACTCTGTCTGCCAAGCATATTATTCTCCTTCTGCAACTCTGAACTGACACCAATTATGCAAGACATTTAATATAAAAGTCCACTTGCATTTCTGAAAGGAGTTCAAAAGTTGGAATAAAACTGGACAGAAAACACTGACCAGAATTTTGAGAAAATAAATAAGGGCAAGCAACATTTCAGAGGGTGTAATTAAAGCTTCATCTTCTGGAGACCAACAATTTTGGATTTCTCAGAAACCCCATGCAGCAATAACTTATTGCTCAATTTGGGTGGTACAAAGTATTGTTTCTCCCACTTTCCCTCCTCCTCCCACCAGCTCTGGGCTATTCAGAGTGACTCGAAAGAATTTAGAATGGTCACAGTCGTGTTACACTCATGTTTCCTAGGTGAGCATCTTCGGTGTATTAAGCAATAAGCTATGTTAAAAAGATGAGAGAGGAATGGATCGGGAGCGGTATCTATGCAGGTCTTCACTACTGAGGAAAAAAACCAAGCTGTCCGTGTAACAACTTTCTGAACAAGTCACAGAAATATCAATTTTTTCATAAACTTGAGTTAAAATATTACTTGGAAACATTTGTTGAACCACAACGAAACCAAAACCAACTTAATATACTTGTATCCCTTTTGATAAACACATAAAATCACAGACAAGCAGGGTTGTCTCACAAGTAACTCCAGCACCATTCAGCATTCACATCAGAACAATATGCCCATCAGAATCAACAAGACAGGAAAATCTCAATATTTTCTTTGAAGATGAAAGAATTACTTCCCCAATTTATCCTTAATTTTTTTCCTATTGAATATATTTGCTGTCAATTAAGCTTTTATTTGGTCCTCTTGCTCATAAGAAATGAGTGAAGGGGAAACTCAATCACAATTAGGAAAGCAGCAATTTTATTTCCTCAGCTCTCTAATTCTCATGCTCCACAGCAGTTATACAGTTTGAAAAACACTGCTAAGATGTTTGCTCTGTTGAGCTATAAATACGTTCCTTTGAAAGAAGGAAGGAGAGATGGATCTGTAAATTCTAAGTTCAGTGCCCACAAAGGAGACTAGGCACACAATTACAAACTTAGAAAAGCTGGTATATTTAAAATACTAAGCTGCTAATAAAAAGGATTTGTTATAACCAGACTATAAATCCAAAGCGAGAAATGTAGAACGAATATAATTCAGACTAATTCACTAAGTCCAGACACCAGCTGATTCTGACAAATATAGAGATATTACTAGTTTTAGATTTCTTTTTGAAACTGGAGAACTAAAAGCACCAAAACCAAAGCCTGACAGTCAGAGCTATCCATATCTGTCAAATGAGACTCAAAAACAGCTGTTGATTCCGCAAAAAGTTTGTTTCTGACATACACTCTTTCGCCATCCTCCCAGCAGCACCCAAACAGGATTTCCCATATTAAACTAATTTTTCAGCATTAAATAGCATGCACAGTGAACCCAGCTCTAAAAATATTGACATTAAGAGCACAGTGCTTATCCTTTGCATAGCTACTGAGCGATGAGACCCATTACCTGGAATTAGTACTTCTAAAAGAAAAATATTACCCCCTCTTTTTCCCCAGGTTTCACTATGATTGGAAAAATCCCAAGTGTTTTTGTTCAGTTCATTTAAAAATAACAACTCCTGATACAGGCAAAAGCTCCAAGAGATGCAGGAAGGGAGGAACCTGTGCTGTTGTGTTTTCTGGGAGGCTGCTGTTTGGTGTATCACTGTAACTCCCCAGCTCTACCAGCTGCTGCATTAGACATAAGGACAAAATCCATTCAGGGAACTGAACGAGATCATACTTGAGCATATTGATTTGGTGTTAGAATAATTTCTGTACACCATCTTCTTCTGTTGTGTAAAAGTTGTCATTTGCTGCAGCAAACGAAGGACTACAATTGCTTTGAAGGAAAGCATAGCCTAAGCTGATTTGGGAACATTACCAAACAATTACCATTTATTATCTATAACCTTCCTTGCCGCAGTCAAAGATGAATCCTATGTATTTGCACTTCACAAATATAGCAACAATTGCACCCAGGAGCTGGTCCCACACAGCAGCTGTGCTGCAAAACTGAATCAGAGAAATGAAGCACCAGAAAGATTGCCCACAGCATCATCTGGCACATCCTCCACAAGCACATGCACACCGGCTGCCTCTACAGCACAGCCCTGGCCACCTCGTGCCACCAAGCAGCTGGTGAGTCACCTGCTTTATCATGTGCTCTGCAGCCAACTCTCTCTGTGCAGTATCTCCGTAGATTTATGGTCTCTGAGCATTCTGATTCCATTCGTCTTCCCTCTCCTTATTCATTAATTCCATAAGCACTTCTTGGTCCATCACTCTCCTGTCTAGGGTTTTCTAAATTCCAGGCCAGAAAACTCACATGCCATCTCAACCATCTTTCTCCTCTTTCCTTCCCTCCATTAAATTATGCATATACAACAGATAAGCATCCAGTAAAGTCAATCCTCACTCTACCTCCTTTAATTTCAAACTCAGAATGAGAAGGTTTAGGGACACCTTACCAGGACCATCAGCTAGGTTTCAACAAGCATTCAAAATTAGAGGGCTAAAGGTACATAAAGGGTTACGACGAGAAGGTGAGAAGCAAAACATCCAAGTGAGACTGAGTAGGAGCTGGACAAGTCCTTGAAGGCTGCCTTCAGGAAGGGTTACAGACCAGCAGAGCTATCTTTGGCAGCAACTCATTCAAGGGAGACAGGAATTAGTGGTCATTTTTGGTTTACTCTATAGAAGTTAATTTTCCTTCATCCATGCTCTTCCAACAGCCCTGCCAGCAACTCACACAGTGCAAAAGATACACTTGATACACTGAAATTTATTGTTACAGGTGTTTGTTTCACCTTCCTTACTACACTACAACACATACCTACAATTCTCCAACACTCTGAGATTCCAGGGTGATCCTAATACCTCATAACAAACCTGTGCCCATCCCGATGCTACAGTCAATTTTCCAGTTTCAGGTTTACATCTTCTGCCATCACCTCATACCACCCCAGTCTTCCTCAATCATGATGGACATTTGGTAATCCATTCTTGACTATGACATTATTTGGACTGCATATTTTGGGGGGGAAAAGTTTTGTTGTTTGAAAAAATTACACAATTTGAGCAAAGATGAAGCTGTAAGTCTGAACATAAACATACCCTAAAGAAAGTTATAGCTTCTAGAATATCCATACTCCTGTAATGAGCTGCATTTTGTCTGAACACACTGAAGTTGACTGCTGGGTTTCTCCCCCTCCAGATAGGAGAAGCATGCATAACTTCCATTTGTTTTCAGAAAGAAAACACTATAAGAAAATGTCTTCCATCAGCTTATTCTCCATTTGGCATTTAGATTGGCAATTAGATTCTGAGGCTTAAAGAACTAAACTGAAAGACCAGAATAAAAGGATTCATTCTTCTTGAAAGATAGGTCTTTGCCACTAAAAAACTGAAGAGTTCCCATCTGCAAACATTTCTCTTCCTGCTTGGTGAACCTCCTCTAAATCTTCAGGTAAATAAAAGTGATTTTTTTTTTTTAAGTAGCTATCCATTGGATATTTTTTATATTATCAACAGGATACATTTTTATTTGGAACTGAACAAAAATATGGGGATGTAGTCACTATTTTTAGACATGCCACAGCAACACAGAAATATTTTCATGACAATGAAAGCCAAGAAGTTAAGATATCTGACTAATGACCTTTAATGAACTCTTAAGTTGCCTTGGACAGCATGCATTACATACATTATTTTGTTTAGGGGAAAATACCTCACTTTCTCTCTCAGTGAAAATCAAGTATTTATTTTTACAATATTTTGTATAAAACAAGGCCATGAAATCAAGCTACAGACTTGATGCATCTTGTTATAAAGCCCTTGCAGGTCATTGCCCACAATATCCACAATGGACTACGGAAGCAGAGGGGGGAAAAAAACTCGTTAAAGGACAGGTTTTGGGAAAAGAGAAGCTCAGAGGTTAAGGTGATAGATGGCAGATGCCAACAAATACATATAAAATTTATATATCCAAGAGCCACTATAGTGTTGGAAAGCATTTGAGAAAGGTACACAGCTCCTATCATCAAGTTCAACCATTACATCATCTCAACTAAAATAACAGAACTGCAAGTTAAATGAATTCACAAGGTCAGAACCAAAGAGGGCTATCTTTTTATGCCTCAATTAATTACCCAACAAAAACTGTATAAACAGATCCTTTTTTCTAACAGTATTGTGTTTAATACAGTGGCATAATCACACCACACAGCTCAAGAAGCCTTACTACAAGTACTTAGTAAAAATTCCTACCTATTTTTTCAAATTAATTAGGCAGTAAAGGTTTTAAGTCAACCTGAAGCTTGTCTACAGAGAAACTGCAAGGCAGTTTATGCACTTCAATGTATTTAAAATATTTCTGAACACGCATATAAGGAGTATCAAGGCTGTAGCATCAAAAATGCACTTGTAGGATGCAGCATAGCCTTTCCAGTAGAGAAAGATGCTGGCATTTCAAGAGCTCTCTTTATACCAGGGTGGCTCCACTTAGAAGGTCCTGCACCTGGGAAAATGACAGAAGCAAGAAACACATATAACAAAATATTTTAGTACTATAAAAATTTCAGCTAAGGCTCCTAAACTATCAAGTATAGGGATGATGCCGTAAGAAAGGCCTTTTTTATCAGGTCAGTATCAACAAGGACAGAGTTTCACTTTTGCAGGTTAAGAGGTCTTTGTCTGCCATTGAGACTTGTTAACTTCTTATTTAATTGCCCTCTAATATTAAACTTCTACTGATTTTTCTCCCACAATATTACTCTCTAGCTTCTTTAAGAGTTGAGATAATGGAAGTATCACCAAAAAAAAAAATCCATCTCAAAGAGATTGCTAGGATTGAAAACGTTGCATTACTAAGCAGTACCATAAAGATATTGTAGCAAGTTAATAAGCCCAGAGCACAGGAATATATTTGCATAATTATTTTACAGTGTTTACTTCCTTCCTATTTGCTACACAAGTGAGCTGGCATTACTTCTTGCAATTAAATCATGCATTTTAAGTAACAGCATAAAATTGCATATATTCCACCCAACACAAACCAGGCCTCTCCCGAAGCCACAAAGAACACTTTTCTTCTGTCATTCACTTGTCCAATATGCAAAGCATAGCTGTCAATCAGTTACCATCCCTGACAGCATAATTGCTGAAGAGAACATGGAAAACATGAGGAGGGTTGGGACCAAAAGAGATACCAGCAACATTCCTCCTTGCACACTTTAGTACTAATTTAGGATTCTGATTCATTAAGATTCCGTTCCAGTCACTATTAGAGCAAAACAAGGAATCCATAGAGGAAGGTTGAGAAGGTCTTAAAAGCCAGCACGGCCAAATAAGTTTGGGTTGGACCACTCCTACTCATTTCAAAGGCAAGCAGTAGCATCATTCACCTTTGAAGAGCTGGTTTGTCTTTAACAATAGCTCCAAGATCCTGCTTTCTTACTTCTTACAAGTCCACACTCCCCTCTCAGCCTGAGCACGTGTGGAAGTTTTCCTCTGTGAATGCCCAACAAAACTACATCTCACTGAATTAATGGCATCTTTCATTTCCATGCTTCCAGTTTAGTATTCTATCTGCAAAATTTGTTAGAAAAATATTCAGATCTAAGTCTCATGTGAAATAATACCACCCCTCATAGCACTTGAGTAAATATTTAAGTTCATTAAAGTTATTTAACAGCTATGCAGCACAGGAACAGGAATTTTTCTGGAGTCATGATCTGCACAGACATTTCGGCAAGTCATGATGCAACAAAAGTGACATTTTTGACTACTGGGAAGCAGCCATTACTTACAGGACCCAAAAGTACCTTTTCTTTTCAGTCTATGCTGAGTGAAAGTCTAGCTTTTGCCAGTGCAAGCATAAATATAAGAAATACTGGTGCATACTAAGCCATTCGTTACGTTTTTTAAATAACTCAAACGCCTGTTCTAAATGCCTGATTCAAAATTTTAAAGAAGAAAATAAAAACAAAGATTCTGTATAGCCATATCCAATTCCAGGTTTTGCAACTATTTTAGTATCTGTGATCTAGAAAAACATTTAACATGTTAAAAAAAAAAATGAAAAATATTTATAAATATCATTGACTTGCACTTGACTACTTCTCAGCCTTGAAAATATCAGCCATTTATTACCTACTATTAGAATTTTATATTATCTAAAGAATTTCTGGTCTTCTTACAGTAGGTTATTTATATTCCACTTCCTGAAATGGAAATTCAAAGTTTCCTGAGATAAAAATGTTCGTGACTCACTGCAGGGCTTTTGCAAGACACATCCCTTTAAATCTGAGCAAGTCAGGCGGTCTGGGTAGCTTATATAAATCTGAAGAAAAACATTTTCTTCAGGTTCCACCAACACACCCATTTCTTGAGTTCTATTTTCAATCCAGCACAAGTCATGCTTTGACAGCGATGGCACACAAGTAAAGGATGTTGTTGGAGTAATTTTAAGTGTTGAAAAAACTTATAATTTAGAAATACTATAGAGTTGTTTTCTAGATATAAGGAAGAATTTTAGGTTTTTTTCTGATGATGAGGACAGTGAATGACTGTCCAATGGAGTGAGTGGTAGATGGCCCTTCCCTGGACATATTCCAGGTCAGGTTGCCAACATGACGTAGCTGAAGATGGCCTTGCTCTTTGCCCAGATGACCTTTAAGGTTCCCTCCAACCCAAACCATTACATGATCTTCTGGGGCTTCAAAAAAAAAAAAAAATTCAGGTGGCAACAGAGACAAAGTGATCTTGCAACACTTGAAAGAAGCAACAGAAGCAATTTTGGATCATGTCCTCCCTTTCTCTCTTCTGTGGAAACACAAAAAGAATTTAATGGATGAAATCTTTGCAGCTTCGTTTAAAAGACAATAAAGTAATTCTGATGGTCTCAGCTGCATTTTCAGAAAAACCTTTTGCTTGTATATTTGCAACAAATGAACTTTTTAAAAGTGAAACCTCTCATAAGCAAACTCCACTAGTTTAGACAACTTAAGAAGCTGACTAAATAAAGTATTTTTCTCTGCTTAGCACAGGGAAGGAATTTCCCCTCCCAACGCCCTAAAGGCTTTTGATGCATTTTTTTTTCCTTTTCACAGAAGAAAAGATTAATAGCTATGGCTTAAATCCAATGTACAGTTTTGGCAGCTGCTGATGGACCGCTCCATCTACTTGCTGCTCCCTCTTTGCTACACTCCACACGTGCTGTTAAATGCATGCTGTCAAAAGTGCTAAAATGATTCACTTTTAAATAGATAGCAACTACTTGAAGAAGTTGCTTCTCAACTGCAGGTGTAGAAAACAAACAAACATTTTTCCAGTCAAATATGGCATTTCAAAGCATATAAAAAGAAGCATCAGGTAAAAAAACGTTGTAACTTTTTCCACTGTCTACAGAGCAAGCTGTAATTAAACAAACTGCAAACCCTCCTATGAGCAGCAACACAGCCATGAAAAACAAGCTCTTATGACTACTGGAAGTCTATTTTTTGCCTCCACAGTTTACACAAGTAGCACCGTCTCTAAAATTGCTGTTTAGCCATGATGGAAAAAGATCTATTTTCAGATTACCAAAATACAACATCTCTCTTGAGTACAGTCTGGAACCAAGAATTAGAAAAAAAGAGATTTATGTATTTGAGAACATTATGCCATGATTTTTGTTTCAATCCCTTGCATGCAACACAGCCTTTCATAGAACAAGAGCATCCCAAACACAAATACAGATGCTACTCTTAACACTTCAAGATCATTTAAAGTCAAATAAATGCTTGGCTGTCTTAAGATACCAAGGAGTAAATACATTTCATTTCCAACAGCAACCAAAGGTTGAGTCTTTGTCAGGTTTTAGAATATATTCCTGTACAAAAATAAGAGAGCCTATAAGCTTTACTGTAAAAGAATAAATTGGAGATAATGGGCATCTTGAAGTATTATTTATTTTCTTCATACTTTCGAGTTTTATTTGATGTATTAATTTTTAATGTTGCTTATGTTTTGAAGCAATCCTAGCAGTGTATCCAGTGCCAGCACCAATAATTTCCTTCTGTTTTCTTTTGGTTTGCCTGGTTTTAAGTAAAGAATTAAAAATGTCATTATTCCATGTGAGGACATTTCACTGAAATTCGAAGCTCTTGCTTGTTTTAATTGACATTAGCAGTGTTAATTTCAATTTCAAATTGGCATAACCAGTTTTTAAGCAACAAAAAATGTTAAATTTTTAATTAAAATATTTATAAATATTTATATATGTAAATATTTTAACATATTAATGATTAATATTAATAATGATATTATTATTGAATACCTATTAATATATTTTTTAAATATTTATATTCAAACCTGTATTTGCAGGTACTATATTGCCAATGAAAGTGGGACAAAAACGTTAACTAGCCCTCAATTTTCTCTCTTCTGTTTGGTAGTTAAGCATAAATGTATAGAAAGGTTGCTTTTCTTATTAATTCACTAAAAGTATGTCTGGTCTCCCCATAGGAAAATTTTATCCTCCTCCTCAAACAATACACTCATGGATCTATGGATTCCCCTCTCTCCCCTTACTACAGCAGCACTTCTTTTTGGAAGATGTACTAGCTAGACTAGCAAAATCAGAAACAGTGCTACAAAAGGCACATCAATCCATGCTCCTGCTCATCCTCCTCAAATACAGTCATTATTCCAAGCTTTACTTTTAAGTCAGCCTGCCTAATGGTTTCACACAGCAACACTTACCACTTTACCATTCTTCCCTCATCCTTTCTGCTCTCCAAACATGGTTTATAGTGAGTTGCACAATGTTTTTGTAATCTATTGGAAAGTTATAGGACTGTCTCCTGCATGGTTAACAGCACAGTGAGATCAGACATACCTATTGACACCATAGACATGCAAAAATTAGCTTAATTAGCTAACAGTCATTTAATTAGTCATTAATTAGCTTAACAGTCACTTAATTCGTCGGTGAAGTAATACTTGTACAGAAAGAGAGCAAGGAGACTACAAACACTTCACTACATTTTACTAAAATGAAAGCTGTTATTATCACACCTACACTCTCTCTCCAGGCAGGTCTATAAAAGTAACAGTCTGCAAAGCAGTCAAACCTGACACATTGTGTCTCCACAAGTGGAGACATTTGCAAAAGCTGCTTTGCCAGTACAGCTATGCTCCTTCTCGGAACAAAGTGAGTATTTGGTGATATGACATGATCGGAAGAATTTTTATGTGAAAAGCTGATCAGAGCATAAGCTAGACTGGAGCCATTGTACAGGAGAGCATCACTGACATTCCTATTCCTTCTGAACATCTCAGTCCAGACATAAGAAACTCCCACAACCTACTGCATACAATTTCTATATGATATTAGAGCCTATTAAATCAGAGCATGAACAGCTTTGCCAGGACAGTTAATTTAAATCATGGAGATCTCAAATCCAATAACAGTTAAAGCACATTTTTACTTGAATCTGAATGAAAACAACAAATAGTGGAGAGAAGAAAAAGTAGAAATTAGCTAAAAACCTGGCCATACTGAAAAAGCTCTTCACACAATTTTTTGCAATAAAAGATATTTACATACTTCCTTCTGTAAATGAAAATTAATAAGGTTACCTTAAAATTTATCTCAGTTGTATTTAAGCAAAATCATGGGGTGAATTGCTATAAACTGAAGTCTACTTCTTTCTCCTTACATAACCTCCCTCTGAAAGTTAGTTTCTTCTGCCACTACAGTAAATGAAACAATATGTCTTCCTAAAGCAGCACAGATCAAGTGCCAAGTGCTGGAGGGGACAGTTCACAGAGGCAGAAAAAGAAGCTACCTGGAAACACGCACTGCGTACTCTGACCCCCTCTATCTCCTCCTATCCTCTTCTATTTCATTCCTCTTCCTGTACTTCTCATCTGGGGCTTAGCCTTCGAAAACCACCAACCTCTTAGAAAGACATTGTTCTGGTAAAGTGGTTAATATTCATCTACTGCATGTGAAAATGTCACATACGGTAGTACCTACTCTGCTGGCTGTTAGGCTGCTTCTGGCAAATATCACTGCACTTCATTATTTAACAACTTCCTCAGCATTCAGAAACTGTCTGGACTAGTGGACTGAAGGTTATTAACATTTTTAAGTGCCTGCAGCTAATATTTCCAAGTTGTCCAAGACAGTAATTATTGCCCACATTACTGTTAAATATTAGCACCTGGTCATATGATATAATCCAACATATATTTTCAAGCTGAACTTTACATTTATGTTGCATACAAACAACTTTTCCCCCTAAATAAGCCACACTAAATTCCTCTTAAGAGAAGCAGGACAAAAAATATTGATACCAAATTGCCTTTCTTGGGTTTGGATGATGGAGAACATGCCTTTAGGAAGAAAAGGTCACATTAACATGGAAAACCACTAATTGTATACAGAATGCATTCTACAGAGTTTCAGGATGCTCTCTTCATTCTGAAGGGGGGGGAAATAATTACAGATGGTTATTTCAATAAAAGCCTTCCACAGACAGCTGCCCAGTGATGCTCAGGTTGATGCACAGCACCTCATCTAGGCAAGAGAAGACCATCCACTTCCATTAGCAACAACCACATCTATATGCACAGCTCAACTCAGCCAGCATAACTATGATAAAACACTCTCCGTCCCGTTAGTTAGAGAAAAGGGTCAGAGTCACCTGAAACTGTAGCAGGTTCCCTAACACAAGTCTGCTCAAGTTCCCCTGAGCAAGACTGATTCTTACACCTTCACCTACCAAGTCAAACTGCAGGACCTGGAAGATACACAAAAATAATTTTCTCCTGGGTGTGTTTCTCCTGAAAATAAGTGCACGTGGGTGGCAGACAGACAGGGTTAGATAAAGCTATTGTGGTATTTTAAAATTAATTTTTAAATTACTCCGCTAATTTAAAGGGCTGTAAGGTCCCTCCAAACAGCAGCCTACCACCAAAGAGCCTTAAGCTCTTCCTTCTGAAACAGGCGACATCTTTCAGATGTCCACAGGGTAGCAATTACAGACAAGTCATAGTGCAGAAAAACCAAAATATTTTTTTCTCTACGTTGCTATCACTGGAAGTATTGTAACTTCCAGAGATGCTCAAAGGAGCTGGACACAAAAATCCATGCCAGAGTTTATTTATAAGAAGTCAAATTATCTGGAAAAGAGAGCACTCAAGTCCTCGGCTTGATATCCCAGCTCTAATGGCAGTAGGCAGCAAAGCAGTCTGGCATAAAAATATTTGTTTACACATACAAAAATATATCTTTACCTTCCACTCTAAGTTTACACCGACTTTTAACCATTTCTTAGTACCCACATCGACAATTTTTCCCATTCTTCCACCTTTACTTTGTCAAACAAGCAGCAGCCCACAGAAAATCCAAGAGATGCAGCTTTATTTCTCAAAACTATTTGGAAATCCAACTAAATACCCCCAAGGTTCCACTAAAAATTAATAATACTTGATTCTGGATGCCACCTATACATTTAATGCTGGAATATGGCATTTGAATAATTTATGTACCAGCTGATTTTCCAGATTCCATGTCTTTAACAGACATGGGGAAAGACTGACAAACTGCTACCCACAATTCCAAATATGAAATAATGATTCGGAAAGTACATCCTCATTCTTACAGTCATTTAAGGTATTTTACAGTCCTCCTACGCAAAGTGGAGAAGTTTTGTTTCCTTTCTTAAAGACATACTTTATTTGTTCAAACTGAGCACGATTATGAAGTGTTAGATCTGTATTAATAGTTACCATAATTCACACTAACTGAAGACAGCATCGTGAGAACTGAGTAACAAAAAAAACCTCTACAACTGAATATATAGAGCATATTCCTGCTGTTTCAAACATTCCATGCTGCCAAGCAATACCATTTCAGTATAGCTGTGTTAGTTCCACTTGCCCTAACACATTTATTCATAAAGCAAAATAAAACAAAACCAAAGAAACCGCACACACCCCACAGGACAGAAAGGTCATTTTCTTTATTTTCTCCAAGTGCAAACAGATGTTTGAATATAGTATTGTTTTTTAATATAAACACAATCAGAAACCATTTCTAAGTATGTCATTTCAGAATCGTGTTGTTGTTACTGGGAACTTTATTTTTTAATAAAAAGTAAATGTAAACTACAAACTATTGATTAAATAGCAATCTTATAAGTAACAAGCTAAGAAAAAAAACAAAGGGGGTTTTGTTTTTTTTTTTAATTTCAGCATACTGAGAGATGTCAGGGCAATTGTTAAACTACCCTTCAGATTTTGACACTGCATGGGATTTATAAATCCCATATAGCTTTTAGGCTGAAGGAGGAATCTGTAAGCTTTAGTGCTTACGACAGGCTGAATTCCTTTTACCCCTTAAAGCATTTTTCTAGCATTGTTCATTACCAAAGTGAATAATGTTGCAATTTTAGAAAGCTGAGTCGTAGCAGCACAAACCAATCAGAAATGAAGTTCCACACACAGAAAGCCTGCAACTATGGAGGGAATAAGAAGAGCAGAGAGAATAAAACAGTAGAATGAGAAGAGTAACTGAGGGGGGAAAAAAATTTAAAATTACAGTTGATAATAACTGGGAGATTCGCAGCTGGAGAAAGGAAAAAAAGCCTTCTGCTCATCAAAGGAACAAAATTGGGTGATGGTGGAATAATATGCAAGCTGAAACACACAAAAGATGACCCACTGTGTGACGGATGCTGTATTAACTAGTGCAACATTTCTACTGTATCTGGCTTCTTATCAGGTCACTATCTCACACCCACCTGGGAGATTGTCACTGTTTTCCTTATCTGTCTCAGATCAAACAATAACCTTCTGGTTAGCAGGTGGTCTCACACATCACCTATTTATAGACAGAGATTGCTTTTGTGGTTTTTCTTCTTTTCTCTTTTATGTTTGTAGGTTGGTTGGTTACTTTGGAATTTTTTAATTACAGGAAAAATGTTTAGCAAGATCTTCACAGAATATCTTCCCCTGAGAAGATTAATTAAAACAGTAAATAAATCCCCCAGGAATAATTTCCTTTTAATATTGTCAAAGTAAAGAATTTATAAATAAGTTGGAATCTATTTGAAACACTACTGTGAGTGTTTGTCCCTGAACAGCAGGCTCCTACCTAAAATTTTCTAAATGACTCATGACTGCAGCATCTCCAAGTTTTCTAAGTGTACTCTGAGCAGGTTATCCTTCCCGAGAAGCTGCAATGCAGGCATTGCAGGGTCATGCTATCCTTACGAGCTGGAATTTGCTGAAATGACTCGATGCCAAGGAGCTGTTGCTGAACACCGTGGTGCTGCCTGCAGCCCACCACGTCTGATGGTCTGTCACTGGAGGCGGTCATAGATCATCTTACAGACACTACTTTGTCATTTTTCACTCCTTACAGACACTATTCTGTCATTTTCTTCTGGGGAAAAAAAAATACAAACCCACACATCCATCTTGAAAGACAAATGTCCATTCTGATGTTTTAGACAGCAGATTCTAAACTAAGAAACGGAGTAGCAGATGCAAAAAAGGATTCTCTTCAGCACACAACACATAGTCTCTTGCCTTACTTTAAAGCTACAAAATCCACTCATTAAATGGAATACAAAAATCACTCGTTTTAACTTGCAACTAAGTTCCAGTGGTTTCAAGGCCAACTTCCAGCAGACAGCAAAACACCTGAAAAGATGCCTACCATCCCTCAACAATTTACAGCTGGAAGACAAGACAGAAGTTAGGCAGATGTTAAAGGGGTTTTTTGTCATAATTATAGGTCCCTGTTATTTTAAACACTTAGCATTAGGAATACAAGAAAAACATGAAACCAGCCTAATTATTATGGTAACTACTTGAAACCAAAAGAAAAGTTGTAAAAACAAAAAGTTACTCTCTGTCTGCAGAGTATATAGAATTTTTTAGACCAAAAAATGGAACAGGTCCACTAGTTGACAAACCTCTGATTACTGAAACTCATATGACACTTGGGGTTTTACCCCTTCTGTTAGCTAAATACATAATTAAAAACTGATATCCCAGTTATCAGGACACCCAAAAAGGTTAAAAACAGGATCAATACAGAAAAAGTATTTTGTGACTGTTTCCTAAGAAATGCCACACTAGTTTGTAGAAAAAATTTAGATGATTGTATTCAGTACTCTGAATTTCAACAGCTATGAAAACTTTTAGACATACAGAGCTGGCTTCATAAGCCTCTTTCAACTAGCAGTGCACACTGAGGATGAGACAGTTTAACAGTGACAAACTCATCACTTGTTTTCCTGAAACCTGCTCAAGACAACACATTGCAAAGTCTCCTAAAACAAATGCAAGTACTAAACACCAATCGGGTCTATTATAAAAAGTTCTACAAAAACCAGATGCACAAATACGAAGTTAAACAAAATGCTCAACTTCTGCTAACAGTCCTAATTCTAAATATAGTTTACTGCATATGGAAGTATGAAATAATATAAAAACAAAGTCAGATGACAGAATAGTCATTACAGACTATATAACATACTGTCAAACCCATATTCCAAAAAGGAGATACTTGTCAGAGGTTACAATAAGTAACATAGGCTTAAATAAATTTTAAAAGGGGAACATCACAAGAAGACCTGGGTACATGACTCTTGTTTAGTTAAAGACTTTAATCATGTCTTCAAATGTAACTTCATTCTAAATTTCTTATTTATTTCTCAGATGTACTTTACAGTGCATGCTTGCTAAGTGGTCATACCACAAGCATACAAGTTCAGTTGTACTGCAGCATAAACAATAGTGCAAGCTTGAATGACTAAATAGGGCTGTTTGTGAGAAATCAGTCTTGAATTTAAGGACTGCACTTGCTCTGAACCCTGACTATGAAAAAAACAGTTTAGTCAAAAGCCTTCATTGCACTCCCACATCTTTGCTGCCCTCAGGATTCCTGTACTCTCTCAGAGGACTAGTTTAAATGGTTAAGCCTTTTGTTTGTAAATTGGGGAGAACCTCTTTCATACATCAAAACTCACAACAAATTACATGTTTAATGATCATTTACTTGTTATTTTCATGACCTCCAAGGTGGGAGTGATCTTTCATATTTAAGATCCTCCAAGACCTTACATGGTTGGTAGAAGCATGGGACAAATGAGCATCTCCCCAGAGTATAAATGTATCCCTATGTAAACCAAAGTCATTAAGGGCATCCCAATGTAAATGGGAAATGAGTCCTACCAAATAGGATACAGCCTATGTTCCTCTACCTCCACATCCCATTCCACATGTAGACTCTATTAAAATGAGAAATAATTGAAACTGAAGTGGCTACTGTCTTGTGTGTTTTAATCAGTCATATAAGTGTTGTGGACACAAAGAGATTATTTTTTAAAGTTTTGGTTTTGGAGGTGAACCAGTGTATACCAGAGTCACAGCATGATACTGCAGAACTGAGGATCTGCGTTTCATTGTGGAAAAATACTTTCTGTACAGTTCCTTTTGGGAAGGAGAGGGGACAGGACATTCCAGAAAACCACAACAAGTAGCATTTTTGGAGGAAGGCACTTCCTGACCTTAGCTTTCAGATAAATCCCAAACGGAAGACAAATATAAATAGAACAAACAGGAAAAGAAATCAAGATATCAAATGTCACTTGTTTAAAGCAGAACTTTCCTTTCTCCTTAAAAGAAACTGTGACATGGTTTTCCTAGAGCAATGCAGAGTGGGCAAGCAGCCATGTCTCACCAGCCTAGACACTGGCCCAGCCATTACTTCACTATCTCCTGACTCATTTTACAACCAATTTAGAAATATTCTTCACTAGTGTTCATAGGCAACATTCAAACTTCAACACACTCAGGCAACTTACTATCAAAACCATTCTGTCACATTAAGTTTAACATATTTATTATATGGTTGCAAAACTTATAAGCCCATCTTCTACTATTTTACGTGTTCTGCAGAGTTAGCAAGTTTTAGATTATTTCCTCTTGAAACTAAGATTACCCTGGAACAACCAGGGTAGGTAAAGTTATCTTGAGAATGGCATTTCAGCAGCTATCTAATAGCAGAGCGGACAGGCCAATATTTGGCTGACAAATTGTGATAAGCGTGCTCTAAAAATAAACAGCGACTTATGAGGCACCAAACACGACAAAGCTGCAGCCATGGGGGTTTTTATTTAATATTAAATGGAAACCTCACGCAATAAACCAAGGTGCCTTGTGAAGTAACTCATGGTTAACAGAAGTAATACTTCACCTAAAAGCTATTTTATGAAGGCCGGGGTAACCATTAGAGCACCTGTTTCAGACAGACCTTCTTTGTTCAAAAGAAATGTAAGGTAACTCTCATGCTGGAATGTGGGCCAATGTCAACAGCAAATCCAACTGAATTTATGTAGGTTGTGTCACTATAAACCACATTACCTTCGTCATGGCTAAATGTTCATTTACTATCAAGCCAACATGCCATTATTTTCTCTTCACTTCTAAATTCACTTAAAATATTCTTTCACATAAGAACATTAGACCTTAAACAGCAACGTTTGCTTATCAAACCTGGTAAAGGTAGAAATCTGATATACGACAATTCCACTGATGACAGACTTGAAGTATTAGTACACTTTGTTTCAGAAGTGAAAAATAACCTGCGTAAGGTACACTGTATTGCAATTTATAAATAAAAGAGAGTTTCTTTCCCACTCAGAAATAAATCAATGTGAAATAAATTATTAGCCAAATCACTCTGCTCTCAGTGTAGTAAGAAAAATACCTGAAGTAATGACTAAGGCACAAAATTCAAAAAGCACTCTAATATGGATTTAGAAAGGGAGAAACAACAGGACATCAAATTACTAAGACTGAGGTAAAAACCACAGCACAAGGCTAGATACAAAGAATGACTATGAGGAGGGAGAAGGACTCATAATTTGCCTGGGCATTCAGAAACATACTTCAAAAAGAAGTATCCTATGCCAAAACTCAATTTTCTTTGTTTTGGGATCTTAGAACTGATTTACAAAGCCAACACAGCATTTCTACCCTTTTGCACCATCCATTGTGTTGATTACATTTTCCAGAAATGTCCTGTAGTCTTTCAACTATTCAAGTGATATTAGTCTAAAAGTCATCTTAAATTAAAGAGTTGAACAAGACTCTTTAAAGAGGATTTAGTATACTAGTGGAGACCAGCTATCTATCCATACTCAGTCTGGTAAAATAACAAGCTAATAGCACTAAAATAAATGGCTATCTAAAATACAGCAGAGATGGGATATACTCCTCTCTTCCACCTTGACCAACAACTACAACATCCACTAAAATTTAGCTAAAACAACTATCACCCTTCCCTTGGCACTGCTACCTCAAGCCCTTTTTAACAGCTGAGGTGGAACTGTGCTGCCATCTGATAGTTGCTCAGTGGCCTATGACCAAGAAGTTGGCATCTTCCAACTAAGTCATCTTGAATTAAAACAAGGCATTGACGCTAATTAGCAGCTTTCAGCAGTAAGGGAGAAGCCGTGACAAGGATGGAAACTCAATTACTCTCATTCCAGCAAGCGCCTGCTCCTGGTCAGCATGTAGCTGGCAGAGCCACTTGTGTTTCCAAATCTATGGCACACGTGAAATACTTCAGTCTTCAGATCAGACCACTGCGGGCCACTCACACAGAGGTCTGACCTTTCGTACTTTGTATAAGTTTGTGACAAACCCAGTGAAGACCCCCAACAAATCTGATGCATCATGCAGCCATGTGTATCATAGGATCAACGGAGAACACAAAATGCAACTGAGACCCTCACAACTACTTTCCTGTAACTCAGAGTGAAAACTGCCTCACTGGGAATGTTTACCATCTGCTCACCAGCTCCTTAGCACTGAATATATTCAAGCTATTTAGTTACTGCACTGATGGAGTTTAGAGGAAGACACCACCTGAACACCACTCATCATTAGCCAGTGCAAAATCTTATTTCTTGTTCCATACTCAGATAGAGCATCATCTATGAACCACACTCCCATTTACTATGTTTCTCAAGATAATATAATTTCAATTGATGGGCCGCTTACTGCCTTCATTGGGGAAGCTGTTGTTTATTAGCCACCCTCAACAGGAAATCACCAAATGTGTCATGATCAACTGCATCACTTCAGCTTTCAGCATCTTGTTAGGAACTTAGCAACTCGGATAAAAGCCCAACCATGCTACACACCTTCGCACATATTCTACTTCAGCAGCATCCAGCACCTGCTTTTTTCTTCCAGTTTTCGACTCTTTTGGGAGACTGTGGTTCCTCCAGAGTTGAAGAAGAATTCCACAGGGAGAATTCCCATTGTGGTTTAGGAATAGTATTGCCCAATTTCGCGTTCTTACGGAAACATTCCGGAGTACGTGGCACTTGATCTCAACCCGTGGTCCTTACCTTTTGTGCCTCCAATTCCCCTTTCCTTCCCCTGTGGTAGGAAGGAAAGGGGAATTGGAGGCACAAAAGGTAAGGACCACGGGTTGAGATCAAGAGATAAGAACAACTGCATTATAATTTTGCAGCTGATATCATACAAAGTTCAAAGCTATTTCAACATAAAGCACCATCATACATGAACACAATAAAATGCCACAACTTTGAAATACTGACATAGCTAGTTAAACCAAAGTCCTTTTTTTTTTTTATTACTATAGCACCTTCAAAAACTGCCTGAGCTAGTGCACCCAAGCAGAAGTCAGCAATGGGGTGCTGTGTTCCGGCAGCACCTGCCTGTCCTACAGCACTGGTGAGAGAATTCACTTTGAACACCCACAGCACCACTGGCAAGGGACAAAAGAAATCTGTAATACTGCACAGACAAGCCTCTCTCTCTCAATTCAAAATGTATCTAAATATTTACTACCGTGTATGCTGTGTATTCTGACGTGTCTTCTGAACCATTCAAATGAGTACTGACTACTCACATAATGCAATGTGTAACTGATTTCTGCAGGGTCATGAATTTTGAGGAAATGTTCTGTGAGGGAGAGGGAACTGTTTCCTGACAAGATTAAGAACTTACCTCAGAGTCAAAACAAAAACAATAGAGGGTACATATTTTAGGTATGTCCCAATAGACTTCACATACCAAATGGAAAAATGTGTACGCCTTTTAACTTGCATGACAATAAAATTGTCACTTCTTTGTTTTGCCCCCAGGAAGAGAGCCCACCAGCATGCGATTTTGATCTACTGTACAACAAACCAATGTAAATACAGAGAAGATTCAGTAAAACAATACAAACCAAACCAAACAAACCCCAGGCATTAGCATCTCCCCCCACCCAATTCGGGGAACGCAAATGTAGCATTACTACCCAGGCTTCTTACCATTGCTATATACCAGTGCGGGAAAACAGAGCAAGAAACTTCCTACAAAAATTTATTTTGACGTTATTCCTCAGAAAAAACAAAAATAGAAGATATCTCTCAAGAAGCATCTTGCATACATGCTCCTTAAGTTAAAAAAAAAAACAACCTCATTTTAGGGAATTCATGAAGAATAAACAATGCCATAACATTACATCCAGTTTACTTTTTTTTATACTTCTAGACAGTGTTTGAAAATGGAGCACCATGTACTCTCTGGGAGAGGTAAAGGTATTTCAGAGGATCCTATGCACAGCCAAAAGCATTTCTTTTCAATCTCTTGTATCATGGGTCTTCACATCCTCAGCTGCACCAACACAAACATTTGAAGCCATAATCTAAACCAGACTAAGTCACGTAAATTTTAGAAAGTAAAAACCCTACTGCATTTTCTCTCAAAAATAATATCCTTTTCTTCTGTTCAGCTAACAATATTGTACCACTTATGCTGTGTTTATTTTAGCCTCAGAAACTGTTGGACAGGCAGGAATGAGGCAGCAGAGAACATCAGCATGGGAAACAAAGTGAGCGAGAGGCTTTGGTGGGTGCCTGGCATCCAGTCAGCATCAACCCACTACAACTAGCTTTGCTGCTAAAGAAATACCAAGTACCAAAAAAGATTTAGCCTTTGGTTTCAGCAAGTCAAACCTCAAGCAGATATTGGTGGTACAGCCTTGTTTTCCCATCAACTGTTTACAAACCACATTTGTGTAACATTCTTTCTCACCTCTCTAAGTTTCAAGTTATTTTTTGTGCAACAAGCCAAAAAGTGTGAATGACTAATTTCAAATGGAAAAGGCTATATCAGTATTTCTTTCCCAACTACAGTAAAAGTAAAATAAAGATGGGAAACCAGTATCCCTAACAATACAGAACTGCAAATATACAAACAAACAAAACAACAAAGTACTAAGCAAACAATCCACAGGTAACAGGAACTACCTTCCCTTTTAGAAAGCCAAAACGACTACATAATAAATGCTTTGGTTAATAAAAGTTTATTTTAACTTTAAGACATACAAAATGCAAGCAAACAGAAACAAACAGCCTGGTAAAAATGGCCAACAACAGGCATGCTCCACAAATGTGTCTTCCATGAAACTTAATACCCATTCCTAGGTAATTTACACTGAAACCAGATGCTGTTTCATTGTGTTGTTCATGCTTATCAGAATACACACAAATAAGAGAAAAATAGGAAAATCATGCTTCCACAGAAATATTAATATCAGAATATTTCTTCAATTTTTACCAGAGTTGAAAAGCAAACTCATGTCCTTTTTCCCCCCTCAAAAACATTTAAATATTTTAATTTTTTCTTATTCCTTCAGTGTTTTGCACAGGTAATGATATATGTGCTGTTTTCTTTATTGTTGACTAGAATTCCTGAGAATTGCTCTAAATCAAATATTTAATCACTCTTACTCAGGTCAGACAAGACAGAGACACACAAAGAAACACATCCATAGCTCTATGGGCGTAACAGAGATACCCAGAGAGAACAAATAGCTAATTTTAACTGCAAACAAAGCTGTAAGAAAAGCACTGCAGTAGGGCTCCTCTCTCCCTTTGAAAGAAAAGTGGTCAAGTTCACCAACTTCAGAAAAAGGGAAGCAGAGCACCACTTCCATTTTGAGACTTATTCAAATACAGCCCTTCACGCAAAATATACCCAGCAAATTAAATCTGCAACACTGGCTGCAGCAAACAAGGCGCGCAGGCTCAGCTGCCCTTCACAAAGCATCTTTGTAGAGCTATCTTTCTGCCAGTGCTCCTTTTCAATTCCCAAACAATACCTCGCAAAAATTAGATCTCCTACTGTGGGAAAGTTCCCAAAACACAAGCCAAAATATATTTTCTCATGAGGATACAAAACATCCTCAATGAGGAAGTCAAAGTTCTTACAATGACTGTTCAGTGTACATATAGTTATTCTTGAAACATGCTAACAGATTAAGTTGCAACATTCTGATATAGAGAAAAAAATATTAAAATCAGATCAGTAGTTCAACAGAATGAATAGCTACTGCTACTCAGTAATTTGCATAAGCACAGACTTTTAAAAACTTTTATGCATACAGGCTTTTTAGAACAATGGATATCAAGAAACAATCACTTACCAAAAAAAAAAACTTAGCTAAGGGATATTGCAATAAGCGTAAAATAAATTAATCATCTTTAGAGCTTACACTTAATTTTTTTCCCCTCGGGTACCAAGGATTCTCCATGAATAAACAGATAACGCACAGAAGACTCCAACTTCTTACTAAAAAAAAAAAACCACCACAATCTTGGGAAAATGTGTGTAGATCCTTTACTTTTGCTGACCTACACTTTAACACCCAAGACATGAAAGAGCTATCACTCCTTTTGGTCTCAGAAGCCTGACAGATGATTTTGCTCATTCCTGGTTTTGGCAGAAGAGCAAGCCTCTCCATGGCAAGCAGTCTTGCTTTACAATAATCCCCCTCCACCAAAGCCTCCCCGGCAGCACCACTGGCTACACCGCCCGCACCAGTGGGGTGGGTGAGAGGATCCCGGCCCTTTGGCATCATGGAGAGTACAGGCACACGCTCTGATGTCTGAACAGCCCCTCAGGAAACACATGGAAAAACAAGTCTGGACTGAGTAGGAGACCCCTGGGCTTTGGGCCCAGCACTACGCACTTCAGTACATTTCCTAGGCAAGAATGCCACAGAAAGGCTCCCAGTTTTTAAGTGCAGGAGAGAGACTTGTCCACAAAGGCTGACAAAAACCTGCTCACAGGAACGTACTCGGCCCAAACCCAGGGCAAACACTTCTGCAGCCACTGCAGGGCAGAAATCAAAAGCAAACTCTAGCAAACAGATAATTAATCAAGTAGGAAATTACACAGAGCTTATCGGCGCTACAGTTAAAGCCTCACTTTCCGAGTTTGAAACCGGCTCGGATACATACAGCTAACCAAGCTGCAATCTTCTGATGCAATGAGAAAGTACACAAGTGTTTAGGATAAGGCTTCAACTCAGCTATTTCTATGCTATAGGTGAAGGCTTCCTGATCATACCGAGGTCTTTGCAAGTGTTGGCAAAACTCATATCATTAAAAGACACAAATCTACTAATGCAGAAAGTACTAGCTCTATGACAAGGGAGACCTACTGCAAAAGAAATTAACAAGTCAATACTCTTGCCATTTTCCAAGCTCTCGGCCATGAAGATATAAATGGCTATGGGAAAATACAGACATACATACATCCCCATTATAAAGACTGGGAAATAAGCATACTCTCTTTCAAAAACAAATAGGATACTAAGCAGCAGTACACACCCTTAGTTTTGAAAATGACACGAAAATTGACACTGCAAGTTCAGAATCAAACATTCCAGGGCTGTTTCAACAGACTGAGATTAGAGAGCTCACAAGAAAATCTGAGCTATGCAAGGATTTTCAGCTTTACTTATCAGCCACAAAAAGATATATTCATACAAGTAACTTTGTTGGGCATGAAATAATGCTGCATAGTAATACTAGTTGAGAAATATTAAGAGAAAAAAATGTACACTCACTTCCAAAATACATTCTCTGGTATTATTTCTGTACTAAACAAATACATCATTGGCTTTGTGAGGTAAAGGTCTCACTTTTTCCCAATAGTTCCTTTGGTTTTTATGCTCCCAGTTCAGTGCTGAAACTCAACAGGAAAAATCCCTATGGTTAAAGGTATCTAGACACACGAGTCTATAGTAACTTGTTTCACCTGTATCCACCTTTTCTATTTCCAGCCCAAGAGCCACCATAAGACACCACTTAACCTAGCTTTTCAGACACATTCAGGGTATGTTAACTATTTTGAACAAGCTTCCAAACCCCTACAGCATCTAGAGGTTTGTAGGGTTTTTTTTGTTCAGACCAACTACCCTTACAGCTGACTTTATGATGGCAATTCTACTTGAAGCCCAGATCAAGAACCAGCAACAACCTTTCTTCATTAAGCTACATTACTAACGATAGTCCCAACATTAACACAAAACATAACAGCCTCATGACCCCACCTCAGAATTAGTCACTGCAGTGTGTAGAAAGCCTAAACACCACTATGGGAAGCACAGTTTGGAATCTAATTTTGTTGGCCAAATGGGCTCCCGAGAAAGAAACAATGTCCAACCTTGCAAAGTAAGTTTACTCCTGAATAACCACATAACAAAGCCCTGAGACGCATTATGGAAAGACCATTCTATCAGTGCAGCACAGCCAAGTAACAGGCATCATCTGTCACAGTCCTTCGCTTCTCAGGGCTACCAAGAACCAGCAGGAGAATGCAGCAACAGAATCAGTTCTCAGCATTATACTGCTGTTAGTAGCCTGATAACAGGGGTTATCCTCCTCTGTAAATGCTGACTTTAAAAAGATGGCAACACAGTAGTGTACTGACAGTGAAGACTATCTGAAAGCAAAACTCAAGCTCCAAAATATTTTTGTTTTTCAAAGGAAAGAAATCCCAAGTAAGCTCATTTGAAAAAGATCATTTTAGTCTTCTAGTGTATTTGATATACAGACACATGATGAGCCCGAATTTAAAGACTAAATATTCTTTTGCTAGACTCACATATAATACGCTTAGTTTCTCTGATCCCATTAAACTACACAGCCTTGTATTTATTTTTTAAGAGATCACTGTAGCAAGAAGGAAATGTTCATTTCTGGCTTACGTGAAGATTGCACACAATCATGCTATCATTGGTTACAAGCATAAAAATAACAACTGGGGAACAAGCTGAAAGTTTATTTGGAAAAAGCATAGGTACATCCTATAATTAAACCATTTTTCCTCTCAAGTGTTCAAGAAGGGAGTATCTGCTTAACAACAGCATCCTGTTTAGATGTCTTCTGACATTAAATGACGCATTAGTATCAAACTAAGGGCTACTGTACAGTTCTCCCCTCCGCCCTGAAGATCTGGTCCGAAGCTGTTACATCTCTACTCTTCGTTCCTGCTGTATTGAACTGCCTTCATGTACCACGCTGGCAGTTTCCAGAAGCAAACCTTAGGCATCTAACATATATAAGGCACACACTGAAAAAATTTCTTCCTGCAGACGTCACTACATGGCATGAAAACAGTGAACAGCATGCACAGTTTCTGAAGCAACTAGCTATTCACATGCCATGCAAATGAGTTGTTAGGATAAAGAAAGATTAGGGCTCAGCTTCTCTTGTTTGAAAACAAAAGCAACCTTATTTTTTTAGACCAAGCTACGCCAGTATAAAAACTGTATGCCTTCTAAAATGGCCTATAACACCAAAAAGAATTTGTTTTGTAAAGACTTAAAGCTGTAACAGTCCGTGCAAGAGGACGTTAGGAGAGAAAAAAAACTAGATTGCTATTACTCACAGCTTAAGGGCATAAAACCATTTGTAATTTATGAACGTTTAAAAGTTAGATTCCCCAAAGTAGTTAAATTAACTTCCTAGTTCACGTCTTCAAAGAGAAAATGAATAGCTTAATATATCAATTACAGAGAAGAGTTACACAACAGGCATGTTAAAGTACAGGCCACAACTATACCCTTTTATTTTATATTTCATTTTCTTTAGCCAGCCAACAGAAAATCGAGTTGTGATTCACAAAATTCAGGAATACTCTGTAAAGGAGGATATAAGAAAGAGATATAAAGTTATGAATTTACAAAAGGAACTGCAGTTGCAACTACACTGTTTACCTCAAAGAAAAAAACAAAAACCATCCAGTCCAAAATTACCAAGAGATTTCTATACTACAAAAGTTCATGCCAAGTTAACTTTGCTTTCTCCAACAATGTTTATCAGACCTACTTCTCGAAGTTGTACATACTGGCTATCATTCTGCCTCTCCTGTCCTCTGAACCTGCATTGAAGGCATGATGCCAAATTTGCACCCCGACAGTCCAGGGTGAATAGTAATGTCAAACAGACATTTACCATCATGATTTGGGAGAAATTGAGCCCCAAAGAGTTTGTTAACGTAAGCAAGAAGCAAATATGCTACTAACATACTTCTCTTGCTACTTCCTGCACTGACATGAATATGATAAATATATTTTCTCTTTCCAACCCTCTTTCGACTTTAAAAAAGCCTCATGACTTCCCAAAAGCCAAAATTAAGTAGCTATCTTTTAGAGATAGCATAACAAGGACAGGAAAATACAAGTAAAGAGACAATAAGCTACTTTAAGGGAAGAAGGAAAAACTAGGTCTTTGTACCTTTCTATGTATTTTTTTTCCTTTTCACGTAATGATAAAAGATTATATGCATAAGCATATTTCTTTCAAATTCCAATACTGTTGTAAAATAAAATCAAACTTCCTGAACAGTGAGCCAACAGCAGAAAACTAACACACACAATTTAACATTAGCCATTTACAAAAACACCAACCAAGTTTTCACTGCAAGCCCAATCTCTCCAGCAGCAACAGGAGGGCACCACCAGTTTCAAGTATTTCCAGTGCTAACAACACATTAGATTTCCCACATATTTCGTCTTATTTGTGGATTATTTTGGGCCAGTGTCAGTTTCACGGATTTAAGGGTGGGCTTCTTTTTCTGTGCTGATTGCCACAGCAGGTTGCCAGTGTGCTGATTCAGGAAGTTTTACAGCACTAACGCAGCCCAGGTGTTCCCAATTTAGCTCTCTGTTCCATGCCCTTCACTGGGCTTTATCCCTGCATTCTGGCTGGATTCTTCACTGCAACATTTCTTACTTTCTGCCTTTTTGTGTTTCTTTATTATCTCTTCTAGACAGCAAGGCCAACTGGCAAGGACATGAGAAAGTTTAACAGTTCACATGGCACAGATCATGCCACAGGGGAAGCATCATCCCCCAAGCCCAGCCTGGTGGCCCCACAGCAGGACCTGGTGGTTTCAGAGCATCTGTCAGCATCTCTCCTCAAGAACACCCCACCGTGCTTCGATAACCATGTCCTGATGCTGGACACTACTGGTAGGCTCCCCCAGCTGGAATCTACGCCTCTACCAATCCAAGTGACCTCGCTATGAGCTTGCAGAGAGTGTCTTCCCCAGGAGAGAGCACTCAGCCTCCTTCAGCTTTCACAACACGCTGAAGGGCTGGGTCCAGCACTGAAGGCAAACAGATATTTGGAAAAGGTCAAACAAGGACAGAGAAACAAGTTTAGCACCACAAAAACATGTTCCAGAAGCAGCTTCCTTTTTTTATAAAAGAAAAAATAAAAAACAAAAAACAGAGCTGCCAAAAAGGCATACCACATACAATGCCTATGTAGTCAGTACGTTTTTCCACGAGAAGTTTTATTTTCTCACACATATTCCATGAGCACAGGGATAAAAATAACACTACCACAATGACGTATCCATAGTAGGAGGAATGACTTATGGATGCTGACCAAAAGTCAAGGTTTCCTCTTTGCCCCAATTTGAAACCATCACCAGCCAGTCAGATGCATGCCAAAACAATCAGTAACAGCATCTCTTCCCCAAAACCCGAATACAGGGATTGCTCATAGAGCAGGACAAGCCCTTAGAAAACAGGACAGATGGCATTACAACTCCAAGCAAAGTAACTCCTTGTATCATTAGCTATTGAACCGCGGCTTGATGTGGGGATCAGTGTAAAGCTTATTAGTCTTTAGACAGTTGGCAGCAGCAGCCACTGCAGCAACCGCTCGGGAGCAGAAGGAACTCATTCAGTTTAGTTGTTTTTCAGGTCATGTTAAGTCAAAATGTTTCTCTACGCAACCCAGTCCCCAGCTTAACCTTTCTCAGCCTCTCTAAGCGCAACTACGCTTACAAACAGTTTTCAATTCACACACTCCTCTGACAAAGAAGGCTCCAGGAGCCCGGCGCAGGTATCTAAAAAATTCCTGCCCGGTGCCATTGTGTAAGGATTTCACCCTACTTTGGAGAGCAAGGACTTGCCAAGAATACCACTGACCTCAGCCCCTACATTATGAAACAGCGCTGCCAGCTCCAGCCAGCTATGTAAAAGTAGGGATTGAATTCAAATCCTGAGCCACCCGTACTCCGGGCAATAACAAAACACACACACTCACACACAGAGGGAAAAAAAAATTAAATAAAAAGAAAAGAAGGAAAAAAATACACAGCACCGAAAGATTATACCCTAAGTTAATTTTCTTTTTACCGGAAGCAATCTTCAAAACAAACCCAGCTGGTGTTTCTCCCTCTCCTTCCCCCAAAATTAGGGAGTAGGAGGAAAGTTGTCGCGCTAATGCGCGCCCTCCCTTCCCGGGAGCTGCCGACCGGGAATTCAGCGCTGGGGAGCTCGGCGGGGGCTGGCAGGGGGCACAGCCCCGGCCGCGCTGCCCCGGAGCGGGGCCGCGGGGCTCCCGGGCTGCCCGGCCGGGGCTGCGCGGGGCGGGCGGGGACGGCGGGGCGGCCCCTCCGCCGTGCGCGGGAGCCGCGAGGTCCGCGGGGAAGGGGCGCTTACCTGGGGGCTCCGCTCCGCCGGGTTCTTCATCACCGCCTGGCGGAAGCTGTTATCCACGTAGGACGCCATCGCGCCCCTGCTGCCTCCCGCCGCCGCCCCGGAGGCGCTGGGGGAGGGCGGGCGCGGCCTGGCGCTGCGCGGCCGGAGCGCTGGGCGAGGAGCGGGGAGGCGGCGGCGCGCAGGCACCGCGGGCTCAGCAGCGCCGCCGCCCGGAGCTGCAGGCGGCGGCCGAGCCCCGCCGGTGGCAGCGGCGGCGACAAGGGCTCGGCGCTCCCTCTCCACCCGGCACTACGCCTCCCGCCGGCCCGCTCCGCCGCATCCCCCCGGGCACCGTCGTCGTCGTCGCCTCCTCCCTCCTCTTCCTCCTCCTCCCATCCGGGCTGATGAGGGGCTCCGCGCCCGGCTCGGCGACGGGGAAGTTGCCGGCTCGGGAGGCGGAGCGGCGGGGGGCGGGCCGAGGCGGGACGGAGGAGCGAACTGGGGGCGGGTCGCCGGGGTCGAGGCCGGCGGGGACCGCTCCGGCTGCGGTGCCTCGGCATCGTGCCCCTGGGAGCAGATCCTTCCCGGGTTTAACCGCAAATAAAGAAGTCTGAGCGGCTGCCGCCATGGTCCCGAGGGACGCGCATCGTCGCAGCTTCGGCGGTGCACCCCGTGCGTGGGTACTGGGGATGGGCAAGCTGGACGCAAATAAATAAATAAATAAATAAATAAAGACTTGATCTGCCAGATCTAGTGACTTCGAGGAGGCCACCTGTTGTCACGCTTCTCAAAAGTAATCCGTATCCGCCGGCTGTCCCCTCTGTCATTGCTATATGGGGTAAAAACGAGGAAGGGAAGGGTGTGAAATCGTTAATTTATCACTGTTCTGGGGGTTATCTAGCGGCGGATTCTTCTCACGTGAACTTAATTTTTTTAAGAATCAAGGGTCTCGCAACATGGCTGATTTTCTTTGTTTACCACGGCGCCGAGCACGCCTCAGCAGCAGCCTGACAAACGCGAATCATGGAAGTATTATTAACGTGCCATTAACGGCGGGGTAATACTATTAATGTATTTCCTTTCGCAATTACTGTGTACCCTCCGCTGATACGGATCACACAATGTAAATAATGTCAACACTAATAAATCTGTTTAATTCCCAGTCACTTGCAGTCACATTTCAATTCCAAGTAAGGTAGTGTCATCTTTATTTGATTTTTATGTTTGTGAAAATTCCCAGGGATAACCACATTTTCCTCACAAAACATACGCTGCTAGTCCCAGGAGAAAAAATGTTAGACTTTTAGACATAAGTGGCTCTCAAAAATTCTGTGTCTTCAGACAGTAATCTACTAAACCTACTGAATGTCTAGATATGGCTCATTAACAAAGATAGCTCTTTGGGCTAATCCCACTCATATGTGTCAGCAAAATATTTTTGCAGTAATACCAATTATTCTGGGCAGATCTTGTGAAAATACTAGGGAGTGCTCTACATTCTCCACATTCTCTACATCGTGCTTATTGGTGCTTACTAGAAGTCCTTATGGGGGATTTTTTTTTTTTTTTTAAAGTAGCATATTGGAAATGTCATGTCCTTTGCCCTAAAAAATAACAGTTTAAATATGCCTCATGTTCATCATCCAGAGATTATAATAATTCCTTCAAATTAATCAAGCCTGCAGCTATAGAAAAGTGCCAGCTTTTCTGAAGCTCAGTTTACCAATCCAGAGTGCTGGAATTCTCTTTTTTTGGGGGGCATATGTATAGGAGGAGTGCCACAGGAATGTGAGGAATGCTCTCTTGGGCTTCACTCTCAATCACTTCAGGGCACCCATTCCCTGCTGTTGCAGCCTAGCTTGCCTGACATCTTTATATCTCTACATCAAAACAGAGCTACCCACTCTATTTTAATATGCAATTATCTTTCATTTCAGACCTATTAGCTGTAACAGCATCAAGTTGAGTGCTTTGCTCTGGTTAATTTTTTGCTGTACTGTCTGCTAACACAATACCTGTGATTCATAGGGATTTTTCACTTCAGAGGATGTGATTTGGGGTCTCTCATTGTATTCTGATCAGTGTCACAAATCTCAATGGTTATACATCTGTGTTAAAGGCGTATCACACACTACATGAATTGTTATAAATGGGAATGAATTAATGAAAGAAGAGAATTGTACATAAAGAACTATATACAAATATACACAATTTCTCGATAATATTTAAGGATATGTTAACACATTTTTTAGTGTTTGTAAGAAACATATCCATATAGTGCATATACTTCTGATTATTCACATCCTCCATGGTGGATACTAGCCTGTCCTTTATGCTGGGTGTATTCTCTTGCTGAAATTAGTCTAGTTATTTCTGAATAGAAAAAAAAAAACCCAATAAATCAGTAAATAACCATCAAGATTCAAAGTAAGGACAGTTATTAGAGAAAACATCCAATTATCTCCAGAAACCCAAATTTTTCACATCAAATATTCAACAAAATATAATTTACAGTGTCAAATGTTTTTGCAAATTACATTTTCTCTAAGTCTCACTGTCCTCCTGTTTTCCAGCTTCAACAAAAAATCAGTATGATTTAAAATACACATATATACCAGGGCATGCCATTCATTTTGCTTATTACTTACTCTTCAGGCTGTATTATTCAGCCTTATCCTTATTTACAATGGATTCTTATATATATATATATATATATATATATATATATATATATATATATATGGTTTTTTTGTTTGTTTGTTTTTTGGTTTGGTTTGGTTTGGTTTGGTTTGGTTTTTTTGAGGGGAGTGTGTTTTTCTGGTCATGTTAATATGTTTTACAGGGTTTCTAGCCATCTTACACCAGGAAATCAAGAGTTAACTATACACACACAGTACAGACAGTGTTGATATTTCAATAATATGAAAAGGCTGCAGCACAAAATATGAAAGCTCAGCATAATATCTTTTTGGATAGCTATAAGTAATCACTATGTTATTTTAGAGAAGTATTTTGCCTTAGAAATACAGGGTATTTGCCCTCCTGGATATGTCCATTTCTTTTGAATGGTAAATTGAAATGGTCAGGTCAAACAGTTACTAAAAGGCTAAGAAAACAAATTCAGCAGTTCTGGGAGCATTTTGTTCATCTGCTAAACCTCATTTTTAAGAAGATACACTTTGAAAAGTTTGCACTTGGCTTAACCACGTGGCTTTTAATTAATTACACCTATAGTTAGGCATCCACAGTTAAATGCTCAGTTTGCTTGGGATGCACCAGTTTGCCCTGGTAGGAAATAAAACATTGCCATTTCGAGGGAGTTTAGTGAATTATATACAGTTGGTATAGTTATAAGCCCAAGGATGGTAGGTACTTGTTTTCATCCATCTCCTGGAGATGGCATGGCAGCTGAAGCAGATTCATGCAGCCAAACTCCAGCCCTCAGGATTGCCCCTCTCCTTCCCAGCTCTCTCCTGGCACTTTCTCAGCAGCTGCTTCCATAACCATTCATGGAAGTCGACAGTTATAGGGGAACAGAGGTATTGGCCTGGTGAAACCCTCCAGAATTGACCTTGAAAACAGTAGCCATCCCCTTTGGACTGGGCAGAAGAGAATGTTACCAGATTTTAAGTCAAAGATTAATTATTTTAGGTTCAAGTAAGGTCACTACCAAGGGGAGATGATCTCATCCTTCAAATAAGATTAGCCTCTCTTTAGGGGTGGCACCATTTCCAAGAATGTCTGTCATCTTTTGGGATTTATACATGACTGGGATTACTACCATTTGCATTTCCAGTTTTTGCTATCTTTTACATTATGATGAAGGGCATGTGAGTTTGTTTGTTTGTTTGTTTGTTTGGGTGGATGGGTGGGTGGTTTTGTCTGTTAGTTTTTTACATCCTCTGTTATCTTTACACCCTCTGTTATTGTGGCTATTTGTTGACCAGTAATCACTTATACATGTGGAACAACCACTCTGCACTTCTGATCCAGAGGGTGGAATAGAAGGGTAACACAGACCATAGGAAAATAATCCTTGAATGTTTACTATAGGTTTTATGACTCTTTTATACTCATAAGATGTATGAAATTCTAAAAGCTACAAAAGAGAACCTGGCCAGTGCCATAAAGTAAAAATCATCCTTTGTTTTTTTTCTTGAAGGAAAAACAGAACAATTTTTGACTACTATAATGCATTTATTCAGAATTTGCCACTATTTACATAGCTACATTTGGAAATATTTATCATCAAACTTCTGCTGTAGCTGCAGATGTATGCAAACCAGCTTTAGCTAGTTAGATTAATACTAGGAGTAAGAGCATGTACCATCCAAGTATTTACATGATCTTGGAGAGGAATTTACAGTCCACACAGTGTTCCCTTCAGCTGTACTGATAAAGGTGCCCAAACAAAAGGAAAGGTGGCTGCACTGCAGCAGCACCCAGGAGGCATGGCAGGAGGCCTATGCTGCACACTATGTGAACACTGAACAAATTAGCAGCAACCCTTGAAGCTCAGGCATGTATTTCTGAAGCTCAGGAACATCTACACAATCTTCCTCTGTGCTTGTGACCGAGGTACAGGTCTGCTGTACCCTCAGGAGTAACAGTGATGGTGGGAGGTCTTCTGTCCTGGTACCCTCACTGGGAAGGTGTGCTCCAGATCTTATGTCAACATCTGCCTCAGCTTCTCCTTCTTTTTGTGAAAAGAGACACAAAAGTAGTAACTTCTTGGGTATTCTGAGACATAGGGAGGCACAGCAAAGTGCTGTTTCTAGTAAGAGTAACAGCAGTATTTTAGGGTTTTTTTAAACAGAAAATGAACCACAGAGAGAAACAGTGAAATAGCATTTTTGTCATTATCAGGATATGTGGTGAAAGAGGTTGATTCAGTGGGACAGTACAAAGCACACAGCAATAAGTCAGTGCTTCAGTCCTGTGTGCTCTGGGACAGGCTGCCAGCGTGGAGAGGTGCTCTGTGTGGGTCTCAGATTGCACCTGCTACACAGTGGCAAAGGTATCAGAGAGACTAAAGCCAGTGTTGTTTTAGATAGATGACACTTTCTGAATAATGCATAGGCTAAAAAATGCACTCCATTCCTTTCCAAATAGTCATCCATGAACTAATATAGGCAGGATACACATAGGAACGATTTCAACTGTTAAATGATAATGTAACAGTTTCATGATCTATATATTTGGTGTCACATATATTTCTAATAATATATTTCAGTAAATGACACCCCAAATAAGGGAAAATATATTTCATTCTTACTCATTTGCCTTTGAAATTTAAACTGCTGAACAAATTAAAGCCCAAGCTTACATTTCAGAGCTTTGCTTTTAAACCAATGTATTTCCTAAAAGAAAATATAAGCTTACCCTTTCTGAAATAACTGTAATTGCGTTGTTTAAAATAATCTTTTGATGTTTCTACAACCCAAATGTTACATGATTGTGCCAAAGTATCAAAAGTAGAAATTGTATAAAGTCAAATATAGATGGGATTACTATTTATTCAAAGCTGGCCAAGTCTTTTAAATAATTTAATTCATACATATTAATGATAGATAGCCAGATGATCATTAATGTCCAACCATGCTGCTTTTCATAAAACACTCAATGATAAAGTTATCTAATAGATCGTGCAGAATGATAAATAAAATATGTAAAGCTCTGCTAGGAAAATGAAACTCATAGGAGATAGGAACTTTATTCCTGCACCAAGATATAAAATATTTATATGAGAAAAAAAATGTTGTTAACATTGTTATTAAGACCTTTCACTCTAAGTGTGCTATTTTCAGTACTAGGATTCTATACCAATTTGTTTAATTTTCACTGACTGCCATCAGAAACCTTTTCTTTTTTTTAAAGTCAGCTTTATTATATATTATATATTATTGAAGCATTTGGCTTCAGCTTTACTAGCTGTTTCAAAAATATGAATATATTTATAACTTTTGGCATTACTGGAGGGCATTATTCTACAAATTAAGTTTACAGCTGGTAGCATTTTTCCATAATGAATTATTGATTAATTATTCTAGATATTGCCCGTCCTTGTTCCAGCACCAAACACTGCTGACTGCACTGCTAAGTCAGCCCATGCTAGAGCCATTCCTTGGAACGAGTCTCCAACTGCCACATTCCTGTCAGTTTTCACCTCTTTACTCTTGTCACCGTCTTCCACAGAAATCATCCACGCTCTTCCCTGCTTAACACACTCTGGTGAATCACAAACATGTTCCAACATAATACTCCCGGTGCTTATTAGAAGAGCATTTGCATTTACATTGCTTCCTAACAACCTTTATAAATTATTGCCTTGCCTTGAAATTAATAGTCATTGTGGATAATGTTTATGTGGCTCAGCCTTCTTCATCCTTCAGTCACCATTTAGATCTGTTCAAAGCATATGGGATGTGTGGGTGTGTACTTGAGTGAATGTTTCTCTGCTGTGCATACATATCCTGGCAAAGCATATTCACACCTATATCATAATGTGACAAGTACTAGGTACCAATTTAAATGGATAGAATCAGCTTTAAGTTCAGTGAATTCTGTAAAAGTTGGTATTTTTGTTACTTACAAATTAGTGACACTAGACTCCATCAATTTGTGTTCCATCTATTCTTCCAGGAAGAAACTGTCCAGTAACTGGATTTAAAGAGTTCAAAAATTTTACTCTATCCAAAGAAAGCATATTCCAGGTAGATGGACATCGAGCTAAGCTACCAAGGTGATCTAAGCTTATCATGAAATTGTTTTGATCATTCTAGACAATTTAATGACAATATGCCTGATGTGCAGAGCACATCACTGAACCTGTATTCAAAGAATGCTCTCAATACATAGATCATTTAAAAATTACACACTTCAGGTTCAAAACACTATTATGACCAAACTTGTTTCACAGATTCTACAATCTCTGTTAATGTCAGCAGTGAAAATTAAGACTTTCTATTCCTTTCCTTTTGTAATGTACTTAATACAAAGAGATCCTTATTTCCACTGTAACCTTCAGCTTCTGTACAAATGCATAATGACAAATTCAAGGATTAAACTCAGAGCAAGAAATCCTCCAGTAACACAAAAACAGAGATATGAAGGAGCAGACAAAAATAAGCAGTACGGCACTCTTGAGAAGTCACTAGCTCTGATGTAGAAGTTTACACAATGTATTCCTTGTGTTTCTTGGATCTAAGATAGACAGCAATAACTTATCGCTTTCCCTCAGGGTTTTTATGTTAATTTTGTTATTTGTTTCATTTATGTAACAGATACTCATAATACTCTTTAAACATTCAGCAGCTAGCTGTGATAAACACTATCTTCCTACTCCTGCAACAACTGATTTGTGCTGAGAACATTCACCATTGCCTTCTTGTGCCACTGGTGGAAAAACATGGGAACACACTGCCTGTTTCACTTTTCCTTTCTAGAAAAATAATTTAAAATAAGAAGAAAAAGCCTCTATTGTTGTGCTTAGCAGAGCAAGTAGCAAAGGGAAGTTGCAGATGAAGATCTGTAGCCAACCAAGTATATCTTGTAAATAAGTTTTCTAGGTCAGGAAGAGAAACTGAACTGTGGGAAGTAATTTTACAAAAAGAGGTAGTTGAGATTAATGCTTTGTGGCAAATAAATGACTCTCTGGAAGATGTAACTTTTGAAAAACATAGGAACTCTGAAAGATTTTGCTGGGGGAAGGCATTTGCCAAGATTTTTCCTTTTTTTTTTTTTTTCTCCTTATTAGCCTTATTATTACTGCTGACATATGCTGGCACCTGACTGGCATGACAAGAACCCTAGGCACTGCCACAGTAACCACACTCCTGCAATCCATATTTAAATTTTATCTCTTTCCTTCAGCTCAAGCTAGCTGGAATGGAGACAGTCCTGTGTATTTAGTCTTTGGGATAAGGATGTCTTGAAATACTTCACAAGTACCCTCCTGCAAATAAACTGAGGGTGGAGATTGGCATCCACACGCTCTTGTTTGTGCGCAGGCAGCATTCACATGAGGAAGCAGTTTCTTCGATGGGAGAAGAGCTGGGGCAGATCATTCTTCTGCTTCAGTGTACTTTTTTTTTACAGCCCAGGTCCTCATCTGATTAAAGCCCCTGTCTTTCAATGAGACCAACAAAATCCTGCTAATTTAAAACAGCTAAGGACCCTCTCCCTATCTCTGATCCCTGTTGGGCTTTTAGGGAGTTCTCACAGTGGTGCAGCAGAGGATGGTCTCTAGCTAAAAAAAATAATGCACTGCTTGAAACCCCCAGAGAGAGACACCTCTAACATACACTCAGCTGTGCCCTGGGAAGGGCTGCATGACGAACAGCAAAACAATCTTGCCCCTGTTTGCCCAATGGCGACATCTGTGTCTTGTTAGCGACGCACGAACTGTTAAAATAGTTCTTTTCTCAGGTGGAAGTGAGCTGTATAACTTCATTCCGTTGATGTGAGTAGCTAACAATGTTGCCTCAAGCATTTGCATTACTACTGCTTTCAGGTATGAAAGATTCCTCTTGCTGTGGAAGTTGAAGCACAGGAGAAAATTTCAGCATTAATTAATCTGTCTTGGTCCCTTGTGTTACAAAAATACTCTCAGTGCTCCAGAAGTCAAGTATTTGCATGGGTACTTTTTTAATTTTCAAATAGACTTTTCTGAAGTTTTTTTTGAAAAGAAAACTGTAATCCTTAACTCACGTTTATCACTAACATACTCTCAGTGAGGGTCCCTCTCACCTTATATGTAAATCTCTGACCCAGATAGTGGGTTGATACTCCTCTTCAATGTAAATACAATTGATTAAAAACACACATCAGCAGATCTTCAAAGTGCAAAGAGCAAGAAAATTTTTTAAAACCATCAATAATGCTACAGTTATTCAGTTCATTTGAATTTGGAGACCAATACTGTAGTTAGGGGAAGTATTTTCCTACTGTGGTTAGATCTTTAAAGATCTGTGCATGTGAGAATTAAGTTGCATTTCACTTTGTGGGAGCCTCAAACCTAAGAGTTCCAAGGTTAATCTTGTGGAAAATAACAAAGGAATTTGTAGGTAGATGAAGATGTAACGGCATTTGAGAAAAGTTGGACTACAGTGACCTGAACCCATTCTGCAGTGCTTGCAGATCTTTGTTTTAGTAAATTTTAAAGAGAAATAAAAGTACTGAAAATATCCAAAGCAATACATAGCTTTGAGCTATTCACTAAAGCCCCACAGTATGAGCACATATATGTCTTTTCCATGCAGGTAAGTTATGGACCTGAAAAAGCATCTCTTAACTTAAATCCAAATGATTAAGGTTGAATTATATGGTTATCTCCATCTTCTAGCATGCATTTGCAAGTCTTTTGAAGGCAACTGAAAATACTTAATTGGCCCAGATGCGAGCACTTGCACAATTATAAAGTGAAATAGGGTAGCTGGCATTAAAGGCTAAGGATGTAAGAACCATAAAAATGTGGTAACTTGTTCCACTTGTAATTTCCCTTAAGAAAAATTTCATTAATTTATGTACCCATAATTTCCCTGAATTTACCTGAAACACTTTATAGTAGTCATAAAACCAGAAAATAACTCACTTTTCCTTTTTCTCTAGAGTACATTGTGGGGCCAGATACCTTTCCCAGGGAAACAAGAGGGAGATAAGATGGAATGTCAAAGTATTCTGGAAAAAAATAATAAACTGTTTTGGGGCTAAAAAAGCATGACTAGTTAACACCATTCCAATCCTTCACCCCACTGTATGCAGCACCAACCACGCAGTCCTACCTGACACACCAGAGAGTTCAGTTACACTCCACGTCTTTCCTAAGATGCTGCAGAGTCCTTCATTCAATTGACATAACTATGCAAGTTGTGAAAAAAACCCAATAATCTGAAAGAAAGCAATGCTGCATCAAAAAATGGGGAAGATGGAACAGAATTTAAGCATACACTTGCTTTAGCCTATCAAGCTTTACCCTCCTCAGGACTTGGGCTATTTGCAATCTATTTACCCAGAAAGCATAAAGCAGGTGTATGTCTGTGGAGGAAACCTTTGTGCCTGTAGACTCCCCCAGCCAGCCCCTGCTGGTTTATTCAGAAGTGCCTCAGCATCTCACAGCCTTATCAACTATTCCTTATGGGGCCAAGTTGGCTACTGTTTTCCAAACCAATTTTTCCAGCTACCTATGCAGGCCCTAGAACCCACTGAGGTTACAAAGTCCTTAAATGATGATTATCAGACAGCCTTCGAGGTCTTGCCAACTTAGTTTAAAAAAACACATCCCAGAGTGGCCCTGTCTGGGTTGTGTGTGCTGGTCAACACTGGAAACTTCCACTGCCTTGTCTATGCAAGGTAAAGCATGTCAGTGTAGTCGTGCCAGTAGAAGCTCAATGCAAATACGTAATTATAAAGATATCTTTTACAGCCACAGTTTATTTCAGCCTCCTCACTAAGAGGTAAAAATATTACAAGAACTTTCAGTGGAAGGGAGTTTATACTGGGACTGTTCAGGTTACTGGAGCTCTTTTAATTATAATCATGCAGAAGGAAAAAATACTGCACTGTCCTTTCAACTGAGAAGGCATTTTTCATCATTCTTCGTATAATGATTTCCCTGTGTTTTGAAGTATGGTTTGAGGCAAGTGCTCCAAATCTTCTATCAAATTTGAGTGTCTTTGACGATCCCTGTAGGCTCTAGTTCTGCTGTATTAAATGAAGCTTAGTGCAGTAGCATATTTGGCCTCATAAATTTTAGAAATGCTGCATTTTTATCTAGTAATACTATAACCTGAGATACATTTTAATTTTTGATGCCACTAATCACTTCTTTCATGGGGGAAGACAAGTTGCCATGGTGAAGTCTTTTAATTTATTTTTTTCATAGGAACACATCACAGAGGAACATTAGCAAAGTGTAAATAATTCCTTCCTTTATAATGCTTGCTGTGCTATACATCTTTGAACAAGTTACTAACATGTGTCCCCTCCTTGTTATAACACATACAACAAAACTCACACACCTACCTTGTAGGGGCGTTTTGAGGGCTGGAGCTTGTAAAGTCCTTTTGAGGATGAAAAGCATTATATGAGTATTGAGCACTAATCTCAGCCATGTGGACAAGCCGTGCACATTCGAAATAAAAACCTTTCTAATAACATCCATCTGCATCTTGAATACAAGAAAGAAATTGTAAGACAGCCTGTCAATGATCAAGGCTTTTTCATGGAGCTCACCCTACTGTTTGGCAGCTGGCCAGCTCAGAGAGCCTACAGAGGAAAATGGCTCTGAAGGAAAAAATGTGCATGTTAAGCAGAGGACAGCTTTTGTGAAGGGTGAGAAAAAACAAGACAAATACTCTTGAATACCAAAGTGCTCTCTGGTACATGGAGGAATGAAGTGAGATGAACTGTAAGGAAGAAACCACAGTAGGCAGGAGCCTCATCTTCTCACTAAAGATAATTCAAGCTTGTTTGCACTAAACTGGTGTAATAAAACACATTTCTACTTCAAGACCAAAACTGCTTTACATTAAGGATGTTTCTTTGTAGAGAGGCTAGGAGAAGCCAGGGAAGGATTTACTTGGAACTTCAGCACCTAAACCAACCAAGAATGCATGTCAGCCTTCAAAACTCTATTAATGACATCATAAAGTCTTTCAAAATAATTTGTGAGGCAATGCTGTAGGATCCAAGCATGCTGAGGGGATCTGAGCAGCTCTTCTTCAGAGGGAGTGATGCCAACCTTTTTCTTCAGTGGGATTATCTCACTGGCAAAAGCACTTTAGCTCAGGGCACTTGCTCCCTTCTGTTACAAGCCCCTGTGCAGAGTCATCAGCAAATTCTTTTGCCTGATATATATATATACACACACATATATGTATCCAATGTCAGAATTAGCCCCCTTACTTCCTCTCACCAGTCATGTACAGATTCATTTCACTCAAGCTGTGCCCCAGCTGTACAGCATTGCAATGCTGCAACAAACATATGGAGTTTCAGCCAATAGTCCTCCTTCACTTCCTACAGGCTTTTAGTCTCTCTTTTTCCCTGCAATGCTTTGTGCACTACCTCAGATGCAGCAGCATTTAATTAAAATAAAATATGGAGGAATGAAACTAATAACAAGAAAATCTGAATCTATCATCCTACCATTAGAGAATTTTGTGAGGAAAGATTTCCAGTCCTCCATTAAAATGTTTACCTGCAAGAGATTCCTCCTCTAATAAATCATGGTTTACATTTAGACAGTACCTTTTCTTCTGACAGCTTGTCTTTACTGAAAAGTTGATTCCAGCCATGACTCCTGTGTAGCCTTTCATTCAAATTCCTGCCATACAGAAAGAGCCCAAAACTAAATATTTAAGCAGCTTTTAATTCACATTATCTTGCCACAGATCAATTTAGCACAACTTATCAGCTGCTAACATGATTAATAATTAATGTGGCTGCAGGTCATCTACTTCAGAGTTCTGTTAGTCCTTGTTATGTCTTCCTGCAGTTTGCTCCATGAGCCCACGGAGAACAGGCCAGCTCTTCCACGGCTCCCTGGAGTGAAATCCATAGAGGAGCTCAGTCCATTGAAAAAAGAAATAAAAAACCCAAGGAACCAAACCAATTTCAAAAAACCCCAAACCCCATACCAAAGCAAAAGACTTTGAACATGCTCTCAGAAGTGTTCAGGATGCAACAGACGAGCCCTGATGAATTTCCCTACTGTGGTATATTGTATTACTAATCCCAACATTTGATTTCCTGACCTCCCCCTCTCCACAGCAGGGATGGCAGAAGAGCACATGTCCACATCTCAGCTGTTCTAGTCCAGGGCCTGGCATCTTGAGCCAAAGTCCTTGCAGCTGAAACTGAGATGCCACACTGTGGACTGAAACGAAACTATTCACCCAGTTGGGGGATATATGTTGTTCATTTTGAAGCTTTTTTAAAATGAAATGAGCAACCAAGCCCTACTCAGATAGTAAAAGCAGACCACGTGCTGCCTCATATCTCCCTCCATCCCTCAAACACACCACTCCAGCAAGAGAGCTTATTTGTTAGGCCTGAGGAAGCCCTCACGTCCACCATGTGGCTGCCTCAAAATTGCATGTACTTCTGCAATGTTTTTACTGACATTGCTGTTCGTGTTGCTGCTGAAAATTTTGAAATCATGTGATTTAATCTGCAGTACAATGACACAGCAGCTGTATTTTCCCATCTTCTGTCTAGGCTTATTTATTAGGCTTTTTCTACACAAAATACAAGCACGCCAACTGGAAGGGTGGACTTTTACTTTGAGAATTGTAGACCACCACCAATTGTGGAAGAAGTATGTGTAGCACAAATAAAGACAACAAAAATAAAGGTTACCCCTCTTCTTGTATGAAAATCCATAGCAACATAAGCACACCTAACAAGCATGGCATCACTTGTGTAAGTATAACACCTCTTCTACCTCACTGCTATTTTCAAAGGCTACACGTTTTCCTGCAGACAAGGGCTTGAGGATGAAGCCAGCCTTCAAGTCTACCTGTGTGTGCTGTGTCCCAGCTGCAAGGTAGCCCAGCACAGCATTGCAGATGACCAGCACAGACATCAGGAGGCTGTGACCAGGCTCTGGATGTGCCTGGCAGAGGCTGGGTGCACTCCCAGCCCTGCATGACAGAGCACGGAAAAATCTGGCTTGCGGGAAAGTAAAGGGAGGAGGAGTGAAAATGGGAGACCAAACTGGGAAGAGGAAGAGAGACTGAGGCAAATCACACTGGGAGGTGCAGCCGAAGGGTCAAGAGAACACAGCAGCAAAATGCTGATGAACAAGAAACCCTTGGTGATTCAAAGCCAGTGTTCACTAGCTCAGTTCTTACTCAGAAGATCAGCATGTGCCAGTAGGCATGCACAGACAGGCACTGCCAATCAAATGGTCTGAAATTGCCCTGTAGGGATGTTTGGGGAAAAGAAAACTATTAAAGTGACAATAAAGATGCATCAGTACAATAATCAGAGCTGCCACATATGTTTAACCAGAGTATAAGGAACATTGGTATTCTTGATTATTCCTTGATTAGAAGTTTATTTCAGATGTGGTTAGAAATATACTGGAAATCTCTTGGTGAGCATTTTTAATGTTAGTATTTACATTTAATATGTAGTATTGCTAAAGTATTGAGGATTTGTATTGTGTCATACCAGTCCCTTTAGATTCACACACACAGAAGTGTCTTGTGCCCTAAGGTGGTTACCAGTGAAAAAAAAGTCAGGAGACAACAGATGGAACATTGGTAGGAGGAGGATTGGCAGAAATCAAGGCATCTCTGACAGGCACATCAGACAGATTTTTGTTTGGGGCTCCTTTGTTCCGTTGTTGGTTTTTTTTTTTTGATGTAACCCAAATCTCAACAAAATTACTCAGTGACTCACAGAAAAAGTAACTCTAGAAAAAAACCCACATGTCCTCAGATCAATTTCATGGAGTGGGAGACCCTGAAGAGCCACAGATGCTGCCCAGTATCCACCTTTTCAGACAAAGACCCCTGAGGCAGCAAACAGCAGCTGAAACCCAGGAAGTCGGGGTCTCTACAACTCCAGTTTCCTGAAGACAAATAATTTAATTGTCAGTGGGCAGTCTCCAGCATTATTAAATGCAGGGAAACAGATGAGGGCCTCACTTGGAGCCAAGCCCTCTCCAAGGGCACCTGCAGGGGCTGCCATCCTGCCACAGACCAGGCTAGGCGAGCACCAGGGACACTGCAGAGGCAAGGGACTGATGTGTCCCAGTGCACCGGGGGAAGAGCAGGCAGCTCTGTGCTGGGGCTGGACCTCCCGGGCAAGGAGAAGCCACACTGGCCACCCTGCCACCACAGGGCATCACAGAGAGTAGGGGATGGTGCTGGGGTCTGGGAGCCCTTTGCACAGCAGGGATGATGCTCCAGCCTGGAGCAGGACTGCAGGTGCCAGGGCCACAGGGAAAGGGCACTGTTACTGTGTACCTGCACTGCCAGCCTCTGTCCAGTGCCCTGGTTAAACATCACAGATTGGTGATTAAAGTACAGGTAGCACAGTAAAGAAAGATTAAGCAGTGACACGAAATATATGTTAAATGTACCACAGTCTTTGTTTCATGACCGTCTAATGCCTAAAAAGAAAAAAAATAAATTGGTGTTTGCATTTTTCATATCAAGTATCTGGGTATTTTTCAACCACAAGGGATTATTTATTGTGCGCTAGGCACATAAAGGCATGCACACCTAGGGACAGCAACATGAACTGGATGTTTGTTCAATGTGGAAGCTTTTATGCCTTGTCCAGCAGTTCTTATTCATTACTTAAAAGCATGCCCTGCACCTCCATATTGAACCAAAAGCCCTGGCAGTGTTCAAGAAGAAAATTAGATTCTGCTCCAGGGACTGAATGAAAACCTCCTGCTGGGCATCAGCAAGGATTTCTCAGGGCTTCTAGTTAAAAGCCTCTTCAGAGGTGTTACCCTACTACAGTTCCATTTGAATTTCAAATGTATAAGTGCAAATGAGCAGAACCCAGAACATAATGATGGGCTAACAAAAATATGTACCTTTATTAAAAGAATTTGTATGTGTTTTGGAAACTGCTTTTATATTATAGTGATGGTCTGTGTATAGACTCATGGTAATATGATTTAGAGATTGATACATTTCAATGTGCTTATATCTTCTAATAATTAAACAAGAATTGTACAAATTGTATTTCAATATTCTATTTTTTTCTTAAATACGAAAATACTACAACCAATATCTGGATAGGATAATTTGAGTTGTAATACAGTATATGTGCTCCAGTAGCACGGAACATATGAGTATGTTCTCTTCAAGCTATACACAGCAGTAGCTTCTACTACTGAGGTACAAGTCACAGAAACATAAAATCAGCAGTCTGGGGTCAGAGCAAGATTTCATATAATCTAATATCCTTTCCAGAATTGCTCTTAAATCTCATTCACAGGTTTTTACCCTACAACTTCTTTGTGCCAAAAGGTGACTCAATTTAGCTATAAACTGTGTGAAAAAAACCATTCCCTCTGATATTTAAATATGTTTCTAGGAATTTAATTCTAGGTTTTGGCTTATAAAATGTTACAACTGTTCCTTCTTCATTTTCAGAAAGATATTTAACAGCTCTCTACCACACCCTTTTCAGTCATTTCTGAGAGAGAACAGAACATTTCTGTCAAGTTCCTGTGAATAAATGAAGTCAAATACATTGACTTTGATTCTAGATTACCATTAGTTTTCAGTTATTAAGATTAACAGAATGGCACAGGGAGATAAATACATCCACATCAATCCCTTTCTGTATCTTTTCTCCTTTAAACAGATCATTTCATGATATTGAGAAGAGTGGGCTATCAGAACTGCACAGGATATTCAAGATATAGGTGTAGCACCAACATATTCAGTGGCATAATATCTGGAGGCTATGCTGAATTGTCTGTTCACTAAAAGCCAACGATACCATCCCCACTCCTTGCTAGAAGGAGCACACAGTGGTGAAATTGCATAATATAAGTTGTATAAATAGCACCCAGAGATGAAAACAGCCTGTCAGTTTACCTACTCAACTCTTCTACAGCATTGTTAATACCATTTTAAAAATTGAGCAAGTTTCAGAAAAAATGTCAAGTTGGATAACCTTATTTCAATCCAGCTACTGTGCTATATGCTGTCCTAAGAGATTTTCCTGCCAAAGAGCTTTTCTATCCTGCTTTCCATCTAATGTCATGGTAAGGCTGCTGTTACTCTCAGTAGATGGTGGATTACACTCTCTTAGGAGCATAGATTTTCTGTAGAAAGCACTTTTCCTGAGAAACTTATCTTGGGAAGTGCTTTGGACTCTTCTTGCTGACTGTCTTTAATCCAATAATGTCACTACAGTATTGTGTGACACAGGCATCACTCCTGTGAAAGATTTGTGCCAGGCAATTCTGAGACAAGAGGAATAGTCAAGGTTATTTTTGAAGCACCAGAAGTAACTTAATCTCGGCAACATAATCGCTAATCGAGAATGCACAGCTTGCTATTAGTGACACTGATACCTTGTAAAAGGAAAAGCAAAATTCACCTGATTATTTATAGAGTTCTGTTGCATGTAGTGAAGCAAGAGTGTTATTGCAGATTTACAAGTTAGCAAGTGGTTCATAATTAGCATATTATTCATATCCTATAAGCATAGGACTCTTTAGATAAAGAACCAAATATCTGTGTTCAAAGTTCCTAATATTCCAGATAGGTTTATGCTTACTGTTCCATTTCGAGTGGTTTAAATATAAAAAGATTATTTTTTAAAATCTGTTAAATAATTTCTTAAAAATAAAATGGGATTTATTTATGCAATAGTATCTGTAAGCTTCTTGGTTCTGATTTCAACAAAATATATAACTTCCTTGTCATGATCCAATTTTTTAAAAAATAATGCACTTATATACCTCTACAGCTGTGTCCTAGAATTTCTACTGATCTCCTGATCCAACTGACAACCCTAAGGTCAAAAGGGGCTTGACCTTCTCATACAGCCTCAGAAACCATCTTCTCAAGGAAGCAAAAATGGTAAACTAAGTAATAAACCTGACCAAGCAGGACTTATTCACTATATAATTTCTGTTATTCTCATAGGGCATGCTGATTAACTGCTTGAAAGACTGTTAGCAGCTGACAGGAAGGTAGAGCTTGTTTTTATTTCTTGTGCACTTTTCCAGCCTCAGGCTCTAAATGAAATTTAAGAAAATAATGATAAGCTAATAAAAGCAGAGTTAAATAGTGCTTTAAGTACAGTGCAGGTGATACAGTGCAGTTACCTTTTGAAGGGATCTAACTGGGATAGCAAAAGAACACTTCTTATGTTTTAAGGGACCTATTATTTCTGTCTTCATAACATATATGTAAAAAAGGAAAGTGTTAAAGAAGAGCCATGACTATACACGAGTCTGAATTACCCTGTTCTGTGCCAGTGCCACAACCGATGCATTATTTGTGCTGTCAGAGCTTCCAGAAGAGTTATATTTAAAGAGTCAAACCATCTTTCTGCAGCAGCCTTCATCTGCTGATGGCTGTAGCCCCTGGTTGCACACAGTGCCCCCAGGGGCCCAAAGGCACTGGCATCACCTCTCTGTGCATGCCAGGTGAGAGCAGTGATCCTTGGGACAATGCCAGCTCAGCAGTCCTGACCTTCAGCCACTTGTTCCCATCTCACACTGTTTGTTTTGGCACAACTGCTTCTTCCCAAGGCACCCCCTAAGGCCACATGGAAAATGAGATCAGTGATCTGTGTTAAAAATAAACCAGGAAAAAAAACCCCAAAACATTTTACCAGGTGATTGAGAAGCAGTTGTTTCAGTGCCCTTGGCATCCCAGGTAGGCAGGCGGAGGGGACAGAACTGGCCCTGCTGCAAGGAAATGGCACCTGACATCCCATCCAGCTCTGGTGCCTCTTGTTAGATGATGGCCTCAGGGTAGCTCTCAGAGGGTGGATTCCTACACCAAGCAGATGAACATCGTGACTGCAGGGGTATATTCAGGAGGCTGAGATACTCTAGGTATCTTTTTCTCTAAAGATAGGCAAAAAAACAAAGGGAAAAAACATCAGAGAGATGCAAGAACTGTTGATGCTATCTGTGCTGTCCCTGATGAGTGGAGAGACATATTTGCATTTGGAGCAATGAAATTATAGTCTGTAAGAGAAGAACAGCTTTTCATTATTCCTTTTTTGTTGTTGTTCAAAAACTAATATTTAGCACTTTGTCTGCCTTGACTTAGCAGTTTTAAAACATAATAGAAAACCTTCTTATCAGTGATTTAGACTCACGAGTCCTGGGGCTCTGTTTTCTGAGCAGCTCACTCTTCCTGCAAAATCACAGAGTACCTTCAGCTTGTGTGGAAATTAATAGATTCTGTTGTAAACACATATCTAGGGCCTGCTTATGCTTTTCATTAAGCCATCATGAAATAGCTATTGCTAGATAACACCAGCTGTGGTATTTTATCCTGGAAAGCAACTGGGATGTTTCAGTTAAACTGGAACCAGGAACTCCAGAAAAAGAAAAGTCCATACATGGAATTAATTTGGAAAGAGTTAATCAGAGAAATACCAAGCACAACTCATGGTATTTGCTATATATTTATATGGTTTAAGTTAGGTCAAAGATGTTCATCTGAGGGTGACAAGGCCAATTTTGGCCTTTATTCTCTGAAACTTTACACAAAATATGCACAACTATATTCACCACGAGTAGCAATCTCTACCACCAGCTTCAGCTGGTCACATTAACGCCATCTGGAAGTTACTCTTTGGCTAGTAGAATTAACTATTTCTGTTGCTGTTGAGGGAGTAGAAGATTCCCTAAAGGGTGTTGTAAATTTAAGCAGTGGCTCTGTATTTAGCAATGATTTGGTTCTGTGCTTTTAAATATGCCCTCCTAGCATATCTGCTTACTGGGGAATGAGACTACTCAGATTTATATGATTATTTATTTACATTAGTATAAATACAATTTAATGTCCTAGCTTGCAATTAATATTTCAGGAGTAATAGTGAAACAAAAGGAGAACCAGTCTCAGTGTTATTGAAATAATTGTCATTCTTACTATCATCTCCTCCATTCATCATTCTGGGAATACACTCACAGCTTTTTCCAAAAGCTTGATCAAATAAATATGTCCTTCACTGTGCCTGGAGAATCAGTGCATCTGGACCCAGCTAGGGAGCACACTGCAGAGATTTCAAGTCTGCACAGTGCATGAGCTGCCAGCATTGCCTCTCTTTATCTGACCAAGAATAGCCCACTCAAACGCCTTTGCTGAGCCAAAATTGTTGAAGGCAGTCAGTCCCTTGGGAATCGAGCCAGGGTTTTTCCCAGTGACAGATACATTCTATCTTCATCCTTATTAATGGAACATTTATAATTGATTTCCTTTGTTTACCCTTTCCCTTCCTTCTGCAAGGAAGAACAAAAATCTAAACTTTGCTTTCTGTACGACAAACATGAGGGAATTCCTTACAGAATGTTAATCACACAGTGGGAAGTACTGAGAGACCGCTTGACTTTGCATTAAATTACAATTCAATTTCTACCAATATTGAAATACCTTGTTTCTTCTGAAGCCCAGACAGAAAAATTACACGTGTAATTAGAGTGGATTGTTCTCTGAAAAGGTGAATGTACAGTCACAGGACAGTTCAGACTGCACAGCTGAAGAATAATAAACCTGATGGAAAAATTAGGACACAAAACCAAGCTGTATTTTCTCTGGCAGCAAAGTTGGTTTTAGAGGTTCCTGCTTTTTTATTATTGCACCTATGGCACAATTCACTGCCTCTGCACTTGCACTAATGTGACTGTTTTGAGGCTGTGCTGTAAACTGGATTAGTGAAACAATCTTAGGAAGATTTCCTCACAATCTCTAAGTAACACTGAAAAATGCTATATATTAGCAAGACCTTTTAATGAAGAGGCCTTGGAACCACGCTGTGCATCACCAATTAACTCAGAGAAATGCACTCAGGTAGTACCTGCCCCTCAGAGCTCAGCTGCTGATTACAGGATGCTGGAAATATGGATATGATATTAAAGAAATCATCGTATAGACTGCCCATATTTAAATTTTAGCCCCATGCTGGATAGGACTGAATCCAGTTTTTAAAGGTGTCCTTCCCTATTAATGCAACACAGTCAAAGCAAAATTGTCAACCTTTACTGAGAGGCTGGTCCGACTCTAAACTGTATTGGAGTGATCTTTGTCTTAATTGTCTCTGCACACAGTGATATATTTTCAGTTAATATGCATAATGAAAAAATACATGGCTTGGAAATTAAGTCCTTGCCTAGGAATAGGAGTCAAGTATTATCTATACTTGAAAATTCAGTATGATTAACTGAGAAACTTAGACACTATTCTGGTTCTAAAATGCTTCACAAAAAAAATTCCTATCAGTTCCCGTTTTGCTTTACCCATATTCAAGAGCAGCTCCACGTGAAATCTCACCCTCCTGTTTTGCACTTTTGTTTTTATATTGTGGTAACTATGACAGTTTGGAGGAGGATTTTTTTTCCCAGCCTCCGGATCAATACAGCTCTACTACCTAAAGCAATAGCATAAATATCAGTAAACCAGCAGGGAATTGATTTAAATCTATAGCAGCAATGAGGTTATCTGGCATCATCAGCTGCTCCAGTAGGAGACTTTTTCAGCACACTTCTAATATTTTTCCTTTTAACTAAAAATGTGGTTTGTGGCTTTTTCAGAGGCCTGAATCCACATCATGCTTTACATTCTCTCTGTGTGACAAAGCTTTAGAGCAGTGCAGAAGGAACTCTGGTTGTTGTCCAAAGAAATACCTGTGCTCCACTATAATGATGCAATATTTCTAGAACTTTACATTTTTGTCACAAATATTTCCTCCTCAGCTGGAAATCGTGTGGGGTTTGTCTGGCTAAATTATATTCAAAGGCTAAATCATTATGAACTCCCAGTTACAGAAGTGATGATGGGAATGGTAACAAGATTGTTTCTCTCAGAGAATCATGATCTCAACAACTTGGTCATACTAAATTTGGGATATCTCTTTGAAGCTATTATCCAAGTGCTTTGTAATAACAATTAAGGCAAAAATCTGCCTTCGTGTGCCATCAAGCTCTAACAGCCCTCAGTTTGGGCAGTAAAAATACCAATACTAATCTCAGGCTGTAAATTGATGCTACAGAGACTTTGGTGATTTATGAGCTCCCATAATACTTTTGTCCTGTCAGCACAAGGCAGAGACACAGCTTCACCAGCCTTCAGGTTAAATTTCTAGCTCTCTGTGTTGCTAAAGAAAAGACCTGATTTACTTTTATTTAGTCCATCCAGACCCTTAAGAGCACAGGGCTCCTTGCAAAGATGCCATTGCCTGTGCTTCACTGACCATGCAGCAGTGCTGCAGAGGCTGCTGGTGAACCTGAGCAGGAGTGAAACTCTGAGGCCAGCTCTGTGCCTTACCCTCCAGCCTCCTCTCTTGCTACCAAAGAAAACTCAGGTGCTCAGGCTGCCTGGGATTTGTGACGTTTTCCAGCCAGATGTCCCACCAGCAATGGACAGTACAGCTTCATTTTGCTTTTCCTACCCTGTGTCTTCTGGGTGTGCACCTGATCAGCCCAAACAGCATTTCATTCCATAAATCTAGACCTTTTCATAACTCTGCACTAAAAATCTTTGTAAATGCATCTATGGATGACATAACAATCTTTTAAAACCACTGGGTTTTGTTATTCAAAATGACTTTGTATTCTATGTTTTAAATTGACATTGAGATAAATTAAATTGAATTCAAGACACTTTAATTGTGGATTAGAATAACGTCATGGAATCTAATTTAGTAAACCAAAGCTACCTTAAATTGATATATTTGGCCAATACACATTCATTTCCTGAACATGTTTATATAAATAAAACTGAAAGCTCCATTTTAACAGGTAGGCACCTAATCAAAAATGAAAAAAAAATTGCTTTTTACCAGGAGACTAATTTTGTTTCATGGCATGCCCCTTTTTCAATAGCCAGATTTTTAGAACAGGAAAAAGGATTATGTGACCCCTCACTGCCGGAGATGCACTCTAATAAAAGGTATAACAAGCACAGCGTTCTTGCAAAGTGGAACAGCTATATAAAATTGTTACTTTATAAGTAAGATAAATGAAAATAAAGCATCCTAAAACAGGTTAGTAGCAAAAATAATTTAAGTAGTGAGTTTCTCTGACTTCTCTGTCTTTAGGCCCAGCTGCTATACATGATTACAGAACAAGGATACCTGGACATACTCCCTTCACAGGAAAGCCATCTCCAGTGATACACAGCAATGCCAACTATTTGTGGTGCCCAGCCCCATCCTTCATATGTGTCACCTCACAAACACCACTAGCCTGGCAAAAAGGAAGGAACACGAGAGAATACAGCAGATAGATTAGAAACTGAAGCAAGCTACATGGCATCACACGATGTCTGCTTCCAAGGAGGCTGAGTGGCTGTGGGCTGCATTTTCCCACACGACCAGGGTAAACAGAGATGCAGCAGGAGCTGTTTGAGGAAGTGATGTCTAATGTGACACGAACCTTGAAGTGATCCTGCCTGCATGGTTCCCAAACACTGCAGAGACACACAAAGCATCAGGTTTGCAGCTTCTGTGTGACCAGAATCCCACCGGGTTTGTACACTCACAGATGCTTACAGATGATGGTAATTATGCAAACGTGCATGTTAGTCAGCCTGATGCAGAGCATAGGGTGCAGAAGCAGATAACAGGCTTCAGACACCCTATATTTTTCCCCATTCCACTTGTCCTAGTCTTTATTTTGAACCTCTTACACACCTAGTTAAAGCTGAATTCATATTTGCAATAGGTTATAATAAAAAGTCCTACGACTTGATTCCTGAAATAATTTAAATGTATATATGTGGATATGACATACACCACACTTTTTCTCACATATATGCATGCAAATTCACACGTGATGATATGGTTATATTTAACATTATTATGTTTACAGCATAGTAGTTTTAGAAGCCCAGAATAGGCTAGGATTTTTTATTTCTTTGGGGCTGTAGGAAAATATACTACCATTTATTTTTCTTCAACAAGATTTTTCAACACTTAAGGTGCTCTTACAACATGCTGCAGCATGTCTACATTGAACACTGTATATCCATCCAAGTACACCCTTCTTAACAGAGGGAAGTGTATAAGTTATTCATGGGTTTTGCCTGTTATACACCATGTTGAAAACAGACGTAATTCATTAAGTGGACACAGTGAGGGGAAGGGAAATTGGTCTCTCCTGGGAGCAAATGAGCCTGCTTGGCTGGGAGGAGGCTTCCCAAGGACAGAGCAAGACTGCTAGGGAAAGCAAGCAGAAATAAGAAATCTCGAGAACTGGAAAACTGTGGCATAATTGGGATTAGAAAAATTAATAGAATAGCAAATGCACAAGTTCCTGAAGTAAAGGAAAGAAAAATAATTTTGGGGAGCTAAAGGACATTGCATAACATTTACTGTAACCCAGGAAGTTGCTGGAAGAGCAGGAGTGAACTTGGAAGTGAGGACCCACTTGGCCCCATGGACCAAGTAAGCAGGGTTAAGTGTGTGTACGCCTGTCAGTCTGGTTTCAGCCTCAGTTTTCTGCAGTTATAACATTTGTCCTGACTTATATCTGCTCATGCAAAACCAGCTTTTGAACTCAAGGGGTCTTTCATGCTTCCTGAAGACCTTTGAAAGAAAGTTCTGAGGATAAATTGAGTTTGCAGCTGACCAGGAGTCCCCTCAAATAGAAACGGCCAGCCACATGGTGATCAGCTCTAAACAGCTGCTCTTTTTGGTCCTCATGGGCGTCTGGTGTTCTCTTCCCAAATACAGAAGACATTATCTCCTCCCTCTACCTTTCCCAGGGGAAAGAAGAGCAAAACAGAGGGGTAGACTTTGTTATTTGATTCTTCCACTGGACGAAGAGAAGAGAAGAGAAGAGAAGAGAAGAGAAGAGAAGAGAAGAGAAGAGAAGAGAAGAGAAGAGAAGAGAAGAGAAGAGAAGAGAAGAGAAGAGAAGAGAAGAGAAGAGAAGAGAAGAGAAGAGAAGAAAAAGAGAAGAGAAAGAGAAGAAACTCTCCCTCTTTGTTTTCCTCCTACTCACAACTACTCATAACTACTCACAAGCAAAGGAATATATTCGGTAACATGATAAGAAAGAGCTGCAGGCAGAAGTGTAAAAAGCTGGTGGAGCTAATTGACTGAGCTAACTAGCCATGGGAAATAAGAAACCTAACTGTACCAGACCTCTCTGAAAGGAACTGATATCTGGTACGAAACTGATGTTTAATTTCTAGGGGCTGATCCTTTGTGACTTAATGTGATTCAGTGAGACAAAAGTCATCAGCATTCAGACCCTCTGAAGCTTCCTTTGATCCCTCAGTATATCCATTTTGCATTCCTGCTGTACACACAGCTTTGCAGGTCAAACTCTGAATCTTCATTGGTAATTCCCCTTCAGAGTCTGTACAGAGAAGAGTTACACTCTCCATGCTGTATTGATTAACATCTCCTGCCATTACTCAAAAACATTTCCTGCTGAAATAGATCTGATGTGAGTCCAAGTTAGGAAAACACAAATAAGGGTTCACACGTATGTCTTGCACGTGTGAGTAACCTCCATGAAGAAGTGTGTGTGCTATACCTATACGCTGCATTTGTGATATTGCTTCTCTGAATTTACCAGTGCGTGCATGCCCAAATCCTTTTTGTTCTTACCAAAACAGCAGCAATGCAGAGTACCAAGGGGCAATTTGTACCCTTGTGCAGAGCTGTGTGTACTTACTTAGGAAGCAGCAGTCTTTTGGGAAAGACTTTTCCAATGTGAGTAGGTACATCCCAGGGCACTGCTGTGTACCAATGTGCAGTCTGGATTTCAGCAGCGAAGGAGTGAGATGTGAGGTGTCTCTCAATTATAGGAGAAGCTGCTGCATAAAATGTGCTACCACAGCCTGAAACATCCTGCAGCTCTGGCCATGAGAGAGGCCAGCAAAAGCTGAGCTCTGCATAGGTGACCAGAAGCCCTCCTGCCTTTCTCCCTGCCCCCTATGCGGCAAAGGAAAATTCAATTTAGCATACTGGTACAGGGGTTTTTCCATTATCAGCCATCTATTCATAAATGAACTCTCAGTATTCAATGGGGTTTCTTTTTTACAGTCTATAGATTTTACAGCCTGCTTGGTATTTCCAAGTGGGCTTTTTCTAGTACTAAAATGGATCTGAACCATATGTAAAATCAAGAGTAGACATAGATTCCAGGTCTCTCTCTTAAATATCTAAGCATCAAAAATTTCACTACTCTCATTTTTGATCTGCAGCTATTGTTCTCAACAGAGATTAAAATAAAGACAATTTAAGCTGCTTAGTGAAGTTAAATAGCTTTTAGAACAATTTATTAGGGAAATAAAACCTCTAGCTCATGATTTATCATATGATCTTTAACGAATTTTAAGATAAAACACAGTGCTTATATTTACTCTACAACACAGATACACTGTTGAGATATTCTAACCAAGTGTGTTTAAGACATCCAGCCTTACTAGAATAATGCTTTCAAACATATTGTACAAAGTGGTAATTCTTGGCTCACAGGGCTTCTGCCAGTGTTAACACCCCCAAATTTTTGAAAGTGAAAGCAGACTGCATGCTGAACAAGGGCCTTAATGCTGTCACCATAGAGATGACACTTTGCAACCCTTATTTGTCTCCTTGATTGCACTAAACAAATGTACTCTCTCTGTAGACAAATGCTTTTGGTTTCTTGAGTATCATTTCTCTAGATGATGCTTTAAATAATGTCTTTGTAGAGACATAAATATTATTTTGTAGTGCGGTGAAATTTACACAATAAAGAATACAGAAGCTCTTCTGATAGAGGACAGAGAAGAATCAGTTTGAATAAATGCAAAGAAAATTCCTTTGTTAAAACACAGAGAGCCAGGACAGTCTCTTTGTCTGCACAAACAAGGATGAAAGAACCTGTTATTTGTATTTGGCCAGCTGATTTGAAAACACAGGAGAGAAAATATTTTTGCATAAACTAAACCAAAAAGGATTGGAAAACCAAAGCCACTTAAAAAAAAAAAAAAAAAAACCAACAACAACAACAACAAAAAATTTGAAACTATTTTTACAACATATTTCTTTTTTCCCATTTGAAAATTCTGCAAAATTGAACTCAAATTCATAAATAGCATGAGCTGTTTTCCAGTGAATTAAAAAAAATTACAAAAATAATCACCCAGCCCTATTCCAAAATAGCCAGAGTAAAAATCTATGCAGTGCAAAAGGGCTATGCACTCCCACCTCCAAAATTTTCATGCTATGCAATCCCACCACCAGAAGACATTGCCCTCGGGCTCCACCACCCCTACACCGAGCAATTGTTGCAGGGAAGCAATTTCCCTGGTCAGTGAAGTACCACCCACATCTGTAGGTGTGCACATGTGCTTACTGAGAGCAAAGAAAATGATAGATGGTAGCAAAAGCCACATTTCATTTAATATTAAATCAATGACAGACTTGAACATAAAGTTTGTGTGTTGATACGGCCTGAGTGTATTTAAGCCTGAACAGGTTGCAGAGTGAGGTCTGCTGGTCAGAAATGCTTGTGGAGTTAATCTGCTCTGTGCAGTTGCAGTTGTCTTCCCCAGCCTTGCTCCTGACAAACCCAACACTGGACCCAAGGAGCAGAGTTCCTTAAGTTACAGGTCTTTTAAAAACAGGTCTTTTGGCTCTTTTTCTGGCTTTTACTCTAGTTTATTCTTTCTTAATTGTGCTTGTTTTCAGGACAGCTAGGGCCATAAGAACAAAACCCCTTAAAATGTCAACCTCATTAAGCTTTTATCGAATTATAACAGTGTAAATGCACTCACAGAGATAAGCCCTGTCCTGACACAGAAAGCTCTGCATGCTCCAAATCCAACCCAGAGGACAACCTGCCTGCCCTGCCACGCCTAATGGTGGGGCAGGGGAGTTGAATGCAGATAATCTGTTCTTCCCAAATACCACCTGCCTTTGGAGGAAGGAGCTGCTGGTTCAGCTAATAGACCCTCAACCTCAACACTGCTCCATGCCACTCACCATGCTGTCTGGGCTGCAGATGTTTAAATAGCCACTGATTTCAGAAGCTGATTATCTAATTGCTCTGTCATATCAGCTTTGACCTCACACTCGGCTCAAATCCCCCAGCCCTTGGTGTTGATGGCATTTTCTAGAAATAGTCAGGCTGCCTGTCCAGACAAGGAAAGGCAAGCGTGAGGTAGGTGGTGTCAGGGACTTGAGCTTTTGACCCTGAAGGCAATATGGTTTCAGCTGATTTGAGGCACTTGACTCTGTGAACTTGAGCCTGAACACACACCTGGTCCAGCGGGGGTAGATAAGATCACTCGAATTGTATTTTCAGCTGCATAGGCAGAAGTGACCTGGGAGCTTAATCCCTCCCCAGCCAGGAATAATCTCCCTTTAGTGCAAATGGCAAGTGGAATCAAACCAAATCAAATTTTTAAGAGTAATTTGCTGCTGTTCTTTTTACTAGAGTTTGTGCAGTGAATTGTTCATGTCTGACAGAGAAAAACACTGAAAAACCTTGCTTTGTTTTTTCTGACGTGTCTGAGAGATGCTATAAGCTTCCCTTATCTCTCAAAATGCTTTATCGGGTAAAAAAAAAAAAAAAAAGTTGCACAAAACCCCACCCACCATAAAACACAACTCCTACTGATTGCTGTGATGAAGATCGCAGTGCAGGCTGCCTTGCTGTCCCCATCTTTGTCAGCTGAGCCAGCCCAGGGGACAGCTGCAGGGAACCCAGCCTTCAGTGCCCAGCACAGGAAAAAGGGTGTGAGTCCCCTTCTGTAATGTGGGTTGCTGTGACAGCCACAGAAGTGCTGGCAAGACCCTCTCCATCTGAATGAGCATCTCCATCTGTGTGCCTGAATCCAAGCACCAATGTCTACCCAGCTGTCTCTTCATAATGTTTCTAACTAGGCTATGACACCTGCAGGAGAGAAATCCAATTTTCTCTTGCAGCAGAAGCATCCCTGATGCTCAGAGCTGCTAGTCCTGCACTGATCCACAAACAGATCTTGCTTCAGATTTTAGCTGGAAAAGGGGATGCTTATTTTTATAAGTGCATGTCTAAATTCTTCAGCAGTTGAAATAAGCCACCAGACACATACAATTATTTTAGTACCCTCCTAAGGAAAACGTAGAGAAAGAGAAGTAGTAGGGATGAAGAGAAGAACAGCTGTGAATGGGTAGAAAAACTTGAGGACGTGAGTCAGTTTGAAGGCTTTGTCCAGATACTTTATGCTTTAAATATAGCTTGGGTAAATCAGAAGTAACTTGAGTTCTGTGGAAAGGAAAAGGAAATTGCATGAGCAATTGTCACTGCTTAATCTGTCTGATGTGCTGTTTGATTGCACAGGACCTGAACAATAACACTGAGCAAGTAAGATGAAAAGCAGAGACCTCAGGGAGAACAATTAAGCCACCCTGTTTTGTTGAGCCTCTGATTCAGCTATTTGTAGTAACTCTTTTACCAACATATGGTCTAAGTCCTGCCTGCAGATAAGCATGACAGGAATTCAAATAAAGACTACTCAAAGTGTTGCTGACAAACACATACATTGCACTGCTGTTTCTCTCCCTAAGATAAATGTAATACATGTGGTTATCTCACTCAAGCAAGTTAAGTTTCAAATACAGCTTATTACTGAAAATTGAACCTTGACTTATTTACAGTGATATTTGCTATCCTGGCTGAATTTGTGTCCCATGACCTCAGAGGTACAGTCTGTCATGGACTTTGGATCTTATCCCTTTTCTGTCTTCCATTTGTGACCTTTAGATGCATTTCAAATAATCCCTTATTTTTTCAGCTTCCTCTGCTTAAAAACTCTGCAGGAAGGCATTTCTTACACTGATGCTTTATTACCTCTTCAGATAATTTTTTCAAAAATTTTAAAGGAGTAATCCATGGCTAAGCCCACTTCCTCTGCAACACTTACATGGTGTAGAAGCAACTAGTGATTGTCATTTTTCATATTCTCTAGTTTCATAGTCACATCTCTGTCTGAATCGCCCAGGTGGAAATGGACCTAGTCTTCTTTCCCAGTACTGCTTGAGGCTGTCACGTATGTGTTAAGGTTGAAATTGTACCACATTTCTGTTCCTCTTTGGCAGAGCATACTGATTTGTCAGGCTGCCAAAGATGAAGCAACACATTGGTACCAAAGTCCATGGTAGCCACTCATTAATTCTTTAACATTTGCTTTGATTAGAGCCCTACAAGGAGCTACTCTGAAAATCCCTGGAATAGGCAAATTATTGGGATACTTGACTTTGAAGTTCAACAGATATAATGAAATCCTACCACTGGCACCCACTGCTGCAGAAAACCACTGAGAATAAAGTATTTAGCTGATATTTTGTCATAAATCCATAGAAGTATTCCAGAGTTAAACTACAATACATTTTAAGCAGCTAGAAGAGCTCTCTAGAGAATATTTAATCCTTTTTGAAGAGAGAGCACTCTTTTACAGAGCCCCATTTCCTTTTTCAATGAGAATTAATTTTGCCAGTTATTTTGATTAACACACCTTGAAAGAAATCTCATGTTTATAAACTAATAATCATCTGCAGCTAGGAATACATTACAGAAATTAGAGAGTGGCAGTAGAAAAAGGCCTTATGAGAATGGCAGAGTTCTTCCACCAAACCATGCCTGTACAAAGAACTTACACCATGCCAGCAGTATACGAGTGTAAGAGGTTTACCACAACCAGAAGCTTTGACTGATGAGGTATTCATAATCTAGATAAAATCTAGGTGAAATACAGAGCTGTGAAACAAACTAGGGGCATTTATAAAGAAAGACTGCCCAAGGAATTTCACAGTATTTTTTCACCTTCCCCTCAAAATAACCACTGGGAAATACAGTATGTTAATGTATGCAAGGCAGTGACCTCCACTGGAAAATGAGAAATGCTCAAATTTTCTAGAACTTGCCCGGGAAGCAGCAGGTGATGACTGAAGTGCCTTCACAGTCACGGCAGGTCTCCAAACATGCCCAGCTGCTCCCAGGACTGTGGAAAGGTGTCCAGTTCTTGCTCAGCAGGTGTGACCACATCTCCTCATTGCCTCAGATGTACTGCAGGAGAAGGCGAGGCCATGCAGGCAGACGCAGACACAGCTCTGCTCAGCCTTTCTCCCTGCCCTTTGTGCTCACCTCTCTGAGCTGCCAACAGGAGCTACTGCCCTCAGGATTTCGCTTCCCTTCACTGTGATCCATAGCACAGGGAGCTCTCACAGCATGTGAAGCAGTTTCTTTTTTCCCCCCACTGCCTGTTTGTACACCCTGGCACAGCAGTGATGGTGCCAGAAGCTCAACTGAGCGTGAGACAGGCCCAGGAAAAAGCCTGAGCAGCTCCTCCAAGCTGAACTCCACCTTGCTGCTAGTAGCAGCAGCACCAGGAACAGATGGGCCAGCTGGTCTCCAAAAGCTATAATTGCTCTCTAAGCTGTGGCATGGGCAGGCTTCCTCATGTGCTGGGAGTAGGAAGCCATTGTCAACGTACTGCTTATTTTGGTTATTGTAGTAGTGTATTGCTAAGACTCTTGTAGCCCGGTGGCAAGCTACAACAAAAAAATCCCTTCCATAAAATCTGTGATCCCATTGTGTCTTCAGTCCATCACTGGAAGGCAGCCAGCACCACCAGGCAGCATTGCAGCTCTGTCATTTCTATAAAGCACTGATAAGACATGTACCTTATTAAGTGCTTGGAAAGTAATCCTAGTTTAAATTGATGGATGAACAAAGGGACAGCAATTTGCTCTTGGGGAATATTTTATTTGCTTTTCACCACAGGAAGGTGGATAGGAAAACAAAGTCACCCAAGTTTGAAACAAATAAATGAAATGCATTCAATTAGCTAATGGAGTGTCTCACAAAAGGCTCCACTATTAGAAATTAAATTAAGTCTTCCCAATATGCTAAGAGTCATTAACACTTTTTTTTTTTTAAAGAAACTGCCTTAAATAATCAGGGGATTATTTTTCACCATGGGCTGTTTACTTTTCCTGACATACCTTTCAGTCTTGATTCCCTTCAGACTCTCTTCGGTCTTGGAAACAGTGCTAATTTGTGAAAAGCCTTTTTAAGTTAAATAACTTTGGTGTAATTCATGAGTACATGGAACATATTTCAGAGTTTTCTAAAGGAACATGATGTCCTCAGAGATCAGCTTCACAAGCTATTATATGATTTAGCACCGCTGGTTACAAAAGGACTCAGCTCAAGCATGTTTACTGGTCACTTCTTATGCCTTTTTACAGCAAAACAACTGAAAATAGAGGATAGAGGCATTTTATATTTGCAGTCCTGCCCTTGCAATGTCATTCCAAGTGAACTACATCCAGCTCACGTTAGGTTAATTGACACCAGCGTGGCATTGCTGGTGGTGTCTCTGTAACTCCACCTACACCTTGCTGGAGAGACAGCAAGGAAGGACGAGGATATTTCCTCCAAGTACCTACCTAGCAAGCGCACCTGTTGCAGAGCATGCTCCTTCCTCTTTGTCAGTCCATCCGATCTCATCCAAATCACGAGGTGGAGGGTCCTGAGCACCCCCAGCCAAGCTAGACAGGAGTCTGCAGGGAGTAGCAATGCTCAGTGCTGCCTCTTGTTCTCGGTGAAATGGAACCCATCTGTCCCACGGGAAACCCAAAGTATGCATTAAAGTTAGCAGAAAGTGCAGGCAAAGTTCCTGGGCAAGGGGGTCAAGGTTGAAAAAGGGCCAGCTAGGGACATAAAGGCACTTTTCTTTTTCACACCAAGAGTGTTTATTTCCCAGGCAAATAAAAGACTCAGGTACATATGGAGATCCATTATCTCCATGTGCTTAAAATTGAACTCTTTGCTGCATGAGATCTGGCATGCCCTTATGTAAGCAAATTATTTTTATCTGCTTCTAGCCTAATAGAGACTTGACTATTTTGAGAACTCATAGGTTTCATTGCTATGGAAACTAATTCTGTATCTTCTTTAGGTCAATCTTGCTATCTCTGATTTGCAGAGTCCACATCTAACCTTCCTCTTTTTTTTTTTAATACAAAGAACAGTTGTATTTCCTGTTTCAGTCCCACTGCCCTTTGTCTCAGTCCTGAGTCCAACATCCTTTACAGGAAAGAGAAGTTGGAATATTAGCAATGCAATGCCAGGTTACTGGTTTCTATGTGGATGAGAAGTGAGGGGATTTACAATGATAGCACAGACAAACAACATAGGATCACCAGCAAACAACTCAGCCTCGTCCAGGGGTAAAAATCCCCATAAAGAAAACCAACCTCATACAGCTGCCCTCTCCTTATTTCTCTGCTTCTGGGGTGGGTGAGCCAAAATGCTCACTGATGATCTGAAATGCTGTACAACTCTTTTCCAATCCTTAGATCAATAGTGAGAGGATTTACCACTTGCATGGACAAGGAGAACTTCTGCCACAGGGGTGACCGAGCCAGCAACAACTTAGTGAAACAGACTGACCTCATCTTATGTCGGAACTTCTGCCTTATTATGAAATCATGGAATTTTTCTCACCCTCACAACCTTTCTTCTTCTGCACAACTTCAGCTACTCTCATCTTACTGTATATCCAAACTTGGGCCAGAGACAGTTCTGGGATTATACAGGAGGGGTAAACATCCCTATAGGAAAACTGGGATTTGACACATCTCAGTTTCTTTGTAGAACTAACAGAGCTATAAGGTGCTTCAATTCTTGGGGTTGCTTTTTCTTGGGAGTGAAAAATTTGACTTTTTCAGAGGTAGTTCAAGGACCAATATATGCCAGTATTTCATGGTCTCAAAATACTGTTCTGAGTAATTCAACATCACAGCGAATTCACATCCAGAACTTTTTAAAACTGCTGGAATTCTACTCCTTTAGTAACACTAGAGGTTTCTCTTTGTTTTTCTTATTCTAAAAAAAAGTTGTCTCTTCAATGACAGAAAGGAATTATTTCAGTTGTGATATATACCCATACTTCTGCTCAGAATTGTGATGCATTGTAAATTCTGCTGTAAAAAAGTTAGTGTTTTGGCAAATATACCAAGAAGGCAGTGCCTGTCAGTAAAAATGAACTGTTTTCCTCCACAATGCCAGCACATATACCTGCTTAATACATTACTTCCTATTATAGCACATATAATCTATATATCCTAGTATAGGACAAACGTGCCTTCTCTCAGTGACCTCATCTATAGGGGGAGTTCTGTCCACATTCTTCTTTGCTATTGTTTGTTATTTTCAGTTTTAAGTCATTTATTGATCCTTTTTTTTTTTCTCCCTTGGAATATGAGGCCAGTGTCTTCTACTGGCTCAAAAATGGGTGGTTGGGGTTTTTTGTATGTTTGTATTTGGTTTTATTATTTTACCCCCAGAAAATAAAGGTTGTATTCCTGTTAAATTGATGCAGGGTTGGTTTTTCCCCTGCATTCTCCCCTCTGCCGACTGTGAGTGAAATCACTGTCTCACTGTACTCCCTTTTTATCCAAGCCATATATTAAGGATATAAGATCATAGGCAGGCACTGAAATTTTTGGACAATCAGGATTATGCAATGGTGGAAAATGAGAAGAAAGCATTTCCTAAAGGATGAAGGGCATTCAGCTTCAATAAGCAGGAAAATCCCACAAGTTTAATTCCTGTAATGGATGGCAGTGACACTCACTCTGCTTTATGGGATATTATTCCATAAAGGAATGCAACATAAACCAGTAGTTAAACTAGGACAGATGTTGCTGGAAATATTTAGAAGATGTTTACTTTATATGATTAGTGATCAAATATGCAATGTTCTTGGGTATGCCATCCTCATGACTTCCCACAAGACAATATTTTCCTTGTTGGAAAAAGAAAATAACTAAGTTGTAGGCAGTTTTAAGTAACTGAGATATTTTGGACTGGTGATGTAGCTGTTTAAGCACCCATCAGCAAGACCATCCCCCAGCCCAACCACTTCCCTGGGCTTGCTTTACTTATTCCCTGCATACCTTAAAAATACTTCCCCCATCTCCCAGTCATCCTTTCCCAGCCCAGAACTGCTACTTTTCCTGGTAGCTTTCCAATGAGGAACTTGCAGCCTCAACTCCCTGGAGCAAGCTGTCCATTCCTCCCAATGAATAACCCTTTCTGTAGTTTACTGGGTGGATATCTCTGGGTTTGACTTAAGAAGTGAAAAGGGATTTTTCTGATGAGGTTGTGAAACCAGCAAATGGAGGTTTCCTTCACAAAGCTCACAAAAGTTTCAGCTGTTGCAACCTTCTCAAAGGACATGCTTGTAGTCATTTAAAGAAAAAAAAAATTAAAAATCGCTGCAGTTAATATGCTCCTGTAAAATTAAAGCTGATTTAAGACTTCCTACACTCAAAGTTGCATTAACAGAATCCCCTTTAGCTAATCAGATGAATTATATGTAGAATGTACACAAATCCTCTATCGTAGATGAAAAAAGACCAAGCAGCTGCAAAGAAAGGGAGGTGTGAACTCTGCCTTTCTTTATCTTTCAAGCCTCCTCAAGCAGATCCTATGGCTCTGAAGCAGGGACAGAACTAAGGAATCATAGAATTTTTTAAGTTGGAAAAGACATTTAAGATCACCAAGTAGAACCATTAACCCAGCACTGCCCAGTCCACCAGTAAAACATGTCCTCAGGACATCTACATGTCATTTAAATACCTCTGTTTTGGTGACTCAATCATTTCCCTGAGCAGCCTGTTCCAGTGCTTAAGAATCCTTCCTGTGAAGAGATGTTTCCTAATACCCAATCTAAACCTCACCTGGTGCAAGTTGAGGCCATTTCCTCTTCTCCTGTCACTTGTTATCTGGGAGAAGAGACCAGCTTCCATTGCTCTTCTTTGGACACACTCCAGCACCTCAATGTCCTTCCTGGAGTGAGGGGCCCAAAAACTGAACACGGTTTTGGAGGTGCAGCCTCACCAGTGCCAAGTACAGGGGGACAATCCCTGCCCTGCTCCTGCTGGCCACACCATTTCTGATCCAGGCCAGGATGCCATTGGCCTTCTTGGCCACCTGGGCACACATTGGCTCATGTTCAGCTGCTGTTGACCAGCACCCCCCAGGTCCTTGTCCACGGGGCAGCTTTCCAGCTGCTCTTCCCCTGGGGCTCTGCACAGAGTTGTTGTGATGCAAGGGCAAGACCCAGCCCTTCATCTTGTTGAATCTCATACAACTTGCCTTGGCCCATCAATCCAGCCTGTCCAGATCCCTTTATGGAGCCTTCCTGCCCTCCAGCAGATGAACACCCCCACCCAACTTGGTGTCATCTGTGAAGTGACTGAGGGTGCACTCCATCCCCTCATCCAGGTCATTGATAAAGACATTACACAGGGCTGGCCTCAGTACGGAGCCCTGGGGAACACCACTGGTGACCAGCTGCCAGCTGGGTGGAACTCTGTTCACCACCACTCTCTGGGCCCAACCATCCAGATGGACACCCAGTTTTTTACCGAATGAAGAACGCACCCGTCCGAGCCATGAGCAGCCAGCTTCTCCAGTAAAATACTGTGGAAACTGTGTCAAAGTCCAGGTAGACTACATGCACTGCCTTCCCCTCATCCACCAGTTGGGTTACCTTGCCACAGAAGAAGATCAGGCTGGTCAATTAGGACCTGTTTTTCATGGATCTGTGCTGTCTGGGCCTGATGCCCTGGTTTGTCCTGCACCTGCCATGAACAGGTCTTCACGATCTCCTTATTGGTCTCTGCTCCTCTGCCCTCCCTGTCTCTCACCACTTGCCCAACACCAGCATTTTCCTGGCTACCCTCAGTGACCTGTGGCTTCTGCACCCTCCCATCCTATTTCCTCCAAATAATTGCCCTGACATTGTCCCAAGGCCAGATTAATTGCCTTTTTTCCTTTCCATTTGTTAAGGAATAATGGTCGATATCACTTTCTTGAATCCAAAAAGCAACACTCTTTTGCCCATTTCATTCTTAATACTCTTATGTTGCTGAACTGCTCTTTGGTCTCTTACCTCCCATCTACCCTCCTTTTTTGGTTTCCTACCCACTGCTCAATGACTTCCAGCCTCTGGGACACCAGCATCAGAGCAAGGATGCACAGTGGGATGTCACCACACAGGGCTGTGGCTGCAGGGAGGGGAACATCACAGGCCATGGCTGCATGTCGTGCTTGGGGTTTGCCAGGTTGTGTCCCCTCAATTCCTCAGTCTCCTTCATCTTTTTCCTCTGTCTTTTGTTCTGCTTTCCAACACTCAGCATGAAGCTGGAGCAGCCAGAAAGACAACAGCTGCATTGATCTTTTATGGGGATTGAACATTTTTGCTTTATTGTGAACCTTTTTGGCCAGTAAATGAGGCTGGTGAAGCTTGATTCTAGAAGAGCTGAAGCTCTGTGCTGGGGTGGAAAGGCTGAAATACTGAAAGAAATACTGGGGAGAGCTCTGTATACGAGCCAAACAGCAAGACTTCCTCAGACCCTTACTTCTTAAATGCTCATCTGCTAAATACATTGCTTTTATTTAATTTACAGAATCTTACCCTGCTCCAAGGCCTTTTCTATATGTGTTTGCTATGGTATGGTCATAAACAATTTTTGTCATCAGCCTGAGGGCAGAGAAATTCATACTGCTCTTACACCACTGCAATCCTATAGATTTCAGGAGAATTACTTCCCATTACAGCAAGTGAAATAAGAATGAGTAAATATGCCATTTCTCTGCTGTTCACTAATAACATTGTAATACTCACTGGAGTAGTCAGAGAAAGCTGGAGATTGACTCTTGTTTGACTCTGTATATCTTGTGTGATGACAAACAATAGAGAACCAGAACTGCTTTGACAAAGTGGAGAAGAGCCAGTGGTAGAATAATTAGGGGCTGTCTATTTTTACTATCAATTTGAAAATACTTTTTAAAATTTTCTCTATCTCTTTCTGTTGGGAATCAAAGCATTCAAGTCATTCAGTAACCCAGAGAAACCTTTCATCCTGATCTTATAGCTCAGAAAACTCTGAGATACAGACTTCTTAAATAATTTGTCCTTGGCCATAGATGTGGTGGATACAGAAAAAATTCTGTGTTCTATATTGACACTTGAACAGATTTAACCACTAGACCACCCTTCTTCATCACTCCTTAGCGTTTAATTTAGACACAAACGTAAGAAGGAAACAAAACAAGTGAAGTCCTGTTTCAGATCCACCATGGATCAGCCACACAAAGCTGCCAAACTGCACGCAGCCATCACATGGTTGCTGTAGGAAATGCTGGCACTTATCTCCCTATGCAGAGGTCATTTACAATTGCATACGATGAAGATACTCCCTATATGGGCTGGGAGTTATTCTGGAAGAGGAAGAGAAAGGGTCTGTCAAAGCCAGACATGTTCTGAAGACACATCCTCATAAACAGACCCAGGAACCACCAACACCAGCATGTGCTAAGTGGACCTCAAGGTCACAAATGCCTTGGGAAGCCCCTGCTGGGCCTATTTGGCTGCCTGTTTCCCTCCATGTGTACTAATAGAATAGCCTATCCCAAATTTTTAATCCAGAAGCTACTAATGAGAGTCTCCCCCTTCCAATTTTAATGCATTTTTTTTTCCTGGCGTTTTCCTTTAAGACAAAAAGGAACAATGAATTTCTCAATAATTAACATCTCACATGTCTTTATAATGAAGAGGTCATGTACTTTCTCAGCAACTTCTCTCTCCACACATGTAAGTAAGGCTAGTGATAAGGTGAAGGGGGATATTTTTCTGGGCTCTGCCTATATATTCAGCTTCATCTACTCAAGAGAGCAGCAGCAAAATGGCTCAGAACAAGAATACCTTCACAGATGAAGGTGGCAGTTCCAGCTCACAGCTGCCATGTCTCACTGTACACAGTGTTGTGTCCAAAGAAGTTAGATTTCCTATCTCCACACTCTCAGCTGCACACTCGTTCAAAGTTTCAAGGTTTTATTCAAGACCTGGAATATATTTGTGTTTTAAGCAATGAATTTCCAAAATTATTTTCTTGCCTGTGCCCTCTGCTGATACATTCTCAGCAATGAACATACCTTCCATTTTTGTCTAAAGTAAACAGATTTCATCTACCCTTCTCAGTCCCCTCCTCCAAGTTGGAAATTTCAGGAATTACAATTGCTGACACTGTGCTTACTGCAGGACTACCAAGAATTGGGGCTTTAGTACAAGCAGAAATTTGACCTGTTGTTTTCTGAGCCTTCAGCTGAGGGAAAGAGGATGTTGTCTCTCACGAAGGGGTTTCGCAAGGAACCCACATAACCTGTTCTCAGCCACTGCTGGTTTGTCGTTTGAGTTAAAATTGCAAATAAATGAGTAGGGATTTACTTGGCTTAACTAAATGCTTCTAGTTTAAAAAAAAATCATTAAAATATTGCAGCTCAAGTTTCTCTCCTTTCTCCCGTCACTAACTAATGACTTACAGGCTGCCCCATAGCAAAACCGTAGAAGTTGAGATTTAATATTTGCAGCAACTGATTTACACAGGCTACAACAAATGCATTTGCAGGTTTGCAGAAGAGAATAGAGTCAAAACCAGGTCAGTCCCTTTGTTCCCACTGTAGTTTTCACTGTTGCAAAAGGCAGTTCAATTTCGTATAATCACAACAGCAAGCAGCTATAACAGAATACATTAAAAACACATTTGTTCAATAAAAGAATGCCATTTCACAAAAGGTCATGCTTTCAGTTTTGAGGAGACGCTAGTCATTTGCTTAAATGCCAATATATCATATCACAAACCTTTGACTTCTCTATTCCCTAGCTGCCTTGGCTACAAAAATGAGGCAAACAGTATTTACCTACATTCTCAGATGCTGAAATATTTGGCTATAAATTAAAAATATATAGTACTGAATATTTAAAATGAGGCACATGTGAAATAAGACATACAGTCCCATAAAGTGGATAACATGGGAAATGCACTGTTAGGAGTCTCCTTGGAAAAAGCAATAATCTTTGTAATTATGACTTTTAGCATTTTACCTAATGGTGCACAACATTCCACAGCATTTATTTGGAAGCCAGCTAGCTCATACTAAACTTCAAATACTTAAAGACAACCTAGCATTTCAGGGAGTTTCTCCTCTCCTCTACTAAATGACTGCAGCCCCTGCAGCTTGTTTCCAGTGACAAAGAACATCACAATAGATACACACCACTTCTTCATGATTTCTCCCAGAGCTCTAAAGAGCTATTCCCCATCATTTCAGCCTGCACCCTGTAAAGATTCCAATGTATCTGAAAGGTGACTTTTATGCTAGAAGAAAATATGCTTTTAGCCCAGGGGTAAATTTATTACATCATTTAATCTGCAACCTCCCTCTGAATACAGGAATCTACCTTTTTGTCCATTTGTCTCTTGGGCACTTAGTTAATGAAGGGGAAGAATTTTGCTGATTGCATTGGCTGAATTTTTTTTCTTTTTAAAATGTTGTCCAAGCAAAAAAATGAATTCTCATCAGTCCAGGTAGATGGGGAGAAATATAGTACCGCCTGTGATATTAAAAAAGACAGAACAGGTCTAAAGATGAGAAGATGTAAAAACAATACTAGGTGAGAGAAGATGGCCATCATGGAAAAAGATGAGAGTAGAAGAGCCCCAAAGCAGGAGCAGGAGGCAGAGAAAAAGGCTGCAAGGCAGGAGGGGACAGGGCAGAAGCTGGAGAAGTAGAGGTGAGAACTAAAGAGATTTTTAATCAGTCCTCTGTCACACTTTGTTTCAGAATTTGGCAATGAACAGACATCTCTTGAGCCTCAACATGCCTCTGCTGTCTAGCTATCAGCTACAAAATCCAACAGGGAAAAATATTGTTTTCTTATTCCCCTCATATTCTGCCTTTACACGCTGCTTTCTGAAACCTTAGTTTTAATTTAATTTTGTTTTTCAATGTAATAAAAAAACCCTACTGTAGCAGCATTAAAAGATAATCAGATCTGAGTGCTAAGCAAAGTACAAGAGGAGTGTAAATAATCAACAAAGAGTTGACAACCTAGAAATTCTGGGCCCCTTACAGAATAACTGCTCTGTGGATATAAAATCTTCATCCTATCAGTTACTCACAGGCGCTTTTTTCTTTTTTTGCTTATGAACATCTTAAACATCAATTATCCATGCAACTTGGGGAAGAAATCATAATAGATGCTGTCTTTCTCAAGCAAATTTTGAGAGAAAAGTAGTACTCTAAGTGACAAAATATTCAAACAAAAGTACTGATTATATCTCTGTTATTGATATGAGCTTTTAAATGGCATATGATGCAACCAGATTAGTTCAGTAAGAAAACAGGTTTAGAACTGGATGGTAGCTGAGATTTTTCTGTTGTTTTTTATGGATAAAAAACTTCTGTTTTCTAAGGATAGGCAGATGGATAAGGATTTTATTATAGGTATTGGCAACTTAATGCTGCTGAAAGCCTGACACATGATGAATTGACTCAAAGTTGGAACGTTAGATTTTCAACATTACATTCAAGCAAATTTTTCTGAAATTGCAGCCTGGATGTGCCACCATGGTTTGCATATTGCCTACCTCAAACAAAGAAAACCCACAAACATTGGTAATTACTCCCTCTGAAGTGAAAAAGGTGAGCGAAGAGCATTCTCCCCAAGGGAAGAGCTGGAATTCTTGAAAACTCCTGCATGCAAACACACACGCTGAGCTCTGCTCCCCTGCAGCCCCTGTTGCAGCCAGGTCACAGAGCACGCTGCCCTCTTCAGATCAAGCAGCCTGAAAAACAAGGTTTTACTGTCAGTCTTCTAGACCAGGAAGAAGCACTCCTCTAATCCCCAAACCTTACACTGCAGATGAACCTCTAATGCACATGTGATTTGTTGAAAATACATGCATGTATTTATCATTAAATTAAATCCATCAGTTCCTAATTCAGGTAAGAAAACGTTGGCTTGGAATACATGAACCAAAGCAATAATGCTGGACATGAAAAGTCTCCAAAGGAATCTTCCATGGGTGACATTTACCTATGTTTCTTCATTTGTAGCACAGACAAAGGGAGTCATTTTCATTCCTGAAAGATCTTGTCTCAGAAGTTTCCCTTTAGAGACAGTAAATGGAAAGAGGTAACTAATCTGTTTGTGGCCTTCCAATAACCTTTTAAGCATGGCCAGGTACCTGGCTGGGAAAGCTGGCCGTGTAATATCAGATATGCCAAAATGAACATGAAGAAAAAAATACCATAGACAGAGCAGGGATAACAAAGAAAGAATTCTGGCCAGTAAGACAACAGAGTAACTTCATCAATGCACTTTGCACAGTCAAATGACAATGTCATTGTTAACGCAAAGGATAAAAACTTCACGATTAGTATCACTCAATCTGCAGTGATTAAACATCTCCCTGGGGTTTTTCCTCCCATGAGAACAAGAATTCTTCCTGAATTTGGCCCCTATCTCTTAGCCAGTGTCACATCAGACCTACAGCAGCAGAGATTTCAACTGCAATAGGGAACACCAACTGTTATCTGAGTCCCTACAGAAAGTCTACCTGAGATGAGCCAACTGCAGCAGTCAGCTCAGAAAAATGACCAGAAGGCTTCTGTGCTTAAGGTACAGCAGACATGGTCAACATTTTCCTGATTAATAATGGATTTGGGACAGGAGGCATTAGAGATGAGGTAGGTTTTGGATGCTGCTTCCACCAAACCCAGGATCTGCTTGGCTTGTGGAATTCCCAGCACTCAGCAGCCCAGCTGGAAGCCATAAGCACCATTGGCTCGGGCTTGTGACATCACTGTGGCATCAAGAACATTTGTCACAGAGTAGGACAGCACAAATACAGCCGAGGGAGTTTATGGAATAGCCAAACTGCTGGCTCCAGGTTAAGCTTTTCTGCAGGTTAAGCTTTCTTGCTCTGTTGGAGTGATCACATTTTTCAGCTGCAAAGGGTTTATTTTTTAAAAAGAGTCATTGTCATTATCATTGGTTACACTTGTGTGTCAGAACACCGAAAAATTAATTTATGAAACGCACGTAATTCCTTCCAACTCTTCTTTTGTTTTCTAAAGGGCCTGAGGTTTCTGGTTGTAAATTTTACTCATCAGTAACTCAACCCTCTTGTGAAACGTGCAGAAATTGCAGAAAGCAGTTTGATAAAGGAAGGCACATATTTAACCTCAGCAAGACCAGCCCCTGGGAATAGCACTGTTTGGAACCACAGCACGTGCAGTCTTGTGAAAGAGAAATGAATCAGCCACGTACTCTGCCCTGTAGCCTCATGGAAGCTGTACTGAACCACTGGCTGAGGGGCCAGCTTTTTACCTTATTATACCTTTGGGGAAGAGAAATTACTATAGTTGAGGCATTTTTCAGTGTGCTAAGAGATTTCACAGTCCCTGGGCAGACAGAGATGGTGAAAGAGTCTAGACCTGTCAAGTTAAAGGAGTAAATCATTGCTCTGCTCATGCGTCCCTGGCAGCCACAACCTGCTGGCCTGCACTTGGGCTGCCTTTCCCTGTGCCAACAGAGAGCAGTGCCCATGCAAGAAAGGGAGATTTATCTGGAGGGAAGAGAAAATGCTGTAGCCCAGGTATTAGATCTGAGGCAGAAAGGCCAAGTCTAAGCCTAGAGCTCTGCTGCAGCCCTGCAGACACCAACAAAACTCATGGGAGAAAATCGTATCCTACCTGACACAGAGGCTGTGGCTGGCTCCTCAGAAGAGCTGGTTTAGAAGAGACCTATTTCTTGATTTCAGTGACTGAGGGTTCATGTTCTGCTCATGACCTCAAGTGAGAAATGCACAGAGAATTAGTCTTAAAGCTCTACTTAAGTATACTTTATGTTGACCAGATAGAAGTCAGCTGCGCAGCAAAACAGACTTCTGCAAGGTTCTTCATGCCATTTCTGAGGATGGCACAGTGTCTGACCTATGATAAAAAATGCTTTAATTCAAAGTTACTGTGTTTCAAACTTTATCTATGTAGCTGGTCTACACATAATTTGAAATTGAATTTTTACTGCACCAGAAAGCATTGGGTGCCAGCGGAAATGAAAGGCAGAAGGCAGCTTTATTCCTTCTCCTGGTTAAAAGGCACGATTTTAATAGCTCCCAGTTCCCTTGGGTGAGGGAAGCTAGCTGCAAAGTAAATCACAGAAACTAAAGATTTGCTACACTTCATGTATAACTGAAATAATACACTGCAAAAGGTATAAACAGTCACAAGTCTTCAACTGTAGAAACATGTGACCAAAATAACTGAGAAGGTCACACTGAAGTTTGAAAAACAAGTTTGAGGTTGATATCATTAATATATTTTTTTCTAAATCAACAAGATGACCAAGTACCAGTGGCACTCCAATGTACCAAACACAGCACAGCTCAAGTGGTTACTACTACTTTAGTGTTCTCTACTGACTTTTTTTTTTAATAGGATGGCTAGTATGAAATCTCAGTCTCATGAGAGCAAAAAAAACTTTGAAAGAGGAAGGCAGCATTTTCTTACTGTCTCGGTGGCACACAGCCACATTTCCATGCACAAGACAGCAGTTTAAAAAAGACATGTGGACTCTTGTCTTCTACCCAGTCATGATCATTAGGGTCTGATTTAAGACGTCTGACTTCTGGGTGTACTCAGCTATTAAGGCACGATTTGACCTTGATTTCTAAGCAGTCATTGCTCTAAGCCTCTGCATTCTTCTTTGAACTATTCCACCTCTTTATAGATTTTTCCAGCTGACCCTCTTGATCCTATTTGAAGAAGCTGTGTGGGGGCAGCTCATTGCATGAAGGAATACTAGGCCTGAAAAACAACAGCTGTAGCTCCAGCAAAAGTTAGAAAAATTTTTATATGATAGTGTTTTCCTTTTAATTCCTATGGAACTGCCTTCTGAGTGCAAAATATGCTTAGCAGTTCATCTTAACTCTCTGATGACTTTGCCTTTCCCCAGCCAGCAGGACAGCAATTTTGCAGCTGCTGCTACTGCAGCTCATTTATCAGCAGCTTCCCTTGCTGGTGCTCGAAGCACTGACAATTGTGGCCATAATTCACACAGAACAGGGACTCCACTCTGGAAGGAAACAAGAGCTACACAATGCCATTCTGCAGCTTCCACAGCTGTGGGAGATACTTGGATGAAGTGGCTCTTGCTCCCGCTGATGCCCACTGCCAACCCCATGTCCCTGACAATGCTCTGTAATGGCCAGGGAGCAAAGCGAAAATAATGGAAACAGGATGAATATATTCTACAATTTTCCAGGGGTTACTTCTCTTCTTAGCATGGTACTAAGGTGAGAATTAATGACAGCTACCCTCACAGAGTGCTTCTGTGGTGAGGAAGGGAGAAATCAGGATCTATTTCTATAAGTTACTTTAGACAGTCTCTGGCAGAATAACAATCAGGTCTGATAAAAACATAGTGAACAGCAAATGGGGTTTGCAAAGCTGAGCTATTTGATGCCAATCTAGAGCTAGGCAAGCAATCTGCAGCTTTTACACTAACTGCAGCTGGGGAAAAGGAGCAGGATTGGCGCTGGTCCCACAAAACACATGTTTTGGTATTATAGCCAGCTGTAGCTCTGGTACTTCACCAGCCCTTCAGGGGGCAGTTTTCCTGTTACAGCTATGCTGGAAGTAATGGGGAGGCGATGCTGGAAGGGGGAGTCGTACTTTTCCTTCTCATCCTTACATCTGGCTATGGATTCTCAAGGCATCACAGTAGCAGCTCTCATCTGACCCCTACTGCAAGCAGGTGGATAAGGGCATATTTCCACCAGCAAACACAAGGGATCAGCAGCAGACCAGTTTATCTGAGGTGAAACTCACTCCCCCATATTCCCATTTCATCACTGCTTTAAGTATACATCAGTGAAAGACCTCTTGTCCTCTTCCCTACTGCAGCCACTTCCCTTGTGCTGGCAGGAGGCACCTGTGCTGGGTGATAGCTGAGTGATCTAACCTCATCCTCATCATGAGCACAGAGATCAAATACTGTTTATTGGTTGGGTGAGGCTCTGAGAAACCTGATCCAGCTGCCCATTGCAGGGAAAGGTTGAACTACAAGACCTTTTACAGGCCCTTCTAACCTAAACTATTCTGGGACTCTATAAATACTATTCCTATAGCAGGCGCCCACCTTTCCCTTTCTCTTGCTGTCAAACCTTGCATTTCTTCCCTTTGACATGGAGGAAAAATTCAGGCTCCAACTGGGTTTGGCATTTGCTATCCTTCAGAAACTGGTGGTGCCTCTCAGACATTCACTTTTACAAGGCCCATTACTTAATCTCAAGCAGCAGGAAGAAATCATTTAATGGCCTTTGACACAGTTTGCATGCTTGTCTTTATCCAAAAGGCACCTTATTCCCAAGGGGATTCACCATCTCCAGCTACCCAGCACCTGGCCAAAATCAGCCATCTCCCCAACAGCAACAGCCAGGACTGCCATGGCAATTTATCCCCTTAGAGAATGACAGTCCCATCTTGTCTAGTCATGGTCGCTTTTGTCTTTGGATTCCCACTACATGGATTAAAACAAGCAGCACCAAGACTGAATCAGGAGCTCAGACAGTGGTACAGAGTCAAATGGCTTTTATAACCCATATTTTTACTATTTTGCTAATTTTTATATTGCCTCCTGCCCCTATCTTTTCACATAGTTTAAAGCCATAACACTAGCTACATTATTTCAGACCATATGCCTAATTCCAAGAAAAATTGCATTATATCACTGTTCTCTATATTAAAATGGACAGATATAAACATGCTGCATTGCCACAGCACAGCATCATCACAGATACCTGCACACCAATGTGTAAAAACTAGCTGTTTCTGTGAAGCAGTAAGTTAACATCTTGTATGAGCCACAGCCTTGCGCCTGTAACACCTTCCCACTGCCTCAAACAAGAAACTCACTCAGAGACTTTGATCCTTCACTTCTGCCTTTATTTTTCTGAAAACTAGTGCTTCCCTTGCGTGATTACTGACTCCTGCTATGTCTCCTTAAGTGTTGCTCAGCTGCTTGTCATGAGTTTCTTTTTCCCACATAAGTCATGCATCTAAAGCAAAAAATAAAGATGCATAACAGCAAAGAAGCAGGTGATCAGAAAAGCAAAATACATTTATTTGGCAGCATCCATGTGGCAGATACTTTAGCTAAACTAGCCTTATAGGCAGAATTGTAATTGTACACAATATATAAGAAGGAGCACACATTTTCTCTTTTTAAATTTCACAAAAGGTATGTCTGAATGCCGGACACCATGTCTCTGACTCTTCAAAGCAATTGCCAGCAAGGGAAAGGGAGGTGTGCGAATCCCCCCAGCCCAGCTTGGCCAGTAGGATTGTTCGATGATGAAGTCATTAGCTGAGGACTGAGAAGTTCAGATACTAACCTTTGACACAGTATCCCTGCATACCTTTGGCCAATCACCCCATCCTTCTGTAATGAACAGTGGTAATTACCGGAATGCTGAGAAAACAAGCAGGACCTGATTTTATCATAAGCCACAGACACAGGGCGAAAATTCCCAACCTGCCACCAGTCAAGCTTAGTCAAGAATTAGGAATGGTTAATCAGTGTGGTTAACCCAGCATAGTACTAAGATAAAGACGTGTTAAGAGTAAGTAGAAACAGGTTTAACAAATCCAGAGATGATCTCTACTACTGCAAAGCGCTGTGCTATCAGGATGCTCTGTGCTATACATCATCGCAGAGTACGAAAAACTGCATTTAACTTGAGCAAGTCCAGCACACTGCAAAGTTCAGTCATATTTCAACCTCAGCTACAATGCAACCCAGCTCTGTGTCACAGCTCGAAGAAGGGCAGCAGTGAGCACTTTGGCAGCCAACCATCACCAAACTATTGGAATTGTCACACAGCAAAGGGCAGGCTGGTGACATTAACGTCTTTGTTCTTTTTAGCACAGTTCCCAATTGTTAAGAAAAGAATGGCACTTAGCAACACTCAGCAAGACGAACTGCAGGTGCAGATTGCTGCTTGGATTCAGTGTGACAGCCATTCCTAGGGAACTCTCCTTCAAGAGCTTTGCCTCCTGGGTGGGACCATTCAGCTCTTAGCTCTCCAACTAGACCAAGACCTAAAATCTCACCACTAATCGCAAAGTCCATACCAGCTTTTTTTTTTAAGGCTGACAGAACAGTTGCTGGCCACAAAAATAGACATGCTAAAAAAGCTTTGTATATTTAGAAGAAAAGAGAGAATACTAATTTGAAGTGAAGTAAGGTAGGGTGGAAGAAAGCCAGCTTCCCTGTAAAGTTTAGTATGATCCCATGAATGAACTTGTTAGATTAGGTCCTTTGCAGCAATATAGTCTAAACATCACAAGGCTCAGGACAGGAAGTCTGGTGAAGACATGAACAACATTCTATAACTATCAGCTTGCCCTGATACCAAGAGCATTGGCACTTGCACTTGGGAAGCCACCAGAGCTTATTTAATTCCAACTGCTACTCCTGCAACCACTCCCACCAGCCAAAAAATTACCTGTGAGACTCAGAATTTATTTAGCAACATTACAAATGGGCTTTGCATCTTTTGCTTGTCATGTTTACCCACTCCTGTGCAACAGGAGAGACTACTGCATTCTTGTGGGAAAAAAATGGCACATGGCAAACCAGAGGCAGCTGTCTATCTTTGGGGAGCACCACGGCTCAGTGTAACACAAATGGTTTAAATAGCAGAGGCCTGACTCACCTGGAACACTGGTGGTTATGTCCCAGCTGTAGTGGCACAGCTCAGTCCATGGCGTTGACAATGGCAGCAGGCCAACATCCAGAGGACTCTGCTCAACAAATTTTGGGGTTTAGTCACCCTTTCCACGTTAGACATATCAGACTGTGACAGGAGACTGCCAGAAGTGTAATTGCAGTAACAAAAGGGCAGAGAGAAAGCTGACATTTTTTTTTCCTTTTTCTCTTTCCATTTTTGTTTTATTCCCTCCGCATCAGGCAGCCTGCTCCCAATATTCCTGACCAACAAGACCACAATGCAGAACTAGGCTCTCTTGACCCACATGGTGAATGGGCTGCAATGATGCAGGCAGCCCAGAAACCTCTGCTCCCCAAATCAAAAGTTAAGGCACAATTTCTCTATTAGAAACAAACCTTTACAGAATTAAAGCACTTGCACTATGACTGCACTGTCTTTACATGAGTCAGTCCCTTAAAGAGGGCAGGAGGAGCTGATGGGATGGTTTGGAAATGTGATTTTTTAATTTCACATTGCTTTCAGAGCAGTTGTGTTTCAAGGTCAAAAAAGTTGCACGTTGTACAGGATGACACACTAGTTCAACGTAATACATTCCTCTGTATTTTTCAAAGCTAAAGTGAACAGTTTTAGAATTTTCCATTTTGAGGCTAACAGGGCTTGCACAGATCTTAAAAAGAAAGAAAAAAAAGTGATGTAATATTGTAGAAAAGGAAAAATTTTGTGACACAAGAAAACTCCTCAGGCTCATTTTGCCTAGGGAAAAAGAGATGAGGTAGCAAAAGAGAGCTAAAATGGCAACGTTACAGACATATCTGAAACAATTTTGTTATATGCAGGACTGGAATTCAATCCAACAGAAGGCAAAACGTTTTTGTGAACCAAAAGACCCCAGCCCTTGACACTATGGCTCTCTTATCAGAACACATAAACTCATCCTGGGAAGATCTCAAGCAGACCAAAGTATCAGTTTTTGTTTCCACATCCACAACCATTTCTTTGTCCATAGGTAAGGAAGCTTTATTCCTTGGTCAGAAACTCATTCCTTAGGGAAGTCTGCTCTCTCTCAAAAACGATTTTGTCAGATCACAGTGCAATCTCTTTTGTAGCTCCAAATGGAAAAAAATCCAGTTTATGAGATTATATTTGAGTACTTGACTGTCACTCCTAAGCCCTTCAGTCATGTGTTGACCTTTAGGACTTCAAGACAAAGTGCTACCCATACTGCTTAAACTGTTTTAGCTTTGGGATTGTGCCAGACAGACAACTGACTGCAACTATTATAAGAATAATTTTCCAGCATGTGGATTATTAGCATGTGTCCACTTAAGCTGATTTTATACAGGATCAGAAGCCTTACACGTCACAGTCGCATGGTTTGTTACTTGGCTTTGTGTCCTTTATATCTAAAATTCCGTTTCTTATGTTTTGTCCTGATTGATCTCTTCAAAGGAGTAAGTACAGAAAAGCAAAGGATATGGTGCACAGATGATCAGCAGAAAACTTTGCTATGTAACTTTTTCAAATAGAGAGAAAAGTAGGGAGAAAGACTGGCAGAATTTTGGCACAAGACTTAGTTACTTTGGAATATAGTTAATGTTTACTGCTGTAGCCTTGAAACCATTTTTAAATATGAGAAGAACTCCATCAGATCTGTGATCCTCCTTGCCACTTACATAAGCAGGAAAACAGTTCAGTTGCTTGTTGACTATTAACATTTGTGTTATTTCTAGTCACATCTTCTGAACAAATCAGGGAATCTGACTTCAGAGTTTGACAATTTTGCAAATCTAGGTATTATTTTCTCCTTCGCAGCTCTCAATTCTAAAAGCTCTTTGGCCACCCTCTCAGCCATACCATGTAAGTATTCATTACTGCAGGTCTCCACCCTTTCCCAGGGCTTCGCTATTTTATGTCTGCCAGCCTCTGCATCTCCTCTTCTTAGCCTGCCACCATCCTGAACTTTAGGATTCTGAGAGATTGGCTAAGTGCCCTTCAAAAAGAAATTCAACCAGCTGGTATGATCAACAACTTAACTACAATTTTTTTGAAGTAGTGAAATCAGAGCAGAGGAGTTTCATGGAGTCTTACAAGGCTTGGATGGAAGAACAGGTTGGTGAACTGCGCAAATCACCAAGACAGTCCAATAGTTCACAAGTATCAAAGAGGTCAGGGACTGGAGCAGTCTCACTCCCTTTCTGTTCCTGGCTGAGGTGTCCCATCTCTTCCCTGGCCCCTTTGAGCCAAATTAAACATGTTAACCCAGCAGCACTTTTTTTTTTGCAAACACTTCACCTACCTATAAGGGACTCAATGCACAACAGAGCAAGGCACAGAACAATCAGCTTACAGATACAGCTGGTATGACAGGAGGAAAGAACAGAGATGTAACTTAGTTTTCTCCTCACTATCAAGTCCTTGATGCCAAAGTTCCTGGGCAAATCAGGACTAACTCAGATCTGCTCAAAGAAGCACAAATACAGTTGATCATCTCATTTTTTTTATTTCTAAATGAGAATTTTCCAAGAAGCTTCAGAATACTAAATAGAAAGTCAGGTCATGGAAGATCTGAGAGAAAGCAAAGACTTCTTTATTTTAAACTATATCAGATCAAATGCACTAACTGTCTAATCTAGTAGACATGAGGGGTCATTCACTCCTGTTCAATTGAGCAATTTAAAAAACCGGAGTTATCTAATAGCAACACATTTTTCAGGTAGCTCAAATGCTTATGGAAACAATGAAGTACCAGCCACACAGGTGTGTGGAACCTCGGCACCACCTATTCCAACAGTCATTGTCTTAAATTTTCCACTATTTTTTGCCCATATTTTCCACACTGTAAGAGCTCTTGTTTACATGTGTAAGTAGGGTAATGCTTCCAAGGATGACAACAGTCATTTTGCTCAGCCTTCCTTCTAGACACTTCTTGTAACAGTTACTTACTTTGCTAATGGGTTATCTAATACTACATGTGCTGTTAGACCTCAGATACAACAATAAAATCTCAGAAGCCTTAAAAAGGAAGATACCAAATACCACTTCCATTAATTTCAGAAATTTTATTGCACCAAATGCCGCAAAGAAATTGACCAAAATGATAGCATACATAAACAACTATAAGAAAAAAACACGTAGTTTGACATTGGTATTCAGTCATTCCTAAAAAAGCCTATGTTCTCCAAACATGCAATAGCAACACACATTTTTCTACTACGGAAAACTTGCCATATATATCAAATTACCTCTTTTGACCTCAACCCCCTTCCCCCCCAGAAAAAAAAATTTAAAAAAAAAACAAAACAACAAAACAAACAAAAGGAAAAGGAAAAGTCTAGACTATATTTAGTAGTTCAGACTTGATTTTTATTTGGGTCCTTTTAATTGAAGTAGAAGTTATACTTGAAGGATAAGTGATCATTTTGCATTAACCTATATATACCAGAGTTTGATGCATCTGAAAAGTGGTTTTGACTTTACTAGTAAAGATGCTTATAATACAGCATGGGGGAAAATCAATCTATAATTCTGGAGGATGCCATCAGAAATGTGAATTACAGGATCAGTGTCTTTTAGCTTTTTGGAGGCAAAAAAAGAGTTGTATAGATTAGTTCAGAGAGTACCTATTTAAATTAAAATGTTTAAGTCTTGGTATTGTTTGGTATTGTTAAAGAATTAATTTCAATTAAATTCTACAATTTAGCAGTTCATTCCTCCACTATGTTTAGCCTTGCCTGAAAAGAGCATACATTCTTTAAATTTCAGTGTGTAAACCACATTTATGTGGGATTTTGGAAAGACTGTGCACTCCCACCTAACCAAGAAAGTATGTATTTAAGTTTACAAAAAAACCTACATAATACTGATAAAAACAACTTTGGAATATTTGAAAATTAAGCTACATTATCAACTTTCAACACAGTTGTACATTCATATCACTTTTCATCCTATTAAAATAAAACCAGAAACATGCCCTAAAAATGTCTAAAAAACACATCTGTAAATACTTACTGCCCTGTCATGCCACACCAATTTACATAAACATCAAGATGCTACCAAAAACAAGTTAAAGACTTTGAGTCAAAAACAAGCCCTAGAAAGTGGAATCCTTGTCAACTGAGGTAGTACAGTTGGTGGAGGGGGAAATACGTAATTAGCTTTCATTAGTCTAAAGCATTTTAAAAGTAATAAAGAGCTTTCATTTTGAATTTTCTTTCCCCCAAAACTAAAACTGTGAGAATAAAATAGTCCAACGTGTAATTTCTGAAGAGCAGCAAAATGTTAGAGAAAGCAGCAAGAACTGTAAAGTTTTAGCCTGGGCTGAAGAAAATACAAATGCTTTTGACCATCAGCTCACATGCCACCACAAAGTTAACTGATGTCTTGCCCAAAAGCAGATTTTTTTTAAACAGTTGATATGGTAAAATCAGGTCTATTACTGATTATGGTATTAATCTTGAAATCACTGAATGCCTGCAGATCTCTGTCCTCTTTAGTAAACCCCGTGATAACAAATGCAAATCTATATGTTAGCATATATTTCTTTGAAGAACTGTCAGAGTCTGTTCAGATAAAAACCCTACTGGACTGACTTTTAATGATCTCAGCTACTATTTAAGAGTGACATGAAATAGAGAAAGTACATGAGGATTTCTGTATACACTCAGAGAAGCAGTTTCATAGCCTTACACATGCACACACACATTCTCCATCAAGAGGGTAGTTTAGGAATGCATGACTTGCTCTATGGTTCTTACTTTATTTTAACCTTGTGAAATAGAAAGTGGTAACTGCTAAAAGCCATATGCAGAGGTAAATTTACTTTCCAGCAGATAGGATTCACAGACCAAAGATATGAAAAGTTTGCTTAGCTATAAAGCAGGAGGAAAAAACCTGAACCATAGAAAGACTTTAGCCTTTTTAGGCAGAATACTAGGGAGAAGTATGAAAATGCAATAAAAGAAACATTTGGAATGTCAGGTCAGAAAACCAGCATAGAAGGATCAGCTTCAGAAGTGTTGTACCAGAATATTAGTATCCCTCCACATGGAAACAACCTCTTTTCACAGTAGGCCAGTCTACCTATTTCCCTCAAAAAGCAACACAAGGTTAATCAAGACCCCCATCACATTTAAACAATTCACAATAAGCACATTTCATTATTTCAAATCATTGAAAGTTTACTGTAGAAAAGTCCAAACATCAAGGTAGTAGGAAATAAAAACACTTTTAATAAAAGTGTGTCCCTTCAGTGTTAAAAATCTCTAACCACCAACAAGAAGAACTCACTACTGGTGACCAGGAGTTTCTTATTAGAATTCACTATTTTCAAGCAATTGTCTTGCCAGAAATTTGCTTGTAAGATGACAATTTCAGACACTGTATTCACAGCAGCTCACGACAGAATGGTCCAACATTGAGTTTTCCATTTAAGAATGTTTTGATCCTTTTTTCTCTCCTCAGCCTGGTCCATAGTTTCATATCCAGCTTAACAGTGCTTTATGCAAAAGAAGTATTTTTTACATTCATTTTAATCAACCACATGAAAACAGTGAAGTATAAAATTTTGTTTTGCTTTCTAGAAACACCAAAGGCCAGTATCAACTAGTGGAGAAGTAGTTTCTGGTGTCAGAGTAGTTAACCTAGTAAGAAAAGGCACCTGGATGATAGTTCAAGATTTCTGTAGAATCAAAAAGGGCAATTGCAAACATTCAGAGTAATATCAAATATTGGGGTTTGCCCCCTACATTTCATTTTACTTCAAACAATGTTCCTCTTTTATTCTTACTCAAATTGACAACTCGTAGCTGGGAAAAAAGTAATACTTTTGACTAAAGGTTTGGTGGGGGTTGTTTGTTGTCTTGTGTTTCCCCAATATGATTGTCTTCCGTTTGTGCCAATTGTTTGGTGTATGTGCACATGGACACGTGCTCACAGCACTGGCATCGTTCAGAAGTTTTTCAAATTCATACTCCTTGGAGATAGCAATACTTGATGACACCAAGACAAGTTTAATTCCCAGGACCACAGTCATACAGCAAATCAACAGTTACTGAAGTTGCATCAGCAACAAATGTAAACTTGTAGCAGAAGTTCCATAAGGCTTTCCCACAAAATCCCTCTCTTGGAAGTCCATTCCATTTCGCTTGTAGCCATGGGCCCATTTGAATGCCTCCTCATTAAAAAAGAAGCAGCCACAGCTCTCAACCTCTTGTCCTTAAAGGGAAAACTCACATCAACCTCACGTATACCTTCATTCCCACATGACATTTGGCTGCTGAATCCAGGTTCCTTGTTCTGAGCCCATCACTTCTACTATACAAAAGCACACATATGCTCTGCAAGAAAATCATGTCCCACCTAATACACTTTTGTACAGGAATGCTATATACAGAGTTTACAGCTCCTCCTGCTCCCCAGCAAAGAAAAATATACCACACCACACTCACAAGCATAGTATTACAAAATCCATTCTAACCCACTTGTTCTTTTAACTGGTACTTCATGGTTTTGAGCAGCGTTTTGGATGGCAGCACCCAGTCTGCCACATAGTGTTAACTTTTATCCTTTGAATAAAAATAAAATGCAAGGATGCAGTCTCTTGATTTAAGTCAGAAGATTGTAAGAAAAACCTGAATGCCTTTTGTGTTATGTAAACTGAAGTCCTCTGATAAAACATCTGGTTGAAATCAGAATCAGAAGGTGGTAGAATGTAGTCATCACCTGCTTTCATCAGTGCTCCCCTTTACCAGTGTTTGGCACCTCTGTTCTTCATTCAACATTCCCATTTTCATAGTTGTACTTTAAGGGAATGACTATCCTGAGAATATAATTTATAAGAGTATTTGAGCAACATATGGGGAATGAGTACTTGCTATAGCAGCCAACAAAGGCAAGTCATTGGATTCAATCCTAGAAATTAAACAAAAAGAGACAGACTTTAAAACAATATACAGTCACTTTTGCAAGAGATGATGATCAAGTATCACAAGATGATACTTTTCATCCACTTTAAAGAAACTGGAAGAGTCTTGCTATTATTAAGTTCACTGTTCATTATTTACTGTCAATCATTTAACAGGAGTAAAAGTAGGTAAAATAATGCTTAAAACCAAGAAGTATATTAGCACTTAAATCAAAAGATAGCAGCATTACATTCTGTGCCATAAAATCTTTTGTGGTTTAAATAAAAGATCTTTTATTTGCTAAACCGAAAGTCTTAGCTTGTAGCCTTACCAGAGAATAGGTACCAATAAGCCCAGTTTAACAAAGTACTAAGTATCAGTTTATGGAAGTTTAGGCATTTCAGATTTTGAATATAACTCAGTTTACTACATAGTAGTACTTTCCTACCAAAAAAGACCAAGAGCTGAAATTATTAATTATTATGCAATAACAGTTCAAGGAACATCTCTCAAGTGCAGTGGTCAGTTTCCAACTATTTCCAAATGTGAAGCTGCTCAGAGGCCAGGATGTATGTACATATTTATATATAGTTAACACATACACACACAGAAAAAAGTGCTTATTTCAGGGTTTCACTATTTACAGCTACATTTCTGCATATGAAATCTTGAACAGTCTGGAAAAACAAATTAGATTTAATCTATAGTGCTAAAAAACCTCTTGAGAAAGTGTATTTACTTCTTCCCCCTTTTCTGCTGTCAGCAGGCAGATCTCTAAAGGTTATATGCCAATCAAGTACTATTATTAGAAGACAGCTGCTGAACAGGACACCTGTTTATTTTTCAGAACCTCTCATCCCTCAAGATACAAATACACACTTTTCATTCTAAAAATTCTGAAGTATTTGTTGGGATGAAGTTTCCATTAAGGAGATCACAATAGAAGAGAGTGCGTATGAATGCATGGATAACTTCCTAATGGCCAAAATCCAAACTCTCTTAATTCTGGAGATTTAAAAATGACAAGTATTTTGTTGTTGCTGTATAAAAGTCTCCTCCTGATTTCAAGATAGCTCAGTAGGAACCCATTTTTGCAACTTATTAGGCACATGAAAAAGGAGTATTAAGTATGAAGCAAATCCTTGTGAGAACAAGGTGTCAACACTCAGATGAAAAGGAAAAATAAACAATGACAAAAGCTGGGACAGTTAAGACTGATACCTGCAATACTCACCCCAACACAATTCCTAGTTCTTTTACATGCACTCTCGTATGTCCTCGCAGATATTCTGAAAGCATTTTGCTTTTGAGATACATCTCTTGCAGTCTATCCTCAAGATGCATTATGCACTGTAAACACAGACCAAAAACCTCAGAACAGCTTTTGGAATCGCATACAAATATTACAAAAACGTAAGCACATCACTTTATTTTCTAAGTCTCCACTCCAAAAATCTAGAAGAGGTAATTGGATTTATTACAATTGTGCTATAAACATTAAAAAGTTATACTACCCCACAAAGAGGAAAGCCCTCATAGAGCTGGAACATTCCAGCTCTTTTTAGCAGCAAGTTTGTTGCACGAACTGCACCTCTATTTCCACTCAAGTCTCTGCATTTCTGTTTACTTAAACAGTTATAATGAGGTTCAAAACCACTCAAAATATCTTACTAAAAATTAAGGCAGAATTCTTGGATCAAGATATCTTTGTTATAAGTCAGTACTATTTTTCTGAAAGACTTGGTTTAGACAACAGTTTCTAAAATAATCATTCTAGCTCAAAGGCTTTAGTGCCATTCAAGAAATTAAGACTCAAGACATGGAAGCCACTAGTACCTTATTCACCACAGAGTTAGTTATAACTCTCTTCCTGATTGTTTTTCTGTAGCAACTAAGTTAGAAATCCATTTTAGGCATTTGTTTTCATAATTAATAAGTACTTGCAGTTTAAAGTTGCTTAAACATTTGACACCGATTGCCAAAATGTAATAGTTCAAGTTGAAACATCAGTTTAATCATTCCACTTTTTTTCCAGCAGTGGAATGCTAGAAATGCCTACTATTTTTAAATACAGTCATGTGATTCATGGCAACTTCTCATATATGAACAAGACAGCAGATGAACTTGGCTTCAAGGAAAGAGAGGGGTTATTCTGGTAAAGACAAGGCCAGCAGGCAGCATGTCTTCACCAGCTGAGTAGGTAAGAAGTCTTACCAGGTATTTTGTTCTAAGACAAAGGTACATTCAATTTGATATATTCCTTCTTTTCACAGGGATGACCACTTCAAAAAAGTTAAATTAGTTCAGCTCTCTGAAATCAGGAGATGAAAGCAGGCAGCACATGCAGAACCTCACATTATCAAACATATAATCATCCAGCAGGCACAGACAGCAATTAGAAACAGTAGTAGCAAATAGCTTCAGGCCACTATCCCATCTACTGGAGTTAAATAAAAAACCTAAGTAATAGAAGTGAGACCTGGTGAGACCAGTTCTGTTAATTAAAAAGCTAATGAGAAAAAAGACTCAGGCTTGTAGATAGCCTAATATGCATTTTTCTGATAATTTGGAGTAAGATGAAGATGTTTAATTATTCTTTCAATAAGTTAATATCGAGTCTTAATAATGGAAAATAAAGAGGCATTTAAAAAACCTGCTACATGGTAGTAGAATAAAATCATTGCCACCAATGGAAGAAAGGCAGAAGGTTTTTGACAATAGTTTGATCAATTTGCTTCAAGCAAATTCTCACTCGAGTCATTATAATCACTTCTGGCCAAAAGGGAAGCAAGCACTCTATCTTTTCCATGACAGGTAACCTTCATGCAAAAAGCCTATGAGCACTTTCTCAGTGGTTCAGGGGGGCATGCAGCTGATTCACAAAGTAGCAGTTCAATCTGTTTCAATTCCAGTGTTTGTGGTAAGGATTACAGATTTGGCTTTTTAAGTTATGACAGAGTAAGTAAGGAAGAATCCCCCATTATTTTAAAAGAAGGGTTGTTTACATCATATGATCTATTCCTTCTGAATATCATTAAAGAATCAAAAGACATTTCTCCTGGCAAGCTTGGTACACTAACTCATCTTGTTCAGTGTCCACAAGTCTTTTCTTTTTTTATACTAGCTTCCTCTGAAGTTTCTCATTGACCAAATGGAAAAAGAGTCAAGTAACTTCTAAAAGTAGAAGAGTAGTTTAAACTGAGTTTAAAGGTGCAGGTAAAACTTTTGGTATATTCCTGAAATGCAGCAGTTGCAATCAGCACTTTCCTCTCACCAGTGCATACCGCAAAACCCTCTGCAGCACATCTATCAGTCTGAAGTGGTACAACAAAGATATCAACACTTGTCTTTCATCTGGTCTCAAATTGGGTTGTTTTATGTTGGTACCCCAAAAGTCCAAAAATACTTATTCATCTGAACAGTAAATGCATGTAAAGAGATATGCTCTCCTAAAGGAAACTTCAAACATACTGCATTGTGATCATCTCTGATTGATATGAGTACATCAATACACATGTTTCTATCCAAATTTAAATCAATAAAATTACTACTATGAAACGGTCACACTTCTCCTAGAGTTTAGGAACACTTGGCTTCCATGCACCAATGTTGTTTTAGAAGAGAATCAAAGTGTCTTAAACATGAATTATGAAAACTTTACAAACTACTAGCACTGTCACTTCACAGTTCCTTTTTGTAAGAAAAAAGAAATTAAAACCCTTGAAAATTATTCTGCCTCCACACATCTTAGACCACACAAACCATATAGAAATTGCATATACAAATCCTAAGGTAACACTGAAAGAACACTTCAGTTGCAAAAGCACTCAGTTTAAAAATGTAAGGATTTAAGGTGTGACTGTGCTAGTGTTAAGATACAATTTCAACCACAGTTGTGTATTTTTCAGTGTCCATAAGAATCCAGAGAAAATACCCAAAAGTGTATCCACATATTTTGCCTAGCATTTGACTTGAAGAACTTAGTGTAATCAATACCACCAATTTAATCAAAACAGTGCCAACCAATACTATTTAGAGCTGTTAGTGTTTAGCTCTATCTTCCTCTTCCATCTGCTGGCACAGTCATTACAGGGAATTCCTACGAAATTTCTCAAGGCTATCTGCTGAAGGACAAATCAATTCTGTTATTAGAAAAGGGGTGACTACTGAAAAAACGCTCCATCTCCCCTCACCAAAACTCATGTGCTAAAAATTGAGTTACACTTATTGTAATCAAACCTGTGGGCAATTTTGTTGTAATCAGCAAAATCAGCATTACTGAATTGCTCTGATGAACTCCACTACAAATGAGGACAAGAAAGGATGCTGTGGGATAGGGAGTATGCAACATGACAAAAGTAACATTCCCTGCTGCAACCCACCCATTCCCAAGCATCTCATAAATTCTATGGAACCATCAGTAATGCTACCCAAGACAGCACTTGCTAAAATTGGTATAAAACAGAAGGGTAAAGTAAACAAACAGAGGCACAGTTGGCTGGAGGGGAGAGAAAAGAGGTATCCACTGCATGGGGTTGAATAGAAACCCCAAGAATAGAAAGTTGTTTGCCAGAACCAGGATTTGGTAGGTAGACACTTCAACAACTTTCAGAGTAAAGAAGTGTGGAACTTATACAAAAAATATAAAAACCAAATGTAACAGTCCTAAACACAAACACATGAGGACCATGCTAAAATTGCCTAAACAACTTAGGTTTTGACACATGTATTTTGGAGTTGTTAACTTTAATCTATTTGATGTAAATTACAGCCAAACCAGTATCCATTACTAGACTGTAGCATGCATTCTTTTCAATACGTTGCAACAGCTCTGCATTATATCAGGCATTAGTTCATTGATACTGCAACACAGTGTATAGAACTCTGTTTGCTATCCAAGCTAAATTTCCATTAGCTTCAGCCTTCAATAACGAAATACTTACAAAGTCAGCTGGGACGTTGAGTTTGTAAAGCTGTAAAATAGACTGCAACAGACTGGATACTTGACTCGAAACCAGAACATCCTTGCCTAACTTCACACTGTCCATCATCTTTCTCTGGCTTGTAGCTACTTGTACATTCCATTTATCTGTGTCTGCAATAATGCAGACAGCTTCTGCTATGGGCTCATCTAGCACTGGATGCTGCAACGGAAATAAAATATAATTATGTGATACTTTCATATAGGTTTCCACAGTTCAGTCTGAGGTTCTACTTTTACTCACACTGATGTAGCAAATAAGAAAATTATTCAATGCATGTTTTTGTCCATCAGGGAACCAAAGGCATCTCAAAAAATGAGAAGGAATACCAAATTCAGTGACAAGATTTACATTCAGCAGCACTGGAATTGCTAATTTGATCGAGGCATTTAAAAGTCACTATCCCATTTTATTTTTCTTCATGTATTCCCCCTACCCTGAAGAGATTAGTTTCTTTCAAATTGAAGAGTATAATTATACTGATCCAGTGATGGTGAAAGTACATTCAATGTTTCAGAGATATGTGAGGGATTTTACTATGCACAATCAAGCAGGGTATAACAGAAGAGCTAGGGTTGGAGGGGACCTCTGGAGATCCTCTAATCCAACCCCTTGCCAAGGCAATGTCCCCTAGAGCAGGTGGCACAGGAACAGCTCCAGCCAGGTTTTGAATGTCTCTAGAGAGGGAGACTCCACGACCTTCCTGAGCAGCTGGTTCCAGTGCTCTGCCACCCTCAACATAAAGAAGCTCTTCCTCAGAAGCTGAGGTGGAACTACTTTTGTTTTAGTTTATGGCCATTGCTCCTTGTCCTGTTGCTGAGCACCACTCTCTTGACACCTGCCTTTAGGATATTTATATGCATCAAGGAGATACCCTCTCAGTCTAGTCTCCTCTGAGAGGAAAGATATTCCAGACCCCTAATGATCTTTGGGGCTCTCCCACTGGACTCTCTCCAGTAGCTCCTCATCCTTCTTGACCTGTGGAGCCCAGGACTAGACTCAGCACTACAGATGTGGCCTCACTAGGGATGAGTGGAGGAACAGGTTCACTTCTCTTGACCTGCTGGAATGCTCTTGCTAGGTATCCCAGGAGAGCATTGGCTCTCCTGGCAACAAGAACCACATAGGCTCACAGCCCACTTGTCATCCACCAAAGAAGAGCCAGCATCACACCAGACCAGTCTGATGTTGCCTAAAGAATATACAGACACACACATCACTGTTCTGGATAGTACATGCAGTCATGCCAGCAGGATGATTCTTAATTGCTACAGGGAGAAGCTGCTGACTACTACTAGATAAGCATTTTAAATTCCATACTGAGGGCACACAGTTATTCCAGTGAAAGGTTAGTTATAAATTTTATCATTTAGGAGTACCTACAGTAGAGAAAGAACACAGCAAAGTTCTTATCTATATACCATTACCTTCTGTAGTCAGTCATTTCTACTACAGACTAGCATCATACAGGCTTCAACAAGACTTTACCTCAAAAAGGAAGACATGGCAGGTGTGGCTGTTCAGAACAGGTAAATAAAAAAAGTAACCGACTGAAATAACCTGCTTCTGTGGATTTCAGTAATACCACAGCTCCTACTCTGACTCAGTACTTTAACTCACATGCATTGCATGAAATAGGTCTGCTAGTAGATACTGCTTGAGTTTTTCATCATTATTTATTCCATGCAGCACTAGATCAGGTATATAGGTATGACAGTAACCACCCAGAAGTGATCTTCCAAAGTTTTTCACACATTGACTGCTGATGGTATTTGACCTGAAATACAGAAATACAAAACAGGTAAGACTCTCACTTGAGAAACTACATTCAGATTTTACATGAATGCAAAGACACGCCTGCTTCTACTGCAAATAGTAATCAACAGTTGTACTCCAAGTATACATAAATGTTCCAGTAAACACACCAGTAAACATCTACTGATGCTCTTTGAAACAAGAGTTTTAAAAGCTGAAGTTTAATAACGTATTGATTTCTTCAAACATGAAAATAGGCAAATTTATATGCACTGGAGTCTGTGGGATATATGAGCTCCATGTTCTGCAGCTTACAATTTTGCTAAATTTGAGTTTTCTTCAATTCTCATGCTTAAGGGAAGTCTAGAAACTCACCTTAAGCACCATCAAACTCCATGTGCACCTGTAATGCTCAAAAATTTTCAAATATAATGCCCATGTTTATTCTAAATCTGTATTTGACTTAATTATGTCAAATCTAAACAGTTACCTTTTTAAACAAAGTTTTGCTTGTCCTCAGGTGTTCTATCTGCATGTCTACATTAAATGTTTCAGACAGTCTACATAAAAAGTTTGATCACTTTTTACTAGGCATTTGAAGTATACCTTTGTCATAAAACTTTATTAAACTTGCTCTTTTTTTTGCCAGATCTTAGACGAATTCTAACTACATCCCTGCCTGCTACTGATTTGTTTGCAAGGAACTTAGTCAAGATCCCAGAAGATTTCAGACTTGAAACTTTAAACAACTCTAAAGTAGCTACAGCTTTTGACTCCACTTAGTTCTAAATTAACCAGACTTCTTTACCTTGGCAAAGGAAGTTCCACTTCTGCAAATTCTTCAAGTCGTTTGCTGATGTTATCATGATGCACTTCATCAGGGATACAACAATCACCTTCTTCATCACTAGCTCCAAGAGCACTGTCTGAACTCTCATTCCTTGGAATGTCCCCTTCAACTCTGAAGGAGGTTTTCCTTCCAGAATCCCCATAGGGGACATCTTTAGCACGTACTTTAGGGGAATCTTGTTTGACAGCAGAATCTGCTTCTACGCAGTCAGAAGAACAGTTCTCCAGAGTGCCAGAGCATAAAGTTCTATTTTCTTTCATGTTTGTCAATTTTATGTTTTCTATGTTATCTGAGGGCAAAAGCAGTTCACTAGATATCAAATTCACTTCAGTTCCTTTACTTTCCATATGTTGGTTAAGTATACTTTCCTCACACGGTGGGATTTGTGCATAACAAACATTATGTTTACTGATGGGTATAAAGGCAGCTTCACAACTGTCTTCCTGATTCTGAGAAGCATCCACAGTCAGATTTGTGGAACTTGACGCACAATGTATCACCTCCGGATTTTTAATTAACGCATTCAGATTTTCTTCCATTTCCCTTCTATGAGTTTCTAAGTCTGACTCTGGTGATGCTGAACTTCCAATCTGAAAAGTAACCTTTTCTAAGTGTGAACTCCTGTGGCCAGACCTTTCAGGACAAGGTAGGGCAGACGACCTACTAGAAAACTGCTTTTCCACTTTTCTCTCATTCTGGTTCTTGTTCTTCTTTACATCCATTACATCCTCTAATTTAGATGATTCTCCAGAGTGGTAGGATATGATTCCTGTATCAGTGACAGTTCTTTTCCTACCATCAGATGCTCCTTTACAAAAATGGCTAGTTAGACAGTCAATGGATGTTTCAGAGGTCTGATTGTCCTTACCTATAGTTTCCCTCTTTTCTTTTGAGGAGACTAGGACAGCCAGAGTGTTTTCTGGTTCATGCACCCACTCAGGAGTACTGTTGTTTTTACTTCCATCATTCTTTGGAGGTAGGATTGGAGGCACAAGAGCAGGTTCATTTTTAACAGTGACAACCACATAATCAGATTCCTCTACCTCTCCCTTTTCCAATGCAGTTGTGATCTTGCTTCCATTTAGCACCTGCTCTCCTTCCCCAGCCTTCTCACTCCACGTCAGCTGATTTTCCTGCAGCTCAGAGCACCGGATGAAGTAAGTTAGAACATAGAGCAAGCGCTGCACCAACTCCTTGCGCTTTCCAACAATAACAGTTCGAGTCAATCTAACTGGAGAGCCTATGGCACCGTAGAGATCACCTACACAGGAAAGCAAACATTTCACAGGTTTATGTTGTGTTGTAATATAATCTATACTGTTCAAATTCAATATGTTTTGAAACAGCATTTGCTATGGACACAATCAGACAGTTAATTTATTTCACAGTAAATTCATAAAAGTCTTAAAGAGTAACAAAGTTCGTTCCCTAATGCTTCTTACATCTGGCTTTTGTCCAGAAGGGTTTTTGTAAGGAATCAGCTGCTATTACTTATCTTCTTTCTATTAAGAGCCACTAAGATTTAATTTTCACAGTGCTTACAAGACATTATCTCCTGGAAACTGACACAGGAGGAAGCAAAGAAGAATGTAGATCCAGCAAAACTCTGAAGCCAGCTATACTATTTTCTATTTTTCTACTCATTTTCTTTCACATCAAAGTTTTTCTGTTTTAGTGCAGACCTTTCTGTTAAACATAGGCATTTTTAAACAGATAAAATATTAATTACGTTTTTCAGGACAAGATATCAAAAAAGAAAAAATGAATAAATATTAACTCAATAAATAAGGTTCAGAAAAAAGAGGCATGTAACTACCTTATTGAGCAAGGCACATGCTGTGGGTGTGAGAGCCAACCTCACTCACATGAGCATTTGACTTTGGCAGGGGGCAGTGAAGAAGTAGAAAAATCAAAATATAACTGCAATATGAAAGGTAGGCACTACTACAGCATCAGAGTCCCCCCAAGAATTACTTTATTTGCTATTTATCCTGAACAACTGCTTTTTTAAGAGAACTAAGGTCGTACATATCCAATATTCAACATATTTCTCTGTGAGAGTGGCAATTATTTTCCAGCTGCTTATAAACATCTATCAGCTGAAGGGTTCCTACTCCAGAGTTCTGGGAGAAGTAAACCTAGATAGCCAGAAAGTGAATGTTCACATGCCCTATTGGTCAAAGACCAGCTAACTCAAGAAGTGTCTGTCTATTACTAGGATGAGTTAACCCAGTTGTCTTCACATAACACCCATCAGAGAACACTCACTAAATTGTCTTTGCTTAACCAAACTATGGCTGATCTCACTAGCACATGGGAGACAGCCAGCAAAAGCTCAATTTTCTTCAGCTACCTAAAGTGTGGAAAGCAGGCTGCTCTACCTTAGGTTTGATCAGCTATCTGCTAATCTACCAGACTGCTTTCAGGTACTAAATCCCTCCTCTGGGCTGTTCAAATTCTGTTCTGAACAGAGCTTGCCATCAGGATTTTACAGTAGAACTCAAGAAACAACACTATATTAAGATTTATAAACAGACTTTCAAAAGTTTTCTTCCAAGGGCAAGGAGGCCTCTGGTTTTGACACTAACACAGCAAAAAAAAAAAAAAAACAAACCCGGAGCCCACATTTATGTCCAGCCTCCTCCTCATTATACAGAGCATAAAAGGAGTAAGGCTCACAACTCCATTCCTACAAAACAAGGATCAATGAGACAGTAATTCCATGGCTCTCTTACTGTCTCCCTTGCTAAGATCTGCAATTTTCCATGATGCCAGTCATGCACTGGCTCCTGCGTGGTGGCATCAGTGGTACCATCTTCCCTCTGTTAGGGACTCCATTGCAACCAACCCCAGAGCCAAACAAGCCAGGAAATTCACTCCTCAGGAACCAAAAGTGGGCTTCAGACTCCTCATTTCATCTCAAAGGCTGGCAGGCCACAAGGGCAAGCAATTTGGAAATGAAATTGGAATACATTGTTTTACTTTTGAGTTGAGCACAGTTGCTAGGGAAATCAGATTCAGGCTTCATGTTCATTTGCACAATTGGCTTTTATATAAACTAATACTAAATACTAATAAGACAGTACAACAAGTCAAAACTGTGATTTTCAAGACACACTAATACTTGTTAATAACATTAGATTGAAGCTGATGTTTAAGAGATGGTATGTCTTCATGGCAGAGAGACTTACAATTGTATCAGTATGTCATTGCAATTGATATGTAATATGTAATGAAAAGACATGTCTGAAAGTGGAAAGACAGGTATATCAAAATCCTTTCATTTCCATTTTTAAGCACCAAGACTTGATTTTTTGTTTTTCCTCCCTCTTCCTAAAGAAGACGACCAGCAGAGGGCAACATCTCACTTTCACAATCAGTTTTTGCAACCACAACAGTAACAGCTTTTTGGGCTTTATAAGAATGAAACAAAATCGGAGAGCAGTTTGAGTTCAGGCACTGAGAACTTGGCAAGACAAAAAGAGAAACAGACTCTTGACTAGTCACCAGTGGTAAGTCCTGGAAGCAACCACAAGAGCTACTACTGAACTTACGCCTCCAGTCCAGCTGGTTTTTGTAACTCAAGGGCTGGCTCTGTCCTCAACACCAGGAACACACGTCTAATTTTCCCTTCAGTCTAACCTCTGCACAATGTCTAAAAGAATCTTGAACCAGGAAACAATTCGCTACAACTACAGGGCCAAAGTAGCAAATCTTTCAGAGAGGTTACTGAGAATAAGCCTGAGACAATTAGGAAGAAACAGCAACAGCACCACAGAGTAAATCACATCACTGCCTCAGTGTGCACGTGTGTTATTTTACATGGCAATATAGTATATCAGCTAACGTGAAGGACAGTCTGATGTCAGATTTTCATCTGCTGCCAAGAAGAGGAGGAAATTTCACTGGCAGAACTGCTTCCTCATGTTTCACTCACCTACTCATTTGACATCAGTTATCTAGTCCCTTGTATCAAGATAATTTACAAGCTATAAAATATTTGTCAGAGACCAGCCTGAGGCACAGAGCATTGAAAAAATATCTTGCCCCAAGCCCATTCATGTAACAGTAAGTGAATAGACGTACTGCCAGTTGCCAGACTTCTAATCTATTGCTATGTCCTCTAGCCTAGCTTTGTGAGAAAGAGACAAAGGAAAGTAGCCACTTTCAACTACAAAGGGCCTCCAAGGCACAGGTAACGCCTCTCAATCCAGTCTATTTTGTCTTGTTCTTTCCCAAACTCCTCCAACCATTCACAGCATTTGCACCACCTTAATACTTCTATAACAAGTTGACCAGACAGTGTAATAGAGGATGTCAACAAGGAACAAGAATAAAAAGCAGGATATGCAAAGAGGCGTCCAAATGCTCTGATTAAACAGGCAAAAGACACCTATTGGTAGCAGGAAATGTGACATGGATCACAAGTAGCCCTTATCTAAAAGAAGCAAATGCACAAAGGTGCTTGCTACAGAAAAATTTGAAGCTTTCCAAATCATACTGACCCAGCTGTGCCCAGAGAGGGTTGTATGGGTGGGATTTTGCCAGCATGTTCACAGACTGGGATGTGCGCTTCTCAGAGAAGGCCTTGATGGGAGGATGGTCAACTGGCATCACTGTTGGGACCCAAGCCAGGTGATATGTCAGCACTGCGGTCAACAAAGCAGCAAAGAACCTAGGAGAAAAAAGTAAAAAAGCATGTCCAAAGTAACACCAGCAAAAGAACACCCCATTAAGTGCTTTAACATATTCACAAGCACTGAGAAGCACACAAGTTTTTTCTTAAGAAAAAAGGAGTGGGGGAAGCTTACTGATTTTTGTTGATCTGTTCTATCAGAAAGGTAAATTCTTTAAGAAAACGCTGGCATAGCTGATTCTTTTCCAGGGTGCTAGACATCATATTAAGCCACACAGGCTCTGCAATCCTTGGAACAGAATACAGGTTCCAGATGGTAACTCTGCTCAAAGAAAATTACCAGAAAGTAAGTGTTAACATGTATGCTTTAATTCTGCAAATAAATATAAGTAGCCCCTTTCCTTTTTTGTTGTCCAGATTTTCATTTGAGGTTTTTTTGGTAAGATCTAGGAGACTAAACGAACTGAGATTACTAGTGTCCATAACACTAGTCTGTTTAATTCATATTATCAGTAACCCAGTGTCTTCATATGACTTATGCATTTAGCTTCCCTTTTTTGCATTCCCCGATGAATTTTATTCAGAGAAACCATTCAGAAATAAGTTTGAGAGAAAGAAGAACCCATTCTATTCATTGCACGGATTTGTTTCTACGTTCCAGATATTACAGAAATTCCATTCCATTAAAGACTTCTCTCTCTCCTGGACTGATCTCCTTAGGCTTTGACCATTCCTTCCTTTCTCAAGTACAGAAAAGAGAGCTTTTGACTGCAACTTACTTGCCAGTTACATTACTCCTAACCATAGATGGACAGACATCTATCTGCCTGAGTACATCAATCCACCCAACTGACCAGGCACCAGCAGAAGCCAGCTCTTGAAATGTTTATACTTTAATTGACAATCCCAGGAACACGAGTGCAACAGAACTAGTTGCATTCTCATTTGAAAAACGGCTGAGCTGGTTTTGCTAAAGTTTTCTGAAAACATTTACGCAATAACCAATGCAGAAAATTCATTCACACAAACTTCAAGACTGTCTAAAATACAAAACCTTATATTCAGTTGCTTATAACTGAAAACTACAAATATCTTTCATGGGGCATAAAAAGTGCTGTCCTTGTAATTCAGAATTCCATCAACTCACCTGAATTCTCCCAGGGCATCCATGACACGGCTGATATAAACCTGCACTCTCTGGCTGGATTCTGCTATTTTTCTACATGAGATCATGGCCTTGATTAAGAGTTAAAGACACAAAACAGCTGCTTAAGGGATTCACATTGTTCATCTTTTTAAGCTTCATTAACATGTCAAAATAACTAAGATCTAGCCCCAATCCTATGCAGCCACTCAGGACAGCAACAAATGCCAACCTCCCTCCACCTCATAGGAGACCAATCCCTAATACTGGACAAGGGGAGAGAAGAGAACATTTCTGAGAGAAAAAAGACGGCAACAAATAATTTTTTCTCTCTTTTAGATGTTGCATGAAAGGACAGTACCATCATTTCCACAGTCTCTAGGGAGTCAAGAAAACCTCAGAGTGAAATATGGCAAGTAGGAAAGAAAAACCACCCATAGTATAAAACTCTCCATTCTAATTCCATCTAAAAAAGAAACTGCACCTCTTTCAGCAAATGCTGAGTTCCTACACTGGGCTCAAGCTCAAGACTGCATGTGTAAGGAGGGAGTCAAGCTTGAAACCACGCACCTTCTCCCACTCTTCATCTATCAGATTCTAGAATACTTCACTCTGACATTTTTCCACATTATGCCAAATTAGTATTCTGTACCTTTTCTATTGCATATTTCAGCTTGTTCATGTGAGACTCAAAAAGAGGAAAGTGAGAGAAAAAGAAATCCTGGAAGTTTCTCTGGGCTTCTTCTTTTTCAGGCAGAGAAAAGATTATGCTGATTGCAATTTTTTTCCTTCGGACCATTGCAGGATTGGAGCTGCAGCTCTCATCAGCCATACTAAACATTTCTTCAGTGGACCTGTAAGACAGATTTGTTAGGACAGTTACTTGTGTAGTGAGACATAATTCAGCTTCTATTCATAGTTCTCTATATATATCTACATATTCATAGTCTCTCTCTCTATATATATAGAAGGTAATTAATTTGTAGGACTCCCTTGACTGACTACATAAGGCTTTCCTGTCACATGTTTATAAACAGAGGATACCTGACATTTTAATGGATAAGGCACGTGCTTGTTCAAATAGGAAAAAGACAATGCCCAGAGAGGCCTGGTGTGAACACTCCTCTGAAGCTCGTCCTAACCCTAACCCTATTAGATTCCCTCCTGGATTTATCTTTGAGGGAGATGAAGAAAAGGGAATGGAAACACATCACAAAAAATCATAACCAAAAAAGGTTAAAGCTAACTTTGGAGTTGTGAACTTCATCCAGCACTCAAGCTTCTCTCTAGGTACTCAGCAGCATTTCTGTGATGCTCTTGAATCTGGACTGTTGCTCATGAGGGAAGTTGGGAAACATAGAACCTATGCTACCCATATTGTTCTGGCATCTTCAGATGGATGTTTGCATTTAAGCATACAAAGTAAAACTTCCTATTTTAACTGAAGACCAAATGTCACCACTTAGTAATTACTGTGAAAACACAAACTTAATGCCGACAAATACTTTTGCCAAGCTAAAGTTGCATACACTTCAGATTGAAAAGATTTGTTTTCTGCTTAAAACTCTAAAAAAATACCATAAAGAAAAACCACCCACCAAGCGGCTATTTCACAACCATTATTATTTCCCCAAGTTCTGTTTATTTCCTTAATAGTTCTGCCACATTTCTTTCAACAATTATGTCTCTTCTCAACATTACACATGGGCTGCTACTAGAATCAATACTGCTCAATGTTTTGACTATCAGCCTGGCCTATGGATCAAAACATACCTTCAGTGTGTTTGTAGATAATGTCAAACGGGGGGAAAATGGTCAATCAAGGGGATGGCAGTATCCAGAGAGGCTGTGAAATCTCCATCCTTGGAGATGTTCAAGACTCAATCAAGAGTCAAGTTCCACAGCCACCTGATATGAATTCCAAGCCACTGCTTTGCACACACAACTGATTTGGATGATATTCACAAATCTCAGTCCAGCACAAATTTTACTGTGATATGCAAAAGGGTGGTAATTCCCTCACCTTGTTATTCTATAAATACTAGTCTCGCAGTGCTAGACATGGATACTTCCGGATTTACAATTTTTTTTTCTTGTTTAAAGAGTCTTGATCAATTTCACTGAAAAAACACCTTCATATATACATATATAACGTATATAGAAAAATAAGTAAAACAGTATGGACAAAATGTCTGTTGGAAGGAACTTCAACTGAATAATGGGTTTTAATCTACCGAGAAATTATAGAAGGAAAAAAAGAAAAAAAGCCATGGAGACATTCTGAGCAGCAGAAATCATCTGGAAATAGCTTGGGTTTAGAGTTTCTTTTAAGTTAAGACTGCAACACCCGTGAATTGTAATTAAAAGTTTGAAGTCTTTTCATATCAGAATTATCTTGAAATGAAGTCTGTAGTATTTATAGAACAAACACTATGAAGCAATTTCCAAAAGGAAAGACTTGGGACTAAGCATTCATTCTTAGTCCATTCTAAAAATAAGTGGTTTACAGTTTAACTGGTTTTACAAAGTTAAATATACAAAAAATTCTCATCACAGAGGTATGAGTCCATGAACACAGGATAAAACACACAAACCCCAGCAAAAAAACAGCTTGTGGGAAAACAGAGTTCAAGACAAAAACTTAACTTCATCTGAACTCCAGGAACTTGCATACAGAGACAGAAATTCCCAAGGAAGTCGAGAAAGGATGGTCAGTGAGCATCTAAGAAATATCATAAGCTTTTGTACTGCTTCCTAGGAACAGAAACTGAGGAATTTAGGTCTGAGAAAGAAACCTTTTCAAGAAAACCGCTAATCTAGCTTGCTTGCCAATCGACTATGTAGAGTTCCAACCAGACATCTAGAAAAATCTGCAAGTGTTGGTTGACACTAGGTAAAGAAGTCTTTTCAAATGAAATTTAATTTTTATTTTTTACTGACTACATATTTTAACTGGCAGCTTTTATGCTTCTCTTAACTGAAAAGGGAGAGGCCAAATAGCCTTAATTTCTTGCAGATCTCCACTAATTCCATTCTGTCTCGGGGTACAGGTGTATGAGTACAAAGAAAGGATAATCAAGAACCATTTGCTATTTTGCAAATGACAAGGGAAGAATTTGCTTATTAGCTATGAAAAGTCTGCTGCATTCCATGCTTTGTTATGCCACTGAGCTACAAAAGCTAATAAAATTCCAAAAGAGAAGCCAAGCTTTTTGATCACAGCTTTTTTTTTCTTCCTGTTTTGGCAGAAGTCACATCAGGAACATCCTGTACCAGCCAAGAGAGTCGTCATGGGCTATTACTCGAAAATTTCACTAACTGCTCACTAGTCAGACTTCATCATAGTATAAAGTCATTATGGCAGCAGTGCTGTTACAGTCCCTTTCATCTCAACAGGATGCTGTGCTCCTTCAGGAACAGTATAATCTATTTTTCAGATTATGACTTCATACATAGCCTATACATTCACACCATATTAATACACAGCCTATGTATTCAATAAAAATAATTATATACCAAACTGGGTTTTGAAGTTCATGTTCAGCCAAAATGTAATCTTTTTTTATATTGGCAATCTTAAGTAATATGCAGAGAAGACAGACTGAATTGAGAATATTTAATAACAGGATTTGTACTTTTAAAGAAAAGAGGCTTAAGCACTGTTTAGCTTAAATTACTGCCAAACAGCTGTTGTAAGAAGAAACGTGCTACACTCACCACCTTGGAATAATTCCATTCTCTAAACTGGTTGTCTGACTTCGGAGCCAGCGACGTTGGTAGCTGCTAGAAGACGATGATGAAGAGCTTGGAGATGGAAAAGGAGTAACCAGAAGACTGCTCAGAGATGCTATGAAAAAAGCAAGAAACCCCACATATAATGAATCACAAAGTGCTGGTTAAGTGTTTTTTCTTCATACTCTAACAATAATTTCTCACAAATACTGCTCTTGATTGCTGATCTTTTTCACATAAATCACTTGCAACAGGAGAGAATTATTTTAAATAAATCTTGCTGTTTGAGGACATTCATTTGTTATAAAGCAGGAGATCATCCCTATTAAAACATACTAAAATCTATCTTATTGAAAGTGTTGCACTCCCATTACAATAGACAGGACAACTTCTGGTCTTCATTTTCCTATTCAGTGTAAAAAACAACTTCTCTTCATTTGCTCTGCTAAAGGCTCCAACCAATTCTTCCTCCAAATTATAAATTGGTTAAGAACCCAGAATAGCGTGGCTGTAAACAAAGAATATTACAAATATTTTTGCATGAAGGGTCAGAGCAAATGCAGAAGGCAAACCACCTAGCAGATAAAAACAATTACGGATTTACAGGTCATGAGGTGTCTGCATTTCAGGTGAATCACTGCAGCAAAGAATTGCAACAATTACAAAAGTAGGCAAACAAGATAGACAGCAGATACCTGACCGAGCAATGCCGCTGTCTCTGTCCTCATTTTGTCCTCTGCTAGGCATATCAACAGGTGTGCTGTGTGCTAAAACAAACAAAGCAGATCAATAGAAAATATTACATAATTCATCACACTATTTGTCAGCATTTTAAAAAAATGTTTAAATTTAAAGGTCATACACCAAAAAAATTACATCTTGCACTGGTGCTCAAAATCAGTAGGGTGTGAAGAGAAGTGGCAACAAACAGTAGCCTATATGAGTATTATGTTATTAGAGCAAAGTCATTTGCCCCAATGTAAATGTAAAAACATCTCTAAGGAGCTTAAGAATATGAATACAATCTGCATTATCAGAAGCCAGATATACTTTGAAAATGAAGGCTGGTGGTACCAGTCAGTCTTGATAAACTCTGTGCAAGATTGTCCTTTAAGACAGGTTAAGATCATAATGAAATAGTCTAGCACAAGGTCCGTTAAAAGCTTGCTGAGCTGAGATTTACTCTCCACAAAGCCTCACAGTAACAAACATTCAGCCTATATAACATTACATCGAAGTGTTAGTAGTGCAGAATTACCCAAGTTGTAGAGCATGCATAATTTGAAAAGGCTGTGAAGAAACTGCATTGGTATTTCAGTTCATATTTTTGCAATTAACAGAAGTAATTAGGCCTGAGATCTACCCACCTGTATGGATCATCATTCTGCCTGTAAAAGGAGACTTTATGTAGCTTAAAGATTGAGAATTAAAGAAATTGATACTGCTTAAGAAAGAAAACCCTTAAAGCCTCCCAGACTTAGGTCAATAATTTTCAATGTCTGCCATCAAATTAAAAAGTAGCAAGAGATAAGAGAAGAAAAAGCTGTACATCAGCAAGACACTTGCATGTTAGCAAGACACCAGCAATAAGCCAGGAAACATAAGTTCTCTAAGAAACATGAGGGCTAATTCATCTTTTAAAACACTGCATAAAAATATCTTTAAAATTAAACACAGTACTTTTGCCATTTTTTCAAGTATATGCCAGATACACCTGTTGGCACTATTTTAGCCCTCTGTTTCTAGAGACTAATTATGCATGTCCTGCAAAGATTCAGAAGGAGATGAATTTGTGTGTACATATGGATGGGTCACACTGTGGCTGGCATTCCACACAAACCTGCAAAGAAAGAAGCACTGCGGATGAGCCGGAGGGGACCTCCTTCAGACACACCCTGCAGCAGTTTGCTGCTACACAGCTGTAACACACCTAGGAAACAAAAGCAACGTAGAGAAAATGCAAAAAAATGCAAAAAAAAAAGTAAAAAACCCAAGGAGGTGATGTACTGGGAAAAAAAAGCCAAAACTGAATGAACAGATGGCCTTGTGTTGTCAGAAAGACATAGAACCTGGAATTATTTACCTAAATTACTTCCACTGCGACAGGTTCCCAAACCATTCTGATTGGAGTTCAGTTTTCCCAGGCTGGGGTCTTGGTTGATGTATTCAAAGCTATCTTGCAAGCTAAAATACAGAGAAAAGCCAGTGTTCTTTGAGAATGTGATCAATAGGCATTAATATTAGCTTAAGAATTAGGTTCATTTTATAATAAAAGAAGGCTGAACATTAACTTTACAGCCAAATTGAAGGACAAGTAGGTTTCTGAAACTGGAAAGAAGCAGGTATTTATTTTTTATATTTGAGTTATTGGAAGCTTCTTTATATGACATTTGGGATTCAGTTTATTCATATTTGCCCATTTTGGGGAAGAAGTACAACAGAACAGCATATTTGTTGAAGGAAACAGAAGTGGGATATGGGGACAAAGCATTCTCAACATATCCCTTTCCTCACCCTTCTGACAGTAGGAAGAGATAGCGGTTTTGATTGTCCAAAGCACCTAATTTCTGAACTTTACTGCATGTCCTGGACAAATTAAGAAGTAGAAACTTGGAGATTTTTTTTTTTAATTAAAAACTTGGCTGGCCTAACTAGGATCCACTAAGAGAATTATTTTCCACACCTGCCTTCCTGATTTTCTACCAGAACTACAAAAGGAGAAAGAAAGACAGACACTGCACTGGCTGGGAAAGGAAAAAATTATACATAAAAAAAGATGTTCTTACTTATTGTTGCTTCCACTGAAGCTTCCTACCCTGGCTGAGAAGACTTTACTTATCATCAGCTGTGGGGGAGAGCTGAAAGGATAAACAGTCATTTCAGTGAGTCATAATTCCAAATGCCTGACAAGACAGTGCATCACAGAAAAGGACACTCACCGTATGTAGTGAATTTTCAAAGTGGAGCCTTTGTAACTCATTGCCACGGAGCCAAACATCATTTCTCCCAGCATATTGACATCAGAGGCTGGTCTGGTGTACTACAGACACAAGAAGATGGGAACAGCAAAGTCAAAAATAACTTGGCATACTATTTCTACTTAACCTAGTGCCACAGCGATGCATTTGGAATGGAGAACACAAAGAAGTTAATCTTTTCAATGAGTAAGATCAGTGTGCACTCAGTGTGGGTTTAAAAAGTATAGCAGGAAGAAATGCTGCATTTTGCTCACTAGATGAGTAGTGCTACCTTTGTTCCAGGGGGACCTCCAAAGGCTAGAGAGAAAAAAAGATCTACTGCATTTCCAAAGAAATAGCTGTGTCCAGCAACATTGCCATATAACAGAATGTTTGATAAAAGCTGTAAATGTTAAGAGGATTTGGATCCTGTGGTCTGGATCCCCCAAAAATAAACTGCCTTCCTTATTCAAATGAGTAAATTTATCTTCCTTGCCCCCACAGAAAGCTTCTTAGAAACATTTTTAATTGGAAAATGATTTGTGATTATACTTAGAAATGCAATCTTCAGATCAGTTGCTTATTTTGTTTCAAAGACTGATCATCAATAGCAAATACAAAGAGAAGTTTGTTAATTCTGAAGAAAATCACCTTCCAGTTAAATATAATTATTTTCTTTTCCCACCTTAACCTGTACATGCGCCAAATTTCACTTTTCTAGGTGAAATGCTAATGCTTTTACTAAGAGACAGAGTACCTAAAATTTAATGTTATAGTAAGACAGACTAAAGAGATTCTTAATATACCAATATTCAACAGCTTCTTCACAACTGACCTGAACCATAAGCAGACATGAACAGAGGACAGCATAGTGCTTCTTACAACCTTCTTATGACAAAATGCTATTAGATATATTTCACAAATCCTTGAAAGGTAAGGCCAAGATAGATCAAAAGGTTAAGATGCACCCACACGTGTTTTTATTCAACAACATCTTAAGGACAGAGTAGATATCTCAAGGTTCAGATAAAGCTGCAATATAATAGAAGCCAAAGTCATTCAATGCATCTAAGTGAAGGCTTTAATAAACTAACTTCTTCAGTAAAATGGAAAAACAAAAGCAACAAAGTAACAAATATTACCTGATATTTCGGTATCTGTTCTTTGATATTTTGCATACAGCTTACAGACGGACCATGGGAAGAAATGTTGTTCCCATTGCTTGCTTGGCAGTTCCTGGCAGAAGTCTTTATAGAAGCCTCTTCTACCATTTTCTATGTCAAAACAGAACAATATGATAAAAACTATTGAAGGAAATCTGAAAACTCCCATCTCTAAACATATCATGGCAAGAATTTTCTTAAAACTACAGGAAAGCAATAAAGAATACAGGAAAGAAAGAATACTCTTATTCACTTCAAAAAATACGTATCAGTTTTAAAATATTTTTTTAAATTATCAGAGCAAGTTCTCACATTCACACTGTCAGATAGGTTTTCATAGTATCACGTATGATTGGAGAAATTAGTCAGTTTCTTGGGAAGATCATTCCCAATTGTTATGAATGACTTTCTGTAATATTCGCCAAAATTAATGTAAACAAAATCTCATGTGTTTCCTATAAATCAATTCCTGTAATCATTTGCACAATTAATCACTCAAATTGCATATAACTTTTGCTCCCCAAATGATTAACTGATTTCTAAAATAGAATAGCCAGCAAAAACAAGGGATGAATAATCCATCATTTGGTAAAATTAACGGGATAAAGACAAACAATGTATTTGAATATTCAATGTGAATAAGCCTTACGGTATTTCAGAAAAAAACCCAGTATACACACATATGTTTCCTTCACTTTTAAATTAAATGTGACTGAGTTTGAAAGTAATTTTGCCTTAATTTTAAATGAATCAAGTTTCAGTTTGGCTGCTTGATAACCACTCAAAATAATTTTGAATGCCATGCAAACACATAGATGTTAAAGGTACTTTGGCTGTTTTAAAAGGGTACCTAGATTAGTGTCTGGCTAGAAAACAGATTATAGCTTGTATCATGTGTTATGAGGGAGGTTATAATCTCTTTCATGTCAGTGTTGCATTGAGAGTTTCTGATAGGGTATTTTGTAGCTAACTTTTAGCTAAAGCATTCAAGCAAGTGGAACATTTTAAGTATTTAAATGAAGCCAGAAATTTATTTTTTGCAAGATGCTGTTTGTTTTAAAACAACTGTAAGACACAAAGTAATGACCTTGATTTTGGGATGGGGGTGGGGGAAGAGGGGAAGCAAGATTAACAACCAGTCTGACCCATTTAAGCTCTTAAGTAGATGATCAGACATCAGCTGATGATGCTCATCAGTCTTACTGATTCAGCACAATGGCATATTTACAGTGTGACTGAAATAGAGATTGTTGCTTTTCAAGTATCTTCGTAAGTAAGTTCTAACAAGTTGTGACTGTTCTTACATGGCTTATATAGGTGTATATATATATAGCTCTGAAACTATGCTAGTCTAGCAAGCTGAAGCTGCTGGTTCTAAAAAAAAAAAAAAACAAACTTCAAAACAAACAAAAATTTGAAATAATTCAATGTAGAAGAGAAACACAGAGGCAGTAGAAAAAAAACAAGAAAAACTACCATAAAACAGAAAACACAATTGGTTTACTGATCTTAAAATGACCTAAGTTTGCTGAAAGCTTCACGCCACAATTTGTGTGCTCGGAGAGAAGCAAAAAACTTGCATCTTGACAGCATCTGCTCTTGCTTCTATGTTTCACCAAAACTTACATGGCCATATATATCACCATATGTCATGCTTACACAATAAAACATGGTTAGCCAGTGAAGTTGTTTTAATTAACATAAAGACAACAGCTTTACTAATCCAAACACCAAAGGAAAAAAAGCACCTTTGGATACACCGTGGACATCACTGAAATGGATTGCACAGCCAGGGCTAACAATAAAAAGCAAATCCAGTCAACATTAGAAAGGCTGAAGGAATACTCAGTTTAAAGGGAAAGATTTCTTTGCCCAAAAGCACATCTGGATTAAGTTGTTACATTTGAATACCGTATTTATATTATAGATACCAAATACCAAGTATGTTCATAAGCTTGTTGTAATCTAACACATGCTTGTTGCAGCTATCACAGTGAAAGATCACAAGATTAAGACGTTGACACTGTCCTACTAAAATAACTGCTTTTGGAAAGGAAAACAAGAGAGCAGTAGGACACCAGCAAAATTAACATTTCATACCTGAACCACAGCTTCATCAATTTTGCGGACTGCTTTGGAATCAAATAAGACCTGTCTGCCTCTCCTCTCACAGTCTTGGTAAACTATCAGGCGGATTTCATTCAAGTCAAACTCTGAAGAGGACCAGCTACAGATTAGAAACAGGAGATGTTAAAATAGCGTTTTTAGTTTGCAGGTTCATTTAAGTAAACAAACAGGTATTAGGCAAAGACATATTTTACAGAATTTACAGAACCCAGGGTGCAAACCACATTGCTCCAAGCAAAAAGGAACTCCAAAGCAGTGTCTAAGCTCAGTGTCACTGACAAAGGCAGACACAGCCAGACCAATTTTCATCAAATCTTTTTCCAAAGTTTTCCAAGAAGAGAACACAAAACATTATCTCAGCCATCTGCTCCAGGCCTTAACTGCCATTATTCTCTTCTCTGTACACGGCTTGGATCATCCTTGTTTTAAATTAAGCATACTATTTTATGCAATACTTCCAGTGACAATAAAACAGAATAGATTATCATCCTCTACTGCAGCCTTTCAAAAGCACGAGGTTTACACCCTCTCTTCCTTCTCTAAGAAACACAAACCTAGTTCCTTTTGACCTATTCCTGACAACGTAAGCTAAGATTTTCCCAAAGTTTAAGCCTTCCGACTGATAGACAAGGTTTGTTGTTCCATTCTTTTTCCCCCACTTCTGAGACATTTCAGGGGTTACAGAGCAGACATCAATTACTGAGACTTGATCTCCAGCTACAGTGAAAATCATTTAGTACATGAAACCAAGACACCTGAACTTCAACCTGAAGCAAAACTATTCTCTCAAACCACAATCTGCCCATTCTCCAGAGATACAACACGGCACACAACCTGCCTCACTGCACAGGGGCTGAGCAGCCAAACTGATCCTCTTGGTAATGACAAGAAACCTCATTTCCTAATTCCAGGAGTCAGTCTGCTCGTCAGAGCATGGAGATTTGCTTGGCTTCAGCTCCAGAAAACACTTTTCAGGTTATGTGACTGACAAGCTGAAATCAATAGAAAAAACCTATAACTGCAAAAAGCAGTGCCATAGAGCACTGATGGACTGCACCTGGGGGGTGAGAGTACAACTGTTATTAATAGTTGTTGGTTCAACAAACTGCGTAACAGACTTCAGTCAAGGCCACACTGATCTTCCACCCAAAAGGAGATTTCATTTAGGAATTTCCCCAAACTGCTTTACAGAAATGGGAGGTAGGTAATTGAGAGAAGAGCATAAAACCTCTACACAGATGAAAGACTAGAATTTATGAAACTATTTCTTTTATTCCATTCTCTGTCTACCTCACTATTGATTTATGGATGTTAACACTATCAAATCCTTCTAGAGTCAGGATAATTGCTTTAGAAGCACACTTGCAGACTTGTGATTTTAAAATAATTTTAAGTAAAGCCAGCTTAATTTCTTCTTTGTGCTCTTTCAACATAGCTAAAAAAAAAAAACAACCTAAATAGGCATATTTTTTAAACCTGAAAGACCTCAGTGTGGAGGTCTATTTTTAAACAACTCGGGGACAGAATAAGCCAGATACCTATCTCCACTATAAGGTGGTCTGATACAAGTATACTATGTGATCATAATATGCAAGGTTTCCCATCATACAGTGATGATAAAAGCTGTTTTGCCACCCACAGTGAGAAAACTTCTTGATATGTATGTAACACTGCCTCCAGAACTGCTGAGAATGCCAGGCAGATTTCTTTTCAAGCCTTCCCTTTCAAAGGCAGCCACAGCATTACATTAACCTTCATGAGACCAGACCTGATACCATTGCTGATAGTTGCCCAACAAAGATCCTACACACCTTTCTTACACAGAGTGCTGCAACTACACCATCTGTTTAAGAAGTCTGTTACTAGTTTCTCAGCCCACTGCCTGTGCAATGCTATTACAAAATCCAGTTATACTGAATGCAAGACAAGTCAGAGACATCAATACACTTCATCCTAGTCTGCCACATGAATCTGATACTCTTCAGTACCAGATACCCCAATATCTCTTCAGTTACACAGCCATCTGTTTACTTACTTTTTGCAACAGACAACCTGAAGTAACTACACTGTTTTCTTAAAAAGGCTGCAGGTCTTTCCTGCCTTTAACAACAAAGAAAAGGTACATCTCTATGGCTTCAGCTTAAATTCTATGCAAGAGCAAAGCCTTATTTATCTCCACATCTGGCACAGCAGCATCATTACTTCAGACCACAGGCTTGCAAGTCTCAACTGAAGAGATTCATTTCAGACACTGATTGAGCCAATCTAGCCCTGCATCTGCCCACTGATGCAGGGTTGCATGCATGCTGGGTTGCATGAATTCAGGTTTCCTTATGAACAAATGAACACATTAAGCACTAAAGCAAACCTCAGGCTGTTCGTGCAGTGCTGACTTCTGTATAAGATATGAACTGGATTTTATGTTAAAATAGAAGCAAATTTAACAGCCTTTTCCACACAGCATGCTAGAACTAAAGATTGCTGCAATCTGTCAGAACTACAAACACATTCTCTAGTACCAGACAGCAACAAGCTAAGAAATTACATAAAATCTATCATACAGAGCTTTATGTGACTAGTAAACCAAATCTAGGCAAGTAATTTCAGATAATGCTTCTTATACTTCTAAGCATATATCAAACTTATGTTTTAATGATGCCATTGTTTACAGATGCAGTTTCTGCAGCAGACCTACCCATTACAGAAGAGATCCTCATTTGATAACATCAAGCATATCTGTAGGCAATTTATACAGGCATACGAGTCCATTTGTTCTCATTACTTCCACATGGAATCCACCAGCAGGCCCAAGACTAGTTGGATGACCAGGATGGTTATGCCCATCACAAAAGCTGATGAGCACTACTCACAATACTTCCACCCTTTATTGTTTAAATGAGGTTATGTAACACAGATCCCCAAAACAGGGACAGCAGGAGTATTCAATCATCTAAAAGCAGAGTATTGAAGAATACAGACAGTACACAAATTCATTGGTCAGCTCTGTTTTCACATGCTTAAAAACCAAAACCCCAAAAAATTACTTCTTTATCTCTACATCAGCTTCCATATCTATATTGCTTATTTAGCAATGTCAGGTCCTGCATATTCTTAAAAATCAGCTGAATTAACTAAATAAATATGATCTTGTGTATATCTCCGCATTTCAGGTTAAATGTGGCTGTTCCAACAGAACAAGTTTTCTTATTTGACCACGAAAGAAGAGCCCCACATATCCTTTCACCCCTTTTTGTAACTATGTAACCTTTCCTGTTACCTGTGTATGCTCTGGTAATTGTTGGATCCTTCCATAAACTTAATTCTCTGCAACAACAGAAGTCTGTCTAAGTACATGAAGGTGAATCAGAAACATGATTGAGAAAGGAAGAAGTAGAAGGCAGTGGAACCTGCACCTCTTGGTGGCAGCATGACTTACACTAACTCACTTCGTGCAGGGAACTATATACCTTTAGGAAAGGGCACAGAGAAAACGTTCCAATACATTCCAAGTATTGAGGCTAGTTGGGATGTTAATTGAGTTTTCTTGTTCCTAAGTCAGTTCTCTCTCTGCTTAGTGAGCTGACTCCCTAAGGGGAGCCAGCTCCAAGAGGACTTGAAAGGCCAAGGGCAGAACAACGGGAAAAAAGATAAAAGCATGATTCCAAAAATCAAAGGAAAAGTGGCTCCTTCAACACCATCGGTCTGTTTAAGCAGATCAGCTTATCTAGACTTACCTTCAGACTCTACTGTATGTGGAAGATGCTAGAACTAATAAACATTATCTTCAAGTCAAAATAAATAAACCAAAGGTTTATTCATTTATATATTTATTAAATCAATGTGTCTGTGTTCATATGACAGTACAACCAGGACTACTAGAGATACTAAAATCCTATGGATGATTTTTTATTTTTTGAAAGACAGCCACAAGTTTGAAACACCTTAAAGATATCCTGAAAATTTTGTCCCCAGAGAAGCTTAAGCTTGCTTTATTTTCTCCTACACATGCATATAAGCTACTTTCCTTTGGCTTGTTCAACATTCCTTCAATTAGTTATGAGACATGGAGGCAAGATCTCTCTTACTTAGGGGAAAGCAGACTTATTTGTTCCTGGAAAAAAAAAAAATCACAAAAATTTGCTTCATTCTGCCGTGAATAAATACTTTCAGTTAATATAGATCTCCAAACTCTAATGTTTACAAAGAAAGCTTTTGCTTCACCTTTATAATTATCAGCATGCATGCAATAACTGAAGAGTGACCTATTCATATATACTCAAAAACCACTTCAGTTGACCTTAAACTGTTTTTGAAAGTGACTAACCCCTCACTCCTTCAGTGTAACATCTACAGGCTAGAGAAGCAAATAGACTCAAACATCTCTGTATATTTATCTATATTTTTCTGCTTCTTAGACCAGCAATCCCGAATGTAGAATACTAATTCTAACACCCTTGGGTGCTAAAATGTGGAAAAAGCCACCCCGAACCATATTTTTAACACAGCTACATAGCTATAAAGTCAGACACTGGAGACCTGCTGGCACATGTCTGAAAAGGACAACTCAAAAGTTAAATAAACACTATTCCCTCTTCAGATTACTCTGATGTAAAGCTCGAATTAGAGGTAATTTACAAGTAAAGCAGAAGGTTCCACTCTGTTCTTCCCCACTTCATAGCATTCTCTCCTGTCAGCTCCTCACACTGTTAGTACTTGACCCACTAACACAGGAGATGGCAAAAATAGTAAAGGAGGGAAAACTAATAAGCAAACTAGAAAGAGAAGGTAAGATTATTTAACCTTAATTGAAAAGAAAGGCAATTACCCTTTATGCCTCAGTTCGCATATACATAAATCTTACACATTAGAATCAAGAACGTCGGTTCAGTTTCAAATAGGAAAGACTTTCTGGAGTTTCAGTCAGCAACACCATCATGAACAAGGATTTTTTCAATTTACAAAATAGCCTTTCAGGCACGTGATTATAAATCTAGTCTTACATAAAAATGCCTTTGTCAAAAATCATATACATCAAAAAAGTTACGTGCATACCTGTTTTGCAGCAGTCTAGTCACTTTGTTCGCACAGCTGACACTCTCATCTCCCAAAGACTTTCTAACTCTTTCATCCAACTTGGTACAAGAGAGATTATTTCCAAGTGGTACATCGTTGTTGTTTCTTGCTCTTTCTATTTGTCCCCCAGTGCCATTTACAGTTTTTGGTGTACCTCCACACATTTTCTTAGCTACAAATCCTCTTGTAAAGCTCTCTCAAAGAAACTAAATACCTGCTGAAGAGAAACTGCCTCAAGCAGGTTTCTTCACTATCGATCAACCATTAACAATGGTAATTTACCATCAGCTTTCTTCCCTATAAAGGAACACAGTCTGCTGAATTTCCAATTGGGGGAAGAAAAGGCAAAGCAATCTTCATATATTCTATAAGCCATTAATACAAAAAGACAGCTGTAGCTAATGTACTCCTGCAATTATTCCAGATAGAAGAGACAAGACTTTCAGGTTTCAGAAGCCATCGTGGACTTGCTCTTGCTGCTGTCAGAGGTTTTCCTACTAAGCCTGGTGCAAAGCTGTAGCAGATACAACAGCTAATATTGACTTTAGCTATGTTTGTTTCCTGGTATGTGATTTAGGTAGCTGGCAATTATATAGTCACAAGACTGAACCATATGGCCTCTTTAAAAAAAAAAAAAAAAAAAAAAAAGCATAGTTGCTTCTGCAGTGACTCGCCCTTAGTTGCAAGGTTGTTCTAACACTGGCTACAACACCCTGTTAATGGCTCTCATGTGAGCAAGTGTCATCTGACAACCCCTAGCAACCTCATATAGCTTAGGAGCAAGTAAGAATCTGTCATCATTGCCATATGGTGATCAGTTTAAAAAACCCAATTACCAACACCAAGAAACATACTAGATATTCTGCACTATACTTGGACAAGAACTTGACACTAGTACTTTGAAAAGCCTTTTTAAAAAAGTATGAAGGAAAACAATGAGAAAAGGTTTGTTGCAGACTTCAAGCTGCTCTATGAGAATTTAGTCATATGCCTCTTAAAATAATTCAGTGGCAATACTGACGACAAAATTACTAATAAAATACTCCTGGCCAAGTAAATTGACGTTTTTGAACAGGACAAAGGAATCAGATCACAGAAGACAGAATATCAAGTCCAACTCCTGGTCTTGCACAGGAGCATCCTCAAGAGTCACACTTAAGTCCTAAAGTGCTGTCCAAACCCTTCTTGAACTCCGTTAGGATTGGTGCTGTGGCCACTTCCCTTGGGGAGCCTGTTCCAGTGCCCAAACATCCTCTAGGAGAGTAACTTCTTTCTCACACGCAACCTATACCTCCCCAGCACAACTTCAGGCGATTCCTTCAGGTCCTGTCGCTGGTCACCACAGAGATGAGTGCCTGCCCCTCCCATCCCCTCACGAGGAAGTTATAACTGCTCAATCTCCTCTTCTTGAGACTGAACAAACTGAGTGGCCTCAGCCATTCCTCATATGACTTCTGCCCAAAGCCCTTCACCATCTTTGTTGCTCTCCTTTGGGGACTCCCTGATAGCTTAAATATCTTTCTTGTATTGCACTGACCAAAGCTGCATACAGGATGCTCTGTTGGGCTCTGGTAATGCTACTGCAGAAAGTTCTCTTCCCCATCTTTGCTTTAAGAACAGTTATCCAGACATAACTGCTCATAACTCACGTCTCTCATGAATTCTGATGCGCTTTCTCCCCATCGGGAAAATTTTAGACATTTTATAAGATAACAGCCCTACTGAAATTTCCCTTCCAGGTTAAAAAGGGAAAATAACTTCGTTAATGGTCAACCAGACCAGCAGTAGAGTTAGAAGCAAGATTTCAAAATCCAGTGCTACGTGCTACCTGCTAAATAGCACAGCACCCTTAAAATGGTTTTGTAATCACAGTTAACCCCAACCTCTAAAAACTGGGCAGAAGTGAAACAAAAAACTAGAGCAAGGTTGGGTTGAACAACCTGCTCTGTTGCTGAGGGAAACCTATAGCAATAAAAAAAACAAACAGCTCCACTTCAATCCCTAGAGAAGTGACAAGTACTGGATCACAATCACTTCTCCCAAGTGCAGCAAATAAGTGAAATCTCTGACCTTTTATCAAGTGATTGAAATGATCTGGGAGAGGACAATGCTAGCCCACACCTCATTGAGGAAGAGTACTTCAAAGATGATTGGTAACACTGGTGTTAAAAGTGTGAACGAAATAAGTGAAATAATATACTTCTACTAAGATCAGGAAATAACAGCCTTCACTTCTGTACTACCTGTTCCCCAAACAAACCAAAATTCTGGAACATTCATCAAACTGTCAAATTCATATCAGACATTAGTACAAGGAGCTCCTGTAAGCTCACTAAATAGATATGCTTCACAATACTACCTCATCTGTAAATACAATAATCTGTAGAATAATATAAATCCTAAAGTACTTGGGGGAATTAACATTGCAAATCCACAGAACAGTTTCTAAACAACCACAAAATAATACATAAATCCACACATGGAAAACCCACAGAGTTCATAAAGTAGATAACACAGAAAACGGAAGAAAGTGTCCTGCTCTGCAGATATAATCCTCTGTGAAGTAGAGTTTAATCACTCTTTCTAGGCTATGTGACAGCACCTCACCTTCTCTGTTTGTAGGTCATTTCCTGTCCTTTATCTTCACCGCAAGACAACTGCCTAAATGATTTCAACTCAAGGTAACACTTTAGCAAGAAAATTCAGGGTGGGGGGAAGAGAAAATAAATGGATGTGATGTAGCTAAGAATCATATTCTGTGCAAGTTACAGCTGTCCTCTAAAACTTAAGCATGGTTTTCAAATCTAAGAGAATATTTTCAGAGACCCATGCAAAGTTTTATTTTCCAAACAGCTTTTAGAAGTGGCTAGAGAAATAGTTTGAATCATACCTGCTGTTACAGTGAGCATTTGTTTCTGCAAGACATACACAAAAAATGCCTAGACTCAAACATTCAGGATTAGTGCCAAAACACATGTTTAAAGATGAAGGGGAATCTCTTCTAGATTGCTTAGTGAAGATTTTCCCTCTTTTAGTTCATTGAATAACTTATGTGGAAGACATAGGCTCCCATCCTCCCTCCTAATTTGAATCATTTACCGTGCATTGTTTTGTCTCTTTCTAAAACCTCAGATATGGAAGAGTTGTGCTGATGCCACACCACATTCCTTTTCCACAATGACTTAAAAGTAGTCCTAATATGGCAAAGCCCTATTAACCTCAGGTGAACTACCTTCTTCAAGCATGATACATAGTTACTAGTTTCACACAGGTTAGGCGGGATACATTGCAGATTTGTCACGCAACAAATGAAGGAAGGTATAATTTGGAGCACTGCTCTCTCTCAAGACAGATTTTCCTGAAGAAAGAGTTCAGGTGGAGAAAAAAAACTTCTCAGTATCAAATCACTGTACAGGAGGGTCGCCTTTTTTAAAGGATAATTCTACATGTTCCGCAATGAAATCCAAAACAGTATTTGATATATTTGTTCATTGAAAAGCTAGAATTCCACAGATTCCCTGCTTAGGAAAGGATAATACATTGGATTTTTGTAAGGCTGGATGCATTTTTTCATCATCTTTGTTGCTACAAAGCAATATCATCACAGGCACGCACAAAAAATGACAAGGTACACACACTGCTAATAGAGGTTAACAGATCTACGCAAGTTGGAGTCACCATGAAGTGCACACATCAGCCTTCCACAAACATAAAGAGCAGCCCATTAAACCAGTGTGTCACAACTCAACTTCTCTAAGTTATCAGGAATCACTGCTGACTGGCTTATCTACAAGTCTGAAGTTTGGGAGCTAGCTTTCATAAAGTATTTCAGTAATAATGTAGAAATAAAAAAATAAACCCACTATAAAACAAAACCCTAACTAAGGAAACAGCCAGCAAGTACATTGTTTGAAGTAAGACCACAAATAGGACAGAGATGGTGCTCAGTTGCTAGTTCCAGAAGTGGAATTCCTCATTAGCAAAGAGAAGAGCTAAAGGCTTGTAATTGCATGAAAAAAGGCATGTATTTAATTGTGTTTTACCATTAAGAGAAGTGTGGTTTTTGTTAAACTAGGTCTTGAAACAAAGAAAGGTAAAGTCTGCGGTAAGGTTAGCACCCTAGGTCCACTACCTACTTCCTTCCTCCACACAGAAAGCTGTGCTTAGTCTAAACAACTTTCCTCTGTCCATCCCACTTTCTGGTCATCTTCGTAGCTTGCAATAGTCAGGAGAGCTCAGCTGACCCAAAGAAGTCAGTATTTTGCATAAGCTGTTTCATAGCGATAATCTTTATCAGTTCAAAGAACTGAAAATTTGCTTGTAATTTAACACTCTCTAGGATTTGACTCTGCTTCTTTCCCTGTTTATTTTTCCAAGGCACCTGCTATAGCCAGCTTCCAGCTTTCACTGGAGCCAAACAGCAGCGGCCACCCGGGAGCAAGCAGCGCTGGGCCGGGCGTCTCCGCTGCGTGTCCGGGCCGGCCAGGCCACCCCACCTCCTCCGGCACGCAGCGCTGGGTCTCAGCTAATGCATCATTCCCGTGTCACTTGTTCCAGCGGCGCCATGTGACTGGGCCAGCGGCCAGGAACACAGCTACTAAATACAGACACTGCCAAAGCACGTCTGGGAACTGCCTCTGCCAGAAAATGAGATTAAGAGAAATCATTTATCCTGCCTCTGCCTTTCCCCACCTTCTCTTCAACACAAGGAAGAACTACATCTGAAGGAGAACTTTGAGCAACAATGTAAGGCAGAATCTGGTATTAATAATACTGTACTAGCTCTTACTCCATTGCAATGCTGTATAAAAGTCTTGACAGATCTCAGACCTTAGTATCTCCTACCTAAACCAGCAGGCCAAGACAGGCATCACCACACCTTAGGGCTGATATCCTGAGGCATGGGTTTGGTTGCCTGTTCTTTCCTGTTTCTTCTCACTCCTCTATAAAGTCCTATATTCTATTTTATTCTTTTTATTTAAGAGAGTCTATATATAGCTTTCAAACCTCAGTTCAAAGGATTAATTTTAGAATGCGAATAAAATTAAGAAAAAATGTTATTTATTGGACATAAGTAAATACATAAATACAGAGAGATGAACAGTGCCTGGTGTTTAACATTCTCCCCAATTTTTTCTAGCTAAATGAAAAATATTTTTTCTGCTATAACACACACAAACACCTTCACTCAAAGTAGCCAAAAACACCCGCATGTTAACAGCAACCATTTCTTTACAAATTTCCTCCACTTCCACTATGAAAAGGCTACATTCACAAGAGGGCTTTGTGAACTGCAGAGGATGTGGCACTTTCTCAAGCTTTACAGACAGAAGTTTAGGGTACTCTCTCCAGGGGCACAGAAAGATTGCAAAGCCCCATTTCTCATCATTGTTCTGAACACGCACTCCCATGGTACAAAAGAACACTCTCAAGGAGGGCTAGAGGCAAGTGCTATCCAGGGACCCCATGTGCCTCTTTCAAGGGAAACTGCTTCAGAAGGCGTCAGTTCCATCTAATCCAAAAGCACAAACTCAGCAGTATCACTCCACTTAAAAAGAAATTAAAATTGACCTCCTAAATTCCTATTCTATGAAAAGATATCAGATGTGGCTCTCTAACAGTGCTGAGAGCTGAAGCAGCCCAGTTTTTTTGACCCGCTAACATAATATTGGTAAGACCTCTGTAAATGGTTATGTTAAACTGTTGTAAGAACAAGATGTGTTTTGATCCTTCTAAAACAGAGAATGCAACTGAAAAGTTAACCTGCAATACCCAGGAAGGGAAGGAATAAAAACTAAGTTGAATATTTATGAGAAAGTACTGATTTACCCAACTGTCAGGAATATGGAAAAGCACACAAGTAGCCATGCTCGATCACCCACAGGTTGCTACAGCATGAACAGCAAAGTCCATTGCCTCGGTCTAGATGAATGCCAGGAAATCCTGACTTAGATTGAATGAAGTGATAACATGGACGGATATTACGTCAGCCCCAGCATTTTTCACTAGTTATAGCCAAAAATATGTTTTGCTCCTCTTGTTGTTATGGTAATTTGTTTATTCCATCCAAAACACCTTCCTTAACTCTGTCTTGTAGACAGCGCAGAAAGTAGCTCTCTAGTAACTAGAACTTAATCTTGAAGGCTTAGACAGATTTATTTTCAAGTTTAACTGGAAAGGGAAGGAGGAACCACATCTTGGGACTATGTGCAGAAGACCATGGTAATTAAATCACTCATACCATATACCTTCTCAATGAAAAAAACTACACACAAAACCAACCAACCAAACCACAGTCCTGCAGCTGACTGGCATGGGCAAACCTACCCTTGCTGCAAGCCACTATGCTAAAGACTTACGTTCTGTTTACCATCAATTGCGTAGGACTTTGAATGTATAGTCATTAAGTTATGAAACCGTCTCCCCTCCTTAAAGCAGGCCAACCACTCTAAACTACTCACATAGGATCCCAAACATTTTCTCAAAAACACTGGTATAATAGCAGACTTAGAAGTTTATCCGGTCAGGTTTGTACATAATTACAGCAGACCACACCCAGGAGCATGCTAACATTTGGCTGCCACATATCAGTCCATCAATCCAGAAATATTTGAGCAAAAAAAGAAAAATCACATAGAAAATCCAGCTGCATCCTTGTCCTGTAGTAAGAATGATTTGCACATTGATAGATGCAAACAAATTTTAGTCAGCAGGTTTATGTAGCAATTATTTAGATAAATTAGAAACCTTTTGCCTCATGAGAGGGTAAAAATTGGTGAAGCTCCTTTAGTGTTCGCCAGAAAAAGAGTGTACAAGAAAATCCTTTATAATAGACCTGATTTACTCCTGAGATTAAGTCTACCAGAGCACTCACTAGAAGCCATCCTAGCTACTACAGATTCAGGGTAACTTCATTTAAATACAAACAAAACTCTTTCTTTTCACTTTCTGTCAAAATAGCGACCAAGGATACAACTCCAATGAAGACTACAGTCAACTTCTAGTGCTTCAGTTACGCAAACAAAAAGCCAAAATCAAATCAAATTTCAATCACATTTCTAGTTCACATACTAACACATTTCAATACAAATAACAGAATTATTTCTTTAAGCAGTAAAGGAAGTTTTATTCCGATTCAAGTTCATCTTTGGTACTCCACAATAGATGTGTTTTGCTTAAAAACAAATAAATTGGACACATGCATTATCAATGTGCACATAGGTCCATTGAGTTGACTGATTGTTTCAAAAAACCACATTCACTACATTGTTCTGTCTGCATTTTCATCTTCTTTGCATACCTATCCCAGGATCTGTTATCCAGGCCAGCTCTACATAAGAATTTTACAGCATTTCTACCAAGTGCTACCATAAAGTGACAAACAGAAACAGCTATTTTCAAATATATGTTATTTCCCTAGTCCCATTCAAAGATATTCCCAAATACATCCCTGTCTGTAAGACTGCTTACAGGAACTTCTGAACACAAGAATTTTAGTACCTGAACTTTTTTGAACTCAACTGTACTATGATCTAGTCCACAGGAGATGAATGACATATATCCACAAGTCGCCCAAGTACCAAGGTCATTAGGTATTACTCACCCACTCCCAAAGTTAGAATTATGTCTGAAATCATTTTAGTGCTTTGTAAGCATGACTTATATGCACAGGCAAATCTCATAAATACCTTTATAAGGAGAGAGGGTTAATTTTCCCAAGTCTTTAACTTGATGTGATCGAAAAATGCTTTTAACATTTGGGAGGGCACAGGTTGCACTCCTGAAGCTGTTTCAGGTGGCTAACACAGGAGAGCAAGCTTCCTCCAGCCTAAAAACCATGACCAAGTAAGAGCTAAGATGCATGAAACTATGGTTGTCTGCTAAGAGAACTGAAGTGGCCACCATATCACTGTTCTTTATTCCAGCCTTCTTAATACAGCTGAGGATTAGCCCTCCATAACCATTTCTGCATTGTGTGACAGCTTAACACAGACCAGTGTAAGAAGAGCTGGCTCTGTCACTGACCTTTACACAGACATGACTGAGAGGGCTTCAACACTGGTCTACCAACTCTACTGTGGAAGTGACAAATGTCCAGCCAATACCCAATTCCAGCACAGAAGAGCAGAATCCAGTAGCATCTTGTCATTGGAGCCATTCACCAAGACCAAGCCCTCACATGCATGGACTAACCCTGCTGCTCCACAGCTGAGCAAAGTGGTTTCTGTGCCAAATTTCTGCTGCCTCACACCTGCACCCTCCTTCACAGTAGCCTCATAGGTCTCCACCCACCCTGTTCAACCCAAGCTGTAAAACAAGACAGGACATTTCAGAAACAAAAGGCTCATGACAATGAGTACAATTTGTCCTAAAAAGTACAACCCATTTTAGAGTTCGAGTTAGACAGTAGAGTGTTAAATGTGAATATTTTAAAAGGTCATTTTGAGGGAATGTGAAAGGAAAGGCAAGTAAATGTGACAGACACAAGCACTCAACTGTTCATCAATAATTGGTCAAGTTCACGTGCCCCCAAAGAAAAACACAAGATACCACAAAAACTTGGCTGAACATAAACTAATTTCTGTGAATTGCAGATCTCAAAAAGTTCCAATAACTGTCTTTTCCTAACCACAGAGAGTTTCAACATTACAATATTATATTACATTCTGTAAAATTATCCACATTCAGTGAAATAATAATAATTTAAGTATAACTTGCTCTGAACTATGTATTCAACAGCCTTCTCTCTGGAGTTTCCTTCAAAATCTTTAACTAATGTACTCTGCTCAGATTTTCTGTACTCCTGGAGCTGTGCATTAACAAACCCAACCCTAAAAGTTGAGCAATTTCAGGTGTTCGATAACATCCAGATTCAGAATTCAGTACAAATACCCTGCACAGAAATTCAGAGCACTGAGTTCATTCAAGTCTCTTTTCTTTCATAAAAGTTGGTAAACTCAGTGAAAACAAAAGCTGAGTTATTGTAAGAAACCTCTCGATTCCATTATAAAAACTTAAGTACTACTGTGTTCAGATTCCTAATTTGAAAGTGCTAATACCAAATTCAGACTGCTAGCACCTCTATTAGAAAAATAAATATATATTGTCAATTGTTTACTTAGTATAGCTGATTTCATTAGCACATCTAAAATTTCACTGAGCACCTTGGAGGAGAAAAGTTGAGCTGTATTGCACTGAAGTGAGAGCATCCTGCAGAGAAAGCTCCACACTGATTCAGTAATTACATCATACATAGCTCAAGTTTCACTTCAGCACAGACCATGGAAGCGGAATCATGACTCAGTTTTAACAGTAGCAAGTGTGATGTAAAGCCCTCGTGCCGTTTATCAGTACAATTCCAAATATCCAGAAGTGTGCTGACTGACCAAAAAACATTTCAGCTGCACTTGCCCTAGTCAATGTGGGGAAGATACAAGCACTGTTGCCAGAACTTCTAAGCTCATCCTCTCAGTGCCTCAAAACACTTTGCCTCGTAGCCTGCACAGGAGCTTGTCTTGTGACCTCAGCCTTGCACATGAAAACATGACATTACTCAGGTATTCGAGTGACAAACAGCAAATGGAGTGACTTGAGAAAGGCCCTGTTAAGGTGGGGAGAAAGCAGAACAGAAGAGAACCTGAGCATGAATATTAAGAAGCAGCATAGGCAGAGCACACAAAGAGGAACTGATTCACGACAGGCAAAGGTGAACTGCCGTGTCCACGCCTGTTACTCAGACCAGTAGTAATCTGACACTATCACAGGACGCACACAGAAAAAGTGCAGACAGATATTTGCTGTCTTCACATGAGTTCCCTATTCAAAGTCCTCCTTTTCCTGCTTATTCTTGCAAGCCTGTTAACCACCACCCTATAGAACTGCATTCCTCATCTTTTGCCTAGGAAGTGTACCCATGGAAACCTTTACACAGCAAATACTGGTAATTATGACAGCCTAAGAATATTCTTCTTACAACCGTTCTTCTAAGCTGCACACAAGACAACAGCACGCTCTTAATCAAGGGTGCACTTAGAACTCTTGACAAATATAAAACACATGACTCCAATCTGAATTTACTCTTCAGAAGCTATCCATGAGCATCACTAAGGTGCAAAGTACATGATGAAAGAACACGATGGCTAGTGTCAGAAGGAATTCTTAAAGCAACAGGTAACTCACCAAGGTTTGTAGTACATATAGTGAGTATTAATCCAAAGAATTTTCTTTGCAAAGGAAGTCCTCAGCAGCTTCAATAAGACTGAAGTGTCAGAACAAGGAATTATCTATATAAGAAAAATTACTCCATTTTCTGTGTCCCCTGACCCCAGCTACGTTGTCATATCTACTCTCTCAGGGCATTTGGTCTGCTGTTACTCACTGTTCAGACCAAAGCAACAGCTGAAGGCCACTACCATCCACAGGAAACACCTACATCCCACAACGTCTAAGTGGGATAACATGATGACTAATGACTAAAACATTTTTGTCAAAACTCTTCCATCTTCCTTTCCCCTAAATTTAATAAAGCTGTTTTGCAACTTAAACTTTTTAAACTTTTCTTATGTGAACTAAGTTAATCTAAGTTTCCATGAAGCCAGCCTCTACTGGCAACAAAGCTCTGCATCGGTTTTTAAAATGTTTCTCACAAATTCAGCTTTTAGGAATGCTTATCCACATTTTTCAGCCCCAAACAGCTTTATTTTCTCAATCATATCAAGCCATTATTGTCAACAAGTAGTCACTTACAGCATCAGCATCACTCTGTTATATAGCAATGTTTCCTGCTTTAAGGTGTGCCCCCAACAAGGAAAGGTACCTCCAAGGCTTTCTGCTGCTACTATTCCCCAAATCACTTTCCATTGAGCATAGTATGCGGCACAGTACTCACCCAGTTCTGGACAGCTGTAAACAGCAAAAGTGCCCTAAGAATAAGGAATCTAGCACCTACCATCCAACTGCACACCGATTCAAGAATCAATGCCTGGAACTCCATGGATAAGTTACAGGTATGTCAGGAATAAGATAATCTACAGGCAAAATCCATTTGACTGTCAGGCAATAATGCATTTTTTCATGGAAATAAATAACTAAGGCACATCCATCCTCTCAATGTCAGTAGCTTGTGCATTTCCATACCTAGTTTTGTCACTTGTGGAAAAGAAAAAACGAAAACAAAACACATGGCATCTTCTTGCAACTTTAAGAGAGATGAAGCTAGATTCAGAGCAGAGCTAGAGGAAACCAAGAAGTTGTTCAGTGACAGCAGTGTTTAGGGGAGGGGAAATCCAAACAACTAAAGAAGAAGAACGGCCTTAGTTCCTGCAAAGCTCAAAACCAGAGGACTTGGGGATTGTTTTTGTCCAAAAAAGCCCCAGGCTACAAGTGTGGTTTCCACGTCAAAAGACCATACTTTCAATTACTTCCTCTCTAAGCAGTTTTTTTTGAATGAGACTATAATAAATCCCTTTTTGCAGAACTCGAGTCTTTAGCTCACTTTACTGATGAAAGACTAACACCAGCGCAAAGGTGTAATACTGCAGACTAAGGCTCACCTTTGGCTGTCTGTGAAATGCTGTACAGTTTAGATCTGCTCTTTGACCTTCCCTGCTCACATGCTCAGATCTGGCCCTAGGCTGGATTGCCCTTTTACAGCATATAAAACAGTGATTTTCTTTCAAATATTTTTTCAAGGGTTTTACAGCCAGATGTTCATAAATATCTCCACGTATGAAGATGTACATGTGTGTGCAGTAGGGTTACTGCTGTGTGCATCTCTACAAAATGGCACGAAGCTCAATAAAAAAACCCAGTTAGGTCACAAGAACATTCCAAGGAATGTTTCATTTGAACAAACTGACATACAAACAGACTCCAAACTCACTACTGCTTTCTTTCCTTTTTCAGAAGGTGGAACATTGCCAGGCTGGTAATAAATGCTGTGAAATAATGCTTAGCAAGTAGGATCTCACCAAGCATTTCAGTACTATGACCAAAAGAATCATTAGTACCAGCTGCCAAACAAATGATCTCATATACCAAAGCTAACAAACTGTTACCAAATAGATATCCTGCAGCTACAACATGACATCCGTTCCATTACAGACACCAGAAGGAGCAGCTGATACTTAAAGCTGAAGAAATACACTGCATGCAAGTTGCAGACACAGCTGAAATAATACAACCTTTTTTTAAAGAAAACACATAAAATTAAGTTATTCCCTACCTTACAACAGTCCTTCACTACACATACCAATATCAAAGAAATTTAATCACAGGTTGCAACGCAGAAATTATATATTCAGCAGTGAAAACAGTATTCCAAAAATTCCAATACATAGATTTTCTGTAAAAAAAAAATCAAAACCAAATCAAACTATCAAAGACTGAAGTTAAGGTGAAGTCTGAACCCACAGCTTAAGAATAGCCTCGCATTTTATGTTGAAAAGTACAGAAAAGCACTGATGTGAAATTTCTTCTAGAATCAGGTAAATACAATTTCAGAAAAACTGCTATCAATTTAAGTACAAGCAAACTACCTGAAACTCACTTCAATTTCCTTAAGGCCACCCTCCAATACCTTACTCAAATATATGCTTAGCACTTGAGACATTCTAGACTTGAGATACTATGTGCTTATACTCTATGTAATCCCTAAAACTTAATGGACTGGTCAATAGCTAAGGAATTGGTTGAATGGCCACATCCAGAGGGCAGTCGTCAGTGGCTCAGAATCCTGATGGACATCAGTGATAAGTGGTGTCCCTCAAGGAATATCAATGATGGAATTGCATGTACCCTCAACAAATCTGCAGATGACACCAAGCTGGGCTTGTCTGCACACCTGAAGGATGGGATGCCAGTCCAAGAGACCTGGACAAGCTCAAGAAGTGGGCCCATGGGAATCTCATGAGGTTTAGCAAGACCAAGCGTGAGATGCTGCACCTGGGTCAGGACAAACCCTGGTATCAACACAGGCAGGGTGGGGATGAACAGATTCAGAGCAGCCCTGCCCAGAAGGACTTGGGGATGCTGGTGGGTGAGAGGCAGGACATGGCCCAGCAACATGCACTTGCAACCCAGGAAGCCAAACGTGTCCTGGGCTACATTAAAAGTAGCAGGGCCAGGGAAACCATTCTACCCTTCTACTCTGCCCTCATGAGACCTCACCTGCAGTGCTGCATCTGCCTCTGGGGTCCCCAGCATAGAGAGGACATTGACCTGTTGGAGCAAGTCCAGAGAAGAGACACATGATTAGAGGGACGGAGAATCTCTCCTATGAGGAAAGCCTGAAAGAATTGAGGCTGTTTAGTCTGGATAAGAGAAGGCTTCAGAACGACCTAATTGCTGCTTTCCATTCCCTAAAGGGAGCTAACAAAAAATGCGGAGAGAGAATATTTTAAAATGCCTATAGTGACAGGACAAGGGGGAATGGCTTCAAACAAGGAGAATAGGTTTAGCTTAGATATTAGGAAAAATCTTTTCTGTGAAGGTGGTGAGACACTGTAAGAGTTTGCCCAGAGAAACGGTGGATGTCTCATCCCTGTAAATGCTGAAGGCCAGGTTGGATGGGGCTCTGATCAGTCTGGTCCAGTGCAAGGTGTCCCTGTCTAAGGCAGCAGTGGTGGGAACTAGAGGATCTCTAAGTCTCTTCCAACACGAGCTGATCTATGATTCTGCAGAGTACATGACCCTGGTAGCAGTCCAAAAAACTGTACAAACTACGCTAAACCAATCTTGTAAGGGAAGTAACATTTGATAAGGAAATATAAGTTTTAGGGGAATTTATCCACATAAATATGCATTGCTTGCACACAAAGTGATTAGGGTTTTCCCAGAGCCTCAGAAGAAGAAGAAATATATTTCAATTACAGCCACTCAACTGCCACTGTTGAAAGGGGTGTGTGTATACACATACATATCTTTACATATGTATTACACACAGATATATGTATTTTCAGTTAAGGGAAGCAAGAAGCAGCAATAAAAAAAGAGAAGCTCAAGTCTGTGTACAAAACCACTTGAAACAAATGTAGTATCTCACTCATACACATTTGTTCTCCAGCTGGTTTATAATTTCTCTTTATGTAAAAAGAGAATTAAGCTACTACTAAGAATTCTAACTACTACCCTTCTACCACTTCATACTTCCATTATCTTGAAGGGAGGCCTGAGCCAGTAGAAAATCCTACTATCCCCATAGCTCTATATTAGCAGCTACACCTCATGTTTACATTCTCCTCATTCAGCAGGTAAAGGCTGTGCTCAGACTAGCTCCACAGAGTGCATTAACTGGTGCTAAGGACCTGACACCCACACTATATGTGTTTTAGAGTTTTACTTTTGATCAGCTGTAGTATGGTCCTAGGGACTGAATAGCCATTAGTGGTTGGAAAACACTTTCTAATTTAATTCATTCCAAAAGGAATCCAGTTTATGTACCGAAGCCACTTGGCTTTGTGAGCCAAAGTGCAGTTAATGGAGACAATTTAGAGGTTTTCTTTAAAAGAGCACTCCTGAGCCAAATTAATATGTTAATATTCATGCACCCAGGAAATAATTTCCCGTGGCTCCACCTTCATCTATAGGCACCATGTCTCTTGCTCCCTGAGGCTGTGCCAGCTCATCCTGGTAAGCAGCATAGACCTTGAAGCTTGATGTTTCCTTCAGAGCCGAAGGGACAAAGCAGCGTGGACCTCTGGCCAAGATTTAGCTCCCTTTAAAGGAGAGAGTGCAATAGAATGAGCACATGCAGTACTTGTTACAGGCAAACCGCAAGCCTGGTTGATAGCCCTCTGCAACAGAACTTTTCCTGGTGTTCCTGGGAAGACTAGAAAACACAAAACTTCTCTACAACATAGTTGAAAAAAGTTGTCAAATTGCATTAATTTGAGGAGGCATTATCTACTAAAGACCTTTTTGGTGATTCCTCTGTTGTTCAGGGTAAGGAGGGTGTGTGAATACACTGAAGCTTTCAAGGCTCTCATAACAATTAAAAGTCCAGGGATACAGATTGTTATTGGTCTCACAGGGCTCCTTAACAGAGCTAAACACTGCAACACATACTGAGTGTGGAGGGACTTCACTAACCAAAACCCGGAAGGAATAAAACTAACTAAAAATTCTTAAAAAGGCAGTCTTGTAAGTAGAAAATTATTCTGCCATTTTGCATCTAACACTGACCAGCAGTATATGCTTAATACAGAAGCTACTGAAGGATTACGTCTCCTACTTAGATCAAATCACATCTCTCCAAACAGAGATGACTGTTGAACAGAAAATCGATTAAAAACATTGCAGCAAAGCTTCTAAGACCCTGTAAGTACGCTCTTGCAGATCATGAACAGATCGCTAGAAAGAAAGAAAAAGCATTACAGCATACTTAAAAGTCATAAGGAAGAAGTTTAATATTAACATACAAAAAAACCTCCATTCACATGTAAAATACTTCAAGTAATTTTATTAACCTTAGGTGTGTCAAAAAAGTCAGAAAGGGAACGAGGAAAAATAGGGGATAAAAAGAATGAAGTGTACCTACAGAATCTACAGTATTTTCAGTATGACAGCTTTTATGTAAAGCATCACATCACTCAAACTGAAAACCAAGAGCGGAATATCTTATCCAAAAAAACAGGAAGAAGGAAAAAGTACAATCCCTAACTTCACTAAATACTCCAGATGGAATAATTTTACTGATTTTAAGGGAAAACACACTGTGCAAGGAATCTGCCTTCGTGGAGATACTTGATAATCCAATAATCCAGAACTCACAGCACTGGTCTCTGACACAGAATATTTTTAAGTACAATGCAAAATAATAGAGTTAGTCTAGAACTGTCAGTTTCAATGTGGAAAATTGTTTTCTTCCATATTAAAGGAGATATTTAACTCATAAGGTAAATAACTGCTAAAAGAAATAGCAGTTACAAGTACAGCATAGACTCTGCAGCTTCACCAAATTCACCAGATTTGTTCTCTAATATGAATGCAGTTCCAATACTGTGTCAAATCACTTTCAAAGGAATGATCTTGTAACCCAAATATATTGTCATTTTCATCTTACATCATTGTTCTCCATGATCTTGCAACTTTAGCCACACAAATGGCCATGTCCCACACAGACCATCTTTGAAATTATAATGGTAGCTGTGATCTTTCTAGATAACTTGGCACTATGGCATTTTAAGGATCAAAACACTGTCCACTGCTCTCCCTCACCATCCTCAGTAGTTTCAGCGGTGAAAGCCCAGATTCCAATTGAACCCTGTGTACCATCTGATCACAAGACCAGTCAACTCATGCCGCACAGAAAAACAGGCACAGAGGTTACTGGGCATGCATGTGATTGTCACTACGCTCACCGGGCCGCTGGGTCTTGTGAGCAGCACAGATGTCACACGAACAAAGCTCCGAAGTACCAGCCTGAGCGAAATGCTGTCCCCAAAGGCTCAGAAAACACTAATATTACGCAGACAACCATTATTATATAAAGGTTATACATATAAACCGTGAAGCAACTGTAGCTACTGAGCCTCACCTTTCAGCAAGCACGGTATCAAAAGCAGAAGGCAGTGAAAGGTGCCTAATGCTTAGCGGGTCACTAGACTGCGCACGTGTATTTAGGTCACAACAATTAAGCCGTTTCTTAATTTCCCTGTCCTGATGAGACCTGGGCACGAGTTATCACATCAACCGCACACAAACGCCAGACAGGGGCCCGGCGCCTCTCCCCACCGCTGCCGAGGGGCGAGCGCCCCCGGCTACCGGGCGTGCCACCGCCAACTCGCGCAGAAAATGGCTGAGAGATCCAACGAGAGGGAAAGGCGGGAGGAGAGCCACCCCGGCACAGCCGTGCCTCCCGCCACACCCCCTTCCCCCGCCGCAGAGTTTCCGGGGGAGCAGCGGGGGACCCCGCGGGGGCTGCGGCACACCTGCGCCCCACGCCGGCCTCTCTGCCTCCTCGCCCGCTGCCCCGCCGCAGCAGCCCGCGGGGCCCGCCGCCACCCGCCCCAGCTCACCTGAAGGCGGGCCCCTCCCCCGGAGCCCGGCCGTGCGGGGCCGCCGCGCCACCGCCCCTTTTGTTGAAGAGCTTCTGGAGCAGGGTGGGAGCCATGCCGCCGCTCCGCCCGGCGGCGGCCCCGCCGCGCCCCTCGCAGCGGCTCAGCGGGCGGCGAGCGGTGGCGGCCGCGGCAGCATCCCCGGAGCCACTGCGGAGCCGCCCAGCATTCCGCGGAGGCGAGGAGAGGCGAAAGGAGCGCCGGCCCGCTCAGCCGTGCCACTCCTGGCGGCCACTCGTCACCTGACTGGGGCCGAGCGCTCCCGGCCGGCGGCGCTAGCACCGGGCAGGGCGCACCGGGCAGGGCAGGGAAGGCAGGCGCTACCCGCGCCGCCGGCAGACGGAGATGGGGACGGAGCCGCGGTGGCGCCGCGCCCCTCGGGCGGTCCCCATTGGCTGCGCGGTGCCCCCGCCCCGCCCCCAGCACGTGGTAAGGCGCGGAGGCGGCCTTAAAGGGACAGGGCCCTGTCGGGCCGTGCCGAGCCGCGCCGCGTGTGGGGAGTGCGTTGGGATGGCGCGCCCGTGGTGAGCGTGGGTACATGGAACCGGAGAATCCGTGTGAAGGAGCTGGAAGGGGCCCTAAAGGTCATCTAGTCACAAACTGTACTGCCATGGGCAGGGACACCTCCCACTAGGTCGGATTTCTTATCCACCCTGGCTTTGAGTACCTCCAGTGTTGGGGTATCCACAACCTCCCTGAACAACCTGTTCCAGCTCCTCACCACCCTCACAGCAAAGGATTTCCTTCTAATATCTAACCTAATTTCCCCCTGTTTCAGTTCGAACTGTGATAAATGTGATTCTTGCTAATTAAATTGTAACTACATTAGCAAGATTGTAATTAGATCAATAGAAGAAAATTGTTACAGAGTGAGGAAGGAGATGGGTGAGACAGGACAAAGGACATCTTCCAGATGTTGGGAGTCAAAGAAGGAGGTTGGAAGAAAGTCAAACAAGAATAGTAGAAGCACGTAGGTCTGACAAGCAGCATCTAGAAATAGAAAGTTTCGACCTTGAAATGGGCCAAAATGGGACGATTCCAAGCATGGGACTCAATTGAAGTCTTGTTATGGAAAACATCTGCTCAGTGACATAGTGCCACTGCGCTACCTATGGGTCACACCTCGGTCACTGATGAGGACGATGAGCCTTCATCGGAAATAAGACCCTTAAAAGGATGAGAGACCCCCTATACACATAGTGATGCACATTTTAGGAATAGAAACTAGGAGGAGTTTTCTAGAAACTTCTGTAGCCTACAGTATATAAGTGGGATTGTTAGCCTGGATGCTTTGGTACGTGAGGAATGGCGAGCCACTCCCTGTATCCCCGTCGGAGGGGGAGCCCCAGTCGGTTTTGCTTATGCTTTATACAAACCTCAATTATACTAAATTGCTTACTGCCAAATTTTGTATATTCTCAAATACATGCACTTTGATTGTATTAATCTCCAATACTTTAATTGTATTCATTTATAATTGTTATTATTAAAAATTTGCTGCTACATTTAATCTTGTTGTTTGATAAATTGGAAAAATAGAACATCATTCATAACAGAACCCATTATTTCTTGTCCCATCACTACAGTTCCTGACAGAGAGTCCCTCTCCAGCTTCCATGTAGGCCCCTTCAGATACTGGAAGGTTGCAATGAGGTCTCCACACAACTTTCTCTTCCCCAGGCTGAACATCTCCAGCTCTCTCAGCCTGTCTCCATGTGGGAGGTGCTCCACTCCTCTTAACCTTGAGGCACTCCTCTGGACTTGCTCCAACGGTTGCAACTCCTGATGTTGGGGACACCAGAACTGCATGCAGTTCTCCAGTGTGGTCTCACAAGAGCAGAGCAGAGGGGGAAAATCACCTCCCTCGACCTGCTGGCCACTCTGCTTTTGATGTAGCCCAGGATTCTGCTGGCTTTCTTGGCTGCAAGCACGTATTGCCAGAGTGAGTTTTTCATCCACATCACCACATGGATATTGTGTCTTTTACAATACATTTTTCTACAAATAGAATAGTGCTTGCATATGCATGTGTGCACACATGTAAATCATGTCTTTGTGATTTGCAACACTGTATTTGTGCAGTGAAGCAAGAGCAAATCACTGCCTGCATCAGAAGGAGCTGTTTCCCTGCTTGGACTGACACCAGAATGTGGTGTCTAAGTGCCCTCTCATCCTTCTCGCACCAGCCAAACCCAGAGATTGACAAAAATCCATTTGGTTTCAGGAAGCTCACATCCTTCGTTTTGCTCCATGCACCAATCTGGCACTGGTTCAGGAAGATTTTAATGTAATTTTCTCCCTAGTCAGGACTAGAATATCTGTAATGGAGAGGTCCCTGGCATTTAATTGTAGAAGTACTGTGATTCCCTTGGAGAATATCTGAATTTTTACTTTAGTTTTTGACCAGGCAAGCAGCAATACTTTTTCAGGCAGGTAGGTCTGCTGGAATGGTGGGTTTTCACATAGATCTATTCTATTCACAAACAATTAGATGAGGCTACAGTATTTAGGTATCATTTGGAGTTTTATATTTGTTTAATCTGAGGTAAAGGATTATTTGCGTGGTTTTGCCCAGCAGGAGGATGACACCTCGATGCACCTACCAAGAGAACATGACTTCAAATGCTCCTTTTCAACCAGCTAAGTCACTGCATACTGTGGTGGAACAACAAACAAACAAACAAATCCCCCCCAAAAGAGCAAGAAAAGCAGAATCACAATAGCTTCCTGTTCTTTTTAGGAAACTGGAAGATGAGACATGGAGAACAGTGGTTATTATAATAGTTGCAAAGAATCATTACAATAGCTCTCTGCAAACTCAGCATCCAGTAGTGGTAGAAGAGGTGGTGAACGTATTTTGAAGTAAGCCTTTCACGGTCTGGAGAAGCTGTTTTCTCTTTAAAATAAGAGGTGACTGTCTACTGGCCTGATAATTTGATCAGCTGCACCCTTGATAACACCAGACTGAATCTTGTAATGCTCAACTGATCCTGGAGGTCCATTCTCAGAAGGGCTTTAACCTACTTCCTCTGTGATACTAAACACCCAAAGTAAATCTTTCAGCCTGGATGTTGTTACTGCCCCAATCATTAGAGTCAATCCACTCGAACAAAGCTGAAGGATAGAAAAGAGAGGGTGTGGCTGGACAAGATGAAAGACATCATAGTTGACACAGTAATCAACACAAATGAGAATCTAAGCATCCAGCTCCAGAAATAATCACTGGACTGCATTTCTCAAGGAACAGTCCTGAAAAACTTAAAAGTTGCAAACACCGTGGCTGCCCCTGTAAGGTCCATCAGTGTTAGCAAGGAGTGCTGACCAGTGGGGGCAGAATCAGAGGCTAACAACCAGTCGTCTCCCAATGTCCACACCACAGACATTTTACATTTTACTAGTCCATTTATTTTGGACTGGTTGCAGTCTGGTCCTGTCAGCGGAATGCATGTTAGTGGTTGAAGTACACTGAATGTATTTGTGAAAAATATGTGGTTTAGTTTCATCTGAAAATGATCCACTTTGTATGTCCAGATGCCACTCCAAAATATGAAGCAAGACAAAGTCAGTGAAGACAATTGGGATACCCTCTTCACAAATAGCAGTGTAAATGCACCCTACATGTTGGCTGATGCTCAGTGCAAAATTAGTTCTCAGTGTGTTCTGTTAATGTACGTGACCATCACTACTGAAACTGATAACACATTAAGATACTAGTGTTCTGAAGGTTCTGGGTGGGGGGGGGGAAGGGAAAACAGCAGAATCAGCAAAGGACTACAAAATAATTTGCACAATCAGAACGCACTGTCATACCCCAAACAGAGATGGGCTATAAAGAACACCTGGCAAAGCAATGCAGTGATTTTTCACTAACCTCAGAGTGCAAAATAGGAGCCAATGTAAAGAAAAAAGCCATACTGGCTGTCAAGCAAAGATCATTTACAGCAAGATAGTGTGTCTACAGACCTCACTCTTCTAGGAAATACAGGAAATAAAAATGGCATTTAAAAATAAAAAAAGTGGTATTCTGCTTGAGGGTCAGACTCTTTATGTGCAGAGAAAGACAGTTTGGTTGTTTAAACTTCAGTCAGAAAAGGAGCCAGATTCTCAATGCAGAAATAGATGGGACTTTGTTAGGAAACTCACAATACATAAAAAGGATCATTCAAATCCTGACATAGCTGAATGCTTGGAAAAGCATATCAATGTTTCACAGCGCATAAATCTCTCTAAAGATTGTTTCCTGAAAATGTAGCCAGGTTTCATAGCCAGGACAGGCAGGATTAAAAGCCGAGTCTCCTAAGTCACACTTTGCCTCCCCATCACTTACACCTGGATGAAATGTTGGGTTCCTTTATGGATGCTTTCATTTCACTCTGCTCAGTCCTGAATGCACAAATCCAAAATGCTTCTGAACCTCTGTTATCAGAACTAGGCTCTGGAGGTTCTGCAGAGAGAAGCCAGAGGCCAGAACACGTAAACTCTGAAGATTGAACAAAAAGTTTGGTAATCCAAGATGTTCATTAATGATTTACCACTTAGTGTGGTAATTCATGCTGTTTAGGTTACATGAACACAGGTAAGTCTTGCTACACTTTGCAATGCATCAGCAACATTTTTGATTCTGTAAAATAAATAAAATCCAGGTTTAATGCCACTTCAAACATGCCAAGTAAAATGTGACATTAAGAAATACCCAGAATTGTTCTCTTTCCATATTGTTATTATTACTATTTAGAACATTAAATCTAAATTACTCTCCACAGAGGATTTAAAAACCTATTGTAAAATGTATTTCACTTCACAAGCAGAGACATAAACTGACAGAAAAGGAAAGCTTGGGATTGCAGCCCCCTGCAAACCAGCTTACTCATCCTTCATTGAAGCATTACATAACTTGAGCTGTTGCTGCAGCAACTTTCCCCAGCCCCTGAACAGAGCCACAGAGGTGCTGCCATAATACAGATAAGCAGTTTCACTGTCTTTTTACATGGAACACACATTCAGTTAAAAACCAAAGAGAGTTTGAAGGGAAATATTAATTTGTTTCAAAATTACTGGGAAATATTGATGTATGTTATGAAACATTTAATTTTCAATAGTCTTTGGTGTTAAAAGCAAAGCGAATGGCTAGATTAAGAATGTCTTTTTTTAATTACCAAAATATAAATATCAAGTAATATGGAGAGAATTGGATTGTATGAAGGTGATAGGTACAGTCCTCTGAAATCACTGTATATAAGTATCTTGTCGAATTTCCTAGAGCAAGGGTACACTTTTTCCACCACAAGAGCCTGAAAATGTACATACCTTTGAATGTTCAAACACTTGTTTAGAACCTGGTTTGGTTCCTCTTCTCAACAAAGCTCTTAGCATTGGTAAATTGTGTTTGTAAGTCTCCTGCCCAGGCCTCCATCCAAAGTCTAGCTGGAAATCCTCATGTCCCAGATTTTCAATGGTGAAATCTGTCATGGGCCTTCCTATTTGCTGGCTGCAGTCTTCTCTTAAAGTCCATGCAGATGTAGTTCACCTTGGACTCCCTCCTACCCACATTAGGTGCAGACCAAAAACATTTTCTGCATAAGAAAGACTGTAGTCATCATAATGGATATTTCAGTACCTTTTGGTGGTAACTATGATAAACATGCATTTACATGAAATTGCAATAATATTGGGACATACGTTTGTCTCAAAACTGAGATGTTTAGCAACAAAACTGATATCCTGCAATGCTGCAGCAGCTACCAGCTGCTAGCTGACACTTTGGGCCCCTCCTTGCAAGCCATGGCTTCTACTGTGGTCAAGAAGTCACAGGCACTCTCTTCCTCACCTCCTCACATCCTGTGGTCCTAAGCAGTACTCTGAATAGTTGCCCCTACAACATGTTTTAAGCAGACCTAAAATACATACCAAAAGTAACTGCTTATTCTTGCTTGATTCTTAACAATTTCTTCAGGGATCAGCATATCTGAAAGTTAGTGACAAGTAAATGCATGACTTTATTTTCAGTTTCTGTCATGTCAGCTCTGTATGGAAAATTTTCTTGTTAAAACATCCTCAGACAAGAACATGTGGTTCTTTCATTGTTTAACATTGCATTTTAATTCAACTTAGAGGAATCTGCACAGAGTTAGTAACTGCTCAGTAGGGTTTTAATCTCGGCCCTCTTTATTCAATTTTATGCAATAAAAGACTTGGTGCAGGTGGGTAATAAACCTGATGGTGAAAAACCAGATTTATTTTTCCTGTCTCATATGTCACTCATGAAGGTGACATGCTTGATGTGCGAGGTCACATGGGAATAGCACACGAGGCACCCTGTGTGTCACATGGCACAGGGAAGGCTGAGTGGCTGCTCTATTTCACAGCCAGCAATGAAAGCATCCTTTCCAAGAATGTTTGCATGTTGGGAGTTTCTTGATTGCTGTTCTGAAAAGCTGATGAGGTATGTGTTTCAATTGCTTGTCAGATGGATCCCATCCCATATTCTGAAGTTGCAGATCAGTCCAATGAAAACCTCACATATGATTACTTCTGTACAAAGCAAAATGGCTTTTAATATCCTTAGACAAGGCAGACCTGCACTGAGCCAAAGCATTCATTTTCCGGTGGAATTAGCACGTTTAAGCCTCTATTTACAGAGTCAAATACAGATTTAAAGGTGAAAAAAAGCAAGAAAAGCAAAAATGAAAAAAATCCTACTCTGTATGTATACATATTTGCCCATCTTAACACAGTCTGCAACAACTATAAATACTTTATTTTGCAGTTTATTCTTTTGTGAATGCAAATTGACAGGCTAGAATAATTATGAAATAAATTTGCTTATTGTGTGTTCCATCAGAGTACCAGTTTTAGAATTACATAAGCATTTCTATGCATTTATCAATGACTGTTTGCTTATTTAGTCAGGGAAGGAAGAAGAGGTAAAAACAAAGATTTGATAACAGGCTGATCTTTGAGTTTAATTAGGCTGGAAAGTCATATTCCAGCAAGTATGATGCACTTGATGGAAGAGAGACCTTTTCTTGAAGCCATTTGCTTCAGGATTTTAGCACTCATAACATGTTTATCCATTGATAATACTTAAACTACTTTACTGGGTAGCCAAACCTGTATGTGTGGAAAAATAAATAGGTAAATTAAAAAAAGAAACAGACAATTCCGTTATAGTGAGTATTTTCAATGTACTGATTTACAGGCATTTACTACATAAACTATCAAAGTGTCAAAAGATAAGAGGTATTTTGCTGATAGGAAATATTTTTAAATTACAAGATCACAGTGGATTAGAGGATCACAGGGGTGATTTTACTGCTTGAAAACAGATGTTAGAGGACTTTATAATGGAAGTCTGACTTTGTAAGAGGTTATCTGTATATACATTCAGTGTATAATTTAATATATGAATTTGAACATGAAATCACTCAGTAAATTTTTGACGAAGTCACATTATGCTTGTTTTTTACAATCTGTCAATGACTATAAATTATTATGAAACTAACTATGCTACTGCAGTGCTTGGGAGATATTAATTCAGTTCACATATTTTCCAGAATCTCCCACTGATACTGAGAAAAATCACTTGATTTCTCTCTTATTCAGCTCACATCTCCAAATTATCATGGAGATGCCTCTTTCTTTGTACCTCTAAAGGACCTTGTACATAGGGACTTCCAAGCAGCTACTGTAAAAAGAATTACTAATCTAAAATCTAGAATCCAACTTCACCAGTAAAAAAAAAAAACTGCAGAGACTGAATAAGTCTACTCCTGGAAGAATGAGTCACTGCTTCTTCCTGACTGCCAACAGCTCTTGCTGGGGATACACACCAACAACACACATTTTTCTCTGATGTCTGCTACAGAAATCTTCTCTAGACTCTATTCACTTGGCTGGCAACTGACTCACTGAGATCACAGAATATTTTAGGTTGGGGGGGACTTTAAAAGGTCTTCTAGTCCAGCCCCCCTACAATGAGCAAGGGCATCTTCAATTAGACTAGGTAGTGCAGACCTCTTCCCATCCTGACCTTGAATGTTTCCAGAGATGATGCATCTGCCATCCCTTGGGGCAACCTGCTCCAGTGTTTCACCACTGTCATTGTAACACCCTTCTTTCTTTTATCTAATCTAAATTGACCCTTCCTCTGTTTAAAACCATTACCCCTGGGCATATCACAACAGGCCCTACTAAAATGTTTGTTGCTGTCTTATAGGCCCCTTGAAGCACTGAAAGGCTGCATTAAGTTCTCTCCCAGACCCTTCTCTTCTCCAGGTTGAACAATCCCAGGTCTCTCACCCTTTCCTCATAGAAGAGGTCCTGTAGTCATCCCTTCATCCCTTACATGATGTTGGTGTCCTTTGTCTGGACTTGCTCTAACAGGCTGTCATCCTTCTTATGCTGGGGACCCCCAGAGCTGGATGCAGCACTGCAGGTGGGGTGTCATGAGGGCAGAGCAGACGGGCAGAATAGTTTCCCTCATCCTGCTGGCCACACTGCTTTTAATGTAGTCCAGGATATGGTTGGCCTTTTGAGTGGCAAGTGCACATTGCTGGTGTGAGGTTGCTTCTCCTACACCACTGCACCTCATCTATGCTAAGTGTAATGATAAAAATATCTCAGCCAGCGACCATGGCCAAGTGCCTTACAAATTACAGATGACTCAAAGCATTGGTGGCCTTTGACATTGTGGAGCATGCGAAATCCCTGACACAGCTGCATGACCTGGCTCGGAGAGAGAAATGCCTTAGTGTGGTTCCACTGATTTCTCACTAAGTGTTCCCAAATGGTTGCAGACGGCTTTTCCTTCTGTTAAGGGTTCCCAGATGCAATGTGTAACAGCACTCCATGCCAGTCACCTTTCCTACTCAACATCTGTGCAGATGTGTGGGAATGATTAAAATGTAGTATACAGACTGCAGTTATTAATATCAATGCTACTTTATCTTTTCTTTCAGTGTGGGAATTACAACTGCCCTCTGACACATCCAATGCTGACAACATACTGAGAGAGAGATGAAAACCAGCTGGATGAAGCTCAAGTCCAAACATATAGACATGAATTACAGGAGAAAGCCTTTGGAGAACATAATGAATCAAAGAATGAATGTAGAGGTTTCTGGGATGGATTAGAGGAGTCCAAGAAATAAAGAGGCTCATTCTGATCAGCAGCATTCCCAGAAAGATTATAAGTTTGCAGGAGTCAGACCCTGGAACTCTTCTGCCCCTTCTGTTTTTGCCACATGTACCTTGCCTCCATGATGCCACTGAGTAGAGGATGTGGCCATGTTGAGCCATTCACCTGCTTGGGAATCCTACACCATGTGTATTGATAGCACTCACGTCTGTTGGTCAACACAAATGTCCAAAAAAGATTGTCTGCCTTGGAGCAATTATCGTGATATTCATCCTTTGGGATGAAACATATTTTGTTTTCAGAGCTTAGGAATGCTGAAGTTATTCTGCGTTTCTAAACCTTTATGGGATAATAGTCACTTTTGACAATTTCCCCATTTTACCACGGATCACCACTTTTCACACAGCCCGCCATTTCCCTCACAAAGTATAAACCCAGGCAAACCCTAAAATCTCCCTCCTTCCCCATATTTCCAGGCTTTGTGTGTGCGTATATTACTCTGCAGATTGTCTCCGAGTCACTTAAGGCCGCTCAGAGGCAGGACCAGGGGCGGGCCAGTCCGGCCGCCGTCTGCGGGCTTCTGGCTCCAGGGGAACCGGCCGCCCGCCCCCGCCGGTGGGAGGAGCGCCGAGCGGCCCCGACCCGCGGGCGGCCGGGATCGCGGACGGCGCCACCGCGCCAGCGGGCAGCTGCGGCATGTCGCACCCGTCCCCTGTCGCCCGGCCCAGCAAGGCCAGCAATCCATGCGCCTTCTTCGATGTGGACATCGGGGGCGAGCGAGGTGGGGAGGGGGCGCGACGGAACCCGGGCGAGCCGCTCAGGCCGGGGCGCTGTGCGGGGCCTGGGCCGGGTTGCAGGAGCGGCGGGAGCGGCTCCGGGCCGGGCCGGGCCGCAGCGTTGAGGACGTGGGGGGACCCCGGGCTGGGCGCTGCTGCGCAGGAGGAGCAGGACGAGGAGGGGGGCGGCCCCGCCGCGAACAGGCCTCCCCGCGGGGCTCTCCCGCCAGAGCGAACAGGCCCGAGGAACATGGAGAGAAAGGCAACATGGCAGCACGTGGCCGGGGGGTGCCGGGGGTGATGCCGGGGGTGATGCCGGGGGTGGGGGCACGCCCAGCGCCCTGACCCCGCGCCGCGCGTTCCCCGGCACCCGGCGCTGCCCCTCCTGAGCTCCCCGAGCTTCCCACACGTGCGGCCGCTCGGCGCCGCCCTCCACGTGTGCGCTGTGCCCAGCGCGGCCTCGCTCGGAGCCGCCCCCGGACTCGCAGCCCTGGGCCCGCCGTGGCCGGGGACCTGCCGCAGCACGGAGAGCCTTGCCTGGCCGCCGGGCCGGCAACGGGGGCTGCGCGGGGGAAGCTCGGGGAAACTGGCAGCCCTGGTTCTCTTGGCAGCGCCAGTGCTGCCAGAGGTTATTGAAAAATCTGGGCAAACGGTCAAAATGGAAATCAGGAAACAACAGCAAGTTAGCTGGGGTACTGCTCGAAGGCGTAGGTTTAAAAAATTCACATGGATAAAGATAGGGACTGCCTAAATCTTGTCAGTATACTGCTTTTCACTTATTCATTCTATTACTCAGAAGAAAAAAAGAAGAAAGTCTGTGAGATGATTTGCCTTTTATTGACTTTCAGTTGTCTAATTTGTTTTCATTCCTGTATTAATTAGAATCAATATATTTACATTTACCTTCCGGTAGAGTGAGGTTATGGTAATTAATTGACTGTGAGGCTGATGAGAAAACAGGAGCATCAACTGATGGCGGCTGCTAGGAGTGAGAAATAGCTCTGTGAGAAGCCAGTTTGTGAAGGAATGACAATTTGGCATAGAATCAATTTATCAGCTATTACAGGATCTGTTAGCTACTCAGGTTTAATTTCCTTTAGTTAAAACATATAAAGCTTTGGATTTAACAATTGCTTGTGGTGTCTCTAATTGTAAATAGCCATTATTCATATGCATGCTAAGTACCACTGTGTCTTAGTAAAATTCAAGTTTAAGAGAGTGAGGAGTAAGGGATGTGTTCGGCATAAGCTTTTTTATGGATTAAAAGTCTCCACAAAACAGTCTTTGTATTGTATCTACTTTTGATTGAATAAACTACATATATACTAAAATGGACATAAAACAAGTGTGCGTATTAAAATTCATAATTTTGCTTTAATATATGTGTGTGTGATTTCCCACACACCTTTTTTTGGCAGAAAATGCATTTGGCATTTTCATTAGGTTTTGGCAGAATCTCTCTTTATTCCTCCTACGTTATTCTTGACAGGAGAATTCACTGTTGGTTATAACCTTGCTAAAAATCCAGTGTAACTGCCAGCAATTGCCATGGAGCAACCCCAAGATGGAAGTTGAATAGTAATCTAAATAAAAAAAAAAAAAAGCTTGAAACATTAATTAAAACATTTATTTTGACATATAATGCTCAATGCATCGCCATGCCAAGAACAAGACTTAAAAATGTCTCATTTTCTCTTTGTCATTTCAGTTGGACGTATTGTCTTTGAATTATTTGCTGATATTGTGCCTAAAACTGCTGAGAATTTCCGTGCGTTATGTACAGGAGAAAAAGGAACAGGGCCTACCACTGGAAAACCTCTCCATTATAAAGGATGCCCTTTCCATAGAAGTAAGTTCTGTGAAATCCTCCATTTTCCTGTTGGTAACAAAAGTTGTCTACCATGAATATTTGAAATAATATTAAATAATATTTCAAGTACTTGTTAAATAACTTTACTGAAGGAAAGTTTTTCACTTTTTGATCTTCCTAATGACTACATGTTCTTATCATGCACTGACAATAGTAAATTATAAATTTAATATTAATATAAATATTCAATTAATAGAAATATTCTATTAATATTGAACTAGTTTACTCTGAGTTGTAAACAGGTTGAAATGAATCTCAGGTAAAAGTTTAAATATCAAGTGATATCCACATAACTGAAAAGGAGTATTTAGGTGACACCTGGTAAATAAAAGATGGATTTTGGTTCCATTTAGGTGCTGGTGACAAGGATTGCTTTTCATCTTAGAATTGTTTTTCTTTTTTTTCCTCATGCCTTTTGTGCCTTGTTGATACATTTTGTAACTATTTTATTTTACAGTTATTAAGGAGTTTATGGTTCAGGGTGGAGACTTCTCAAACCAAAATGGCACAGGTGGAGAAAGTATATATGGGGAAAAATTTGAAGATGAAAACTTTCACTATCAGGTAGGCTGTTGAGGAACTAATCCTAATCAGTTTGTGGCGTTTCTGTGACGTTACTCCTGCTGTAGTGTCAGCACTGGCATTAACTATTTCCATATCATGATATATGTGGTAGCATATGAGGTATTCTCAACAACACTGACTGAAAAACTTACAGACCTGTCCCATGGTTAAGGTGAAGCCCTGACTGCAGCTGTACTTGCCCCCAGACAGTATTTTAGGAAAAGCAAATACAGCAATCCTCCACTAACCAGATATCAAACTCCTGTGTCAGGCTCACAGAATCACAGAGTCTGTTAGGTTGGAAAACACTTTTAGCATCAACGAGTCCAAGCCTTGACCAAACACCACCTTGTCAACTACAGTATAGCACTAAGTGCCACATACAGTCAGGTTTTGAACACCTCCAGGGATGATGATTCCACCACTTCCCTGGGCAGCCCCATCACCTTCTGTCAAGAAATTCCTCACAATGTCCAACCTTAACCTCCCCTCGTGCAACTTGAGGGCATTTCCTCTTACCTTGTTGCTGATTGCCTGGGAGAACATGACCCCCCCACCTTGCTTTCAAGGTAGTTGTAGAGAGTGATAAGGTCACCCCTGAACCTTTTTTTTCTCCAGGCTAAAAAACCTCAGCTCCTTTAGCTACTCCTCACAGGACTTAAAGGACTTAAATTTGGAGCAATAGCTAGAAATGTGACTCCAGTATTCATCATAAAGGTAGTTCCAGTTGTGTTCTCTGAAGTCTGACACTGGTGGTGCCCACAGCACTGCTGCTAACAGTGTCTGTTCCTTGCTACTGTCACAGGATCACATCCCTGAAAATGACTGTGTGTCATTACGTTTTTGTCGTTTTGGTTTGGTTGTTCTTTGAGATCTGGAGGTAATTACGAACATGATAGAAATGATCCCCATTTCTGTACTTCTCTGACTTCTCAACTCTAAAAAATGTTATCAGAGTGCCAGAGATGAGTTGAAGAACCCATATGGATCCTGTATAGAGTCTGAGAGCTTGATTCCTGTTATTTATTTGCCAAGTATGTTAGGATTTTACTGGCAGTTTAAATGTCTCTGTTATGTAGAAATTCACTGGTTCTTGCACTTAATCCAGCAGCCCTGCAGTGTTCTCACCCACTGTCTTGGAAAACAAAGAGTTGTTTCTGTTGATGTTTGAGGACACTGGAACTGTTTGTTCTTGTGCTGTTTGCATGGACTGTTGCAAATTGCAGTAAACGGCAAAACTTTTGTCAGTAGTCAGCTTATCGTCCCAGATCAGTCCCACTAGGCTTTTCTTGATGCCATTTCTCCAGCTAATGGCTCTGCTGCTGTAGAACACCCAACTTACACAACCCCAAGCACTCTTTCTATGGAATAGTTTTGCAAGCCTTGGATCTGCCAGAGAATCTGATTTTGTCGAGATTTTTTGCTTGCTTTATAAGCTTACAAAATGACAGCAGAAACCATAATGGGAAAGACATTCCATCTATCTGCAGTGTTTTTCAAAACACAGCAAGAAAATGAATGAGTGACAATAGTTTTCTTCATAGAGACTCTCATAATTTGAGACTAATATTGAGACTTGGTCCCAGATGAAATGGGGTTGTTTATAAGTGGGGAGACTGAAGGCACCAGACTGCTCTCTATAATTCTATAATTTCCAGCTTGTTCCCCCACATCTTTACAGACAAAAGGTAAAACGACAGGTATAAGGCAACACCCGAACTTACTGTTACTTTTTGTTTACAAACCATTGCTATCTAGCCTTAGCTGTAACTGGGGGGAAGGGAGGGGGAAGCTAAGATTTATAGGTCTTGGGCAGTGAAGCAGTGACAGCCTCATGGTATTTGCAAAAATCTGGTATGGGGCAACCCTTCTGTTTAACTTGTTTGCCAGCAACTAAAATGCAAAGTGTCAGATATTTGTTTTGGAGGCTGCAATCCTACCAGCTCTCTCTTGTCCTGGAACACAGGCTCCTCTGTCATTTGCCATCTCCCAGGGCGAATTTCAAGGTTAGAACAGACAAAGCCAAGATTCCAGTAGCTTTCTGTTGGCTGGGTGTGATTCTGGCTCTCAGCTGTAGAGCCTTTTCCCAGAGTTTCTAAGCCAAATCCTGACTGAAAAGATTCAGACTTATTGTGCCTTATGACCAGATGAACAGTTTAGGTAAGGAGGTCTCCCTACCACCATGGAAATCCAAACAGTGTATGGGAAAACAATTTTCAAAACAACAGGTTCTTTGAACTGGTAGAGAATGTAGGAAAAAAACAGATGGTTAACTACATCAGGCTCAGACTGTTATCTCAAACTAATCAACCGCCCATTGAGCTCTGAGATCTGTTTCTATGTCCTTGGCGTTATCATAATTTTTTGCCCCTCCTCTCCTTCCCACAGTATCAAGTTTCTTAGCAGTACCACAGCGTGAATGCTTTAGATGTGTACCAGTGTCTTGGTATAACATCCTCACTTACATTAAATGGAGTTCCTTGCACTTAATAACCAGACCAACTTGGGGAGAATAATATCTTCATGGCTGGGTTGTGCCAGTTAAACAAGACATTCACAACACATAGGAAAAACACATTTTTGCAGTACAGATGAAAACTAAATAATCTACGTGATGGGACAGAAGTCTTAGTTCAAAAAAGAAAAAAGTACTTGCAAGAAACAAGATAAACAGTATCTTCTTAAATTGGGCTGTTTAACATTTTTTTTTTAGTTTGAGGCCGAGTGGCTTAAGTGGTAAAATAATTAGATGGTTAAAAATCCCAACAGACTAAAAACTATCTCTAAAGTGAAAGTGAAAAGTGAAGTTTGGGGTTTAAAAAATCCCCAAACAAAATCACCAACCCATTAATTTTAAAGACCACAGTCCTCTAAACTCCACAGTTCTCTACCATACTTGGTGTGAGTAGCCCTTAGAAAAGTCACATGACATACCCATCTTAGCAGTGTAGCATTAAAGTTGGGTTCAGTGGTGTTTAGCCTCATTTCTTAAGGTCAGTGATCTTAAATAATTCAGTGAGGAACATCACTCTTTTCTCAGGTGATCTGCCTAGACTCAGCAGCTGTGCAGGGGATGGAGTATAGAAGCAGCAGACAGGTGTTACAGCATTAAGTCACACATGTGGCTGGGCTCGCTAGATTGGTAGGTGACAGGTAAAGACCCAGAGCTGAGCATTTGCCCTGTTCAGTCATGGTGGGTAAAATCAGTTGCCACCTGCATGTAACTGTCTGGTTTACCAAGTTGTTATGGCTGTGCTGGCTATGTTTATGATCAACCTTACAGAATCTTCCATATGGTTTTATAACATATTTCAAATGTTGATAGTGATTTTTTTTCCCCCCCAATGCAGCATGACAAACCAGGTCTGCTGAGCATGGCAAATGCAGGACCTGGTACTAATGGCTCTCAGTTCTTTATTACAACGGTGCCTACTCCTCACCTGGATGGGAAACATGTGGTGTTTGGCCAAGTGATCAAAGGAATGGGTGTAGTTAAAATACTAGAAAACGTTGAAGTAAAAGGAGAAAATCCTGCTAAGGTAAGCTAAGTGCAAAGCACTGAGGGATGATGTTTTTTATTTCATGATATGATGTATAATAATTTCTTCTAAATGCTTGGTGTAATATTTAGATCTATTAAATGTTACGTCAGTTATTTTTACTAACTGATAATTTCCATTTTTCTGCCCTTGTTACGAGGCTTTTGTTCTTGCACTGTACATTTCCCTTACACAAACCATTTATTTTTCAACACAGCTATGAGGGTGGAACACCCTTTGCCAGAACTGTAGGATGGGTGATGAAATTAAAAGGTGGAATTCACAATCCCACCTAAATGATACATAATTCTTGTAATTTTTATGTCAGAAGTCATGTTTCTGAAAAAGCAATTGGTGTGTAGGCCATAGGAGTTTGTGGGTGCTTGATGAAATAATACCTCTAGCTTAAAAAAACTTGGCAGTTGAAGAAAGAACCATCTTCTCTAATGTAGTAGAACTTCCACGTCTTGTGTTTTGCTGCACTTCAGCTTGCTGCCAGTTTCTCTTCCAGCCTCTCTGTGAAGCGTGGGTATGGTGTTTTTGGAATGCTGATCCTCTGAACGTTTTGTGTGATAAAAGCCTTTTGATGAGGATAGGCTAATGATGTGATGGGTTTCTGAAATAAATGCACCCAAACAACAGATGAAAAAGCCTTTTTGTGGAATTTCAAAAATTTCAAAGAGCACTTAGAAGTTACTGCTTTTTTAAAAATTGTCTTAATAAGCAATACTACAATTTACACTTCATTTTTTCAGTTGTGCATCATTGCCGAATGTGGAGAGCTAAAGGAAGGAGATGATTGGGGAATTACTCCCCAGGATGGATCTGGAGATGCTCATCCAGATTTTCCTGAAGATTCAGATATAGACTTGAAAGATGTACGTATTTTTCTTCTTGGATATTTTACAGATTGCAAGACTTGTAGGTAATCTGAGTTACATGGTGTCTGTGATGATGTTCATTAAGCATTTTTTCTTAAGAATGAAGTTCTGGTTAAATGGTGACATTCCATTTTAAGAAAGAGAAGGCTATATGGGGAGGGATTGTTCTCTCTTTTTTTTCAGTGCTAATCGCAGCCCATTTTTTCCCCCCAGTAACTAAAACCTCACTTTAAATTGTCACACTTATTTTCTGTTCTTGATTTCTTTTTACTTTTGTTTGTGCTGTAATGTCAAATTGCAATTACTAGAACTCCATCCTGCAGTTGACTAACTTAATGTTGTTACATTACACTACATACTTTTCAAAGTACCTGCCCTTGAAAAGACTCTGCCCCACTTATTAGAAATAAAGGATCAGCCTTTTAAAAGGTTTTTACTACATCAGAGCTAGTTCTTCTTGATTTCCAGTAGTTGTTTACTTTTTAGATTGTTCAGACTGAAGGGAGGTGTTTCGTTGGGAGTTAGGGAGCAGACTGGTGAAAGCAGTCTTTTCTGCAGGTTTTTACTTTCTCATAAAGGTGAACTAGACCAACTTTTTAAGTCAAACAGTGATTTGTGATAGGGGGAAGAAAAGGGGGCTGCATGAATAGATTCCAAATAGAGAATTAGAATAGTAGAAATCCATTTGAGCTAGAAAACAAACTCCTTGGCTGTTGAGAGCACTTCAACTTCCGAAAATGTTTTTGGGTAGCATTTGATGTGGGGCAGAATCGAAGTTGGCAGGTGTCTGTGGCCTTTAACTTAAAACTTGTTCATATAAACCAGCTACAGAGACTATGGTGACATTGGTTTCACACTGATTTTACCAAGGTTACTGATTCTAGTAGGGTAGAATAGACAGCAGTAATTATAAACTATTTATTGCCACTGGAGAAGTAACTTGAAGTGTATACGATTCTGGAAATAGAAGTGATGGATTTGATAAAGACAGGCAGTCTTTCTCCTTCCATTGATACCTTGTGTTCAGAGAGAAGGAGAATTGTGTTGATATGACTTCTAGTTAGAGAGTGTGCAGGGTCCATGTGAGTGATACTGTTTTGAGAAGCAGAAGACAGCATTTCATCAGGAATAAGACAGTCTTGGTTAAATAATTGTTAACATATCTTCTTTTCTTTGAATAATGGTCAACGCCTTTATATATAGCTCTGTGTGGGTAGCAGCATTTAGGGAAAAGTGTTGGACTGCTATGTCTTCTCTAGTATTTTCTCACCATATATACTGTAGAAAATCCACTAAGAATTTAATCTTTCAGACATTTGTGTTACATAAAGTAGAGAATATTACAGAAGTGGTTTGAAGGTAGTTTCTCTCTAAAATTAAAGAGTATTTCTAGTCTGAGATTTTATAAACCTTGAAAGAGGATGGGCCTGGGATCGTTCTGTTAAACATTAGTTAATTCACAACTTCTTTCATAAATACATTCATACTTTGTATTTCCCATCTATTTTATTAGGTTGACAAGATTGTGGCTGTAGCAGAAGACACAAAGAATATAGGAAATACTTTCTTCAAATCGCAAAATTGGGCAATGGCAGCTAAAAAGTACAGTAAAAGTTTACGGTAAGGCTCTCACTACTCAATCAGGTAGTTCCTGTAACCCAAATTAATACCACTACTAAGCAATGATCTGTGCATTTTTAAGGTGCCTGATGAAGTGCTCTTTTCTTTTTTAAATGAAGAGCCTTCTGAATCTTGAAAAGATCCAATTGATTTTTAGCTGTGTAATCAAGTAGGTCTTCTACTCATTGGTAGGTCAGAGCTATAGGCAGGAAGTATTGCTTAGAACTCACTAAATACTCTTTATAATACTCTAACTGTGCTGGTACATACCTGGAAAGAAAAGTACAGTAGTATCCAGGGTAGTTAATGGACAGCAAGGAAAGGAAATACTTTTTCCATAATTTATAAAAAGCAGTAGGTTTAGGAAATTGGTAAGTTCAAAAGATAAATGTGGCCCTTACTCATTCATTACTATTTTTTTTCTGAGGCTCCATACCATCATCCTGACTCCATGTTTAATTCAGACTTGCCTTCAAAACCATAGTCTTTCTGCTTTTGTTTCCATACTGCTCCTATCATATTTTCATGCTTTTTGCTTTAAGTATAACATCTCCTAGAAATAAAGTTATAGTTACTGACCTTTATCCTGATCTTCTTAATGATCACTGGCTAAGCAACAGTAACAATAATGAAAGAAAAAAAAAAAATCAGGCATATTTAATGCTTCAGCTAAGGTTTTAGTGGACTGGGTGTTAAATGTCATCTTTCTGAACTATAAAATGAATCCTTTAATTGCAGATATTAACCCAAGATGCAGTCTCTTGACCTGCCCTCAAAAAGCCCATCATAGAAACAGAAACCTCAAAGTAAAAGGATTTCTATGCAAACCTTTTAGAAGTTGTACATAAAAAAGGCTCGAATGGATCTTTAAGAATCTTTGTGTTGTATCTTACCCTTGCCAGGTACAATTACACCATCCCTTCAAATTAGGTGTCTTGTCACTTTTAAGCATAGCCAGTAAAGGCTCTTCCTGTTTGAGCTGCTTTGGTGCTTATTTGTCCTTGTAGGTGGAAATTGTAGTAATTTTCCTAGACTAAACAAATCTGATCTTTCCAGCTCTTCCTTATAGGCCATACTTTTACAGACATGTTCTGTTACTGTGTCTTAGAATCGAATACTTTATGTAGGATGGTGACCTTCAGCTGGCACTTGACCAGAGCTGATAGGAATATAATAGCTCTTACCAGGGAATCCCATGGCTTAGGTACAATTAATCTGGCACACCATCTGACAATGCTGACTTTTTCTTTTCACCTACAGTAACCATTATAATCTTCTATTCTTTTTCTTGTTATTGCTTCGTAGCTTTTATAAAAAATACATTTTGTATATTAGATTTTACACCTTTTTTTTTTGTAAAAAAAATGTGTTACTTTCTATTATCTCCCTTGATACTCATTTCACTGATTTCTTTGACTTGGAAGCTCTAGTCTTATTTCCAGAATGGCTGCAGTCTTTAATGTTTTGAGGTGATTTATTAATGTTATACATGTGTTCCATTTGTTTTGAACTTAATACAGATTTGTGTTACAACTCTCCTTACCTTTTTACTGTTTTCTCTTTCTTCTGGTTCTCATCTTTTGCATGATGCCCAGCAAGTGGAACAAGCCCTGGGACTGCATCTAATTTACTTTTTAAATATTGCTAATTTTTGTGTTCCAAAGGTTGTATATGAACAACAAAAAAGGGCATGCAAAAAGTGAACTTACACAGGCACTGATCTGCAAAGACTACATTAATTCATGGCATGTTTAAAATGTGAACATATGCAAGCACAGTTTTTAAATAAAACTCACAGAGGTTCTATTAAATAGACCATTGAGGAGTTAAAACTCTTGCATCCACAGCGACCTTTGCCACTGGAAATAAAAATGAGACACATTAGCACGTTGTAAATTAAGAAATTTACTTTCGAAACAGAGATGTAGCAACTGCTGTGGCTTTGTCCTGAACCAGTGCTAGTTTTGAAGTTCAGGAACAGTCATGAAGGAAGACAGTGGGAAGAAAGTGTTGTTACTAATGTTCATAAACCACACTCCTTTACAAAGTAAAGTTAGCTTTGCATTTTAGCCACAAATGCCTAAGCTAATTAAAAGATTATTGAGGGAACTCAAGAAGAGATGAAGCTTCTTATGAATGTGGAAGGTGCAGCTGTGGTGTTGATTTTTTGGCACTGATGAGGAACATGTTTTTTGAGAATAAACTGAGATAAATGCTATGTTTTCCTGCAGTAGAATAGTGGTTTTGTCTAAGGACAAAAATGTGCTAGTACAGTGGAGGACTAAGAGTTACAGAAAAACATTCTGTAGTGAACTGATTTTTTTTTTGTTAGGATGGGTTTTATGTATTTAGTTTAATAAAAATTTTTAATAGTTGAATTGAACCGATTGAATTAGAAGTAGTGTTAATAGGCAGGTTCACACATATCTGTGGAGAGATAGCTAAGGGCAGGACAAACTTGAAGTTGCAACACTAATACATGTTGTGTGTGAATCTGTTTTTCTGCAGGTATGTAGAAGCTTCTGAAGCAGTGGCAGAGGAGGCAGACAAACCCAAGTTAAAGACTGTTGCTTTGACCTGTGTTCTAAACATTGGTGCTTGCAAACTAAAACTGTCAGATTGGCAGGGAGCCATTGAGAGCTGTTCAGAGGTAAATATAATATTCAGTATCTTGGTTAAGAATTGGCCTGTATAGACACAAGACTACAGAGCTTTTTTAAAGAGTCTTCTGACAAGCTTATGATTTCAAAGTAAACAAGTAGAAGTCATGGTGAAGTTAGTACTAACTTTCCAATATGTGACTTTTAAAAAAGATTTTGAGATTGAAATGAATCATTAGAAACAAACGAGGGCTGTTGCTTACTGCCAGGAAAAATGCACATCATTGTCAGTTTGGTTTACTGAGCTACTTCTTATATTACATAGAGTTAAACTGTATTCAGTATTTAGTTTTCCTCTTCAGAAAGACGAATACTTTTCTCTGGAAGATGAGTATGAGCAAAATGTTTTACTTGCTTCTAGATTTGATGGCTCTGTATTTTATTCATGGCAGGGACATTCTAAGTAAGTAACTAACCTTTCAGGTAGGCTTAGTAGTGAGATAAAACGACTGAATAGGAAGAAAGAAACGAGGTAATGATAAATCTGGAAAAAAAGAAAACTAGTAGAATTAAAGAAAAAGTAACCATGACATGTGCCTAGTGCAAATTTAGTAACTTTGAGGAAACTTATAAGTAATTCAGTAAAACTAGTATTTTGAAGGAAACAGAGGAAAGAATGCTGTTATCTGTTAGCAAAGGATCCTGAGCAGCATCTCCTAGGGCTTTGTGCTGAAAGCAGGAGTCTCAGCTAATCCATCTGTGAAGTCATTAGAAAGCTGGCTTGCTTTCTAGCCTGCTGGTGGTGGAAAACCTTCATAAACCCATATTCAGAAAGGACAAATAGGGAAAGAGGAAAGAAGAAAACAGGAAAAATGTGTAATGATATCTGTCACCTAGAAAATGGTAAAAACTGAAACAAGAGTGTTACAGGTAGAAATTACTACAACTAATAATACTTACCATTGTGGGAAGAAAATCACACTTCCTTTTTTTAAGATTAAAAAATTGTTAGATAAAGGCAACTCCATAGCTGTAATAGACTTCTGTAAGGTATTTAGCTTATGTCTCATAACTGTCAGTGCTTTAATCAAAAAACCTAAAATCAGCTAATGAAGTTCTAGGTAATTGTTAATGAGAAACTATACACTTTCACTTTTATGATTTCACAAGGCCAAAAGCAATTTAAATTAACAATCTGGAATACATGCTTTGTTTGTTGTAAATAATGAATTATGAACAGCTGAACCTGTTCAAACAAACCTTGCATTGAAATAGCTGTAAGCACAATGGGCAAGGTAAAACCAAAGAATGCTACCTCTGTGTACAATCCAGACAGCTAATTCTGAGCACAGAAGAGGCTGAAGGCTTTGTAGTAGATGGATCAAGAGGAGCAACCACAGTAATACTTCCTTTCTATTAACAGCCAATACCCAAGTAATTAAAAAAAAATAAGAACGAGTTGTCTATTAATGATGTAAAGTTAATAAATTAAATTAATAAAGCAACACATTGCTGTGACATTGCATTTCCTCTAAACACTGAGAAATTATATTCTTAAAAATAATAAAGACACACTATAGAACTAACTGCAATAAAAATGTGATTTTCACAGGCAAGATAAGGTGACCAGATTATTTGAGGTATTCTGAAAAAATAATCGAAGTAATTAAATAGTGGAACAATCTCTTTGTCCAGCCACTGTATTTCCTATTTTGATATTGTCATATTAGAGCTGGACTATACACATTATTGAAAACATTCAGCTCAAAAAAAGGCTTAATGACTGGAACTTGGCAAAGTTCCTAAAGCATGATGAGATGGATTGCTTGCATGTATCTTTCTAGCCACAGTGAAAAAAAAATCTTTACAGGAAATCTCTGTGTTTTATTTATGATGCCTTTTGAGGAGGTTTTGGTGCGAAGGAAGGAACTGCAATAGAGAGTTGCCCTGTGAGACTCAAGGTTAGGATAATTTGAACTGCAGCAATTCCTCAGCCTTGACAGCTATCTATATATATATATATACACACACATACACAGCTGTTCCATTTGGGCTTCGTGTATGCTCATCCTTCACAAAAGACCACTTTTGGTGCAGTGGTACTGAAGCTGATTACTTGCTATTCAACGTGCTGCATTATAGCATTCCTTTTTACACAGTTAATGTTTTGACAGCTTACCCTCAAACCAACTGTGAAGATTGTCTGCTGGTGTGAATTGTGCCATTTGTGGAGATGGGAGGCTGTGAAGTATAAGAAATGTTAATGTGACAATTTTATTAAATTTACAGGCTCTTAAAATAGATCCAGCAAATACTAAAGCTCTCTACAGACGGGCTCAAGGATGGCAGGGAATAAAAGATCTTGATCAAGCACTGGTAAGGATAATTTTTTTTTAAATTTAAATTTAAAATTCCGTCAGATCATTAATTTATATTATTCTTTTCTTTAAGGCTGATCTTAAAAAGGCTCATGAAATAGCTCCTGAAGATAAAGGTAAAATAAGCTGTCTCTTTTAAAATTCACTTCAGAATTTAACAAAGTATCCAGTGTAGTATTCAGTTGGAATTCATACTAGTGTGATGCCTAAAATACTAGCTTCTTAAACACTGATGTTCTGAGGCCAGAACCCACTGAGGTGGAAAACCTGATTTTTATACAGCAGTGATGCTTCTGTTGCACTGGAAAACCTTCTTATATAGGTCAGCAGCATTCCTCTTGAACTATGTCTGTATCTCACAGGGCTCTTACTAGCTTAATTTCCTGCTCTAGTTGGGTGAGAATTTTAGCTCCTAAGTCCTGTGTTAGCACCAATACCATGCTTGCTACACACTCCTCTATGTGGTTACCTTACCAGTTGAGACAAAGCAAGGGACAAGGCTTTTGCTGCTAGTATGTGACCTAAACAAAGATTAAATGCAGTTTTATGAAATGACATAGGTAAGTTAATCTGGTGTTAACCTATGAGGAGACCTCATGTAAAGGGATTACTGTAACCCTGTCATTTTCTTTCTTGAGCAGCTATCCAGACGGAAACACTCAAAATCAAGCAGAAGATAAAAGCCCAAAAGGAGAAAGAGAAGGCAGCTTATGCTAAAATGTTTGCTTGATTTTTTTTCCCTAAACATTTAAATCTATGCACTAACTCATGCAAAAAGATAAATGGAGCTGCTTCTTTCGTTTGCCCTCTGCTGCATTTTTCAGTGTTTACAACACAAAAGTCTAATAATAAAGACAAACTGTTCAAAGGTGATGTGGTTTTCTCTTTTTTAAGCTGTAGTAACTTGTGTTTTGCAAATCATGTATTTTTCTAATGTGTAAAGCAAGGTGGTTGTTTTCACAGCTTAACAGTACTTCTAAGCAGCTTGGCTTCACACAAAGAGAATGTAGGCATTTTCATAGTTCCTATTAGAGCAGGTCTAATAAAAATGCTGGTAGACATAGAATGAAGATGCAAGTATCATGTGTTTTTTAGAACCACTTTACAATAGGTATTACCTACTATTGGCATCAGGGGAAAAAAGACAACCAAAACTGTAAACTTGATGTAAAATTTAACACTTTCAGGCAATCACAATTTTCTAGACTGATTTATTTCCCTGACTGCCAGGTATGATTACATGTAAATCACTCCACCTAAAGAGACAAAATACTTTTTAAAAGGTGGGTACTAAATTATTCCACCATACCCACAATTCTGGATATGGCTCCTGTTATCACTGAACTTCAGCAGTAAATCAAAGATCCAAAGCTTCTCTGTCAGTCCCAATAAGAACTTTTGCCTGCCATACAGCTCCTGTAAAGAAGTCCTATTTAAATAAGGCTAGGGTTTAACCAGAAGGCACCAACTTTCCATTTAATGCAACAGTCATATGTAAAATTCAGAATGGCACATTAGTCTCAAACTCTTTTAACATTCAAGTCAGTGCTGTACATTAATTATGCTGCAGTATGAAATACTCCAACATATTTGTTGGTGATCAGAAGTCACTGAATAGATCTCCTGTTAGTTTACATTCCATTATAAGCTGGCCCTCCTCCACCTTCAGGTACTACCCAGTTAATGTTCTGACTTGGGTCTTTAATATCGCATGTTTTGCAGTGGACACAGTTCTGAGCATTTATTTGCAGCCTTGATCCTTCTCCTGTTTCCAGAGGAACATACTCATAGACTCCTGCAAAGACAAGAAGGGAGCTATCATTTCGCTGAACAGCTTTCCCCTGCATGTATACTCTACTTACCAGCAAGTGTAATGAGGGAAGTGTATTACTAATGTGACTTAATTACCTTCTAACATGTTTAACAGTAACTTCATCACAAAAGTAACATATTTTAAGACCTGCAGCTGAACCCCCTTCTGGGAGGAAAATTGGGATAGAATCTTGAAATAAGTAAGAGGCCAGGTGGACACTTCCTGAAGTACTCAGTCTTTCATCTTGCAGAAACAGCTGACACACACATTTTTGTTACCTACCTGCTGGACAAAATCTTTGCTCCGGTCCATCGAATACAGCCAGATTCCTGCTCACAGGGACGCTGTCATCTTTGAGAGTTAAATGAGCAGGCTGGTCATGTTCATGGTTTGTACCACTTAAAGCCACGGATGATAGGAGATCAAAACTGATTTTTCCATCAGGCTTTGGGTATTCAATAGGAGTGCAGTCTTTGGCTGGCTTGAGCTGAGCAAAATCTGGTCCTAAATATATGTTTAATAAATTTCAATACAGAATTATTGTAATTTGCAGTTACTCAAGAACAGTTTAACAGCCGTTTTAACTTCCCTTGTCATCAGAATGAAGTCTTCATAAAAGGTAGCCTTATTCACAAGACAAAAACCTTTATCAAGTTATACTAAGCAGTGTTTTAATGTGTTAATTTACATTGTGTAGTAGCTAATACAACAGTCTGCTGCAATACTTTAGCATCCATTTATTTTCTACACTTCAAGGCCTCACCACTGGACCAGATGTGCACTAGCTGAAACTAAGACCAGAAAAGACTGACATACAATTTAGAATCTTTTTCCAGTGATAATGAAATTACCTGGATGTTTTAATGTCCATGGTTCCATTCCTCTCAGTAGCCAATAAAATATGCCTGTATATATCATTCCTCCATACACACCAAGCACGCTATGGCAGGATGGTCGGATGTTTCTCACTGCATACAGCTCTTTCCAGACCCAGGACTTTTTCAGGTTCTCTTCATATTCTTGCACATCAAGTCCTAAGGCAATACATTATTTGTTAGGTACCTACAGTACATCAAGACTATCCTTGAAATAAAAAAAATAAACACTGTAACTGCTAGCAATGAAATCAGCAAAATGAGAATTTCAGAATTGTAAGCTAGGAATATACTAGACAATGTTTCAGCCTCTTGAATCGAGACCTTTTTTGTCAACAGATACATACTGCTCCTTTGTAGCTTCTATTAAATTAGTCACAAGCAGCATTAAATTGCCTCAAACCCCAGCAAAATATAATCAGACAGGTGGCTACATTGGCACCTCTGTGGGAAAGCAGCTCCTCACTCATAGAATCTGAGTGCCGACCAGGACAGGCTACCTGTGATCCAAAGCCAGATTTGCAATTCTAATGTCAAGTTCAAAAGTTTTTTCCAAAGAAGTTTTGCAACCAAAGTCCCATTCCAGTAACTATGGCTATGGCCCAATGGATAATGCCACTGCTAGATAATTTCTTCCTGTGTAATCAGCAAATTCATGGGATATATTTGACTGCAAACTTTTGATTGAAACTCTTGATTGTATTCTTTACAAATACTAGAACATTTCACACTTGACACATCTACCACTAGTTAAAGTCAAGTAATTATCTTAAAAATAATGTTTCTTCAAATGAAAATTATTTGAGTTTTCACTTCACCATTCTCCATTACTACTGTATAGGAATAAATGTTCTAAATAATCAGTTTTCAGCCCTGTCTACATATGAAACATGCTTTAGTCTCTATTTCCCATAAAGCCCATTATCCCTGCAAAGAGAAGAAAGTGGGTTGTAGTAGTCCAGTCTTGATAAAACTGGAAAACAGCATATAAAACCTGTCCATAATCAAACAAGAGTGGCACACTACCCACCAACAGTGTTTATAGTTTCAGATGGATTCTAACCATTTTAGCATGTCTAGTTGAAGTTTTAATTGTTCAGCACATCTTCTGTAGATGGTGCATTTCAGCTGAATGAGAGCTCATTAGGCCTGAATCTACCAGTACAGGGAGATTTCTAAAATAATCATCATGTGGCAGCTGGCTATAGTGTCTTATCTCCAGAGTTACTGAAATTCTAATTTTCTCTCTCTCTCTCCCCAGACTTTATTAACAGATTTAAGGGAACGACTAAGGCTTAAACAACACTACAAGGTGGTCAGGACCAGGTGACTACTACAGTGTACTTGTATTATGTATAAAATAAAATACACGGAGTCTCAAACGGAGACAACTAAAAGATTAAAAGACAGAAGAAAGGACTGAACAGAAAGAGCATCCTAACAGAGCACATTTGAAAAATCTCATGCTGTTTTGCTTACATTTAGTCTATTCCTTTTTTTTTTTTCCTGTTTTGGCAGGCTTTCAGTAACACTTTCTGCATCATAAAGCACTACTTTTTATTGTGTTTGTAGGAATGAAACTATTCTTATTTACTTATACAGGAAGCATAAGCTTACTTTTCAGATGGTCATTAGAGCTTCTACAAGTTGGATCAATATTCATGAATATCTGAGCAAATATTAATTTATTTCTTAAATCACTTGACATTACCAATAGTAAATAAACAATAAAATATATTTTAAACACACCCATTCCATGATTTATTCACATTTCCAACTAATTCATTCATTCACATTAATTACTGCTGTTAATTGGTAGTGGTTCTAACTGACCACGAGGTAATTACAACTCAAAGTACAGTGATCTTACCTATTGTCTTTGATTGGAGATTTTCATTGATTAATTGACTAAAAATGGCTTCTGAAGCCAACATGCCACTTTTCATTGCAGTATGTGTTCCTTTGATCTTGGGAACATTCAAGAGACCAGGACTGCAACCAATTAATAATCCACCTGGGAAGGTGAGTTTGGGTATTGACTGAAGAGAAAACAGAAAGAAAGGTGGTTGTTTTGTTCTTGTTTGTTAAAGTGAAAATAACACTTTGGAAATTAAACTGGCATAAGGCTTGAGTGTCCTTTCCATTTCAGACTTGGTGTGTGCATATAGGAGCGCAGACACTGTACTTGTACTGAGGATGAAAGTGACAACATTTTCATTATATCCTCTCTCCAGCTGCCTTATCTGCAGCAAAATTTTAGTAGTGTCACCCAGTGATATAGTTTTCCTCCTTCAACCTCAAGTGAATACTTTAAAATTAAAAAAACATTTGTTTCCCTGATTTCCACACAGTAAGTTGTACTCATCTCATTGCTTTTTTCCACAAATCTTGTTCTGTGAAACCACACAATGCTATCATGCCTGTCCCCCTCCTCCTTATTTTAGAAGTTGCTCACAGCCAACAAATATATATATATTTTGGTGCAAAATCACCAGCTTACTCCCATTCTATAAGCATAATGTCATAGAGTATGGTCAACTCACAAACCTAAGACAGCCAAGATAATTTACAAATATCAAGTCAATAGTATGAATATACTATGTTATACACCTACATTAACTAAGCAATACCTCAACTATCAAGGTGATTTTAGACCGAGAACAGCTTCAAAATGCAGACTGACTGCAGAACTTCGAGCAGAAAGCTCTGATCAAAACCTAAGTCACAAACTGCCGAAGGTAAGTTCTGAACACACCCTTCCTCCATAAGTCTTTAGTACTGAGCAGCATGTCTTCATCTAGCATCCTGCTTTTATTAAAATTGTATGAAAGAATTCATTTTGCAGTAACCTAAATACTAAACAAGTAGTTGAATTTAATGAAAAATGTCCAAAAAGTATATATCCTTTAGAATTTAAGATAACCCAAACCAAAAGTTTTGTTTCCTCTGCTTGTTCCTCTGCTACGACTTTACGAGTCACCAAGGACTGCTTACTTTTGCATAGTCATATAGAAATCACTAAAAAAAGTTGTATTACACAGCATTTAATCTGTGTTTTGTGCAATTTGTTTTGTCAGAGACGTAGTGATTTGGCTCATAGGAAAGATAATTCAGGCTGAAAACACAACTACAACTTACTTCTCTAGGACAAGAAGTTTTAAGTTCAGCTAAATAACACTATTTCAAAAGGATTAGGTATAAAGGATATCCTCTCTTTTCACAGAAAACAGCCATTCTGTGTTATCTATTAGGATTCAATGGTGCAGTACTGACATAAGCATAGAAAGACTTCTTGACTGACTCTCTGAATTACATAGAAAGATGGTGATAAGTGCTTTTCTTCTGCAACCACTGTTTCATGTAATATGAACATAGGGACCCAATATACTGCTAAATAAATGAGATTAAAGATGAGTCATGTAACACAAAAGGTAGCACATACTGCAGCGTTGGTAGTAATTCTCATTATCAGTACTAAGGCACTTGGTGCCTGATTTCACAGTCAGTTGAAGAAACATCATGCCCCCGAGATGCAGACACAAAACAAGACTGATATAGAGAAGGGGAGACACCTGCTCCCTGCAGAGTCTTTCCTGCCAGCAGACAGGAAACCTCATGTTCTTCCTCCCTTTAGCTCAGATCAGGACTTAAACTTAAATGGGTTGTCCGTGATGCCTTGGGTTTCAGCTTTTATATTTTTCAGAATCTCTGCTGCTTGATGTGTAACTCTGAAACTTCATATTAGATGTTAGCAAGTTCTCTTCACAGGGTAGTTAGACAAAATAATCCCCTCCTAGCTAGAGAATCAAGGACAACCAGTACCCAAAAAGCACAAACAATGGCGAGGGAAAGGGGGCAAGCTAGGGGGCTGAGACTTCATAGCCTGGGGTTGTGGTTGGACAAGTGACCCAAATATGTAGATGAATCAAAACTTACAAAAGTGTAAAAACTCATGACCGGGTTCCATCTTAGATCTGACTTGGGTGTAGCCCTGGCCATGCTCTTGCACTGCCCAAAGTGTATCCTTTGAATTTTGCTCTGTCTAGTCTCTGTTCCAGGTCAGCCTTTCCAGGCATCAGTTCTGGCACCCAGAACTGGTATAAAGGTTTCTCCCCCTGATACTCATAGTATACATTGCTCAACAACTGCAACATCTTTTTTTCCCCACAAAACTCTTAACCCTTTAAAAAGTTTTTGATAAAACAGAGACAAAGTAGAGGATGCATGGGAATTTAAATGCTTTGTTTTGCAATTTTAATAAATATAAGAAATAGTAGCTACAGAGATTAGGTTACTAAATTCTGATCCTTCCTTCCACATATGTTAAAAAACACGTGCACTCTCTCTCCCCCCCTTCGCTCTGTGCTCAAGACTGAAGATCATGGTCATAAGGTTATCTATAACAAAAAAGCTGAGGATGATGGTAACTCTATACACCATTTGATGCAATTCTGTTACCAAAATCAAAAACTGGAGCTACAGAATGACGTACATAAGAAAATAGGCCTGGACTACAGTGATACAAATGAGTCGAACAGTTATTAATCAAAGCAACACATGCAAAAGACGAACTAATCTTAAAACTCTTCCTAAGTTAATCAACAATAAAGCTTTTTATTACTGAAGCCATGTATTAAAAAAAGTCTTTTAAAAGAGTGACTTCATAATCACCTAGATAAATCTATCTACAGGAAAAAAAAAAACCACAACCAAAAAAACCAACAAAGCAAAACATGCTTTCATATTAGGAACAATGCAAAGTAAGGACATATTGGTTTAAATCCAGCAAAGATGTCCAACGATGAGGCAGAGATGTGCAAGATCTGTAATTCTATTGTGTAACTTAACACAATGCCTGTAAGTGACTTAAAAAATACTGTGTTCTTTCAGCTATAGGTTTTGAGTATAAGGAGGGTGCAACCAAAGTCACAATCTGGCTAGTTCACCAAAGCCAGAAATTCAATGACTATGTGTGATAGAGAAACCAGTGCACAGGGTGGAAAAAGAAGCCCATCTTGCATAAAAGTCTAGATTAAAACATCTTGGTATTTTGCATTGTATCTGTGTTAATAATGGAGTGGCAACTGTTTTTGAAATAAGCCAGTAACACAGCTGTGTTACAATGTGATATGACACATTTCCACTGCAGAACAGACAAAATCAACACTGAGATTGATTAAATGTGCAGCAGGGGTGTAATCAAGAAGTTGCTTCCTGAACCCACATGACTCACTGCCAGGAATGCACACTGGGGTCAAGCCTAATTCCACATGACTGACAAGAGTGACGCTGTGATGAAATTCTGCTTGTATTACAAAAAGTGCGTGAAGACAGATTTATACTAAGAAGAGGTTCAAAAAGGAAAGGCAAAGTAGTCAGAGGGCAGAGTGGCATGTCGCACACACAGGCTGCAGATCATGAACACTCAAGCTAGTTTTAAGGTCCAAACTGAAAGGAGCATCTGGAAGATGGATCTGGGAGTACAGAACATACTGCCATACCCCGTGTTTCAAGATGAGAAGCTAATAGGTTGAAAGTACTTTAAAACTGGTAAGTATAAACTCCAGACCAATTTTTTGCAAGCTTTTCCAGCCCTTTCAACTGACGTAAAGTCTTGATGAATACATTCAAAATTTTACCTTTTACACTACTTAAGTTAACAAAATGAACGAAGTATTCCACCTCCCAAGAAAGCACAAATTCAAAGTTGTGCATGAAAGAAACTCAACGTATTTGTACTTGAAGAAGTCAAGATTTACCTGCCAAATAACATTACGATTTCAGCACTATCTGCAACTTAAGGCTCAAGCACTGAAAAGAGTTTCTTTCGCTGGAATATACAAGTAATTTGGAAGACTCCACAGGAAGAGATCAGTGGTACTACCCTGTCTTCTCGAAGATTCCAGGCAAAACAAAAGACTGCGGCATCTTTGCTGCTGAACATACTTGACTGCAATATAAACTACATTTCAGTGGCTGCTAATGGCTTGGACAAGCACTTCTGGGTAAAAAAATCCACGGATGTCTGGGCTCAGAGAATGTTTGTGAATGGAATTACATCCAGTTGGCAGCCAGTCACTAGTGGGGTTCCCCAGGGCTCAGTACTGGGGCCAGACCTGGTTAATATCTTTATCACTAAGCTGGACAAGGGGATTGAGTGCACCCTCAGTTTGCAGGGAGCACAAAACTGTGTGGGAATGTTGATCTGCTGCAGAGGGATTTGGACAGGATGAGTCTATGGACCAAGGCTGATTATACTGACATCCAGTAAGACAAGTGCTGTGTCCTGTCCTTGGGTTACAACAGCCCCATGCAGTGCCTTAGGCTTGGGGCAGTGACTGGATAACTGCCCAGTAAAAGGAACATGGGAAGTCTTGCCAGCTGAACATGAGCCAGCATGTGCCCAGGTGGCCAAGAAGGCCAATGGCATCCTGGCTTGGATCACAAATAGTGTGGCCAGCACGACCAGGGCATAGTAGTCAGCACTGGTAATGTTCTGTCTTGAATTCTTTGTCCAGTTTTGGGCCCCTCACAAGACACTGAAGTGCTGGAGTGTGTCCAGAGAAGGGCAACAGAGTTCACGAAGGGCCTGGAGCTGAGGTCTTATGAGGAACAGCTGAGGGAGCTGGTGTTATTCAGCCTGGACTAAAGGAGGCTCAGAGGGGGCCTTATTGTTCTCTACGACCACCTGAAAGAAGGGTGCACTGAGGTGAGGGTCAGTCTCCCAAGTAACAAGTGACAGAAGAAAGGGGCTCAAGTTGTGCCAGAGGAGGTTTAGAATGCATATTAGGAAAAATATCTTGACAGGAAGGGTTGTCAAGTGGTTGAGTTGCCATTCCTGGATAAGACACATAGATGAGGCACTTAGGGACATGGTTTAGTGGTGGACTTGGTAGTGATGGACTAGTTATTGGACTCAATGATGTAAATGGTCTTTTCCAATCTAAATGTTTCTATGATTCTGTATTTAATTTAGAAAGTAAAGTGAATTTGTCAGAAGATTTTCAGTATGACAGCATAAGTCTTACAAATCTCAGCAGCCAGCACCCAGCAAGACAAGAAGGTTTATCTGTCCAGCAAAACATTTGGTACAGCATGCAACTCAAATTTATAGCACTAAATAAATGGCTATAGAAAACTCAAAGATAAAAACTTCGTGAAAAAAATTACCTGAATACCACCTTCATTTAATGCTCTGGCACCATAGGCAATCCTTGTTCCACCCTCCAAAGTAGGCTGTACACTAGGATGGTGCTTCCACCTCTGAAATTCTCTAAATGGATTCAAATAGGGATTTTGATAATCTAAACCAACCTTAAAAAAAGAAAAAGGGCACATTAATAAAAATAAGGTAAGAAATTCCAACAAAAAAATTGAAATGAAAATAATTGCATATTATCACATCAAGTCTTTAAATCTATTTTATACTAAAGCAACCTCAGGATCTTTCTACTTTAACTACTGCCAAAATTACATTCTATTAATGGTACAGCAGAAGCAAATCTGAAAATTTGCTCTTACAAGTCTGCCCTTATCCCCACCTGAAATACAGAAAATATTTAATTGCATTGTAACCTTTCAGCTGTCTTTGGTATTAAAAGGATTAAGCATGATTCAATGGGTGGGAAAAGCAACAAAACTTGTTTTAAATTTCTATTTCATACCTCTGCCCTAAAAAAGCTGAAAAAAGTGGTAAACAATTATTTTTGATTGTTATGTCCTTGTGTTCTCATACTTTAAACAGTTCTTCAAATTGTTTAGTAGTCAATTATAATTTCGAATTAGGTGAGCCATTGTAATAAAGCACAAGGGAGCAATGATGAAAGCAGAAAATGGGGTAAAAAAGATTGCCAGTGGACTGGAGGCCAAGGATTCTTATGCATTTGAGAATTTGCCCAAATATATACTCTGCATTTCCCATTTTTAAGATAGTCTTAAAAAGAATTCTCTTGCTGATTTTTTCTCTTGAGAAAAGGATTATTTCTGGTTCATGTGAGCTTTATTGGACATAAGTAACAAAATACATAATGAGTCAGCAGCAACCAAGTCTTTGGTATCTGTGGCAGCTCACTGCTTTTAGAGCAGTGTTGCATTTGTGTTGTTGACAAGACAAAATTAACAAACAAGTTTCAAAATAAGGGTAAAATAACCCTACTACAGGAATAATCTCAGACTGAAATAGGTATAAAGTTCAAAGGAAAAAAGTGATTGTATGTTCACACTGAAGTTGATTTTCTTTCCTCTGTGGAAAAAATATGAACATTACTGATTACCTACCATTCTCTGTGATAATCAGAGCTCTCAGCCCATCTAAAATCAAACAGAATTTTAATATCTACTGTATGTACATATTAATTCCAGTATTGGAAATCTGTACAAAACATGTATGTGTGTTTGAGGAAGCTAACAAGTTTTTTTTAATGCTTCTTACAAAACAGTTAGACCAAAATAGTGTTTTTCCACATATTCTATAAGCCTTCTGAAATCTAGGAGACAGAAGTGTCAGCTCAGTCTCATGCTGCTGAAAGTCCAATTTGTATGCTTGACTCTTACAACATCTGCATTGAAGCACGTGCACAGGGTAAATAGTGAATTTTTCATTTTGAACTGTAGAAAATATATCCAATCCTTGCTCCTCACATCACTTGGCTGCCAGAATGACACCAGACTATCTCTAGTGATCTCACTGCTTCTGATAAAGTGGCAATACGCAGGAAGAACCTGCCTGCCCAATTCAGAAAGGCAGTTGCTAAAGAAGGCAATGCCAACAGGGGTGGAGAATACCAAAAACAAAGTGAAGAGCTCAGAAATTAAAGGGACATTGCACTGCAGTGCTTCCACTTTATATGCTTCTCTCAAAAAGTGGAGTTACACATAAGGTTGACATATGAATTAGGAAATGGAACTGTACAAAGTGCATGTGATGTAGATTTCCTAACTTACGAGAATTTTTTGAGCACAGTTTTGATTAGTCATCTGGTTTTGCCATTACCAAAATCTGTTTGGTTTGCAAAGAAATTATTCATAAGTTTTCTAATTGGTGTCCATTAAAGACACTGGATTAATGACATATTAATATGACAAATTAGCTTTTCCTAGTATGGGCATAAGCACACTTAAGATTGAGAAAGGACTAAATTTGCTATGTTCCTATTCTTGCATTTACATTTTCTCAGTAAAACTGAGAAAAGAAACTGCATAAAATGAAGACCAAACAACAAGCAAGAATGAAAAAACTAACTTCACTTACCACAAATCCAAGAGCAACTAAAGGCTCACGCTCATTTAAGTGATAAAGAAAGGAGCCTCCATATGTATGTCTGTCTAAAGGCCAGCCTACAGTATGTTCCACTCTTCCTGGTTTCCATTTCTTTTCATCAATAGTCCATAACTGAAATGAAGATGACCAAAAAATTACTTCAGATTGCAAAGTAATGGCTTTTCAATAAAATATTAAAAGACACACAATTACATATAGGACAAATTTAATTTGCTCTTATGAGAAATGCAAAAATTCATACAGCAAAATACCAACTGTTCAACATAGCTTTTTGCATTACCATTTAAGATTTTCCCAATACCCCTCTCTCTTTAAATGTTGTGTATCAGAAACTGTGACTGAGACTCCAGTACTACACCCAAAATTTTCATTCAACCACCAGATTCTTAATGTTAGTGACTTTGACAGATACTTCTGCCACAGAATGAAATGCTTACGTTGACTTTTTTCTTTAAAGTATTATTTTTTCATACAATTCTATGAATTATCTTGTGACTTTTTCAAGGTCAGGACAAAGCAATATGCCTGAGTTGATCTAAATATTTTCTGTCAAGCAAATTGTCTCATCTCTGCTGTCTCCTACACATTTACAGTGCTCCACTGACCCATGATGAACTCAGAGAAGCATTTTCATGTTTTCAAGAGCGAGTCCATTTTCTGCTCATTTCACAAAACATCTTTGCACCATGGAGGCACATGCCAAGCACAGTCTAATGACAGGAGGGCAGTTGAGCACCATAAGATCAGCTCAAGCATGGAAGGCACATCTACAATAAGGTTCCAGTTTAGATTAAAGAACATGTTTTTGAGCGGGACTTCTGATTCCTCCCACTTACTGTGCTTTGACTCACATCATACAGCAGCCATGTAAGGCATGAACTGGATTCCTTCAATGTGAAATTAAAAGACAGGGTCCTAAAAGTCCATTTAAAGCATTCCAGTCATGAAAGGGCACTCAGTCTATAGGACTAGATCACAGCTAGTCCAAAGTAAAAATAAACCTGAGGCGTGCAAAGTACGGATATCAGCTCATCAGCACCAACTACTTCAGATCCACTCCTACTGGACTGCACCACTTGCTAAAGCAGACGCAGTCTCATCTGGAAGCAAGGGAACTCTAAAGGAAAACCCTTCTTTAATGACAATTTCAGTATTAGACACTGTAACTAAGATTATGTCATATTTACAAAGTAGTTATTCTCTACACAAGTGCAAACTAATAATTTAACAAATATTTTGTAGCTGTAAGCACATACTAAAGTACTAAAAAATGTATTATAGTCAAAACTCTGAACATATTCTAAAATAATGCAGCTCGTTTCATGAGTGATATTTCCTGAATATAGAATATTTTTAAAAAGAAACCTCATTTCTATCCCAATTTAATATGCCCAATGAAGGGAGGTAAAGGCTCATCCAGTAGGTGCTTCAGAGACCACGACTCATCTGAAACAGCTCTCCTCTCTCTTTCACTAACATACAGAAAGCCCATAGAAAGTATTTTCTTCCTTCCTCATATATTAAATCCCCCCAAAATCAGGCAGCACAAATCCCTCTCTCATTTAGTAGAAGTACAGAAAACAGATTTCACAAACGACTTTAATTTGAAAATTAACAGAACAGATTCACAGGTACTGCTAGCTGTAACAGACACAAGAGAAGCAGCAGCTGAAATGAACAGTCATGACATTCAGGGAGCATCTGCTCCGATCAGCTTCAGAATAGCAAAGATTCTGAAGTCTGAAAGTGTAACTCAAATTCTTTAATTCTTATGTTTTAAACAAATTAGCTAGAAAGCAAACAGAATCTACCATTAAGTCTTATGGTATTTTCTTTAATTGTTAAAATTACACAAGCGATACCTCTTTCAATCCAATGCCATAGCTCTGGGGTTGACAATTCTCCCTTAGATTGTATCTTTTGTATAACTGTTTCGCTAGATGTCCATGACAACCTTCAGCAAAGACTGTGACTTTAGCATGGAGTTCCAAGCCTCTTTCAAAGGTAGCCTGCAAGAGTACAGCATTTCCTCAGCAGTTAGGTCTGTGCAACACCAAACTCACAGCAAGAAAATGGAGAGTAAAAAAGTGATTTTACTACTTGGTAATACAGCTCAGAACTTACAAACCATTGCAAATTATGTTTCTAGTTCATCTGTTCAGATTCTAGTAAAGCAGCCCAACAGTTACTTGCTATTTGTCATTGACAAGAAAATCTTTCCAGATCAGGGGGCACTTACATCAAATCTGCTCATTCACAAGGTGCAAAGGAACTCTGACAAACAAAGAATCTTCACCTGTAACCTCACACTTTAATTTTTACTCATGAAGTCACATTACAGTAACACGTTGTGTGTATGCGCTCCAACACACATGACACAGAATAAGACAGAACTACCATATCTGAAAAACCTGAATCACCCCTGCTCCCAAAAGGACCCACTACTTCAGAATGATGACATTCCTCCAATCTGGCATGTTAAAACATACAGTAAAGTTTAACTAAATAAAATACAACTATAAAAAAAAATTCTCATTAAAAATTCCAACAATGAGATTGAGGGGAACTGCCATACTGCTGTATGAGTACATCACCTGCATCCGTGAGCACACTGGGCAAGAACATAGATTATGTTTACAAATTTTTTAGAATGAAAAAAAGCTTGATTTCAGTCAGAAGGTTTAATGTTGAAAAAGACAAAAAAACAGTTTTAGATTAAGCTCTCCAGCAGTACTCAATTAAACCATCTCAAGGTAAGCCAGCATAGGTTAAAAGAAGTTTACTGCTTTGGTTTTGAATTGTCTCTCAGGTGCAATCTGCTTGTAACTTATAAATGAAAATGTTCCCTCTATTTGAGAATTATGTTTAAACACAGGAGTCATGGGATTTTGTGAAATTTTTTGTATTTCTGATTGTCAGCGTGAACACAAATTAATTTTACAAAATACTAAGAGTTACCTCTTGAATATATAGTGTCCACTTTGAAGTGGCTTTATATAAAATAAATTAACTACAGCTCCACATTGTAAATATTATAAATTCATTAATTTGAAACATTTCAGTAATGTGACAGAGTTATATTTCATAGTTAACAACCTTCTCCAGTATCTACACAAGAATCAATGTGCAACTTTCTACAATGTATTTTTACCACTGTCATTTTTGTTTAGTTGGTGCTGACTGCAAGGAACCTATTTGTTCACCATAGTGTATTTGATTAGGCTCTGTATAAACACATTTAAAATATTCTTGCCCTGGAGGCTATACAAACTACATCTATTTACCTGAGCCTTTATGCGCTGGAGGTAATACCAGCTGACCTAACTGGCAGCTAAAAACTTTAACTGAGTGATAGTGCAGTAAAAAAAGATGCAGTAGAGGCACACTCATTATGTACATTAAAGAAGTTAAGAGACACATTCTCCCAGAACAAATGAAAGATTAAAAAAGGAATCTATGTTTTGAGGATTTTAAGAAACACCTAAAATTATTCCTTCCCATCTTAAAACAAATCCAAACTCTCAACGAAGCTTCATTACAGCAGGAGCTGTACACGTTATTTGTGCCATCTTCTGGACAAAGCGTGCACTGGAAAACGAGAGCGTGTCTGTCCCCTACAGCAGATACACAATATTACACTGGAAAAAATACATTACTCCTGCACTGGCTATATTCTCGCAAACATAGAACGAATCTTCTCTTCTCACTCCCTGCCCTAAATGGGGAAAAATAACCCACACTTAATGTGAAAGTGAACACATCTTTGGAACTTTAGGAAACTAGAATGAAACTTTATAAAAAAAGAAAGTAAATGTTAAGAAAAAACGTATACTTCTAATTTATGTAGCCAAATAATTCTGTGTGAAAGTTGTTTCTAATAACTCTGAGGTGCCACATTCTCTTAACATATTATACAGGGAAACAGCAAACTTAGGGCAGGCTCTGGATTCCACTGAAAACACAAAAATCCAAGTCTGACACTTAGGGCAGGTAGTCACCTTCTGGATGCAGAAACACGACCAACCAGCATAAAGGTATAAAGACTCCATGTGTACCTTGCCCCAGCTAGGTAGACAGACAGTCAGCAAGTGCAACTGCAGCTGTAAATATCAAGGAAACCAAACCAGCCAGAAGCACAGTCTCTTACATGTTGCTAGTTATCAGATGGATTAAAGCTTTCTATTTCGTGTTTGGACGTTTTTTCCAGGAGTTCCTGGAGTTCTTTCCCTTGTTTCCAGATTTCACATATGCCAAAACACCCTTACATAATCTCCTTCATGACAACTTTTCTGGAAAGGTTTTTTTCTACTAATCTCAGAAAAAATTTACAATGTTCTGAGACCAGAACTTTCACATGTAATCAATCCAATTAAATAGAGAGGGAGGACAGGTACTGAATTTTACACCTTTTCTTATGCTGCAGCAAGACTACTGATGGCAGCAGAAGCACATGTATCTCAATTAGACCCCTAGTTATGGGGAAGATAGATACTTACTTTAGGTGCTCCATCCTTCTGAATGCCTACATCATTAGTTGCTATCCCTTTCACGCTACCATCTTCATGAAAAAGTACCTATGGAAATATTTAAACAAACAAACAAAAAACGTTGTAATGAAACTGTACTTTGAATCTATTCATTAAAAGTTCTAAAGCAGAACTTCTAAGCATTATGACTTCAATGGTCAAACATGAAGATGATGTATTTATTCACATGCTGTACGATACACTTGCACTTTGCTGGATCTGAGCCAGGGAATTTAGACAGAGAAACACAGTTTTCACAATAGGTATCAGTTAAAAGGAATGTTGGGCATGTACAAATCATCATGACTGCACTGAAGGGGGTTCCAAAGCCACTTTTCATAAACATACACGGATGTCATTAGTACCTCAGCTGCTGCATAGCCCGGATATATCTCAACACCCAAAGCTTCTGCTTGTTCACCTAGCCAGCTCACAAGGTGGCCCAGACGTACTATGTAATTTCCATGATTAACCATCGGAAGTCCTAGGCAAAAAAAGACACACACATATAAAACATCAGATACTAAGGAAAATAACTAAAGCTGTATACAGCAGATGCGACACCTACAGCTACTATTTTCAAGGTAATCTCACATGTTATCAGAGCCATCACCTACATAGAGCGTATCACTGTAACCTATTACATTCTACATACACTTGCTGCACTGCAAGAAATCAAACTTGTTTTGATTAATGGAGGAGTTAAAAAAGACACAGAGGAAGCTGACTCTCTTCTCCCTCACTAAACTTTACCTGGAAGAATTGGCACTGGAATTCTAGATGTCTCTGTTAAAATTCCAAACTTGTCTTCAGTTACAGGAGTATTAAGTGGAGCCTATAAAAAATAAAATAGAAGAAGTAGAGAATTATGTTTTCTTAGCCAATCCAACAGAAACAAAAAAAATAAACAATCAAATAGTCAAGTACAGGTTTGGTATAGCACTTCTATAAGAAAGTAACACAAGAGAGAAGATAAAGTACTTTATGAGGCAGTCATCAGGCAAGAATCAACACAACTACTAATGCTAAAAAAACCAGCTTTGCAAACAACATCTATTGTACATAGGCTTGTACTACATCAATATTCTAGACCTTTTTAAAGAAGGCAACTAGCAGATTTAGCACCATAAGGCAAAGAGCTGATGGCTAACTTCTTGCAGCTCTCGGGTGATAGCAGGCAGCTGGCTGCAAGTCAGATAGCTGTTCTGGGACCTCCCTCCTAAAATCATCTTAGGCCTTTGTTACACCACAGTGTCTACACCCAAGTCAGTGTACTCTGTGCTATCTGCATGAAGAGCTATTGTACAGACACAGCAAGTCTATCATCGGTAAGGTGCCAAACCTTATCTTCCTGCTTGTACACAGGAGCTGGATTTTGCACAAAGGCAGCAAGTGCAGGGCACCCCAGGCTGCACCAGACATACTGTGTATATGCAGTAGGACTACTACAGAAAAGAGCAAAGGCCACAGCATATCTGTGTAGACAGAAAACTTTTAGCATTGCTGAACTACAGGAAAAAGACTAAAAATAAGGTAGTCACTTTTGTTTTGTTACATCAATGTATTTTAAAATGATACTAATTACTAATGGTACCAGATACTAACTCATACCAGAATGAGTCAGATATGAAGTTCATTATAATCTAGTAAATATTCGGCGTTTACATGCTCATACATACCCCTCGCTCTTTCCAGTCTGGAAAAAGTTCTTCTAAGGACCTTGGCTCAAGACAAGCACCAGACAATGTATGTGCACCAATCTGAGAAGCCTTTTCCACCAGGCAAACACGCACTTCTTTGCTGTGCTCAGCAGCCAACTGTTTGAGTCGAATGGCTGCAGAAAGGCCTGCAGGGCCTGCTCCAACAATGACAACATCAGCTTCCTCTGCAAATCTTTCCATGTTTACCCCTTCAATAGAAAAAAATGGTAATAACATAAGCCAATCTCCAATTTCTTCCAACCTCTCTCTCACTAAAGCTGTGTAAAGCCTCATGGTAAGAACAACTGAAAAAACCAAGCAGATACATTCTGAACAGAACTGAATCTTGTTATGATAATCACTAAACCGAAAGCTGCTTGCATATTTTCTTTATGAAAACAAGCATAAAGTTTCTTCTGATACTATTTTATAGCACTAAAGACACTTGTGAGATAGCAAGCAAAAATTTAATTTGAAATATTAGTACTATATTTAAGTGTAGAGAATTTCTATAAAGAGAAAAAAATAAAGACACATTTTAGTGTCTTTAAAACTCAGCAATGACAATAATAATGAAGCAGCTTTTAAAGAATGCAATGTTTTTACCTTCCCATCGTTTGTCTTTGTCCCGAGGATGAATTGTGTAATGTGTAGTTATGCGAGGCACAGAGGCAGTAGAGGCACATCGTGAGACACGCAGTGATAGAAGGCAATCTTTCTTTATCAACTTTAGAGCGTGAAAGCACTGACGTGCTGCAAAAACCAGAAACAATTTTGTTAAATCAGCAGTTTTCCAAATTTTTCAAAATTTCAGAGATGCAAATAGCACAACAAATATGACAGCTTACCCCTCCCAAAGGCTACCAGGTAATATGAAGATGAGGAACAATAAACACAGATTTTAAAATTTTCAAGTTAGGTGGATGCTGTGTAATTTTTTTTCAGGGAAAACCACAAAAAAAGAAGCTTCACAGGCCAGCCATGCACAGCTGACATAGGATAATACACATATATGCAGGTGAAACTTTAAGGTCTGATTTAATTTTGAACTTCAAAAGGTTTATTTCAGACTGCATTAAAAGTGACCAAACAATGGTAGAAACAGGACACGCAAGTTTAGCTCTGACATCTCAACACATGTTGAGACACACAGCTTGGGCTACTAACACAAGACAGTTCATCTAAAGTACATGCCGTGGTCTAGAGTAAAAGCACAGACCTGAACCCAAGTGTGCTTAGCCAAAGATAGAACAGTAGATAGAGGAAACCTTTACCTTTGCTGCAGATACAGTAACTGTTGCAAGAACAAATGAGAATTTCTTTGTAAACAAAGGGACGAAAAACGAACTTTTAAATAATCAAACTAGGACTCTTTCCAGAGGACTATTACATGTCATCATTTTCCTCTTTTAGAAACAAATAATAAATGTGTGTGATTTGCAATAAAAACCCTAGTGTGGTTAGTATGAAAACTAGTCATAGTTAAAAGGTCTGTGAACCTTGACTAATAACCTTTCCTTCCTTAAAAATTTTTCTATTTTCAGGATGAAGAAGAATAATACCATATTTAAAGTGGAGTAATTCTGTAAAACTACATAAATTAAATCACCAGCATGCTATGACTGAAATGTTTAGTAGAGAATGGCAATTGGCAAGGCCAGCACAAGCATCCTGTGTCATAACCTTGCCAGGTGACACTTAGGACAGAGGTCTCCATATGCAAGGTAGCAAGTATTATCCACATTGGTTCCTTCACAGGAATTCTATACCTAACCAACATAACATAAAAGCTATTATACCACCTCAAGATTCTTAGTTATCCCTTCCTTGCAACCAGGCAGGATCTGGGAACAAGTACTCTATAAGGTTGATAACAACTACATCCATACATATATACTATAAAACTTTAACTTTCAGGATTTGTTTTATTTGACCATAACTTATGCTACTAAGAATCACACAGCATAATAAAAAAGCCCCCAAAACAACAGTTATTTTGTACATATGCAAAATAAATGAAAATCTGCTCCGAACACTTCTGATAAGAACAGAGGCGGATGCAAACGCTGGACAGGCAGATTCTTCCCCAGCAAGAGCACAGTGCCTGGGCCACGACACTCTTGACAGCTCACGGACTCGGAAAGCGATGGGAAACGCCCGTCCAAGCCAGGCAATCCCCAAGGAGAAACTTTGCGGCAGCTCTTTAGTAACAGCTGTCGGGATGCTGTCTCCACTACTACTTCCCAAGTAAGGACACTCGTTCCACTGCTTTATTTCACCCCATAAAGCAGGTGACACCCAGCGTCGTTCAACACACCCGCCCGTCTTTCTACGCACGCCGCTGCAGGTGAATAACCCAGGTCAGTAGCACAGAGCTGGGGCGCGGGCAGCGCTCACGCACAGCGCTGTCCTCCCGCCTTCGGGCGCACAGAGGCCCTGGGCAGGGGCAGCCACAAGGTCCCCGCCCGCCGGCCCCGCTCCGGCCCGGCGTCCGCCCGGACACCGGCACGACCCAGCCGCGACCTTTGCTCCGCCTCGGCGCCGCGCCAGCCGCCGGCCCCACACGCCACACCGAGCGGCCGCCCCGGCCGAGCCCGGGCCAGCTCAGCCCGGGCCGCAGCCCCAGCCCCGGGCCCTCCAGCTGGGCCCGGCGCGTTACCTCGGCCGGCGGACGGGCAGCAGTAGAGCACCATCGCAGCGGCCGCCGGGCACTCTCCGCTTCCCGCAACCGCCCTGCGCACCCGCCGTCAGCCTCAGCCCCGCTGCGCCTGCGCGCCCGGCCGCTGCTCGGCTCGGGTCCGCCCCGTCCCGTCCGGTCCTGGCGGCAGGACTACAGCTCCCAGAGCTGCCCTTGGGGGCGGTGGGTGCGGCCGCTGCCGGCCCCTCCACGGCCCGGGCGGCGCTCGGCGGGAGCGGGGCTGGGCGTGCCGTGGGCGGTGCTCGGGTGGAAGGCGCGCCCGGCGCGGGAGAGCCGAGCGGGACATGGCCGAGGCGAGTCCGCTGCCGCCAGAGGGATCGCCCGGCGCCGAGCCCCGGAGGGTCCGCGGCGGGAGCGAGGAGTCGGGGCCGCCGGAGCTGCCCGGCGGCGACACGCGGGAGCTGCTGGAGGAGGTGGAGATGCAGATCGGCGATGTGAGTGCGGCGCGCTGCCCTCGGGCGGCTCCGCGGCCCCCTCGGGGACGGTGCCGGGCGCCGGCGACCCCCAACCTCTCTGCCGTCCCTCCAGGCCGCCTTCTCGCTGGCGAAGATCCTGGAGGCGACGTCGGCCGTGTCGGCCCAGGTGGAGGAGCTGGCCACCAAGTGCTCCGAGAACGCCCGGTTCCTCAGGACGTGGCGGGACCTGCTGAGGGAGGGCTACGAGTCCCTGAAGCCCAGCGGCTGACGCTGGCCCTGCCCGCCGAGCCGCCCGCTCGGCCCGGACTGCGGCGGGGCTCTTTTCGACCGCCTCCTTTAGGCAGCTCACGTGGAGTTTTGTTTCCCCCCAGCTTTCTTTCACAAATACTTGAGGGCTCTCATACGGATGTTTTATGTTAGTCTACCGAACAGAAAAACTTTGTTTAGGGATTCAGCTTTAACTTTCAGGTTCTTCGTAGAAGCTCAAGCGATCTCAACACTCTTTTCTTTCTTTCGTTCTAACGTGGTAGACTCAAAGTTAGTATGTGTGCTACGTTCAGACCTCATTACTGGTAGGGAAGTGATGTCCTATGAGGAGGAATTGTCAGCCTTTCTTTTTAAGAGCTATCAACAGCAGAAACCCTGCCAACCCCAGAGAAACTTCAACTAACTTCAGTCTTTTGTTACACACACTTTTTTGTCACATTGAGTATGGGATAATGTGGCAAGTTATGGCTTATTTATGAGCTGTAGAAAAATCCTACATCCCAAACCTTACTATTTTTAGCGATTTTTACTCTTCTGTAAAGCTGCAGATTATTTTTTGCAAGATATTGTATTACTGCAAACAATTTTACCCTACCTTTTATTGTAATAAAGTGCCTTATGATGGACCATGTATTTCTGCAGGGTAAAAGTTTACCAGCATTGTTTACTGACAGGATGGATTATTTTGAACTGTAAGTAAAAGCTTCCATTAGTTAGAAAACACTCTGTTACATGTATTCTCCCAGAAGCACTTCAGAGCTTTTTCAGTATTTAATTCTATTTTTTATGTTTGCCTTAAACAGTGGCTAGTTTGATAGTCTAGAGCTTACTGTTAATAGAACCTTTTGGTCTGAAAGATGGCTAGTCTGTAATAAATAGCTGTCCTGAGACTCCTGTACCTTTACCAGGCACTGTGGAAAAAAATATGCTGAGATGCAATGGTAAGCTTCTGGAAACCATGACTCTGCCATGACTTCTTAGCAGGCCTTATTTTTACTTACAGGATTTTAAGCAAGACCCACTGTAGTTTGCTTATCAAAGCAATAAAGATATTGCAAATATTCTGAAGTATTGACTATTATTGTGTTACTGATAGAAACGAAGGTGACAGTGAATATAGTCACAATCACATGTAGTGAAAAACAAGTAATGGCAAGGTCAGGGATCCTTGCACATCTCACCAAAGGCAATTACAGTCCTTGATAGGGCTTGGCCCCTCAGAGTGAGGAAGTTCTGTTGAATCTGTCTAATTGTCCTAGTTAAAAGCAATCCACGTGGCAGCATTTTGCTTAGGTGTTTTTAACCCCCACAACCCAAAATGTTGCAAAACAGCTTAGAAAAGCAATATTTTGTTCAGCAAATAATATTTTATTTCAGTAGAACATACAGTAGTGGAAACAAGATGCTTAACAATCTTCAGTTTCAAGATAGTCCAAAGTTCTGTAAACAGTTGAAGTGTGAGTCACACTTTTTCAAAATTCTACTTCTTATACTGTTAAGAAGTTAAATGCAAACATTGGAAATATCTTTTAACTTAATTTTAAATAGTTTCAAATCAATGCAAAAAGAAAGCTTTTTTTTTACCTTTTTGGGCTTCTAGGCCATCAGACTGAATACGGTACTGAAAGAAGAAGGGAAGTTGTAATAATTCATAATAGAAAAGATTCTCTTCAGTAAGAATGTGTGAAGGAACTGCCTCTAGGGGATTGTTTCAGATGGGATATTTTTTATTTTACCCTTGTAATTCTGGGAAGTAAAATAATGCTTCAAAAAGTGCTGTATGGCTGTGGTCTTTAAATTACTTTAACTATAATGCATCCAGTCATGACTGGATATCTAAAATGTAGATATCATCACACCTATTAATACTGATAATTTTCTATTTGACCATCTCCCTTGTACATAGAGACACATCTTAAGACTGGAATTTGTTGAAGTCTGCAAGCTGTGGTCAGCTACTTTTGGTAGCCTGTTAAGAAAAATGAGGAAAAGAGCAGCAGCAAGATGCTGGGATACTCAGTCCAGTCTTTTCAGTGTAAGAAGGGGGAAACTGCCACCAGTTAAAGCTGGGGCAGATTCACTTGGGAAAAAAAAACAAAACCAAACCAAAACAAACTTCTCCTTTTAATTTTTTTCTTCACCACAGTTCTGGTTCTGCCTGAATTAGAATCTTAAAGATCATCTAGTCCCAGCCTCTCCCTGCCATGGGCAGGGACACCTCCCAGTAGACCAGACTGATCAAGGCCTTGTCCAACCTGGCGACTCTATTAGAACTATCATTACAATTTCACTATTGCCTTTACATGAGTGAAATAGTCTGTACATCTGCAAAAGGAATATAATTTTCACTTGTCTGCCTTTGACAAATATAGTCAACTGACCTAATTATGAAATTTAAATGTTTTTCTTACAGCTATTGCTCCTTAAAGCATTTTAAGAGATGATGCAGCCTAAATAGAGCCAGTCAGAATCTTTGAGGAGAAAAATAAATTTCTTAATAAAGAAACCAATTAACTCTTAAAAAAATCAGCTGGTGAAATGGGAACTTAAAAAAAGAAAAAGAAAAAAGAAAATACACACACATACACACACATACACACTTCCCCATAAACAGATGATTTTGAAACTATCTGCTTTCCGAGTGAGATGTTTCAAATGACAATTCATTTTTTTCCCCACACCCTCGGTTTCTGGAAGAAAAAAGCCCCAAACAACTGATTTCTCATTCAGATCTAGGATGAACTGTCAAAATGTCAGGTACTGCTGTGAGATGGTAAAATGCCAGTTCTACCTGCAAACAGACAAATGGCTCCCTCTTCTTCCTGCAGTGGTTCACGTGAGCCCTGATGTCACACCTCCCTCAGTGTCCTCATGGCTGTAAAGCAGCAAGCCCACGGATGTGCAGCTAACAGTGCCGATGTCACCGTGAGGGTTCAAAACGTAATTACGTGTATGAATTTAGTCTTGTGGACTGCGTAGTCACTGAAGCATCAGAAGAGTCTGTACAAAGCACAGGCTTTGTAACCTTTGCCGTGGTTTCATGCATTGGCCACATCTCTACCCAAATGAATGATGGACCATATGGTTTCTGGCTGCCTTTACCTCTTTTGGATCTTCTTTGTCTGTAGTTGTACCAAACCTGATGAATCATTTCTTTGAAAGGTCGTGTAGTCAAAGTGTAGAGAAGAGGATTCAAAGCACTGTTTATTGGCAGTATAAAAATCACCACCCAAGAAGTTATGGTACCTTAGTGAGGGAAAAAGAAAGGCAACTGTAATGTGCATTCCAGTGTTTGCATTCTTTAATTAACATAAGCACTTGGTGCCAATGCAGCACAGCTTCCTGGTGAGAGAGGGAGGTCATGTGCTCTTAGGCTGAGCTCCTGGCACAACAGGTGCTTTTATTTTTCTTCTTCTGTTACACTTGCACTACTTCTTATCTCCCTCTGTTTCCAGCACTCCCTGCAAAAGCTGACATTTATTATTCTCCCAGTAGTTCCAATTATCCTGCTTTTCTATGCCATAGCTTCCTATTTGTCCTAACATACTTCTTGTTCTGGCTGAGCCCCTTTTTCTTGCCCCAAAACCTTTTGTCTCTGTTTTGCTCCTATCTCTTCCTGTGATCTCTGTTCCCCATCCTCTTCACAGGACTAATGACGTGCAGACCTGATGATGCCCCTAATGTTCTGTCCTCCTGCAAAACTATCCTCCATTCCCCGTATCCCTTCAGAACCTGTTTTTCTCTTCTGCACCAGGACTTCTCCATTCCTCTCCCTGAAAAAGAACATTGTATACATCCTCCTAATTTCCTTTTCCTGTTGGTAAGAGTTTCTGTGTTCATTGTCTGCCTATGTCAGTCTGTTCATTTTCACAGCATCCCTTTCTCATCCTTTACTGTTTGGGAGATAAGTTGCCTGAGGGGCACGTGGTGAAGGGACAGGATTAAAGTGCTGAAAGATGTCAGTGGGTGCCTTCTGTTGCATTGTTTGACTTAAGAAACTTGACTTTAGAACTGCTCCAAGAGGCACAAAACACTTAATTGACTCGCTCCTTCAAGGACACCCCTCCATGCCCCTCTCCAATTTTACAACTTTGTCACAATATCAAGACATTGCTGTTGATGCCCATCACATTGGCTACAGTTTTGGAACCAAGCAGGTGCTTAGTTCTAAAACTGTCACAATGTATCACCAACAAAAAGTAAATGCTATCAAACGAGATTTACAATTTGTGTCAATTCGGACAAGCTAGCTGTCATGTCTTAAGTTTGGTGAAATGCGTAATTACTGTTTAATCTGGTTCATCTATCACAGAACATTAATTTGCTGAACCCAAGAGTACCTTGTGATTCAGCAACATTTCTTCAAGGTTTCTTGACTTATAATACACCTGCTTCTACTTTTCACAATATTTTCTTTCAAATATCATAGGTGGTTTGATAGCTTCTTGAAGAAGAGTTTTAAAAGATTTAAAATAACTGAATAGTTTACATAATCAGCATAACTTCCAGACATTTGAGATGCAAATCCAAACTTTGAAAATCTCAACTCCCAATCCTCCTGGTCAGCACATAAGGCAAAATTGTCTGAGCTAAAATATTTTCTTGGCAATGTAATATTGTGACATACATCTGTACCCTGAGTCTGAATCTGCTGTTGCTGATTTTTCCATTCATGCTCACCTGTCCTTTCTAATAGGGTTTACAAGCCCCACGCAAAGAGGCTTTTTTTCTGGCATCTACTGGTATTGCAAAGAGAAGGAAAAAAAAATAAGGTGCAATTTTAGTCTTTTAGGTTACTCTGTTTTTACATGGGAATATATTCACAGCATGAAGAAGATAAACAGAGCTTTATGTAACTTAATGAGTTGAACTATAAATACCAGCTTGTAAAATAAAGTTATTTCAGAATAAGTTACATTATTAAATCAAGATAGACAACACTATATTGTCCTGAGAAATTTAGGCAATAGAACCAGCAAAAGTCCTAAGACAAGAAATACCAATGCAACTCAGCCTTGATTTTTAAACATATTTTACACACTTTATAGATATTACATGCAGACAGACTTGAATGATTTGAATTTTGGAGTTCTTTATGTAACTCAAAGGTGGCTAATCTTTCATGATTATAGTAATACAGTTCAATTAAATAGCAACTATATAGTTCATTATATTGTATGTGCATATATATAGCTATAGAACATGAAGTTAAGTGCAGCAATATAGTTCATCTCATTATATTATTTTTCTTCTGAAGTAGAAGAAACACTTCATGTAGGCACTGTTGAAACAGCCTCATAAAAGAAAGGACATACCTGGTATTTCTACTTGTAGTAAAGAAAGGAGTTTCAAAATAAAAATAGGTATCCAACACAGTGCGTCAGTAAATACAATGAAGAAAAAACGTTTTGCAAGGATCATCTCTTTTTTAATATGATTCCGAATTTCAGTAGCCATAATAGCTGTCTGGTGAACACTGTAGAACATACTCCCATAGGAAAACACAATGATGATAAAAGCTGCCAAGTTTACACCTGTTTAAAAGTAAAAATTAATTATACCTTAAAATCATGATGGCCATTCTACATCACCTACTTGCAGCTTGGGTAATAAAGAAGAATATTTTATCTAAACTTCTAGTCCCATGGAATTAAGTGGCCAGAAAGTCTGAGTCTGTCTTCATCTGAAGACTGAATTTTTCCTCTACTCAGGTATTCATTATATCCACTGATAACTGGCAAATGACTGCCATCTGATTAAAACTAAATAATTCTTTGGCCTTACCATTGCTCTACTTCCCTAACATAGTCTGTTAATTCAAGAACACGAGGGCTAATATTTTCTATTTTTTCAGCCCTTCATGCATTTTAAGGTAAGTAGGTACACATCTAAAACAATAAAGTATTTATATTGGAAATAGTCTTTAAATTCTTGCTGGAGCATCTAAATCCAAGGAGGTGTGAACATCTCAGCTATCTTATTTGTTTGAAAGCTTGGTTCCTTTGCAGCTCTAGTAATACATAAAGAAGAAATGCTACTTACCTAAGAAAATCACAACAGAGTAAATCTGACTTCCTGAACTTTCTGATTGCTCTGAGTGAAGAGGAAAACAGACGCCGTTGGTGCCATAGTAGTTCCTGAAAAATTCCTTATTGCTCAGTGGGATAAAAGCAACAGCAAACCCGATTATCCAAATAAGAACCAAAATGGAAATTGTCCTGCATTTTCTGGGCTTCAAACACCTAAAAGGATAAACTATGCAGATGTATTTTTCCAAAGTCAGATAAGTCAACAGTAAGACTGACACCTCTGTAGACAGAATAGCCAGCGATCCAACCAATTGACAGTGAATACTGTCCATCCACAATTGAGCGTGCTTGTTGTATTCTCCACGATATTTAAGATCAAAAGCTCCAATCACAAATAAATATATTCCCATCAGACAGTCAGCACCTGTGGGCACAGTGCTTAACATCATTATTTACACATCTGAATTTCCCATTCTCTCTGTATATGTATATTGGAAAACACACACACACACGCACATATATATATATATATATAAAAGTATCTCCTTACAAGTTAGCTAATACATAGCTATCAAATCAGTATTATATCTGGAATACTACTATGAATTACAATAAATGCAGTATAATTTTATATTAATTTTTCCTTTTTTGTTCTCCTTTCCATTTGGACTGACAGTCTATGTTTCATACTTGTTTCCATTTTTTAAAGCTCTGGTAAAATTGGTTTGTAAACCGAAAAATACACAGCTTTATTTATAGAAATATTCTCACAACCCTTTTTTATTAGGTCTTATTTCTTTCTTTATTTCTATATTAACATTTGGCTTAAGATAATTTTCTTGGAGTAGGCCATCTCTGCTGGATTCAAAGGGTTTTTTTTCCACCTTATGCTAGTTCAAAACTTATGTGGATAGTCTTCTAAGACTAGTAAGGGGAGATGACCTGTCAACACAGAACTGCAGGGTTCTTGGGTATTTTGCTGAAAATTTTGCGTAGTATTCAGATTGTTTCTATGGAAAAAAACAAAGTTTCAAAATCACTGACTTGTATTTAGAAATGTTGCAATAATTTTATAAAATGTTGACAACCACCTTTCAAAATGCATCTAATTGCGTTTGTGCAATCTTTAGATAGACTCTCCTACACTGAGAGACTCAGGACTGTAGTGATTGTACTGCCATACAGTTCATCCATAAACTTGTCTTGCTTTTAGGACTAAAATAAAAAAAAAAACTACCCCAATTCCTAATATTGGGGAGCTAGGATAGATCAATTTTCTGTATTTGCATAAACAGCCTTTTGTTTGTGCAAAGAATAGAATATTTGAACACAATAATTACATGCAGAAATCGATACTTACTGAGAAATGCATAGTAAAATATAGGTTTGTGGGTATTTGAAATATTGGAATTTTATTTCTTCTTGCTGAAGAACTTGGGAATTTGACAGAATCCCCACAGCATGAAAATCGAACATGAAATCTTTGGAATGTCCTGGCTGCCAAATTTAATGAGACCTCCTGGTATATAAGCCACAGCATTTTGTGTTTTCATTTGCAACATCACAAAAGTAGAGTTAATCCAATGCTGGAAATATGTCACTATACTATAATAACAAATATACACTCTACAAGCAGACTAAAAATAAATTCTAGATATGCAGTACTCACAGCAGAGAGATACTATGGAGATGGCATGCAGCTTGTTCTCTGATCTGATGTAAGGCCTCATGCAGATAACAAAAATGTTTCCAAAGCAGGTAATGGCAGATACAACCCAGACAAACACTCTTTGTATGATGCTAGCTAAAAGATTCTCGAGGGAGGAAATCCCATCAGTGTTGGGTTTGCAGCTGCGCACATGAGGAGCATACCCACAGTACTGGAATTTCTTAAAATATCTGGTTGTGAGAAACAGATGAGAGATCATTCTAGATTGGTTGCCAGAATGTTAAAACTAACTAGTAACTGTCCAGACATTATATTCTGAAAGAAGAAAAATAAATCAAAAATTGTCAAAATTCGACAACTGCTCACATGCTGCCATTCATACACCTTTGCTTTCAATTATCCAGTATTCCATAATTGTAAAATTCAGGCCAAAGAAAGAAAACTTTCAAAAAAAATAACCTACTTACATATGGGAAAGGTTTCTCAGAGGTCTGAACATTCTCCTCTGGATGTTTGCAATTTCAATGCCCTCCAAGCTGCTGTAAAAATATTTTTCTCAGTAAAATAGAATACAGAATAGTTTCTCATAGAAACTCAGTAGTAAAAAACCAAATTTTATGAGCATTTAGTTGTGATTCTATGATTATAGGAGACTAGAGAAGAACTTTAATTGCATGTAATCAAGTTTCAACCCATTGAAACTTGACCAAAAAGTCTGTGTAAAATCTGAAGTGGAACAAAAAGGAATTGCAAATAATTTTATTAAACTCACTGTTCTTCCAGATTCATGAAGAAAATTCTTAGTGCTGGTCTCAGTCATGAGAATTCATGAATGTCTCTTTAATATGTCACCCTTTCAAAGTACTATTCTACTGATGTTCTTTCATCATCTCTGGGGAAATAATAACTTGTTCTAGTAGTAACACTTTTGCACATATCTTCTCTCTTTTATCCCAGGGAGTGCTTTACTGGATAAACAAACCAACCCCAGAACTCAGTCTTCATTATGACAAAACCAACAGGAAGCTGGGACACAGAACACAGCATGTAAGAAAAAATGCTGGCTTTTTTGGTGACACACAGGTAGGATTCCTTATTTTAAATTTTATATATATATATATATATGTGTGTGTGTGTGTGTGTGTGTGTATACACACACATATATGAATGCAGCAATATCTTCTCCCCTGCAGTGATAGATCAATAAAGTTTAACTGTAAGAAGATATTTTAGAACTTCAGGTTCTATATCCTTCAGTCCATCCCTGGTCAGAGGTCTTTGGCTCTCCTTGTGGGGAGCCTTATTTGGATTTATTGTTCAAAGATTTGAATGTCATATTCATGTGAGTTCTGAACACATTTAGGCAAAATTGGAGAAAAGTACAGACTTACTGGTTAGTTGATGTGGGTTGGTGGGCAGTTCTGCTGGCAGACATGAGAAAGCCCCAACATGGAAGTGTACTACTTTTATTTAAGTGCTGCAATGAATCCTAGGGAGTGCTTTCCCCAATTATTTTTATTATTTCAAACAGATGAAGAGGGAACTGGTGTTCTACAAACTGCCAAAATACAGTTGCCTCTTGATCTATCTCAAGATTTAACAGTTTTTTAAACTAAAAAACGTGGAAGGGCATGATCACTGAGTTTTATGAGTTCTTTGGTGTTAATAATAGATAAAATGATAAAATTATGCTGTAGCTTGGCTGTTAAGGAGGTAATTAGTTATGATTTTCTGTGCTCATCTGCTTATTTTCATGACACTTATACAGGTTTAGTATTTTCAGTTCATTAGCCATTTACCGAATTTAGTTGAATTTGACCAGGGGATTCCAATCACTGTGAGGAAGCTGGTTTGATAAACAAAGGTATGTGTACTGCTGGCTACAGCTCGCACATAATTATATCAGGTCAAATCATAAACTCCTACTGCACTTCTGTCCAAGCAAACATCTGGTTTTTAATTTCCACAACCATCTTTAGTAGGGCCTGTTGCTGTTGCCCTTGGGTTCAGCTTTCTGATTGTTGACAGATATTTTCTTGCAGTTTCTCACACTCTGTTCTTGTAAATAATGAATGTTTTGCATTCCTGTTTGGAGGAAGAGAGAATTGATGGACTGTTGATGGGACCTATGGGGTCAGGAGGTATTATCCTCACTGGCCAATCCATGGTCATTGTTGGAATTCTATAAATAGACATGAAATGTAAATAAAGTGGTTCTTTTCCTGCTTGATTGCTCGGAGTCAGTGAGTGTGAGTGTGTCTCTCTCTGTGTCATTTGGTGACATGTTGCAATAGGGTAATGGGTAATAGTTTTAAACTAAAAAATGGTAGATTTAGACTAGATATTAGGAATAAATTTTTTCTAAAAAGGAGGTGAAAAAATGGAATAGGTGGACTAAAGAGGTGGTAGATATCCCATCCCTGGGAACATTCCTGGTCAGGCTGGACAGAGCTCTGAGCAACCTGATCTACTTGAAGGTGTTCCTGCTCATTGCAGGGGTGTTGAACTAGAGGACTTTTAAGGGTCACTTCCAAAACAAACTATTGTATGATTTTGAAGTGATGCCTGACAAGAACCAATGCTGTGCTATACACCAAGCTGGTTACTTCAGATGTGAAGTGACCTGTGAAGATATACTTAAATCTGCTGCAGATTTGCAAGAGTGTTGCTGCACTACCTCAGAGTTTTAAGAGGAGCTCTGCTGGCAGAATTCGAGTTAGAGCTGCTGTGTTAGAGCACTTGCAAAAACTTTCCCTAAACTCTTCAGGGGCAACTTCTTACAAAACAAATTCTGGATCACGTCCTACTGAGGGAGATGTGCATTATCACAAAGAAAATATAAAAACTCAATACTTACAGGGATTTGAGTTTAATTAGAAAATCAAACTGGTCTATTTGTATTTTCTTGATGGGGTTGTAAGAAAGGTTCCTGTAAATACAACAAAAGTATCTTTGGCCACATTCCTTACAGCTTGTTGTAAAAATAAAGTCAATCTACTTTTACAGTTAAATCTTGATATGTTAAGCGTTCCCATGAAATTATTAATTTCTCATGATGTATCTAGCATCTCGTATGTACTAACAAGATCTAGAAAAAGGGAGAATTTGAACATGCTGTCTTTTGGGACATGAAAATGCACACCTTTTACAGAATTATTCTGGACAAAATGCTATATAGAATTGCTTTTGGTATGTTTTTTAGGCAGAGCTTAAATGATGCATTCAAACAAAAGTGCTGTTCTCTTTCCTGACACGTATGACTGAAAGCATCATATCAAATGAGGAATATACAGTTATGCATAATTAAAAAAAAGGATCCTTACAGTTGTGAAAGCTCCTTTAGTTCCTTAAATATATATGGAGGAAGCGATTCAATCTTGTTGCTAGCCAAATCTCTGCAGAAACAGAAGTTACAGTACACAGTAATTTTACTGAATAGTTTTGAAGTTTCAATATACACAATTTTATTTGCTAAATAAGATATTATTTATTCTATAGGTTATCAAAAAGCTGGACTATAAAAGAATGGTGTTAAAACAAGGCAAGAAGCAAGATCTATCAGATCTTTCTGTCTGAGTAGTTCAGACATACCATTAGATACATAATTTATTGTTATTTTATTTCCATCAAAAAGAACGTAAAATACCATTAATTTGACTTGTAAAAGCTTACAAGTTAATTAATTAATTAACTTAATTAATTAACTTTATTAATATTGTTTCATGATGTTCTTCCTCATAGGCTAAACAGCACATTTTTACTCTGCTTTTTAATCTCTACTTTTCACCTTACTTTCACTAAGAAAGAAAATCCTAATAATTGAAGAATAAAGAAAAAAAAAAGTCAAACTGATCTAAAAGATAGTGAAGGCATGTATGCACCTAGATTGTAGTGATAAAAGGATAATTAATATTATTCTATTCAGGGAACATAATGTGAGAAAAGCCCCAATATGATTGATACAAATGATGTATTTTATTGATTATTTCTTTCCTGTTCAATACATATTTTTAAAAAATACCCTAAGGAAGGATACCATCTCCAGAACATGTTATATGAAATAGAATTTATGATGAATGGTATTTCTAATATAAATCACAAAACTGTGTGACTTGTGCAAATAAGAGAAGAAATCTACTCACAATTCATCTAACATTTGGAGAGAAGAAAAGCTGTTTTCATTTAGGGAGCTAATTTTATTTCGTCTCATCACCCTGAAAGAATAAAAAAACTTACGTTGCTTCTTCTTGGTGTCTATTTGATTTTGAAGGCAAGGTTTTATAAACTTTCAAAGTTCTCTGTTCTCTGCATCTTCAAATATTTGCCCAATTCAGTTAACAAGGTAATTGCATCTAAAGTTTACCATTTTATCATTTGGCAAATAACTTTTTTCGTCCATACATCCCATACAGGCATGTACTTCTGCATACACACACATATCCATGGAAGGCTGGTGTAAATTGACTGAGGGCAGGAGGAAGATTAAGTGGGCCAGAAGTCATGTCTCAGACACAGGTACATGGCTGTGCAAGTTTTCATTCACTCTTATTTCATCTGCCACTGAGCTTATTCCTAAATTAACTACCTGGATTTTAAAAACTACGAGAAAGCCAAGAACATGGGTACTGCAGAAGAGTTAAAAATTGAAAGTGACACACACCATGGAGCCTACTGATCTACCAAAAAGTAGAAGGGATGTTCTGAAGATAGTTACATCATCACTGAAGAAACTTTGGAGAAAATTCTAAAACTGACGAGTCAGTCAATCCACTAGCCAATCAAAATAAGGAACAAGGTATGTCTTTTGTATGTTTGCATTATGAGATCTTTTACTCCAATAAAAAGGTTATAATGAAAATTTCTAAATCTTAGTATCAGCCAAAGTCTCTTCAGTGAAATCTAGTTACATATTTCAATGCTGAATTTTGCTGTAAAATATAAAAAAATGGATATTCTGTGGGGTGCTCACTTCAAATCAATAATTTTAATTTCATATACTCAAGACATAAATAACCATAATACTGAGGAAACTTTTATATTAGCTGTAATGAATCACCTGACTGTTCAGTATAACCACATCTCACTCTGGCTAGCTATCAGATCCAATTACTTACAGTACTGTTAGAGTGCTGCAGGAGATGAAAGTGGCATTTTTCACATGGTGGATATGGTTGCCTTCAAGGTCTCTGAGATATAAAAGAACCCCATTAATCACTGAAAATAAACTCAGGCACTTATTCTAAGGTAATTGAAGAAAAATACTACCAGAACTTGTCTACACAGGAGATAGTGGGAGGCAGACATGTAATACTTCTGCACACTTAACTGATGACTTCAGGCCATCAGCCCTGCAGTGACCCAGCAGGCACTCTGCAAGATCCAGCATCCCATAAGAAAAAGTGGTGTGGAAATGCCATACAATGACAACAAAACAATATTTTTCCAGTGAAATAAGGTAGACTTACAGCCATTTTAATCTTGGCATATATTGGCACAGAGGTTTATCAGGCAGACGAGCAAGAGAATTATTCATCATCTCCCTAAAAAAAAAAAAAAAAAAAGAAGAATAGTACAGCTGGTTATATTTGCACAGTTAAAATATAGAAAAAATTCATGTCTTTTATGTACTTCTGAAAAAAATCATTCCAATCTTGCATAGTTTTGAGAGCAGCATTATTTTCTTCAATTTTCACATATTTTCCCTGTGGCATTCTGTGCAGCAATATTTTATCCTTAACTTGCTAATGACTAGGTAAAGGAAAGATGTTCACTCCACAGCTATTAAAATGAAATTTAACAATCCAATACAAATCTACTATTCAGTGAGAATGTGCAACTTCTGTGGGTGATGGAGGAAGTGGGATGTGGAGGGAAGTTTCCCTCTGGGATGCAGGGGAAGAGGATCGCTCATCTTTTAGGCTGGAGAGGGCAGTGGCAGATCATAGACAGGGTCTTGGGGAGGAGGGTCAGGCTGCCACCAGGGTCAGGGACTGTGGGACCTCTCCTGTCCTACCATCACTCTGGAGGACACCTGGAACCCAGTGCTGCAGCTGCCTCGACCCTGCCCTCTCATTGATGCCATTTATTATTTTCCCCACCCTTCTCCCTATACTTTTCCAGACACTGCATGTCCACGGCTGCCAAAATCCTCCTATTCTAGCACATTTTGCCTGGGGTAATGGAAAGCTGCAGCTTTACTGCCAGCACTCTGGGTTGAGCAAGCACAGTTGGTGTAAAAAGGTTTTTATATGCTCATGCCCTTCCTATTCTGTTCTTTTAAATAACACCTTTTTTATCTTGTTTCATACTTACAGAAGAATAAGGGATTTGAGTCCATAGAATGTTAATGGATAGATCCGATTTATCCTGTTGTTTTCAATTATCCTATAAATTACAGCAAAATATGTATCAGATTGATTTCAGTCTTAAATTGAAGAGATAATAAAAAGTAACAAGCTTTGTAGTGAATTTCTTCAAAAGTCTAGTCAAACGACTTAAAAAAGTTAACACACTCTTCCTTGACAGGTTAAGATATTAATTGGATTGATTTCCTTTCAGAAAAATTTAATTAAAAATAAGTAACTTAGAAAAAAATAAGTTCTTTCAACTTAGAAAAAGTGTTTTCCTTTAAGGCTTTTAAATCCTTTGATCAAGACACTTCGAATGGATTCTCTGTAAAAGCAAAGTAGCACAACCTAACAGTATTCTGTGGCAATCCAACAGCCCCAAACTTGCAGAAGAATATAAGACATATTATTTGCTTATTTTTACTAACTAAGTCAAAATCTCTTTGAAAAGCAGTAATAAGCCAATATTTCAGGTTATGACAGTAATTTTGTATGGACATTTTAAACACTATTTACAGGAAAAGACCTGTCTAAAAAATATCCGCATTCTGTTTTATTGTGCCTGGGCTATTTAATATATTAATTTGAAGCAAGCAATTACTAAGAAACATTGTTTCCTATTATTATAAGTCACCAGTCATTGAAGCTATTAAGGCTCAAGAACTATTCTCTCCTCTCACCAAAGCCAATTGCATTTTTACCTTGCAGAGTATAACAGTAGTTCTTTAGTTATTAGCTAGTGTAAAGTAATGCTCTGCACAAAAATGAAAGCAATCAAAATATTTATATTAACTAATTAATTATTGAGTAAATAAATATACAAATAAGAAAACAACATACAGCCATTCAAGTCTGTGGAGGTCTGCAAAGACAAAAGGCTCCAAATTCGTAATCTTGTTGTTGCTCAGGTATCTAAAACAAGACCAACCAAAGTTGAATGAATGGAATGATTATTAAGCAGCAGACACATGAAAATGAGCTTTAGGATTATTTTTCCTTGTTAATTTACCAGAATACTCCTATTTTGTTAATATTTTTTTTACTATGGTAATTTTCATGCGATTGTTTGAGAGCAAGGCAGGACCCTCTCTAACGAGAATTTTAAGAGCAATTATATACAGCACTTTGTCATATCTCTAAGAAAGCACAGTCAGCTAAATATTTTCACTGTGTCATATTTTAGACTCCTTCCAGTTTCCTTCTGTGGAGTGATTTGTTCCATGAAAGTTCCCAGTCTTTGTTAAGGATATTAGTCATAAATGTAGATACCAGAATAATGGAAAAAGAAAGGCTGAAAAGGAACGGGGAGGGCTACTATACATGGTCTGGGAAGATAATAGCAGCAGCTGTAATAACAGATAATCAACCAGACTTGTGTGATGGAAAGAATAAGAAGCACAACTTTTTAAACCTTTTTTTTTTAATACACTGCAGTAAAAATTTTGAACCAAACAGTGCAATTTATGTGTTGTCTTTTTCACTGAGCATTTCCCTTAAAAGTTAGAAACACCTTTCAAAAAGTTGCTGCAAAATAAAGAAAAAAGTGTTCCTTTCATCGTCTATACTGGTTACTTTGAATTGCATTTGTAAACCAAAACACCGTGTTAAAGAATTTTCATCCACCACAAGCTCTCACTTTCATTTTACTCCTTCATTCTCTTTGGCTCTTTGCAGGGTAACTACCATACTGTCTCCTTCTTCCATTCTGAGGATTTGGGAAATAGGATTGAAGTATGGAGCCAGCTTGTCTTTTCAAAATACTGTCCTGCCAGAAAAACTTGCACAGAAACCTCTTAATCTGTCTTTGCTTTCTCAATTCAATCATTGAATTTAAGTTTTGGACCACTTTGCAAGTTCTTAATATGAAATTAAATAGAGAGAGACTCTCCAAGCTCTGCCTGCTTCTTTTTACTTAAGTATTCTAAAAGCAATACTTACAGTTTTGTCAAGTTATATAAACCTTTGAAAGCACGTTCAGATACAGCTCTGATTTTATTATTCTGAAGATACCTAAGAAGATACAAACCCAAAATATTTTTTTCTCTAAACAAGCAAAGTTAGAGCAAACATAAGTAACCAATTAAAATCTATCAGCTAAACTGAATGCACATTTGACACTTTAAAAGAAGTTGTTTCATTGTTTTCACCTTGAATTTGACAATAACCATTTCACAGCTATAGCTGCAAAGATTGCAAGGTTTTTTTAAAAGAAATTCACACAAAGAGCAAAATTACAAAAATCATTCCAATGGATGCTTGCTTTGCCAAAGATGAGTGATTGTTTGCAACCTCCTTGATTAGGTCCTAATCTAGTGGTTAGAACCTAATGTGACCTGATCTCTATGTTTACCCAGATCTCTGCTACAACCAAAATTTCGAAAAGTAAATGTAAAATTCAAATAATTCTTGAATTTTTTTTCAGTGGTACCAGAAAATTCCCAAAATACTGCATTTGTAAGATAATATATTTAAAAATATACAGCAAATTTTATTAATCTTCTGTAAACTAAAGATACTATTTTCTAAATTTCTGGATATCTTTATCTACTTTGATGAAGTAATAAGTTAAAAAGTATCAACTGCAAATGCCAAGTCTTTTTCAAATAATTCTATTATAATATTATTCTATTAATAATATTTAAACATAAGTCCTTTAAATCAAATTCCACCTAATGAAGCATCTAGATGCATTCCTGCTAGAAAGCAGTAAGAAATCAGACATTGGCTTTTACAGACTGGGTTTCTGCCTAACACTGCTCAAGACCTTTTGGAAAATGTGAAATTATCTATCAGAAGGGTGTGAACTTGATATTAGAAACAAACGTTTTCTACAGATATGTATGGATTTATTTCTTTTAGTGAAAACTTACCTTTCAGGAATTTAAGGGACATAATGGGACTTAACTTTCAGAACACAAGATGGTGCTGCAGTGTAGCACAGCTCCCATGAAAGAACACTTTGAATCGGTTACACAGAAGCTTTACTCTAGACTCCCACATTTAAATTTTATTTCACTACTTCTATATAAAGAAAACTTGTTAAAGGTTATGATTTTTGAACAGCATGTATGTTACACACTGGAAAACATAACACAGTATTGTACTGCCATAATAATTTGACTTGCTGGGCATTATCAAATCAGCAGCAGACATAATTAGGAGTAAAACCATGTGCCATGGGAATGAGCTTCCTGTGATAATGAGAAGTTTGAGTTTACAAACTTTTTTTCCAGAATAAATTGATTAACTTACTTTAATTCATTTTGGCATATTTATGTTTATTATAAATGTAACATCCTTCAGACAAAATTAAAATTTAGTATTTTTCTGGATTAAACCATTAAATGTGCAGAATTATGTTTTTTGCAAAAAAGACAGATGTCAAATCAAGGTACTTGAACCAAACAATGTACACATGAGGTATTAAAGGGTGAGACAAACCAGACTTTTGTTACTTAAATGTTAAACTCTGTGTGTGTACATATAGGGAAAAGAAAGGATGTATACAAGCCACTAGATAGGTATTTTATGTTATAGCACTCCCTTACAGATTTTTAAGATCTTGGTATTTCTTGAAAACATCAGCAGAAAGTTTCCTTAGCAGATTCTTCTGAAGAGACCTGTAGGAATGAATGCATACAGTAAAACTACTGTCCCAGGTTCTTATAGTGCTTTTGCTTTTTAATAAGGGCAGCTCTCACACTGCTAAATAACAAAAGCAACATGAAACCATCTGAACATGCTACTTCTGTTTTTCTGTATGCTTGTATCTATTTAAACAGTAAGAAAAGTACATTATAATAAAAAAAAGTTACATGTTCCCAAGAAAAACTGATAAAATGATAATCAGATCTAAGAATTAAAGAGATCTGAATATAAACCATAGATTTGTTTCAAACTTCAAATGCATGTAGAGTGTATTTCCCAGTGCATGTGTCCCTATCTCCCATCTCCATTGGGGATACTCAAGTGTCCTGTCAAGAACAAAATTCCTTTAGGACATGGTTTGATTAGAAGAGAATTTAGCCTCAAAGCCAGCTGAACCAACTCACTGCTTTTTCTACAGCTAGAACTGGGTCAGTATTTTTGAACTCTTTTTAGACCCTAAGACAGAAGCCAGTTTAAATAGATGTTTGATATTCCAAATCAGTTTTCGTTATGAAGTTTTGCAGTATTTGAACGTGGACCCAACAAGGAGAACTTTAGCCATGCGTGAGCACTGACTGGTACCAAAAGGAAAGATCCATGACCCGGATCTACGGGAGAGATCCTCAAGTAAGGACATGGGATGCTGCTCCCTGCTCACCACACCCAAAACTGACTCTCAAACACCTATGTGCAAATCAAGTGCACATCAACAATATTCTGGTCTCAAAAAAAGTTTGGCTTACACTTACATATCTGCATGATGACTCAGCCCACATTAAATCAATCCTTTGAAATAACAGCATATTCAGAGACATCAAATGAGAACTAAATAGATTTGCTCCAGCAGGGTGTTCCACCAAGTTCAAGGTTATTGACTTTATAGACAGGAACACAGACTAGGAATATTGGCAGGATCAAAGAATAAGAAACAGGTTCTAAGTATTGTGTCTTAAAAGGAAGCATTTCTTTTGTAGATTTCCTTAGATATACTGAAACTGTAGCTCAAGTCACTGTTACAAACATGAAATGATCAGTTCACAGATTTTTTTGGTTTCTTAGTTTCTTCTCTCCCCTTTTATGTAAGGAAAATCTGGAGTTAAAATATTTAAGTACTTGTCAACAGAGAGACACAATGCTTCCCAAGCATCAGCTGATAATAAGTCTGTAGTTGTGAAAAAGTTACAGGATTGACAGTCAAACCTAAACAGAGCAAGAGACCAGGTTAATTCTCTACTTACATTATGGTTATGTTTGAAGAGACTGATGGGACAGCACGTAATTTGGCAGCATCACAGAAGACCTCCAGCCCTTGGCAGGTACACTCTGCTGGCACATCACCAGCCACTCCAGGAGAAAAAGAACATGGTCAGGGCAAAAGATGGGATGTGTGGTGTGATGGGACGTGGAGAAAAGAAATACAGTATAAAAGAACATAGCAGACATAGCAGGATCTTTTAAATACAATTAAGGGACATGTTTTTACAAAATCGATTTAGACCTGGGAGTAATCTAACAATAAATGTAAAGAGACACAAAAAATTATATTACCTCTACGAAAGAGCTTGTAAAAGCTCTTGAACCTTAGGCATGATATACAGGAATCTGGCATGGGATTTTTGCAACATATCTTTAGATTATTCAGCACTCTTATAACTAGAAGGAGTACAATTCTATGGGTGAAAATGGGTCAAAAATGGATCAGGGAGTCTTTTCTCATCATAGTAGACAGCAGAATCAAAAAGTCTATACAAAGACCTGAATAAGTGGAGGGCATTTGCAAATTTCATTTGATGTACAAAGAAGTGAACTGGGAGCAATGTTGCCTGCATTTCAATCTGAAATATATGCCAGTTCCATGGTGGCTCCAGCAGTATCAGCATATTGAGATAAACATTTATATTGCCTTCCTAATTTGCATATGCTAATTAAAATATGTTTGACACTTCTCTTGCAGAAAATGAATCAACCTTAATGGAACTGAAATTAGCTTCAAATTAGCATTCATTTGAGGTATTAATTATGTTTTACTATATGTGAAACAGCAGTAAATTTCCTGCTAAGCATATATTTACTCTGTATTTCTTTCTAGGAATCATCATTAAAAATCACTCAAATAATATCTGTAATTACTTACAGCATTCAGGTGTCTTTGTCTGAAATGCAAACAGAGATTTCAGTTTATTGTATTTGTCCTTTGTATAATGTTTATCAAATTGCAGAGACCATCCATTGTTGTCCTCTAACAAAAATAAACAAAAAACACACAACATAAACAAACCAAAAATAGAAGACATTCAAATAGAAATGGAAGGTAGAAATGCCTTCACTTAATTTAGTTGCATCAATTTTTGTCTAATTAATACAGGTCTTTATTCCAGAGCGTTTCATACGCCATTAGATAACATCTAATTAAACATCTGCTTAATCATTCCTACATATCTACAAACAATATGAGCTGCATAGAAGTAACAGCTAATTATACCTTCAATAACAACGTTTGCTGTGACAGTCATGCTGAAAAAGGATAGTTGTGACTTCAGAAATTTTTATTTATGTAGAAGCATAAAAAGGAGAGGGAACCATATTTTCATAGTTCCTTAAACATGCAAGTTTGCCACTTTGTCCAGGAAAGTTGAAATTACTACTGTGACTCTGACTAGTTCATAGAGAGGGATGTCTTGCACTATCACAGCCTATAATTTTTTTCCTGAAAATCTAGATGAAGGACAAAGGAACACTGCTTTTCAGAAGAAGAAGGGACTTGGTGCAATATATTCAAGTCAGAGTGGTCATGTTAAGCTTAATATGGATCTTAAACAAAGCATGATTCCTATTACCCATTTGGTCACTGTGCATAGATGTACTGGAATTGAGTAGTTTATGGCCATAAGAGCAAAATTTAGGAGCAAATCTTTTAGTTCCTTCCAAAGAATGGACATTTCAAGATAAAGTGGTACTAGAAATAATTACAGATATGTTAGTTATTTATTTCTTGGAAATCTATTGTATATCTGAGACTTGTAAATTGACTGATCAGGTAGCCACTTTCCAAACAGGCTGGAAAGGGAAAGGGAACTTGCCTATAAAAGCTGTGATTGGATCTTAGTTTTATTAACTTGAGTCTGACTTTTATTAATTTGATTCTGACATTTGAGAATGTCTTCTCTTCAGCTTTTAAATCACTTCTTTTAATGAACATGCAGCAGTAGCAGAAATGCTCCTTGGGATGGCACTCACTAGCTGGTGAGCCAAAGCATCCGTGACAGCTGAAAGCAGAACACTTTAGGGATACCTACTGCAAAACAGCATTTCTATGAGAACTCTCAGGATGGCTCTGCTTTTCTAGCAATTACACTCTTAGATTCACCATTATGATGTACTGGCAATAGTCTTTAACCCGGAAATTTCACAGGGTAATGGTTTAGTTACACTTAAATACAACTCCTCATGAACTTTTCTCTATAAATCTTTATATTTAACCAAGCATTATTACTATATATATTGGCTTCAAAATAGGCAGGGAGAAATAAAAAAAGAATTACTGCTTTGCAAATTTTTCCATTTTGAAATGGCTTCTCATTTTTCACATCACATTACATCTCAGTTGTTGTTTTCTCAGACAGGCAGGGAAACGACCTTGAAAGCATCTCCTGACACCTGCCTACAGATTAAGCTGTTTTTGAGCAATACTTACCTCTTTGCTCTCTGAGCTGAAAAGATTTCTTATATATACTGATTAATGATATTTTGAAAGATTAAGTAACTTCAGGCAAACTATCATTCATCTCGTTATTTTTTTGCTATGCATAAATTGAAAAGATGAAAGATTCAAAACAAACATAAGTGCCTGTCTTCAGGAATTGCTCCAGTGAGGGAAAAGACAGACCTGATAAGACATTTAAGAACATTTTATTAACTTCCTCAAGAGCACCTTGCATGTTCTGCTCCATTAGCAGTTTTGCCATTCTAGATCATTAAGCTAATATTCAGAAGCAGCCTAATGCATTTTGGACAGAATTAAAGGTATTGGCAAACCTGCTCCCGCCTGTTTTAAATGCTCAAAAGAAGCTCAGTTTTAGGACTGCCTGCAGCACGGACTCTGTAATTGATGAAGTGATGAGAACATATTCTTTGTCAAATGGCAAGTGCCTTAAAAGCCTGCTGTCCTAGATGGGGCCATAATGAGGTTTTCTCTATCACTATCCTTGAATATTTAACTCGAGCATATCCGTTGACTTTCATTTGTACGACTGGACTCAGCAATATGTGGGAATTCAACATACACGGAGAAGGTGAGATTTTTAAACAGAAACTTGGAAAGATGGTTTTAAAATGAGCTTCTTCTTGAAGTAGTAGTAGTAATCATTCCAAATGAATGATTAGTAATCATTCCAAATGATTACTAATGTGTAATCACTGAAGTAGCAATCATTCCAAATGAATGCTTTGCAGTCGGGAATATAGTATGAAAATACTCTTGGATTTTCAAACTCATAATTATGTTCACAGAAAGTTTTAGACAACTAACCACGTGTTTGTAGATTTTGAATATACAGTTAAGAACCATAAATTCTAATCCTCCTGTAAGAGAGTGAACATAGAAAAAATAATTTTTATGCATTTTCTTGTTCTGACACTAAGGAGTGGATATATGAGACTTTATTCCACTTTTTGTATTTTTAAAATGCTTTGTCATGTGACAAAGCATGTACAAGAAGTGACCATCAATGCATTTCACATCTGCTGAGAAAAAGGATGAGAAGTGCCTCCCACACTAACTGGAATGATGGAGCAGTTTGCTACAAACAGGAGGTTCCTCAGAATTTTTGAGGAAGTCTAGAGGCAGCTGTGTATTTTTGGTGGCCATAAAAAAGAAGGGGAAAAATTCACAGAGAAGACAGATTATTCTGTACTGGAATCACTCTGGCTGTTTGGTGTTTCTAGTAAGTTCATTTTAAATAATGGGCTTTTCTCATGTTATGCTTTCAACTAGAAATAAAAATGCATATCTGAATATAATAAAACAAATTATTAAGCATCTTTTGACCTCCAGAAACATATGCTCTGGGCCAAACTTTGTGCTTAAGAATGTGACAGTCTCTATTTAATCCAAACTGTTTTGTCAAATCCCGAAAGAATGTATTGTGCAAACAACTATGTTTAGCATGACCATTCGGTGAAACACTCAGTGGCAGAACTGTAAATCACTTTTTGGTCATTTAGAGTTTATATGAAGGTTTGTGACTTGTTAACCTCTTTCAAGGTAAGGGTCTCCACTTTAAGAAATGACTGGTAATAGTACTAGTCTTGAAATCCCTAATCTATCATTTGAGGGAGTACAGCTCAGATGAGAAATTACTTTTACCCTAAGCCAGTTCTAAAATAGATTTTGTTGGCTGTGGTTCTGTTAAAAGAAAAAGAGATCTGAGAAAACAAGGCATCATCAAATCCTCCTCTAAGTGGGATAAGTGAAATAAGTGGTGGCAAACTGGATTTATCTGACTACAGATTAATATGCTCTTTCTTGCTGAAAGTTTCCAATTACCACTTCTGATGGGAATGAGAAAGTGTATGTTAATCCTGATAGATTTGAGTAATCATTTCAGTGACAGATCCAAGAAAGTATAACCTACTGTTAGTTAAAGACATATTTCTTTCTTAGTATGGAGCTTATGATGAGGATGCTATCTATATGACTTCCTCCTTCTCTCAGCCACGTCTTCACGGGTTGTTATACAGAGAAATGCTATCAGTTAAATGCATAAACACTCTAAAGAGACACTGTACCACCCTTTGATTTTGCCTTTGCTCTTGGTGGTTATAACCTGTGGACATATTTCTTTTTGTCAGTTGTTCAAATAAACTTTCGCTTGCTGTAAGGAATGACTTCAGGCTTTTCACGAAAGTATCTTTTGGTACAAGGAAAATCTGTGTCCTTCCAAATTCCTCCCAAATTTTGCCCTAAACCACAACACCTCTGGACAAGAAGCATTTCCTTTAAAAATATTTATAGATGAAGGAATATAATTGTCCTTTTCCACAGTCTTGAGGCATCTTGATACAGCCTCACTTACAGCAAGACCAAAACCACATGGAGATTTTACAAAACTGAGGGCTGCAGTGCCTGGAGCATTCAAAACTGGGAGGCAATTTCACTCTCCCAGTTTAAAGAGCTGGACACCTTATCAATCCAAAGACAATTTACCCACACCAATCTGCATGTCACTGCATACATACTGTGTCCTGTACCTGCTGATTATTGAAATCACATGCAGCTCGTCTGCTTATATGCGACAATGCAGTCGTAGTAAACCAGGCAGGAAATAAATCAATTTGCATAAAGTTTACAGTTCTCTGGATGAACTAGATTGCATACTTAAACAAGTTTATTTTTGGTTTTAAAGCAACTTAATTAAGCTATTGCTACTTTTAAGAAAACAGGCAGGTTCAAATTTCCAAAAGATAGATAACTTCTTAATGTTGCATCTTTATTCCTGTGAAACATATGCATAGGGTTTTCTAGTTTTATAACAATACTCTTAATCTATATACGTTATTCTGATTTTCTATTCTGTTTTTCTTGAAGTTTGTTCAATTTTTAAATTTAAAGTAATCTAATAGCATGAATACATCTATAGAACCTTTAGTTGCTTGAAAGCTCCTTTGGCAGTAAGCCACTATAGCGGAGACCAGGAGAGACGTAAGTCTAGTGAAATGCAAGTTCCTCTTAGTTACCAACAATATTGAAAAATCACAGTAGCAAAATTGATTAAAAGCCCTCAAAATTTCAGCAAAGCTATTCCATGTGCTGATATTTGCACATCAGAATAAACCTTATTATTTCAGTGCCATATACGGTGGATCGATGGCAGTGACAATAAAATTTGGCCATATATGAAAAATTTCCACGTGTAGCTAGAAAATCCTCTTTTCCCAGGTATTTGATACATTTTGAGTATACTATTGACTGTCAAATATCTACTTTATGCTTCACAAACAGAATTTGCTATCTAAGGCTCAAAACTGAATAGCACCTCATACATTCAAATCTTGTATTTTAAGTGTGATGGGAAAAATGCCATGCCAGGAAAACATAAGACCAACTATAACATTTTTCATTACTAGTATTAATTTGAAATATAAAAGCATCAAGGTTTTCTGCAATGTCCTGAGACAAAAATGAAATTTCTTATCCCTTATAGGCAATCTTGTAATATTAAAACATATATCTTTTGTATAGATGTTTTGAAATACCCCATCGAAATTTAGATGTCTGCTATGGAAATCTAGAAGATGATTTAATGAACTTGAATTTTGAAGATGATTTAATGAACCACAGAACTGCAATAATTCTGTGTATGAATACAGGCCTTCAAAGAAACACATACAAAACCAGCATTATATTATACAGACAGTTACTACATTTATCCTGTTGAATTTTTATTGGCTGCTTTTAAAAAAGGAGCTGCTGTATTGTAATAAGCCAGTCACCTGGTGACTGTGTGGCACATGGTAACAGATGAGGTCTCTGTTTTTAGAGGCAAATAGGTGCAAGACTTCAAACAGCCACTCCCTGTCCCAGTTCTTTAGGAACCCTCTGTGTGTGATGAACGTCTATAAGTGAATTTGCAACTGGAGAGTTGAATGCTGTCCTTTGTTCAGAGAACTCTTAGGGCTGAGAGCAACACAATAGTAAATACATTTAGCCAGCGAAAAACTTCTCTGGAGTCAGAAACAAATTAAATCTGCATGCCTGTTCTTGCTTCACTAGACTGGAAAAATGTGGCTATGACACTGTGATTAAAAAACAAATGCAGACACACTGCAACCATTGCCTAGCTGCCAAAAAACAGTTTTACAGAACTATCAGCAAAATTGTCCAGAAGCCAAATTTTTAAACACTGAGGAAACTTGTGCTCTCAAAATACCTCAGGCTACATTGTTCCTTTAACTGCTCTACATAATTAAAAATACTGCTTACAAAAGAAAAATAGAATTAAACTCTAGCACATTTTTTCTTCCATTCTTTCTTTTATTATTATTTTATGTATGTAAAGAGTTGTCAAATGTGTAATGACAGTTGCTGGTTTTTAATGTCCCATTCATGGCAAAGGAGTCTGGTTTGCAGACGTGCAAGGGATTAGGGCCAGTGTGTGTGATTTTTGTTTTGAAATTAATAAGAATTCCGGTGACTGCATTTTTTACAATTCTTATGTTAAAATGCTTTTATTCTAAGTAGGACTTATACCTGTGCTACTTGCACATAAACACTTCCTCTAGAGATTTATTAGGAATAAATGAAGGCCTATATTAACAACGAGCTCTGAGATGGAGCATTAAGAGCTATTCAGTAGTGTGATATGACAGTAACACTCATTTTAAGTGAAGAATAAACTGAACTTCCTCAACCAATTAAGTTTGAGATAAAAAGGATTGAGGCATTTATTTATGAAATCTATATATCAAAGACTGCATGGGAAGAGGCTGTATATCTGATGTTTCTGTGACAGGTTGCACAACCTAGATTTCTTCATTTAACGGAAAAAAAACCCTAGTACAGTGCTTCTGGTCTTTTCCAGATGTTTTGAGGAAGGCTGGTACACGAAAAACAAACATAGGGTTTTTGAAACATATGGAGCTTTTCATTAGTTTCCCAACTTAGGTAAGTTATGATTCTTTGCTCACTGAAGACAGTGGGAGTCTCTCTGTTGATTCCAGTGGACTCAGTCCAGGTCAGTTCTCACTGGGCTTGGCTTTACTTCATAGGCCAGATGGTGTGACTGAAGATATACATCAGTCATACTGTTAGCATTTTAAATTAGAACAGAACAAAACAAATCCAAGAACTGTATAGTTTTTGACTGCATGTTTGTGTGCTATCAAACCTGAATGGAAGTTAGGCAAAACTTTTAAATCTGAAAGCAGGATTATTTATAAAGAAATGAGTGCACCTCTACTTTACATATGGGGGATTTTCAGAACCCGTAGCTACAAGATGCTGCCACATAGCATTAATTATATTAGTGACAGAGCAATAGGGATTAATCTCAATCTTTCAGACATATAAAACATGTTTTAAAATTGGCCAGGTGGGATGTAAAGTCCAGAGAAAAGCCCGTTACCTTTTGAGGTTTGATTATGTTTCTGTATTTTTCCCAAACTAAATTTGACAGTTGATGGGTGTTTCTGAAACAAGAAACTGGAGGTAAGCTTCATTGCAATTTACTGGGAGGCTTCTCCCAAAACACTGGCATCTCATAGCAGCACAGCTAATTCACAGTTCTGATGACCAAATTGTGCTGATGACCCAGCAGAATGTATGGAATATGAGGAACAATATTGCAACAAAAAAATCAGACATTTATAAATTAGAAAATCAGACAGGAAAAGGATCTATTCAGTATCTCAGTGGTTCAAAATTTAGCTGCATTAAGAATTTTTGCAGCAATTTTTAATTAGTATGTTATGACTATAAAATGGCAACTGACCCAGTTGCCCAGTTGTGTTGTATCCAGCAGAGATAATTACATAAAAGTTGTTTGACTGGGAACATTGTGCTTTTATCGCTGCATGCAATAGTAGGATAATTTTAGTCAGAGAAAGCTGACCCTTATCTAGGAGAAAAACTTGTTCATTCAGGCCTCTAAGTAGAAGGCACATCATAGAATTTAAAAAGAAAAGGTGTAAGATTTAAAATTTAAATATTTAATTAGAAGCATATGAAAGAACATTTTTTGTGCGTGTCTAAAACGGTTTAGATATTTTGAAAACAAAAATAATCATGGAGCATTACTGACAGTTTTAGCTGTCTTCTTCCAAATGCATAGAGTACATTTAACTTTTCATTTTTTTTTTCCAATATTTCATGTCAAGATTTGTTAATCTAAAGAAACACACCTTGTAATGAGAAAACACATGTAGGCTCAGTGAAAATTTACATCATAAATATTGTTGTTTTGTTATTTTTGTTTTGCATCGATCAACTGCTTTTTTATCAACTGTTGTTAGATTTGTTTCTGTTTTATCATTAAACATCACTGTGAAGGTAGAGATCTCAAAACTCTTCTTTCTATGAATTTGTACTTGGGAATGCATATCTGGCACATTTAGTCTGCCACTGGACAGCAAAGAGTTTGCCTAGAAATTGTTTAGACTGCATTAATAGTCATATTTCAGCAGTAATGTCTTCAATGTGAGAAATATTTGTTACTTATGTTAGGAACAATTCCCATATCAACACTGCCATGGCATTAAGTGAGCAGAATTTGTGATTATGCCTATTTATCCTCACTCACATTTAAAAAGCAATCAAGTAAACAAATGTTCTAACCTCCCATCTATAAATGCCAAGTAGCAACAGAATCAAATCTTACAGCTGTAAATAAATGGGAAAAGCTCTTCCTTGGAAAATCAGGCCAAAGCCATTATGTTTGAAACCAAACATAGTAGGACAAAAGAGTATCAAACTTGCTCTGCTCTGCCAACTTGTCTTTTTACAAGCTTGGGCACAGAAGGATGCTGAAATTGATATATCTCATTTCCCCACACATTTTGAATTTTGCAAATAGATACAAAAATAACTCCAAGTGAAACGTGATAGAGGCTAAATTGCTTCACAATGCCCTCAGCCTAATTAGGAACTTGGTGCTTCAGCAAGGATAAGCCTGGAACAGAACAGCAAAGTAAAATTTACTGCTCTCTCTAATCTATAAGAGGAAATTCCTCAAAACCATAAGCTATATGACAAATTACATAACTTTAAATTATTTTTATTTAAAAATATTATTTTCATGACAGATTTGCAGAGATACCCACTTCCTCTTGGTGGACTATGTTTTCAAGTTCAAAAAGTAAGATTGCATTTTCTGTGCACATTTAAGGTTAGCCATAGTTCAAGCACAGTCTCCCATCACTGCAGGTGAGATAAATTGCCAGCTGTCTCTTATTGCAGTTTACTACATTGCCTCAAGCTCTTCCTCATCAGAGTATCACACACAGTATTTTATTGATTTTGGAAAGAAAACTAGGTGGCAAAGGCATAAGTTAATTCAAAGATGAGTGGCTTCACTCTACTGTGAAATATCAGCTATAATTCACTCCTTTCTAGAAGTGGAAGAAATGCTGAAGCTGAGCTGGCAAGCAGGATATTCACATCCTGAGGTTAAGCACTAACAGAGTGTTCTGAGTCTGTTCCCAAGTCTACCTGTGATCCTAATTTGAGATCTTCACTACTCTGGACCTTATTTTTATGCTTATTATTTGGATCTGGAGAGGAAGGTGGAAGTGAAAGAGGAAGCAGAATTGAAGATAGCACCACAAAGCCAATCTTTGTGTGCCTAGGCTGGATATGAGCAGTGATTATAGTGCATTTGAAAACACATCTCTCAGTGAGGATTTGGTTTAGCTTGAAATATTCATAATCATATTTTCCTGTTATCAGGCACACAGTGCCTGAAACAGGATTAATACTGCAAATAGTCTCAGAGACTGCATCAATTCCTTACAATAATTTTTTATAAATACAATCTTAAAAAGATTGCAACTATTATTTCCTTATAGAAATGAAGTGGGGAATGAGACAAATTTGTTCATTAAAAGAAGAAAGGAACTACTACAAGATAGTTGGAGTGAAACATCTAATGACATTTTGCTTTGCATTTCCACGCTATACAGCTGTAGCCTTAAGATGGTGCTTTATCATTAGTTAGTGAGGCAGTTGGTTTACCTAGCTTTGCTTGAAATACATGCACTAACAAAAAAATAAAAAAAGAAAAGGAAAGTATTTTTGAACTACTTTGAGGGTCTACATAGATTTTTTTACTCTCCCACACAAGTTGGTTTGAATCCTGTAGACTGGTCACCTCAAAGTTCCTCAAATTGATGCAAATGTGTTCAGGAATAGAAAAGTTGTGCTGTTTAATTAGAATACCTCGTGGATAAGATTAAAATTTCCATGGCACTGAATGAAACAATTACTACACTGGAATAATTTCATTTTTAATTTCTTTTCTGTAACCAAGAGCAATGTTTTCAACTGAAAACTAGTTGTAAATTTAAAAAGAAAAGGGGAGAAGGAGCAGATATAACTGCTGGCATGAGACAGGCATACTGAAGTGACTCCAGGAATAGAAGGGGGAAAAAAAGACAGATGGTTTCTCTGTCTCAGGAACTAATCACTGAGGCCTCTTTTCTTGTATTTTAAGCAAGATGAATATTCAAAAATAGTTACCCCACAAAGATCTCCCCACTTACTAGATGTGGAGTCATTGCAAAAAATCTTTTCAGGACATTTTATGTCAAAGTATGACAGCAATACCAATTTTTGAGAAAACATTACTGCTGAATATTACACTAATGCATTTCTAAATGAGAAAAGGGGGTCAAGATATGAGAAGAACACCAGGAGCTTAGTTTTTCCCAGTAGCATAGTTTTACCCAGAATGTCAATACAATGACAATGAACACAATCTTTTGTAATTTTGGTTTTCAAAATTCAAGGCTAATGCATTCTTGAATTACAATGGAAAGAAGAGGATTCAATGTCACAGCTAAATTGTCTTGTATGTTCATTTCTATAGAAGAACACTAAGGCATTACAAAGGACTTTGTTATTCATTGCTTCAGGGTTCAGTATTAAATCACTTCTTGCAGCACCCTTCCTGCTCACTGACATCCCATGTTCCTTCTAATTGAATTTTTGAAATTGGTTATTCATAATCCAAGAATACTTCTGTTCTATGTCAGTAATAAGATGAGATGCAAAGAGCTCTTTTTATTAGTGGTATCAATGATCTTAAATTTCTTTTCCTACCTAAACAATTCTATGATCCTATACTCCTTTGTACCTCCCATTACAAAACTGGGTATATCCTAATTAGCATCGTATTAAGCTGTATCTTTCAGCAAGTCCTTGTATGATAGACTTTGTGGTATTATACAGAAATGAAATATGGGTAAAGCAATTGTTTATTGTCCTTGTACTTCTTAAACATGAGAGGGCATCATCATCGGCAATTTCTGCTACTGTAGGTCAGGATGACTGCAGAAAAAGCAGAACAAGCCATTTTTGTTCAGAATTTTGATTATTTAAAACAGAAAATAGGTTTGTAGCAACAGCAAATGGTAAAAAACTACAAAATAGTGCAGGTCCATTATATGGGATTAGAATTTTAAATCACTCATATGGAGTAAGACATTGAAATTGCATAAGTATAGCAATAAGATAGTTCACACAGGTAGATTAATCAGCTTCACATGCAATGAGAACAACTACTTTCAAAACCTCGTTGACTTTGCTGAGAATGCTGGAGAAAAATATCTTTACCATATTTTGTTTGAAATTCCTTTCAGAAAATTTCTTTCAGTACACATAACATGGAATTTTCACCTAATATTTTAATTCTCCCCACTCAGATCTGATGGTGATGTGCCTGCCTGGGACAGACAAACATTTCAGTTGCTTGGCTCCGGGGAGCTGGAGGCAGCATGTGAGCCAGGGCATGGTGCACCTGGATGTCAGGTGCACATGGCTGCAGGAAAACTACTAAGGAATAGGAATCCTACTTCCCCCATCTGCCACAGATCAGCAGCTCTGAAGAGCACCTCTGAAAATATCCAGGCTGTAAGTAACGTGACAGTAACAGTAAATAAAATGTGCTAGGGTCGATTTTCTCTCCCTGTGCTCTTAGGTCACAACAAAATAGTGAAGCTCTCTCCTCACAGAATGTAGGGGCCCTTTTCCAGACTATCCCAGGTGTGTGCCACCTCTGAGCTGTGTCCAAACACAGCGTGAGAGACGCTACTCAGCACAGACAAAAGCTGTGCCAGGGCCATGCTCACAAATAAGCAGAAAGCCCTCGCCCTACCTGGTTTACAGTCGAGATAAAGCCAAAGCCTACAAGCCAAGTCAAGATCACAGCTACCATATAGAGGGGTTAGGAGTGACAAGGATCAAAACAGCATGCACAAGTGACATGACTATGTGTATGCACTGGGATTTTTACGTTTTCAACCACCAAAATCTGCTGGTAATGCAGCTTGCACAGTACACTCACAGATGCACATGTTTCTCCCAAATCAGGGCATAAATAATTTCTGTAAAACCTTGAAAATTCTTCTAAATTATGTTTCCCACACTAAGTCATATTAAGCTTTTCATAAACTCTGTCGGAGCATACATCTACCTCTCCTCAGCAAGTCTTTGATAGATCACATACATCCATTTGTAGACATCAAAATGACATGTACAAAGAAGTTCAAAGCAGGGAAAAAATTGGATAATGATAACTGATACAATATACAAAGAAAAATGTGTCCCATTCTTCTTTCTCTAGCAAATGGTTTGCTAGGTGACTTTATTAGCTAAAGCAGACCTGCTGCATCCTCTGAAAAACATGTCACTTTCCTATTCCTGACACTCCACAGCCTCCTCTTTGGTGTGAGCACTGCCTGGGTTTCAGTGACTACAGGTGCTAGACACAAAGAAAAGTTGCAGCCACGTACCACAGTTGTCTTCGTCAGCCCGGTTCCCGCAGTTATCCTCACCATTACAGTGCAGCTGTTGGGGCAAACACTTCGTGATATTGCCACATGGAAAGTAGCCCACAGGGCACCTGGTGCCAGCTCCAGAAACGTGATCTTCTAAAGAGTCACAGATGACTAAATAGGACCAGAAAAAATATGTTTATTTTATTACATGTTTAAAGGTATTTAATATTATGCCTTTGTAAATACTCATTTACATTTGAACATGAATATCAAGCAACAAAAATGTATTAATTAATTTGACATGAAATTACAAATAATATATGAAGTACTTGTTAAACTTGGCAAAAATATATTGTTAGCTAACTAAAATTTCCTTTGACATAAAGCAAACAGGTAATTCCTCCCTATTCATCCTCAGAATAAGATCAAAATGTAAATTATACAAGACAAATGACCTAAAGCCACTATTTAAAAGGAATGTTTTGCTATTTATGATAACAATATACAAGATAAGCTATAGGTATTCCTGCCAATGGAAGGGTAGTTGGAGCCATATGATCTTTAGAGTCCCTTCCAACCCAAATCATTCCATGACACTAATTTGTGCTGAAATTTTAGACCCAGATAGATAAGCTCCTTTATACAAAATCAGATGTATATATGTTTGACTATATTCTAATTTTAAAGAAATTTCTTGGTGTAAATGGATCAAGGATCTAAGACCAAGGTAACTAAGATCAAATCTGTGACAGTTTTGCTGAAAATGGAGTAAGACATCATGAAGGGGACAATTTTGAATCCTTCAGATGAGTTGTCAGTCTTATCCAAAAACTGTGGAGATATTGGTCAGAATACATAAGTGTGAAGTTTAGATACACAGGTGCTGTTCTGCTGAGCCCATGCTTTGTAGGAAGGAACTTCAGAGAACACAGGACTTCATTTGAGCAGTGCTGAGGGGAAAGGTGGAGGGATGCTGATGAGGGACAGCCAGGTCAGCTGGAGGACTCTGCCTGTCCTCTGTTCTTCACTTGTCTGTGCTGCAGCAGCTGCAATTACCCACATTTGCAGATGCATGATGCCTTACCAGTCTCACCAGTGTACCTGAGAGATAAATTCTGCCATCACTATTTTTTTTCCAAAAAAGCATGACTGATCTATTACTTCTGTAATGGATTGCAAGATGCCAAGTCAGATTTCTTGTCATATGAGATCAACTTCTTCCCAAGAGAATACTATGGAGAGGGTTTAAAATTACTCTAGAATTAAATTTGTTCAGTCCACAATATGTTAGTAATGGAGAAAAGCATCATCAAGACAGAACATTATCCAGTGTTCTGCACTTCCAAAACCTCCCTAAACCTACCTAGTACCTTTCTGCAAGGGTCTGCTAATTTAATTTTTGAAGCACTTTCAAAAAGGTGTATCACTTTCTTATTAGAGCTACCATTTGGCTTAATGCATACTGTTACAAAAAACCTCAAAAATCAAATACACATTTTATTTTAAATTTCATTACTGTTTTAGAACACTTCAAATACTCTCTACAAACTTTATTAACTGTGATGTGATGCTTGTTCAGATAGTAAACTGCTAATTCTGAAACATGCAACTCATTTTCCAGGCTATTTTCAAATACAAAGTATAAATTTTTCACACAACCTTCCCAGATTAACAAGTAATGTTCTTTGACACCATCTGATTTTTTGCACTCATTTTTCTCTTGGACTAAGAGAAATCACCTGAAATTCAATCAAGTACTTCAGATTCATAAAAAATCTCTTCTGGAAGAACTTTCTTCCAGTTAAACCCTTGACAACGTTTAGAACTCTGAAAAATTGAAACATAAGAGTTGTAGCTGCAGAAAATTGAGATAAATATTTTCTACATGTACAGAATTATCCTTGCTGTTAGAAGTATTCTGCATAGAAAGTCATATATTCCAGCTAACCACCATTGAATGATTTTGAAAAGTTGATTTGCTTTTATCCACAGGTATATAACCTATGCAATTACTCGAAGAGCATTAGTTCCTTAAGACTTTTATATAGAAGTACCAAAAATAAAGCTACATCCTAATCACAGGGTGAATTCACACTTGCATATTGTTCATAAATTTCTCTGCTGTTTTGTGATGGTATTCAGAACATTGTGATTAACTTGTTTCACACAAAAACAATAGCAAAAAAACCTTACGTAGGCATACTGTTAAGCAAATAGCGTATGCATAGCACTTAGTGTCTTAAGTTCCTTTTTTAGCAAAAAGCTGAGCACACAACTGAGGCTTCCTTAAATGCCTGTTACGATCTGAGTACCTACCAAACCATCTGGTAAGAGACACCAGTATAGAAAAAAAACCACCATAAATGAAAATATACCTGACAGACCATCTAAAAACCCCTCACATTTTGTCAAGCTTTTTATCCTACACCTAGAGACATATTTATACTGATCTGAACCTTGTGCTTAGAGGGGCTGATCTCCATGCAGTTTAAATTTCAAATGAAAGCATTTATCTTCTCACAGCACCATTCAGTGTAATTTCACAGTGTGTTCCCAAAATTATTATTAATTATTCAAATATTATTAATCCCTGCACTAATTAATGAATTTGCTGTTGCATTTTAGAAATCTGTGCTTTTTCATAAAGAATAAGTCCCTCATGATGTTCAATGTTTTGAATTCTCTGTGCATTTATAACCTTGATGATATCTATTCTGAATCTCTGCATTACTCATTTTGTGCTGCGTTGGATTACCCTGGCATGTAAATATCTGCCTGGGAAAGGAGATAACACAGCTTCAAAACTCAACAACTTCATCCCAGTTATAAAATCAGTGAAAGCACTGGTCTTTGTCCACTGACTTGTTAACATCACTTTGTTTATACAAAAAAAAAAAGACAGAAGTTTGGACTCTGCTGATTGCATGAGATTTATGTATGGAAAAGCCCTCAACTCTCTGAGGAAATATTTGGTAAAGCTGACAAAGGTAGACAGGAGATAAGGCAGTAAAAACTGTTGAAAAGGATAGATAATATTCAAACAATTATCTTTCAGATTGAGGAAATTAAATTTCTGTCTTTTATGTGAGGAAAATGGATAAAGATAGCACTGCAACAACAGCAATTAAAAATTATGGTTATTGTTTTGCAAATACAGACTTTACTGACATTGGAGTTCATCATGCCAAGATAATGATCTATCACTCCATCTTTGTGATGTGGTATTAAATTGTTGGCTTTTCTACATTTGAATGATTTTCCACTACAAAAAAATCGAACCACTCTCCTTGAATCTTGTTTGTCTTTTTTTTTAGCAGCTGAAAGAAGATGAAAAGTGATAAACCCGTGACAGACTTGCTTATCAGGAGGTTTGCTTTTCCAGATACCAAGTAAAAGAGCCTCTTCTTTGTGTACCTCGTAGAGAAAATCATCTCCTGCCTTGCAGTGACATAGTGATAATTGCACACATTTCAGCTATTCTATACCAGAAAATTCCTTTTTCGTAGTGTTCAGCATAAATCTTAAAATATTTGCAATATTTCAAGATAAAACAAAAAAGAAATAGGTGAACTGGTATGACTACGAACAGCAAAACCACAAACAAACCTCTTTCTGACGCTTGTTGTCTCAATATAGAAAAAGGTTCTACTTAGCAGCATGTCCATGATACTGCAAATTAAATATTTCTGACTGTTGTGTATTTAGGATCCCATGCAATCCCCCAAATTAATCTCAAATTTTCAAAAAGAAAACAAGAATTCCTTTCGCACCTTTTAAGCTTGTCCAGACTGGCTGCTTCGAGGTGCTTATTGCTATAAGACACCTGGGGTGAAGAAGAAAGTGGATAACTTTCCCTGCTTGTCTTTAAATATAAGACTAGGATAACTCTGCTTTCCATTGCTAAAGGAATAAACATGAGTTGGGTTGTCATCTAGTATAGATGGTAAGGCTTTTTCCTCTGATTCATGGATGCAGAATCACTGGGGAAAGAACATGACAGCTCCTCTTTAAGCAGTCATAAAATGAAATCAAAAGAAGGAACGCATTTGGGAAAGCCAAGAACAAGATGTTCCCAGGACAACATGGCTTGGCTTCCAACTAAATTGATTCATTAGGCTTGCTAGTTTTGTGCATTCTTTGAAATACAGTGATTGGGTCACAAGTGCTGTTTGAGAAACCAAATAAGGCAGATGTGCACTGTAAGAACACAGACTAAACACAGTTACTTGTTGGTTCTTCAAAACAAGTGAGTATAATCATACTGTTCCCTGTAAATGGAACAGTTCTGGGCTGCTGAGACTGAGTCATGAGCACTTAAACTAACCGAGGGCACTATTCATTGCTTGGTACCTACTAGTCACACCAGCCTCAACTGTGTCACGTATAGGTTCAAATAAAGGCATTTCATAATATCAGGAAAATATTTTTATGTTTTCAGGAATTTGAATAACATGAAATCCAGCGTCATGAATCCAAAATGACTCATGAATTCCATCAGCCAAATAAACTAAGTGGTTATATAGATTTCACCTGTAATTTTTTTGCTAGCTTGAGTACTTCAAGCTGACAGTTGATTAAAAAATATCCCCTTCTGCTGAAAGGTATATTAAGGGCATGTGAAATGGATTTGAAAAACCTTTAGGATAACATAGAACAGGTCTCATAGGCCAATTATCTTCATTCATAAAGATGAATCATCAGAACAAGGTTATAAAGGTTTACAACTATGAATTACTTTAACTTACAAGATGATTAATTAGTTATTAACAAAGAATAGAAGTGACTAGTGACTGTCCAACTTTGATTAGATGCATTTGAATCACAAATAACATAAAAAAAGAAAATAAAATGACTTAAAAAGATATTTTAAATAATAATTTGTTGTCTGAATTTGAACATTACAACAATATGTAGAAGTGAATGAAGAGCTGAAGTTCATTCTTAGATAATTTTCCTGATTTTGTTTTGAATTTTCAGCTTCTTCCCACTAAACAAGGGATTTTTTTAGCTTTACCAGAAAGAATGCTTTTTTTTTTTCCATCATGTAATTTTATAAAGACTCTCCTAAAATTTTCTTTTAGGAGAAGCTTTCTAGTGATATCTGGGAAAATGTAATAGGAATCTCATATTATTAAATGTCAATAAAACTAAATTTTAAATTGTCCATAAATAGCATAGTGAAAATAGACCCCAGTTACATACAAGAGCGAAACAGAATTTATACACTTGTACTTTAGAGCTCCTAATGTACATACACTTGGAGTAAAACCTTGGGCAAAATTTTTATATCAAAATAGACTTTTGCCTAGTGGCAATAGACTCTTTGGCACTAATCCTTGAGGCAAAGTGTATGTGGCTTAAAGGATTTAAATATCTGTACAAAGTACTCACATAAGTGTAATTAAACTCTTATCACCACACTGCCTTTTCTGTAATTTTCTTCTCTGCTTTGGTAGTGGTCCAGCCCTGAAGTCTATAACATTTTCTAAATGTCTGTATTACATATGCATTGTGTTTTTAATTTTAGGTTTGATCGAGTGCAAGTGACACAGTATTATTTATTCAGAATGACAGATTCATTTCTAAAACACTAGATTTTTTTTTATATTTAGCTGTTACGCTTTCGACCAGAAATACACTTTCAGTTTTATTGCATTACATTTGTCTTTAGCAAACTGTATTAGATGTCACTCTAGGAATACGTAGTACTTGAACTACACACCTATGTTTATGTTTATTTCCATTAGACACAATACAGTGCAATGGATTTTAGCAAAAATGGTGCATGTATTATGACTGTTGCAGGCCAATCTGGTAATTATCTTAGATTTTAATTTCATAAAGTACCTTTATATCTTTTTGTGGATTACACAATGACACAACGCTTTCATTCCAGAAGCATTTTCCAATGCAGAAAATTTGTACTATCTTTTTAAAAATATACCTTCAATTTCACAACAACGTCACTAGTTATCAGTTATGCCACAGATAATTCAGTCTAGTTAATCGTGTTATAGGGCTGGAAGATCCTTGTTGTCTAACTGCCAGATAAATACACTCTAGGGCCAGAAACTGTCAGTAGAACAATTCAGACTGGTGACATAGCACCTTGCCAGAGGGTTTGGCTTTTATACCTTTTATTAATTCGTCATTTTGTTCTGCTTGCACAGAACTTAGAATTAAAGATTCTGATGTGCATGAAGAACTGAAAGAGATAATACCTCTAAAAGCCCCAATATGAAGCAAAATAAGTTCCATCCGAATCAAATTTTGTAGGGCACACCCAGAGGATAATGGTTCAGCACAACGTCTAACAGAGACACAAATTAATGAACAGAGCCAAACTTTTCTATTACTCCGCTTCCCCCTTTCGTTCTCTCCCCACATAAACAGGACTTAAATTATATCTATTATTTCTGTTTAGAAGCAAGTTTTAACTCCATATTCTGGCATGATTTCCAATAGAAAATACATCAGGTTAAGCATTCCTTTGCCCCGTGTTCTTTGCATCTGTATAACTCCTCAATTTCCCTAATTTTTTTTTCCACAGCAGAGCAATACCAAGTTGAAAGCTGGCCATATGAAACATTAGGGTCTTGTTCAAGTGGTGTTAGGTACTGAATAGAAATGAAGGCACCATCCCATCTGGAAGGCCTGGAAGGGGAATGGTTAGCCATCAAAATAAAAGAAACTCCTCTCAGGAGTGGATTCTTTCTCACAACCACGATTGGGTGTATTTTGCCTGGTTCTTTGAGGCCCAAAAGAAAAGAAATTTGTTGCAAGCAGTGTTTTTCCCCCCTCATTTGAAACACAGCATTTATGAGCTAGTGATTTAAACACATGTCGTAAAAAATAATGAAGAAAGACCTCTGAAGCTTCATACCTGGAATTTTTGAAGTTTTGTAATCCTAGGGTAAAAGGTTTCTTGTATTGCAGTATTTGTCAGGTATCTTACATTTACTTTTATATCTTGTACTCAGTAGGTTCTTTTTCAAAAAAATCTGAGCAATCCAATAATTGATAAGTTACTTTAGCCAAAAAGATTAAGGACAGATGTTTATCAATAAATTAGTGTCCCTTAAGCAACAATCACTCACCTCATCTAGATAACCAACATTCTGAATTTCAATACAAAAGGACAGCAGTCAGAGATTACTGTAAAGAAGTTCATTTCAGGCTTGCTGCTTTCAGCAAGTTAATCCAGTCAGCCATGCATAAAGAAACACTGATAGTGAAAACGAAATTATTTAAATTAACAAACAACAGACATTTGTAATATTTCTCTTAAGGTTCCATAAACAAAAGACAGATTTAAGTGACTTCATGATAAAATATCACATATAGAAGGACGTTTGCTTACACGTGCGTTCATGCATAGAAGTACAAAGAAATCCAGCAGATGGGACAGAAAGTACTTGTAGGAAAGCCTTAAGATAAAGCTGCAATGAGAAAGGGGAATGAAACTGGAATGAACATGGGAATTACTTGCTGATATTCAGATTGTAGGATATTCTGAGAACATGTTATTTGAAAAAGAGCAGAACAGCAAAGAATTACCTGGGTATCATTAATTTGTCCTTAAGGCAGAAACAACCTAAAAGATCATAACCCATTGCCTAACTTTTCTCCTGTCAAAAAGGGCAAGCCTGTCTTCCATTTTTTTTCTGTTGAGTATCTATACACTCACCCCCACCCCGAAACAAAAGTTATAGCTAAGTTATGCAATTTATTCCAACGTTAGTATGCTCTTGTGATGGGGAAACAAACCCCACAAAACCCCAACAACGTGGTAAAATAAGCATCTTGCAGTGCTGATGATAGAAACATAGGCTTGAGAGCAGTCAGTGCAAAGAGTCTGAGGAAAAGAACCTGAAGGGTGGCAGTGGGAGATTCTATCATCTCTTTCTCCTTCTTCTTTTGCTCTCTAGTCTCTTACTTTGCTAGAGTCACCAGAACTAAGTAAACTGCACATCAGCCACAATTTCAGATTCCACTATTTTTTCTCTTCTCCCAAGTAGCACAATCTCAAGTAAGTCTTTAAAAAATAATCTCAGTTATACTTTTTCTAGGACTTCAGACAGAGGAAAAAGTGTTTTGGAAGCCCTAACGCTGTATTTGAAATATGAAATGTAATCTAGGTTTTTTCCTCTTTTTCTTTTTTTCCCCTTTATTGTGGTTTTAGTAAAGACTAAAAGGATTGCAATAATAGTTCTTATAATGGAACTAAGCCAGCATAATTTGAAGTGAAGCTCTGAAGCACACTCAAGTTTAATCTTGTAACAATGAAAATACATTATTTCTTGGTGAGCCAGAGACAGGATAATCTGATATATTTTATTTATTCACATACCTTTGTTACTAAGAACCACTTATAACTATGAAGAATTTAAATTTAATATAGAACTACAAGTTCAGATTTGGGAGGTGGCAGTGCCCTGTGCCCTATGAGATTCCACCCTCCTGAAGTATTAAAAAATATGGAACCCTTTGTTTTTCTGTTTTGAAATAGAATAATTTGGAAGTATTTTAGCAAATCTGTTTTCTAAGAGCTCACAGAACTATTTTGTGAAAAATCAATTTGCAGAATGTGCTTAAATTGGATTCTGACTCATTAATCTTTGAATCAATTTTTAAAAATGGCAAGTTTTCTAATCTCTACTGTCTTCTACTATGAGTAAACATAACACCACTAAAAGTTGTGACACTCCAGTTAAGTGCAAAAACCAGAAATTATCTCAAGTTAATAGGATTTCTGGCTTTCTTGAAGAGAATAATATTAGCTGGTCAAACCACAGGACTGGGGATTCATTTAGGTTGGAAAAACCTCTGACATCATGTAGTCCAGCTGTTTGGACCCCATGATCAGAGACATCTGACCTATTTTTTCTTTTGCAGGTTGTATCAAAATGTGCATGCATTAGGAGCAATAGATCATTCAATTATAACTTGCAGATTTTATGCATTTATTAATGTACATAAAGAAATGTCACATTAGCAGCACATATTTGGAAGTTTGGATATCCAAATTAGAAAATAAAACAAGAAACAGCATTCAGAAGTGTGGCTCCGTTTTGGATGCACTTTAACTAAGCAATATTTTTGCTTGGATGGCTGTGGATTTAACCTCCACGTAGTCTATAGTTCCTCTTTCACTTCCTTTCATGCCACTTCATCTAACCTAAAAGAGGATGGTGTCTGCTCCTGACACTGTTTCTCATTGCCAGCAGTGAGAGCCTGCTCTGTGGAACCAGTCTAGAAACCAAGAAACCAATCTAGTTAAACGATGATGAGAAAGCAGTGAATATGTTAATAAAAGATTTAAAAAGAAAAAATGAAAATTCAAATCAAATAGTGATAGAACAGAAAGATGAAGAAGGTGTTTTATTTTTGCTAAACCATATTAAGAAAAAGGAAGACCTCATGTGACATCTTAATGTTAGGGGTGTAGAAAAATCAACTATTCAATACCTGTTTACCTGTTTATGATATGCTTTTGGAAAAGTAGAAAGTGGCTGTACTTTTTCTGCATGGTGCTGAGAAACCATACTGAAGAAAAAGCAGGCTTCATAAATGCATATTTGTAGTGTTACTTGATTACTAGAAAAGAATTTGTGTCCAAAAACCAGTGTCTATAATTTCAAAGTAAGACTACATAACAGTTGATTCACGTATTTTAACATGGGACTGGAGTCCAGAAAATGAGGTCAAGGAGCGTATTTTTATGGTAGATGGGCCTTCTTGAATAAAACTTCTAAAAATGCAGATCATCTTTGTCAACTGTATTGCAATTAAGTACTCCAGACTAATCAAGGCATTCAATCATGAGGCTTTTAAATTCATTAATTTAGTCCTTTGCTTCCCCATACACAGAAATTTTGGCTTTAAATATTTTGTGGGCAGTTTCATTAAAGGATGCTGCTCTTAGCTTATTCCAAAGAAGAGGTGATCAATTGCTATCTATTTCTTTTTAATTGAAACTGAAAACCAAAAACAAACGGCAAAAATATATTTCTAAGTTTAAAAATACCACTTCCACCCTTCCAACACTATGCCTTTTCCCCACGTTGAGCATAATATCAACAATCAGGTCTGTGATGGGAAAAGTCTCTTCACCCAGGTCAAGCCAGTTATTTCTTCTGCAGAACAGAGAGGAAAGAGGTAATGTTCACCTGCTTTGACAGACTTGAGCATATCTTTGAGCCTCAGTGACTGTACAGTCTCTCCTGCTCCTAGTGCCTTATTGACACTTGCTCTTCTCTGGAGGAAACAATTACCTGACCGAGACAAAACATTTTGACCAAATAAAGCCTTAGGATTGATACAGAACAGCCGGATGGAAGTCAACTGAGCTGTTCTATAGGGGACTGGGAGATTTAACATCCTGTCTGGATAAACTCTGCAAAGTGATCTCACCTGCAGAGATCCCTCAGGATCAGTGTCACTGCTGCTGGACTCTTCCCCCCACTGCCTGCTCACACTTGCCCCCTGACATGAATTCAGCCTGTCCTCCCAGGGCTGGATCTCCCCATCAGGACACAGCTTAGACCCATTCAAACCCCTGTTTTCCCATCAGTCTTTCTTCCTGGTGTATTTGTCTTGCCCTGTCACACCAGTCAGCTGCATGCTGGATCCCTCATGAGCACTGGGGGAGGCACAGCAGGAAGTGAGCACAACACCCTGCATTACTTCCCTGCTTATACACAGCCACTTTATGTGCAACACCAGTTACTAGCAACATATAATCTACATCTGAATTCAAACTCAGGATCTTCAAATTTCATACATTTCTGATAACACACCTCCATATATTACTAAAGGCATTTTATCTATGCTTTGATTAGTCTTCTAGTGTATTACTGGCATCTTGCTCTTTAGTCTATAGTTTAACCGCTTAGACACTACAATATTAAATTCCTAATCAGCTCCTCATACAGCTACAAAAATTAGACTTCCTACTTTAAAGTCTTCAGAGATTACTTAGAATACAGTTTAGAATATAATATTATTGCCTAGATGGGGAGCTGAGACATTAACATATGTATGGCAAGGATTTCTACTAATTTGAGGTTTTACTTTCAGAATCAGTCAGTTTCACAGATTACTTAAAGCACAGCTTTTACAGATGTCAGTGGCAGCCATGCAATGAACACTGCCACATCAGAATGATCAAGCCAAAACACCCAGAAAATCTGCTATATAATTATTATCCATTTGCAAGGCTTTTAGGAGAAGAAACAGGAAGAAAAATGTTTTCCACAGCAGAGTTCAGCTGCCTTCATGGAATGGTCTTCATTTTTTAATCCCCACCCTCAACAACATTTTATCTTAATCTTCTAAAGCAAATGAAGAAGAGATCGTACAGGCAGCATAATTCACCATAATTTTTGATTCATCTTTTTAATGGACACAAAGCATGTGTCTTTGTGGAGCTATAACACAAAGAAAATTCAGTATGGGCACATAGCACAAATTAATATTGTGTCTTTTGCCTAAATTCCTAAGCACTGAATTAATAACTTTCTCTGACATAGGTAACATTAACTAATAGAAGACGAAATCAGTTTCCCTCCAGCATTTTATAACATGCTGCATCACCAGTTCAGATCCTTTAGCTCTCCAGACCTATTTTTTTGAGAGGGTAGAGTGATCTGACAGTGCTGATTACCAGCCTCTAAGCAGAGGTGTTACTCAGGAGGAGACATTTTGAAAGAAGTCAGTAAGTCACAGGACAATACTGGGCTTCATTCTGGCTTTGTAACACTGTACTCACCCTACCAAGCACAGCTTCTTTTTCTGTTCAGGCTCATTTTTACCTTACCCCAGCTGCTTCACTCTCATCCTTTTTTGTCTGATCACTACCTGCTTCCCATCATCTCATCCCCTTCTTTCCGTACAGAATCCTAGTTCTGATCTCACCTCCTCTCACTTCACTCTTCAGATGGTCACTCCCCTCTCTCCGAACTGCCTGTTCTTCTCCTTTAATTAATTTACTGTTCCCTGCTGGTTCCCTCTTCACATCCCTTTCCTCAGTCTCTACTTTCCTGGACTAAAAGTCCTCCTGATTTCCATTTTCCATTTCTAAGTAGCATTAGTCTTTTCTCTCAACTCTCTGTTCCATTGTCCCATCTACCTGTCCCTTTTGTTGCTGCCTTCCTTGTCCTTTTTCGGTCTTTCCCAATACATTTTCACCTCCTCTGTCTTTCAGACACAACAATTATGACTTCCTAATCCTCTCAGCTTCCTGTGCCTCCCAGCCTTGCACCAGCCATTTCAAAATCTGATTTGTGGCTTCAAAGTCATGGCACACAACACAAAATGCATGATGAGACTACAGATCCTCTGAGTGTCACACTGGTCTCTAGCAACAAGTAACATCTATTAGAAAAGGAGTTTTTTCTTTACTGCAACCAGGCTTGAGCAGCCTCATCAGCTCTAGTGGGATGGCCCATCTGAGGATTATCTCTCAGGCACAGTGATACTGTAAAAGGATATTTCAAAAAGTACTGTTTAAGAAAATTCTTTGCTTAATACAAGATTATATAAATTGATCAATGCAGGCAAAATACGAATTCCTCATATTCAGAAAATTTTTTGGTAAAGTTTTGCTTGTCTTCCTGCTCAAGGTCCATAGATTGCACATAAAATTTCAGAGCAAATGGTTCAAGTCTGGTAGAGTTTCTATAAACAGTCAATACAGGTTTTCAACTTGGGTAGCTCTTGGTGCTGCTAACGAAGAGATGAAAACATTCTTGCCCAAGCAGCAGTTGCAGGATCTAAATTTCAAAGCTTCAGTTTACCATTATGTAATTTTTTTTACTACCCTCTAACTGATATTAGAGGAAATTTTCCTCAGGAAATCTAGCCTGCATCCCTGATTTTCTGCAAATATACTGATTTTCATGTTTTGCATATATATATTCACACAAGATGGACATTGTTCTTCTAACTACAGGAAAGCCAGATAGATTAATGCCCAAGTTAAATGAAAGAAATAATCAAATATTATTATTACACAATGATTATTTGAGCTTGTGCAAAGTCTGAAGTAATTTCACTTTCCTATTTACAAATCTGGAAGGAATCTTAAAATATGTTGCAAACTATGTAAACAGGAGCACAATCATAAACTTGTAATTTTCCAAAGGATTCAGGATTGTCTCTTTCCCACATTTGACAGAAAGCACTTGGTATAACTCTTTCCCACATTTGACAGAAAGCACTTGGTATAAAAGGTCTTGGCCTTCAAAACAGCTGTCACCTGCATGAAATATCAGAACAAGTAAAGAGATTCAGATGGTTAAAAGAAGGTTATCCTATCTTTTAAAGTGACGGTAAAGGAAGGAAAAAAATTATGAGGGGAGGACAGAAAGAGGAAGCCAAAGGAAGAGGAGGTACCAGCAGAAATAGGATTGGAAACATCAGGTAGAGGCACAGAGCATAAAGGGTTAAAATTGTAAGGGTTGCAATTGTTTTTCACAAGGAGCCTGCCAAATCCCTTTTGGAACTCACTTTGAATATTTTTCAATACTAATGTTTTTCTGTTTTGCTTAATGATTGATAAATTAATTGTTTGAGATCCTGTCACTTAGCCAAGGTCCAGGAGGATAAAATAGCTTTTGTCCCAGGAAAACCAATCAAAGGGACGCTAAAGGCACAACTGTGCTCTACAGTGGTTGCAGCAATTACAGCTGATTATTTTCTAAGAGAAAAGATGCAGTAGCAGCCAGTGCAGTGCCAGCCCAGCCACACAGCTGAAGTGACCTGCTAGCTTTGCAAGGCACGGTGACCCACCCAGGCAGAAGTTCATCCTGGCTACACATCCAGTGCTGCCGGTTCCACAGCTGGAGTCTGGATTTACTTATCTCCATGTTATAATCACTGCTCTTGTGCTGACAAAAATCATGATAGAGATGCTGCTTTGTTTTCACAGAAACCTCTATCTGGGACACTGTATTTCAGTTGCCAGTACATACAAAGCTCGATTGCTTGAATTAGTTTGATTTTGGAGGGAAAGGTTTTTCATATATTAAAAAAAAGATTTAATGAAGACTCTCAAGGAAGAGAGTAAAAAAAGCGATTGGACTTTAGCTGTTGAATGGAAAACTAAAGAGACACAGACTGAACGGATCCGGGTAAGCCAAATGCCAAATGAGTAGCTTTTTTCAATATATACTCCTTATTTTACTTTTTAAAGAACTAGAATGGTATGTGACTTTGTAGAAATTTAAAAAATGTACCAGCACACAAAAAAACCCCCAAACATAAAAGCCTCTACAACAAAATGCAGATGAACTTGCAGTAGTCCACCAAAAAAAAAGGTAAAAAAAAACTTTTAAAAAATGCAATTTCTAAGGACAGTTATGCTTACTCCAGGAATGTTTAATATCAGCTAGCCTAAAGGCTTGGGCAGAGCTGAAGCCTATTGAGCAGATGAAATCAGTCAGTTTGTAGGTGTGGTTATAATTTGCATTGCTGGCTAAAGCTCCAAAAGGCAGTGAAGCTGTGAACTGTGCACTGAACAAGGTGTGGAGATGTGACACTAAATAGGAGCTAATTTCTGTGCAAAACAGAGCACTAACAGGTGTTACAGATTCCAGGCATGAATGTGCTTTAACCTATGAATTCAATGCTTTTCACTTTAACAAATCTAGATGAGCCATGTGGTTTTCATATAATACACTATATATGCTGTCTATACCTAAAAACATAATGGCCATAATAACTAGTAGGCCCTCATTCACAGTCGTCATCTGCTATCCTATTTTGCAGCATGCTTTAATATATTCCATTATATTTTATAAACTCCATAGCACAGATGAATTTAACAGCAGAAATTACAGAAACAATTTGCACATCTTTTATGAATGTTTCTATGTTTTAATGCATTGGCATGGAAAACAGTAATGTGAAAGGTTTAATTTGGTGAAAACACTTAGCTTTTATTCTGCATAACTGGAAGTAATACTTTGAATATTGAATTATAGCTCATGGAAAATGCAGGTGCATATGAAAATAGACCCTGTTCACAGGTTTGATACTATGCCATTATTGTTGCTTTCTTAATTCCAAATGCATTAATATCACTGTTTTTTTCATGTATGCAGGTCACAATTATGTATTCCCCTAAAACATACAAGAACTGCTTAGAGTTTTTCCACTGATTTAACTGAGTTTTGCAACTAGAAAAATAGCTGTGTATGGAGCTCTATTTCCCAAGCTTCTAGTGGGGGCAATACCCCTTAAAAATCTTATCTTAAGCAGCATCCTATGAACAGATGAACCCAAAATGATTTCATTTAAAAGCAGGAAAGACAACAAGCTGTTGCACAATGCAGAGGAAGATGACAGAATTCAACCTTTTGCCCCTGTTATTTTAACAAAACTGTTCATATCATAAATATGAACATCTACACAATTAATGAAACACTATTTTAATATTTCTGTTGTGCAATAGAAAGCAATTTCTAATAATTACAACTAAGAAAATTATAATCATTAGGAAGTTCAACCTACAGATCAGCATCACAGGGATTCACAGGGACACCTTTACGAAGTCATAAGAAGCACTTACAAACAGGGTACTCAAATGAAATGAAGAAAACATTACCAAAGTAACCAGTATATCCGGTGTAACTCCCACCACACTGAAGTGATTTGCATCTGAAGGAAAACTAAAATAGAATTCAGTCTCCCTCTTGCATGTTATACTGCCATTCATGCTAAAAATTCGTATTACCTGTACACATTCTGTCCTTTGAGAGCTATCTATTCTGGTACCATTTGCACAGTATCACTTCAAACTACTGAACTGAGTCTAAAATGCAGATTTCATGGCATCTGAGTTAAGTCAGTTCTGTAGGTACCCTCAATAAATATTTACAGCTAGTATTTAAGTAATGTTTAAGCCGTTTCTAATTTTTAAATTTCAGCTCATAACTATTAATAGTAACTCTCGAGGCATTAAGTGCAAAAACATCTGATCCTGACATGTAGCTAGTAACCTTGAGAGACTGCATTACACTTCGATTCTATTGAAAAGTAACTGACATGAAGAAATGTAAAATAACACTGAGATATCATGGTTTTTAAAAGAAATCCACTCCTGAAGTTATCTGCTATCTGCTTTGCAATGCTCAAAACAAGAAAGGAAGCCAGGGATACTTACCCATGGTACCAATAAGCAAGAACATACAGAAGCAGCAGTTGGGTGTCATATCTGTCCTTCAGCAATTCAATGAATAAATTCAATGAATGTTGTCCTTTGAATTGCACACCAGCCAGAGTGCTGCACGTACAGTCTGCCTCTGAGAGCCTTCAGCAGTGGCTGAAGCAAGCTCCCTTCTCTCCCTGCCTTCCTCCCTACTCGCCTTTGCTCTAGGTCTCCCTCTCTCTCCCCTCCCTGGCACACAGGCACATGAAAGTTTCCAGGATCACAGTGTCTCCTCAGGCCGGGATCTGCTCTGTGGCAGGCAAAGACTGGGCTGTGTGCATGGACACGGCTCTACCCCAAGGAAAGCTGATGCTGATGCTGCACAAAACACAGCCAGGTTCCCAGAAATATCATCAATAGTCCAATCGTTTTTCCTTCTCTTTTTTTTATCTTCCTAATATTGCAATGCTGCAAGAAGTCTGAGAAACACAGTTTTATTTAGCCAAATCTGTTTGAAACCAAATGTTTTCTGTAGTTTAGATAAAAACTGGAGGTTTTTCAACTAAGTGGAAGTGAAATTTATAAATACAGTCCCTTTGTAGCAATCCAGACACTCACTGAAATATAGAAAAATGCACAGTGTAATTTATTTCCAATATCAGCATGTCACTTATTTTACACACTAACCACTATTCATGACTAATGCTAAGGAAAACAATCTGAAACAACAAAGTGATGTGTTCAAAACCATATTCTTTATGAGGAAAAGTTTTTTCACATATGTTTGTCTTATTTGAATACTTTGAGACATTCCTATCTGGCCCTTGATTTTACTGCCACCAGTAGATCATGGTATTCCCCATTACATAAACAGTCACATGGTTAAAATCTGTTTTATGATGTGAAGGCTAACATTTAGCTGCACAGCAAGACATGCTTCAAAACAAGTTGGTCAGTTGAGATGAACTCGAGAGAGGAGTTAATTTTTTATGTGGACTCAAAGAGTTTAAAACCTTTAATTTTTTTTTTAAAGCTTGTCAAGATGCCAATGGTCAGAAAGCATTGTTAACCTGTGAGCAGCTGTGCCAGGTACTGAAGGAAAAGAGCTTCTCTGACTAAGGAAATATGTGCATATGTGAACACATCCACAAAATGGTGAATTTAAAAAATGAGAAAAATCTTTATCACCGTCGAAATCTAAGTCTACATTGTTGCTATGGCAAAGTTGTCTACAAAATAGACATTACGAACTGCCAGTGTCTTGATTTCTGATATAAAAGAATACAGAACAGAGAGGGGCTTGCAAAAAGGTTGTTGTCTATGGAAACCCCAAGAAATACTTTGATATCTACTATAACTGCACCAGTAATAGGCAATGAACAGGCAAAAATGGATCAAATGGATTAGACAACCATAAAGTATTTCTTTTATAAGGTGGGGACTAGCTTTTGAGCATATCAAGTAAGATCACACTTGCTTCAAACAACTGTTTAAGATTTAATCTAACTCCTACATACTCTAGGGCTAATTCCTGAGCTGAAAAGCTCTTCCAAGGTGAGAAAATAGAAGAAGAAACTGAACCAAGAAAGTGAATAATAAGTGAAATAGTCTTTCAAGGAAAAGTAAAATAAAAGCTTTACCTCTTCAGTGCAGGCTGAGACAGCACTTACATTCTAAATAAAGAATTTTCCTTCTTGTATAGTTTCCTCTGTGGCTTTCTGCTTCTGATCTAGTCATAACTACTTGAGATGTGTAGGAACCATACATATGTTTGGAATAGATCCTTTCACCTGCTAATACAATAAATCAAGCAAACAGCTTCTTTAAATAGCAGTCTGACCCACTACAAAAGTTGAAGATATTCTACTTCAGAGTAAACAGGGAAAAACCCCAAATGTGGTACATACCACTCACACATATTTTCTGAAGCTCAGCCCCAGTGGGAGTTGTCACTTTTCAGCCTTCCTCTTTGCCAAGGACCTTTAGCAAGGATGCTCATTAATTTTGCTGCAAATAAACACTTGCTCTATGGAAAATCCACTGAGATCTTCTCTCTTCTAAACTTCTTACACATTCATAATATTACAAAAAGAAGCAGCAGCAGTTTCTAGCCCATTCTCTCAGTATAATTATATTTCAATCAAGAAGCTAGAGTTACAAACGCACGCACTGCTGAACTGTGGAATGCAGAGCAGAAAAAGGAGGAGAAACCAGATTCTGAAAATTAGTTTTGGCTTACCTTACTTGAATGCATTTTTGCTTCTTATTAGTAGAAACAGAAAGGCAATAAGTGTTTCCCTCCTGACTAAAACATAAAAAGTTATGGCATGTTGGTGTTTAAGAACTCTTTAAAAAAAAACAATAGGCTTTATAGACTAATTCCTTACACAGCAAAGAAATAACTCATCAGAATTGCATGTTTTCAAATAGCTTTGAGAAGACATTGGACTTCATTGGGATGGTCAGTATTCACTTTTATTTCTACCTACTCTGTTCTATAATTAAAATTCAGTCTAAAGAGTATCTAAACTGAAGGAACTTAATTTTTCTGTGGGGGACAACCCCCTCCAAACTTTCAACAGACATTCTGCCACCACACCACAAACTAACACAAACCACAAATTAACAGAATACATTAATGTTTCATTTAATCCAAATAATTGTCATTTGCTATCAAGAAGAGTCCCCTCACGAGCCGATGACAAAGTGTTCAAAATCAAATTTTGAACTAAGAATTAAATAACTGCAATTATTAGACTCTTTCAAATAAGTTGCTAGTGAAGTTCCAGCACCTTGTAGTCTTTTTTCTATCGTTCACATTAGGTGCTAGGTAGAATGAACTTCACAGAAGCAAAGAAATCATAGCTGCATGCATCACCATTGTAATTTTCATTATTAAAAATAAAAATACACTAAGCTGAAAATCTGCTACAAAGGAAGTAAGTTAGAATTACTTTTCAGTTTGAAGAAAAAAGGTTTACTTCTGCAGGCTGCAGCTACTTCTTTGAAGGTTAACAAATAATGTACACCAAACTGGCTCAATGTTAAAACTGATAAGCTTCAAGCAGATGCAGTATAGGTAGAAGTTGTATCTCTAAGTTTTAGCCCACATGAGGCAGATAGATTCAGTCAAAGTCTACCTGTTGCCATGCTTCTCCAAGTAGTGAGTAGTATGGATCACAGATATACTTCTGCTCTTTCCTAATGCTGGAATTTTCCTTGGTTTAATTAGGAATGCTTTTAAGGATGCTTTATGTCATGCATCAAATCAAAGACCCACAAGACAATTGCTATGCCAGTGGTGGTTTTATTACTAAGAGTTACTCATTAGGCAAAGTAAATTTTCAGCTGAAAATGCTGACTAGATTGTTTTGCTTTGTTTCTAATGAAACACGAGAAAGTGCAGGATGAAGCACTGAAAGTAAAACTGGGCCCATGTTGCCATCTGCAGTCATGAAGGTTATGTTGTTCATACTTAGAAATGGCAGCCCAAGAAGTGACCTTCTTGTTTTCTCAGCCATTTGATGACCAAAATCTAGGTTTTGTATTACAGCTATGTGAATGACTAATGTACAGATAAGGCTTCAGAACACAGCTTTTAAAATCTAAATCCTTCATTATGCACATCAATCCTACAATCCAAAATATTTAGCTGTGCAAACAAATATAATTGGCTTAATTATATTTAATTTACACTACTTTCTGTCAGTGTACTTTGCAGATGGTACAACTGAGAATAAGACATTCGTATTTTACAGGGCAACTCTTACCTTTAGAGGATATATTCTTCATTTAACACCTACAGACAGGTTCCCTGAGTTCAGAGCAAAGCAAACTAAAGGATCTCTTAAGAGAAGCACAAGAATGTCTAAGCACAGAAAGATAGAAAAGACCTCATTTACAGTAGCTCTTTCCAAACATTAAGCTGTACTACAGTACCTTTATCTCTCTCTCTACCTCATATACTTGCACCTCAAGCAGTACTGTAAAAATGTACTACTTTTTTGTAAAGATTACTCTTCCCATTTCACAATTACAGAGATTTAATAGGGTCCACCTCACAAAACCTGAAGAGCCTGGGACATCTGACCTAATGTGCAGGCACCTCTGCTGTACGACCTCCTGACTTCTCACTTCCCTCCCCAGACCCTTTTTATCAGCACAGCTGCAGCTAAACTGGGATTACAGACACTTGCATTTAGAGAAAGGGGAGAGACTCCTCTTTTGGAAAAACTACCTGAGTTAGATGTTCTCACCTGCAGCACTTTACTACAGGAACAGTGCAGAAACCTTTTTTTTTTTCAGTGGAAATGTTTATCAACCAAGAGTCTTAAAACAGAAATCAGTTCTGCCAAGTTATTTTAAGCTGAAGATAATTGTATAAAATTTGTCTCTAGTGACAGCTCCCAGCTGCAGAGTGATCATAACTCCCCTGCTAGGTCTGAGACTGCAGCTGGGGAAGGCAACACAGACAACGAGTTTCACTTTTCCACAAGAGAAAAAGGCAGACAGAAGACGAGAGATTAATGGATGACTGTTTTTCCCTTACATATCTTTTCTTTGTGGATGGGACAGTATGTTGGCTGAAGACACCTGTGTACAAGCAGCAGTAATTTAGCTCTGAGCTCACTGAAACGCTTTCCTCTTTTGCAAAAGTGCCCTCTGCCACTGGGTGCCTTGGTGACCATGCCCAGCTGTCCTCCTACAGCTGGTGTGGAAGAAGGCCACAGTCAGAGCAAACTTCATTTCCTCCCCTCATTCCCCAGTTTTCTCCAGCTGTTTGTTCCATCTGGGTGTTTTGACTAAATCAAATATAACCTCACCAGTGTGCCTGACTCAAAGCTGCAGCTGGAATGCTGAAAGTACATTTCTAAAAACAACCAAACATATAAGCTGTGCTAATGATATCTCTTCCTAACCATCCATTTTGTTTTCTGACTGATTAAAGATTGTAACAGTATTTTTATGACTGTGTATGATTAGAGGTATGATGTTAATGGATTTCTAAAGTTATTATACCATTCAGGAATTGTGTATGACTGAAAAATGCAAGATGAACTGTATCTTGCTTTTTCAATATGACTCTTTCCGAGTTACCTTTGTCTTTCATATTTGAGGCAGTGAAATTTTTGTTTTACAGCACCTAAGGGTCTAGAAGTAAATGCAGACCTCCCAAGTGCAAATAGCTGAATATAAAAAGTACAGAATTCATAAAATGTTCACTAGGAGTTTACTTACACATTTGAACATGAGATGATACCAAACATTAACATTGACAATTAAGTGCCACTTTGATAGAATGTACTCTAAAAAGATATAGTATGTGAAGTTTAGAGAATGGAAGGTGTAGCTATGAAACCTTTGGGTTAGAGAATTATTGAAGTCAACTTCAAAGTCAGAGAGAAATTGATGTGTGGTAGCTATCACCCAGATTAAGAAATTATCCTCAGTGGACACCAAGAGCCTTCTGAACTGTTTACAGTTTATTTACTCATCAATGCTTTTACATGTGAACCCACAATGCTCCCTTCAAGGAACAAGCTGAATTGAGGAAATATTTAACCTAAAATCTAGAAAAAGAACAATTAGACATGTGGGACAAACATATATGAAAGTTAACACCCACCCACCCCCCGCTAAAAAGAGAGAAAAAAACCAACAAACCACCCCAAAAAACAACAAACCAATAACATCTCCCAAAACACATAAGAAGTGAGAAGGAAGAGGGTGAGAATTACAGTATAGGGAAGCAGAGCTTAGTAGAGGGCAAATACATAATAAGATACTATCAAAAGTGGGAACCACTGAAATGAAGATTGCATTTGAGACATTAAATGCAAGACTATCCATATTCACAGTTTGCCATTGCACTGTTGTGAAGAAAATAAGTTCTCTAACACGAACCCACATTTTGTGAAATAGGTATGGTTTCCAATCCAGTGCCTTTATTTAATGCCTTAATTTACAATTCTAGTTTTATATTTCTGAAACAGCCTACAAAAAAAGCAGAACAGAGACAGCAGAAGGGAGCTGTAAAATTCAGAAATCCCAAGATGATTGCTACATAATTACAAGTGATCAGTATCATAACATTCTCTTAATGCTGGTAAATATTTAGGACCTAAATTCACTGGGGCTTTGAGTTCATAGTTTGGGGTACTATTCACATTATTCTTTTACACAAATACACATTGGATGCAATCAGCAAATAAGTATAACATTTATCTGTATCTAATACTGCAGCTTTTGAGAAGTATGAAATGAAAATTGTTTGAAAGAGCTAGCAAAGATGTTGGGTTTGGGAACAGCTGATACCCTGTAGTGAAGGAGCTTATACTAGCAGAGGTTTTTCTTATTTAGGTGAGCTTTTCTTCCTTTTCTTCAACTAAATTGTGCAAGAAAAAAAAAAATCAATATTTCAATGAGCAGCTTGAACCAAAATTGATTTCAATATTAAGCCTACAGTTCTAAAGCCCTGGAAGTAATACAAGTGGAGAAAACCTTTTCAAAGTAACCATGCAGAACGTATGGTTAAATCATAGGAAGCTATGACCTCGAATCCAGGGGTTTTTTCCTTATTTTGTTTTGAAACATAGCTGAAATTTACAGGTTTGCAGGACTAAGTAACAGCTTTACATTTCAAGTAAAAATATTTTATGTTTTCTCCAAGTATTTGGCTAAGTAATGCTATAAAATATTTCTTCTCCTTGATGGTATCTATTTCCAATATTCTTGAATTTTCTTAACGAAGAGTAAGATAACAACAAAGAATGCATTTAGCCTGGTTTTGTATTTTATCCTGGGATGATTTCTATGTTAATCATAGGAAACATTTTTGTGGTAGGGATAATAAAACAAAAATTCTAGACAAGTGCTTGAGCAGTTAGAATTGTAGTGGCATACTGTGTTTTGTGCACTCTTTCTGGCTGAGTCTGGGATTATTTTTTGTTCAGGAATGTAACTTCGTTAAAAGAAACAGCTCACTCTGTTACCCTTGATACCTTGTGTACTCCCCTCAGACATGAGAGCATTGAATGAAATTTTTCTCACCTGGCTCAAAAGCCCTAAATGCTGGGCTCTGACATGAAAGGAGGCAACACAATCAGTACAGCTTGGTGCTGAAACACGCTCATATTAAAGGAAACAGCAGGGCCATCATTATGCTTTTTATGGAGTCTGACTCCATTTTGTTCTACAGGTATGCTCTGAAATTAAGTCTTCAGAGGGCTCAGGCAGATGAATACCTCGTTTCTGCATTCTGTTGAAGTAAACTGAAATAAAACTTGCAGATAATGAAATGTATCTCCAGTGGCCTGAAAGCAGCAATTTAGCAATGAATTTTACTTTTATAAATGTTCTGGGATTTCAAAAAGCTGATATAGTTTTTAGCTTCAGCCTTTATTGCTTGCTTAAAAGATGTGGTGCGTATCTAAAGGTTTCGATCTCACACAATTTAATGTATGTGTTTTGATTATCTACATTTCTAGCCATCAGCTTTAATCGTCAGATCTCAGAGGAAAAACAGATTAATAATTATTATTCCTTTTCTGACTTTGTAATTGCCCAAAATGTTAAAAAAAATAAATAGGAACTGATGGGTAGAATTCTAAGAAGCAACAATTATTGTATTTCTCATACTTTATCCAGGCATCATTTAAATGTCTTGTAGTATTTTCTTCCTCTAGGTCTCTGTTTCTCTATAAATATATAAAGCCTTTGAATTTTCGGTTATAAAAGATCAATCAATAACTGTGTGCTGAAGTAGTTTTAGCTTAAATAGTTGCATTCCAATAATAGAGAATATCATCCCAAACCCCAAAGCAGAAGGCATTCTGCATGCAGACCATCCACACTGAGCACAGCTGGAGGTACTCTGGTGTCCTCACAGAACCAGGTGGGAAATTTGAACCTTTTTAAAGAAGTATTTCTAACCTGCAATCTAAACCCGTGGTGGGAATTCATGCAAACATCTACCTGGTTTTAAAATCAGATAGCCAGATTTTAATACTCCTGCAACCAACAACAGTTAAACATCGAGCTATCTCTCATTCTCTTACTGTGGAATCCCTTTCATTGACAACTGTCGTAGGTCAAATCCTTAGGACATCTCACCATCAAGATATAAGTCTGGGTAATTTTGCTAAAAGTAATCAAGTTACAAAATTTTTCTCAAATGTCTTCTTCATGGCCAGATCATGGAAGTCATGGAAAATCAAGGTGAGGCAAGCAATTATCCAAAAAATTTTGAAATACTTCTTTTGTTTTGCTTTAAATCAATTTGGTGTTTCCTTTGGCATAAGAGTTCCATTTTGGTCACATGAATTAGCTGTGTATTACTGCATGTGCTTTAAAAATGTTGCATTTTGATTGCAACGATGCACAAATTTTTCCTTTGGGGCAAGTTTTCCTCTCCTGTTTGTGTCCCCATGAGACAAAATAAAAAATATCACAAAATCCTTTGACAAGCTGCCCCCTTTAGGCAGTCATTATTCCCTACATGCTTAATACATGTACATGGTTTTTATTTCTTCTTTATAGCATCTGCATGTCCGAACTTTTGACATGTTTGGACAAAATACAGCTGTGGGAAAGCTTTGGCTCGAAAAGTTGGTGCAGTACAAAAAAAAGTAAAAATAGCAGGCTTCAAAAAGCAGACTTAATAAATCAGAAGTTTCGTAGGTGAAGTCTTCCGGGATACTGATCTAAAAAAAAACCTGAGGAAATCTGGCAGCTTCTTGGCGATGCAATATTTAGAATATAAGTGTAAACAATACTATTCTGGGTGGAAGAACAGCAGAGTAGTAAAAATCAGATAGATTTAACCAGTAATTTTTAATTCTCTAGTGCAGGAAAGAACTATACTGGAAATTCAAATGAAATCAAATTGTTGAAGATGATCTTTACTTAAAAAGGTATAGATCAGGCATGCTGGCCAAAATCAAATAATCAAAGGACAAAACCAAGGTGCAAAACCAAGGTGTTCCTTAGCAAGCAACATCAAGAGGAACAAGAAATTGTTGGACACATAACTTAAAAGAAAGGACAAAATTGGGGCTGTGCTTACCTTTAAATGACTTGTGAGGGCCCTGTAGTTTAATAGCATTTAAGAGTTTTTAATGCTCTTTATCTGGATGTTTTCACTTAAAAGTTCAAGGTGGTCAGCTGGCCAACATAAGAGCAACAAATTGAGGCAAGTAGGTAAAGAATATTTTGGGATACATGTAAACAAGTCCAACATCTTTCTACTGCTTTGGTCCAATGATCTTCACCCTAGAGTGCCTCGTACATCTGGTAAAGTCAATTACAGGGTTTTAATGATTATCTTTGCACACAGTCAGGTTCATGAATACTTGACCTACTTTCCTGACAGTTTCTATAAATTTAAATTAGTGAAAAGGGAAGTTAAAAATAGGAAAAAATGATGAGAACATGCTAAAAAATAATATAATATCTTTAGTGAGTTGCTTGCTCTACTTTCTCAAAATAGAGTTCAAAAGGTAACTTGATTATAGGTTATAAGCACTTTCCTGCAGAGTTATTTCTGCTGGGTACTAATGGGATATTTAATATAGCAGAGAAAGATGTAATATGAAACAGCAGTGAAGAGCTGAAAGCCAGAGAAGCACAAACAAGAAATAATGCATGACTTTCTAATAATGGGGATTGTTAGTCGATAGAATAAATGACCAGAGGAAACACTATATAAATTGTGCTTTACACATATATAATTTTGGCTCATTTGGGGGAAATTTCTGTAGAATTATGTGTGCTATATTCCTTCCCTCTTCCCTTCAGCAATTGTTTGCAGACTCAAAACTTGTAAAATTCTTCTAATTTATCCACATGGCCAAAAATGACATGAGTGCACTTTCCATTTGGAACCATGATGGCACACAGAAGCCCTAGGCTACATTTCAGAGCAGAGAATATATATTTATTACTTACTGCCTGATCAGAATTTGAGTACTTCACAACTAAGACATGCATACCTTATTTGGATTATAATGAGTTTATAAAAGCCAGAAATGTAATTTGTCATGTAAACATATATAGTTTTTGGCATGGCAAACACTGAAATGCAGAATCACATCCATTCACAAATGCTGTGTAGATGCCACTGAGAATTTGGGAAAACCTCTGCTCCTTTATTTTAAAGACTGCAAACAACATAATACTCCCCCAAAACCATCATGTTTTTTCAGTGTGGAATTTAAAAGTCCTTTTCAGCAAAAGTCCAACTCAGTACATGAAACTGCAAGTTAAAGTTTAGCAAAGTCCACATAGCAACTTTTTGGTAATTGCCACTCAATAGTTCAATAGTTGTCAATTAAAAGTGTGAACAAGAGATGAAGAAAAGATAGGGGCATCTTCAGGTGTGAATGTGCAATATATTTGGAACCAGCAGGCAAGGCTGGTGTAAAGATAGAACAAACAAGTTTAATCGAATCACAATGGAGCTATTGAAAGTTTACTTTGAAGCAGAATTTACCATGATAAGAGCTCTGATAATGCCTGTTAACCAGGCAACTGAGGCAGCAAGAAGCCTTTTTTCCCTTGTATATATCTCAAAGACTTAAATATAAAGTTTATGCTATGACAGTATGATGAGGGGGTTACTGAACACTAGCAGAGGCAAAGCTTCTGACTTCATGGGAGTGGCTCCTTCCCTTGGAAACAGTCAACAAATCCTGCTTGTTTCAGCGAAGCTGCTATGTATTGCAGCTTTTCTTAAGATGAACTAGTGGCAATGATTAGACCTGTAAGGCTTTGTTTTACATCTTCATTCAAAGTTCTTGAGAATGAAATCAAAGGAAGTCCAAGTCAAGCAATACTTATTTCATTGGTTTTATATTAAGGTTTTTTTTCTTCCCACTTTGACAGGTGGTATTTGCAAAATATTTAACTCTTTTATAAGCTAGCAAGGCAATTTTTACTTGAACACCACACTAACAACAGTCATCAGATTTGAAAAACCTTTATGCAAATAGAGGAACTAATTTACTTGTCTTTGGTGCTGTAAAATACCTTTATAAATGCTTAACTACCTATAAGGGATATTGCAGACTTCCATTCTAGTAGAGCTGCACTATTCTTATCCCTGTTCAAAACCATAAGTATTTCCTTGGTACACAGATTAAGAACTACATACAGAAGAAAGTAATGCTTTTCTGTCAGCTCCCACATTTTAATTTTGTCGAGATTCCACTTTTTTGTACAGTTAAAAAGCCCCTGAAAATCTTGGGGGTTATAGATGTGCCTTTCATAAATCATTATATTGGTAAATGGAAAATTTAAATACAACTGCCAGTAGCAAATTCTCTTTCCTTTTATTTGAAGGCTACAGTTTTGTCAAAACACTGCATTAAACTAATAAGCAGTTTCAAACGATCAATGCAAGCCAATTAAATGTGACTCCACAATTCTAGACAACAAGCAGAGAGTTATATTTAAATTGAAATTTTATTCAGCAAGGACATAAGCCCCTCTTCCACATGGCCTATAAAATTAACTGGGTACAATATGCCCCATGCAGATTGGCAGTTCCCTCTCTGTAGGGGAACAAAAAATACAATCAACAGGCACTTTGAAAGTACCCAAGTGTGTTAGTACAATGTACTTTGCCATATTTCAAGATCGGCAAAATTGCACGTGACATAGGAGTTGATCATTCAGAATCTCCCCATGTGGTGTGGCCACTGATCATGTGCTGCATATCCCATTTCCTTTGCCATCCTGAGATTCACTTATGGTTAGAACAAGGACACTGGAAGATGTAGCATTCCAGAGGCATGGAGAAAATATTTGCCATTACTCATGTGCTTTGTTTCCTAATGCTCCTACTGTTGTGTGCTGTCCAGAGGTTTTCATAAAAGCTCATGGACTTTCCGTGGCATCTGTGTGAAGCTGCTCCCAAATGCAGGCACTGTATTTCCCGGTCCTGTTAGCAGGGGCATGGAGGCAGCTGATGTGTGCCACCTCAGTCTGTTCTCAGTCCCTCCAGCACTGGGAAATGCCTGGTGGGCCACAGGTGTGAGCTCCTGGCACTCCTCTGGGTCCCCAGTCCACAACAGGTTTGAACAGTTCCAAGAAAAAGAAAAAAACAGTCCAGGGGACTTCTGTACCTCAGCTAGCCAAAAACTAACTAAGAGGAAAGGAGAGCTCTCTCCTGCTGTCCACTGCAGACAACACTGTGTGAAGGATGTGGGGGAGCCAGTGCAGTCTCTGATAACAAACTCCACACCTCTTCTCTCCCTCTTCACTCCTGGAACCAGTCTTAAAGCTGCAGAACTCAATATCCAGCATAAACAGAACGGATGACTGGGGATACAAGCATCATAAAGTCACCCCAGGACATTGACCCCGGACTTGCCCTCACAGCAGGGGTGTAAATATAAGTGCAGCAGTGCAACAGACCTGAGCACAGTTCTGAGGCTGCTAAGCTTCATGCAGTTTCCTAATTGGGTTTATGTTGTGGCTCACAGAGGGTGAGTAAGTATTCCTGATTTGTGAGATGATAGATGTCTTGCCTTGATAAAGAACTGCCAGTTTATACATGGAGTTAGGGTAGAAATCCCTACTTTCAGAATTCTTTTGTTTAATGTCAGCATCCTTGCTGTCTATTTGGTTGCTAATTCCCCAAACAACACTCATAAAATGTTGAGCTGCTCTCACATGACACTTCTAAAGAGATCTCAGGCTTTGTCATAAAAACTCTGCAATGCCTAAATGCATAAAAACCAGCAATGCCTATGAAGCTCATATGTGGCCCTCCCATAACTTCTTGACTAAGGCCATCAAAGGATGCTCAGCTGCTCTGTAATGATTCAGAGAGCAATACTTAGAGGGGTTCCTATCACTAGTGCAGAGATTAGAGGTCAAACTGAGTCACATGATCCTTAGTGGGCTCTAAATCCTTTTTTTTTTTTTTAAGAGTAAAAATACAGGATCAATTTAGATGTTTCATCCAGGCAATTTGATTAGACAATAAATACAGCTGAGCCAAAATATGTTAGCAAGCTTCCTAAACTCATGTATAGGAACAATGGGAAGACTGTTTCTTTCTACTGCCTTGTATCACCAGCTCCTTCTCTCAAAAAACCCCCCAAAAATCCAAGCAAACAAAAAATCGACCACCACCACCACAACAATAACAACAACAAAAAGCATAAATTAATGAAACAGAAATAGCTAACTCATATATTCTAGATTTAGGCACCTTATCTAGATGCCTGTAATAGGAACCTCATGTTTCTGTGTTTCCAGTGAAACTTATAAGGATTATTCTAAATTTCTCCATTCTATTGGAAATCTCTACTGACTATAGGGAGTTGTGATAGGGTATTTAGAGTTAGCTTCTATATATGCACTCCCAGAAGTTCTAAACAGCCATTATAAAATGCTGGAGACTGCTGAAGACTGATGTTTACATTTTTACTCATAGTTACCAAATATTCTTGCTAACATCATATTCTAAGTCTGCCAGACCGCTTTCAACTTGGCTCTAGAAAATCTGTTTGATGAAAACAACCATCTTGGCATTCCTATGATGTGTCTCTTTTCTTTTTGTTTCTCTCCACTTATGGACTCCTTTATTTCATGCCACGTGTATTTTCCCAGAGAAAGAATTGCTGTTTTGCAAGTATTGCAGTCTCCTTGTGTTGGTAACTATACAAGCTCTTGCCCAGAACTACCTTTAAATCAAGAATATTGCTTAAAAAAGATCAACTGAGTTAACTTTGAAGTTCTTTTTAAAATATATGTTGAGTAGTATAACTCATTCAAGTTTAGATTTTAAAATATTTGGGTGCACATGATTATTTTAATGGCAAATAAAAAAGAATGTAAGGATAAAAATGCATTAAATGCATTAGTTTATATTTTCTTTTAAAGAATAATTGGTTTGTGGGGGCATTCAGAGCAAGTGCCGGTGTCTTATACTAGTTTGTTGTTCAGTTCCTTGTTGGGTGCCCCTGTGAAAATTAAGAGTAGAAAGTATTAGGGGAAGAAAAGGAATGACTCTCACTGTTGGCAATCGCTTCCCTAAGGACCCACCACAGCAAAAGTATTACAGTTTTCTTGAAATTATATTGGGGTCTGCAAGTGAAAAATGCCATGAGCTGCTCCGACTCAGCTAAAGAAATTTTTGAGTTTCAGTGACTTCCCCAGAGATTCAAATTTTTTTCATTCTTTCTTTTGCAGAACACCCAATTTCAGTACAAGGGATGGATGAATGAAGAAGATTACATCTTTTCCTGAGGGGAAAGTTATACAATTATAACTTTGATGCTACAATCAGATTTGGCAGCATGAAATTCTAGATAGCACACAGATGGGCAACATTATAAAACTGTAGAAGTGGAAAATAGATTTCTTTTGGACTCTTCTTTGAAAAGCACAGCACTGTCCTGCACAGACATTTTCATCAGCCAATTCATCTTAAGACTGAAGAAAAGCCACCAAGGAGTCTCTATGTTATCTGTCTTTCAGTATGCTGGACACTGGTAGAGATGGAATATCTGTGTTTATTGATCATTCTTCCAGATTTAATGGATCAAATATATTTTGGTTCTGGCAGAGGTGTGAAATACTTTGATTTTATTCTGCTTCCTTTCTAGAATATACCCTTCCAATATTAAAAGGAATTAATGGAATTTCCTTTTGTTTAATATTCTTTTAAAATATGACATAATATATATTATCCTAAGGAAGCAAGAAAAACCTCCTTGCTACAGGAATTTCAGTGATCAGTTATACGAACTCAGAGAACATTGATTTTTATTGCATTATTTCAACAGAAAGATAGCAAGTATGTTGTCCTGATGTACAAGACTAACTGAAAATACTGCCCATGCTTCTTTATTTGTATTACCATCTCAAGAAAGAGATAGTGCTGTTACTCTTTTTTTTCTTTTATAGTTAGCAACATGTCTTTTTTGCAGAATCTTCTTTTCTTGCCTTCACAAATTCTATAGATTTTCTTTGTGATCAAAAAATCAACTTACCACGACTCAGTCTTGATGTCTTTGATTCAAATCCTTTACTGTGATCCAGCCACTGGGTTTAGTGGTTGAAGCTTCAACTGGACCCCATGACTACTCTGTTCACCTTAACAGAAGTGAGAGGGAAAAAAAGAAAGCACTTTAAGATAGTTTCAAGATATTCGCATTTGTCTGCTTAAAATCTTCCTGTACTCGTGCTGTTTTTAATAGGGAATCACAAAATATTTAGTTGTTTCATAAATGCAGAATACCATGTGTCTCAGCCTGTTAGTACAACAAAACTGCTGACAATATGGTTTATGGAAAACTGTACTGAATTGCTAACAGTAGAAAGATTCAGCATCCATGCTGAACACTAGTCACTTTTAAAATGTAAGCAATTTAATTTTCACATGATAGCTGACATAAATTTCTCACACTAATTAACAAATATTCTGAGGAAAATGCAATTTATCCTCCGAATGAATACAAAACATTTTTTTGTTTAGCTTTACTTTAATTTTACAGATAATCCTATTCCTTTTCATTCTTAAAATTTTCAATACTTGTGGTAAGGTAGAATGTTTTTTTAAAAAATCTCTTATTTTTATCATAATTTTGAGTAATAGTGCATGCCATTAGCCAAACCTAACATTTCTTTAGTCTGGGCAGTGAGGTAATACCTGGAAAGAAGATACCTACATTAAGAGTTGTTTACATATTTTCACTATTACTGAGATCAAAAATAATGACAGTTTTCTTGTGCTTAGTTAAAAGTGAAAGCTAAATAGCACCAAAGTGACATGCAAGTGATGAAATTATCTCAGACCACAGAGGAAACATGAAATAAAGGGTACAAAATCCCAAATACACGTAGGTCTTCAGTTCAAAGATGAAGAGCCATTAAAAAGTTAAGGTTTTTTAAATTACTTCTTGCACAATTTTGTGTACATTAACATGTAAAGCCATTGGAGAAGAATAATTATATTTGTAACTCTTACAGGAAAAGGTCTGAAGGAAACCATTTGCTGATCGGTATTTCATTCAATGTCATTCAATTTCATTCAATTTCAATTCAAAGGGTCTTGGCATCCCTTGCAATAAGATTTCCCTTGTATTTTCTGGACAACTGCTGCTTCAAGTCACTGACAGTTCATATGATTTAGTGGCTATCTCACAGTTATAGATCTCAAATAACTGTTTAATGCACAGTGTCTGACATCAGAATGTACTTTATAAAGAGCAACTTCCAGTAATAGAGATTATTAAAATGAAAGATCATGAACTAGGAATATTAAACATCTGATAATTGCACACTTTTTCTGAGTATTGTTAAATCTAAAGTAGTTATGTCAGTTTTGATTAATTTTCCTTTGAATGATATGCAAGGAAAGGCTCTGAAAAGTGTTTTGTTTCACCTGTAGTAGACAGCTTCTGATATCACCTAACATTTTAGGGAATAATGCAAGTATTTCCTCAAGCAGTCTGTTCTTGTAACATTACTCATCCACAATAGGCTAAAGAATGGGGAATACTGACTTGGGTCCTTAATAAGACTGTGTTTGTTGCTCTCAGGGCGGAAAGCAGCAGTTATTTCTGATCAATCTCCCACTCTACTCCCCAAAACCTTCCATGATCTGCACAGAGAGAGAATAGGAGCTAACATGCATTTTGCAGAACAGCCACTGGGATCAGTGAAAAAAAGACCAGCCTCAAAGCCCTGTTGAGTAATAATAAATTAATAAATAAAATACCAGGCTCAAAGCTTGAGGTTGATGGCCACACCAAATTTTTTCTACCACCTGCTTAGGGAAATGGAAATTCAAGCTCTGTGTCAGAATCCTGTTCAAAGTTACTCATAAATTTACATTTTTCTGCACAGATTTATATAGGGTAGAACTTAGATGCTTCTGGGTATAAGAAGCACCTAATAACGTAATACAGTTTCTTTGCCAATATTTAATATAAAAGTAGCAGACATTTTCCAGAGGAATAAATTTTCACACACACCTACGCTATAGTGCAAAGAGATGTTTGTGATAATTCCAGAAGTAGCTATCAAATCCACATTTATTATTTTATTTGGCTGAGGTGCTGCAGTTTCCTTCAATTTACTGGTGAATAGCAATGATGACTATCTCTTCCAGAAGATAGCATAAAGATGCCTATTGAAAAAATGGTCAGAATTATCCCAAATTAATTATTTGTATTGCAAGAATATGTATGTTTTACTTATGTAGACTGATACATTTTGTTTGCAATCAACTTAACTTAGTAGTGTATGAACCATTGGTAATTGGAAAGTGCTCATAATTCAGTACCTAAATATGGCTTCAAAGAGAAAGAAGAAAAGATTAATTTCCTATATTCTGACTCAGGCATGGGCAAGTATGCATATAGAGAGTATATGATCAAAGCTTGTTATCATAACTGATGAACAGAAAGAATTCTGTTTTGAATATGTGAACTACCCATCTCTATGTTAGCCATGTTTGGCTTGCCAGATTTCACTTACAATTTCACTTATATAAAGGCATAGGAGGTGAAGGTCAGTGATTTACACAAATTTTAATTTCAGATTCTCCCTTAAATAATTTCATTAAAGTAGTGTATGGAAAATATACTGATACACAGTGCTATAGAATGTGTCAATACATCATTAAAAGCAAAGGGAACAAAAATATAGTTCAATGATTTGACAAGTCAGACTTGCAAAGCTCTTCTTGATTTGGTATTTTTTTCCTTCCCATCATAACTTTTCCGCTAAACCATTCATAGATTTTCAGCGCCCAAAGTTGAGCTTGAAATTAACATGAAGTTTTTCCAGGAGCAATAATGCTCCTTTCTCTGGCTCATCCAAGAAATTCTGTTTAAAGTCTCTGAAATTTTTTCAACTAAGTCAAAGGACTGAAATAAGAGAAGATAAATACCTTGTCCTTCCCATTTTCCTCTGAACTTCTAGCTACCTGCTAAAAGTTTCTTGCATTTCGAAGCCTCATCTAATGTTGCTAATAAGTCTTCTCTTATTTCCTTCTGGGACACACCACACATCATTTTCAGTGCATATTAACATATCTTAATTACCTCAAACTTCCCCTTAGACAATGAAACCCCTTTCTCAATTACTATAAGCATACCTAGTAAGACTACCTTACACAGATGCCTTTTTAATTTTTGCAGCTTGTTCCACCTTTCCATAGTATTTCATCTTATAACAGACTTGTTTTCTATTTCCTTTTCATCTGCACAAGCAGAGTAACATATTGCCAGTTCTTAGCTGAGCAGGACTCATCTTTGATTTCAGCCATATAAGAAAGCACCCTTCAGGCAAGAATGTTTTTCTGTCTATACTGAGCCTAAAAGTCTTAAAATTTTCAAACCTTGTTTCCCCTTCTCCGTTGTCCGTAGAGCAAGAGGAAATAAAACAGAAACTACACTAAAGGTGGTATCTTGCAGTTCATAGTCCTGGGACCGAAAAATGCAAAAAAAGGCTTGTGCATTTCGGCTTTGGTAATTTACTATAATGATGGTCAGGTGTCTGTATGAGTCTGTGAAGTTAACAAAGAAATCTTAGTGATATTCATGCTATTGTCTCTGCAATGTGTGCTGATAATAATTTGAATATCATCTAGCAATTACAGCTCTTTCATTTTTAAATTAAAAAAAGGTAGTGGTTGTAGGTGATGAAGACTTCTGGTATATGCAGAGAGTTGTGATTTATGCTTTATTTTGGCGCAACAATGAACAGAACAGCAAGAACCTCAGGTAGAAATATTCAGGCACATTCAAGGTATTCTTAGAATGAAAGATTCATCTGAACGAACTCATCTGACTCCAGGGAAAATGTATAATCATATTTTGTAGAATTAAATTATAATCTCACTGATTGCTATCTTATGGTTAGGACATAAAAGATACAACATTTTTCTCTACTAGTATTCAATTTCTTTCAGACTCTGAATCTAGTCTGACTGCACTTAACAGCATGTCTCTGGTAACAAAGATGAAGAATTGCAATAAACCTTTATCTGAAAATATTTTTACATAATTCATATTCTAATGTTTACTAGGTTCTTTATGTCTCAAGTTCTTCAAATAATATAGAACGGTCTACATGTTTCAAGCCAGACATATACTCCAATATCCAAAGCTGTGCATAATTCTATGGTTATGAAAATGCACTAATTGCACCATCTGTCTACATACCCAATGCTAGTATAATATTCTTTAGTTGTGTATATGTAATTTTATAATTCATTTGAATTTACTATAAGAAATAATATAAGCAACTCTCATCCTTTTTATTCATCAACTTCCCCAAAGCAGGCTTCAGGTCACATATTGGCTTTATGCAAGGTGGACTTTGAAGATAACTATTTAATTTTCTCTTCCTTTTCTCTTGACCCCATTGAAATATGGAAAAGCTTAGCATTAAAAACTGTGCAGCTCAGCAGCTGCATGTTAACACAATGTTTTGAAATATGGTGTAACACCAGTACAGTAAGAATAAATGTTTTTAGAGTCTATACTTTATGACGCTCCTGCCCCCCCCCCCCCCATATGGAATGTTAAATGTGGGATTTATTAATGTAAAAAAATGTTCACTCAAAATACATCTAGTTCTCAAGGTGAAACAAAAATCACTCTCTAACAAACTGTCTTGCTGTTTTTTGGATGTCTAGGGGTACAGGACACTTAGCAGAGGGGCCAGAATATTATTGAACTATTCTCAGAAGATATTGACCTTCTGCAACAACTACTGAATATTCTCAGGAGGAACAGAAACTGATGAGGAGGTATGAAACTGTGGTCTCCGTAAATAAATCCTTCTGCTGTGTCTATTTGCTGTGCAATCGCTAACCTTAAAAAGCATGGGGAGAAGGAAGAGAGAAAGCAAAAAGAGCAGGCATAGCTGCCACTTGGCCAGCTTGCAATTTATAATGTCAGCAGCTAAGCTTTGCACAGAACATTGGCACCGATACGGTACATAAGACTTGTCTCCTATTCCCTTCTTAATATTACCTCTCAGAGTCCAACAGTCAAAAGTTAATAACAGGTTAACAAAATGGTTTATAGATAAAGACTTGTGCCTGTGCTGCATGCACAAAATATCTAGTGACAAATGTGACTATCTATTATAATTCCATGCTTTGAATAAAGTATTTGTTTTTCATGAGTGATTGATTTTCCCTTTATTCAGCTCTGACTCCCGAACACCAGATCACAGACTGTTCTTCCTACCTCTCTTATAGTTCTCAGAGTGTTTATAACAGTGGTACATTTTACCATTGAAACTGGAAACCTGTTTCTCCTTCCTATTTCCTCTTTTTCTTACTCTATTCCCTTATATTTTAATCCCTTTTTCTCTTTCCCCCAGATTTTTACCAGTGCCTAAACATTATCCTCTGTTGCCCCTTTTCCCATGCTGTCCTACTTTTGTGCCTCTCTTGGTTTAGGGCAAATCTGGGAGGAAACCTCTGAATGGAGTCCTTCTAGAAAGCAGACTTAAGCAGCCTTTCTCTCAATTGGTTCAGAAAAAGATTTTTTTGGAGAGAAGTGCAAAAACCCTGTTTATTTAGCAGGCAAAGCACTCCCCAGCACAAAAATGAACAATACTAAACAACAAAACCTCTCATTGCTCTGAAGAGATGACAAATTCAGCAGAGTCCTTTTCATGGGTTGCAGCCTGGCTCATTCAGTCTGTTCTCAGTCCCTCCGGTGTCGGGAAATGCCACAGCCCAGGTCAGGCCCTAGCAGACCACAGGTGTGGGCTCCTGGTGCTCCTCTGGGTTTTTAGTCCAGAGCAGGTTTGAACAATTCCAAGAAAAAGGAAAAATAAACCACAGTCTAGGGAACTTCTCTGTCTCAGCTAGCCAAAAACTAACTAAGAGCAAAGGAGAGCTCTCTCCTGCTGTCCACTGCAGGCAACACAGTCTGTGTGAAGGATGCAGGGGAGCCAGTGCAGTCTCTGATAACAAACTCCACACCTCTTCTCTCCCCTTTCACTCCTGGAACCAGTCTTAAAGCTGCAGAACTCAATATCCAGCATAAACAGAACGGATGACTGGGGATACAAGCATCATAAAATCACTCTAGGACAATGCCCCTGCCTCTCTTATATTTCCCCACCTTGTTTCCTTTTACTCTCTGTGGAGGGGCTTGTATTATCACACAGAAAACAAAGTTGCCAGAGCCCACCCCAGGTCTGCAAGCTCTTGTACTCTGAGCTTTTTGTTCCAGAAAGCATTAGGGCCTGTGCTCTCCCCTTCTCTAGGACATATCCCCAGAGCTATATAAGATAAATAGTTGATTTATAAGTGGATAAAAGCTGCATGTTAAATTATAATGAGATTTTAAGATGAAGATGAGAGTATAAAAAGTAAAGAAGTAAATAAAATATCTGAAAGTCCCTGAAAGCAACTTTAGCTTCGAGTTTTAAAAGAAAATCAGCTACAAATTTAATACTGAACAACCTAGCAGTTCCCATTTCCACTATGAATCTCCCAGGTATTATGTTACTTTTATGAAAGGCTCTTCTGTCAGAAAACAACATTACATAGCATCACTAGATTTTTTTTTTTTAAGAGCACTAACTTATTTTGTACAAAGGCTTTGTAGGAAAAAGTCACAGCAGAGAGCAGCTCCCATTAGCTTCAGAGCTAGATTTCTGATGTCTTTTTTTTCCAGGTCTTTCCTCCTAGGTTTTATTCTGATTTGTAGTATTATAGCAGTATTTAAAAGGAAAATTAGTGAAAACCCACTACCTTATACAAGATATAAGGCTTGAGGGGACATGGAATTTTGTGCAGTTGATTGTTTTGGTTGTTACCACTTAAAAAGTGCCCTCTTTGGATTGCTTATACAGGATAAAAATATATAATGGAGCAGTTAACAGAGAGAAATAGTATGTATATGCAAATAACATTAGAAAAAGGAATGCAGGAGCAGCAGCCACTTGGCAATAGCCACATTCAAACATTAAGTACTGCAGGCCGCTTCTTAGTATTGTCAAAAGAAATACAATAGCATAATATTAAAAAATACTATAAAAACAAAATTATTTTTCTGAAGTTTGTCTTTAACTGCAGAACGGGATTCTTTTTTTCCTTCAGTATCTCAGTGGAAGTTCTTCCCAAGTCAAACATTTCTATAATTCTATGATAATTGTGAGTTTCACGAGATTTTGAGATCATGAGCAGAGGCTGACCGAATTAAATTTGCTTTTGGCATTCCCTATCTATGAATTAAAGGATTTGCCCAAGAATTGTCTCCTGAAATTTCACCAAAACCTGAAAGTGAAAGGGAGGCTGCCCTCATGACTCAGTGTCTAAAGTAGCTGTATCATTCTGTTGAAATAGGCATGAGCTAATAATTCTCTAGATGTGAACTCTTTAGGAGCTGCTCCATTCAGAGTAGGAAAATACTATTCTGACTGGAAGGGAAGACATACCATTTGGCCTCTGACTGCAAAATGAAAAGGCATTGAATATGACAAAGTAGAAAGCAGAGTGTTGGTGACAGCAAAAGTAAGCTATTAGTCCCTTATTACATCAAAATTCTTTAAAGGCAGTTGTGATAATTGGACGATTTTTTATTCTCAGGTTTTCTACAACATGTATCTCAGGTATAGATTACCTCATCTTTTTAAAGTAGCACTTAGGTGCAAAGAACAATTCTTCACATTACTGCAATGCAGATGCGTTTGTAGGATTGCCAGGACACTGCAGGTTTAGTCTTAGAAGGAATTCTGACTGATTCAGGTCAGCTAGCATCTTTGTGAAATCCCAGAAAAAAAATGAATTTGAAAAGTTGAGGTGAGTGTCACAGAGGGATCTCTTTTATATATTTTTAATGTGTAACCTGAATATTCAGATATAATCAAGATCACATGCAATTTATTGCATGAAGTTCTAACAAAGATATTCCAAACATGCTTTCCTGGATGAGCATATGGAAATAAAGGGTGCTTTATCTTCTCTTTTTGAAGTCAAATATTCACCTCTATGTTGCAAAAGCACCCTAAAAAAGTGAGTCCCTCCACATCCACTAAATCATGTTGCTAACACTTCTAAGAGTATTGTGCTAAAGTTGAATTATTCAGGTACTGAATTTAGATAGCAAGATATTAAAATTACTCTCTACTAATAGATGTGCCATAATATTTCATTATAATAGCTCAGAGCTGAATCCATTTTCCTTGTGCATATTTAAGCCTATTAACAAATGTAAATTCATATACATAGACTAGCAGAATATTTGAAAGGGATTTTTATCTAGACCTTTTGAACCTCTGCTACTTGATGTGCTTTTGCTTTGATGGATTTGGAGCCAGTCTGATAAGCACATTTATATCTACCCACTAAAGACTGTAGACATGATTTTAATATCTTTTCTCATTTTCTTCTGCAGAGACTTAGAATTGCTGATTGTCTCTTCTAAGATAACTCACTGTAAAATCAGGTTAAACATGCAATAAAATCAAATTACATTTTCTTTTCCTCATGATAACAAAATGCTATTTAAATAAATCACTGAAAAGGTAACATACAGGGTTTCAGCTAAAAAAAATCACCTGTGTGCACTTTATTAGTTCTGGTAGAGGATATTAAACTCTTAGATTACTGAATACATTATTTATTAATGCAATCAAGCAAAGCCTTGGTTGTCACATCTCCTTCACCATTGCAACCATGCAAAGAGAAAGGTCACCAAAACTTTGGCACTTGTCAAAAGGATTTATATGAACAGTAGAATGGTAGAGATTAGGGAAAACTGTCCAGCCTACTTCAACTTTAGCAAATGGTGGTATTTCCTTGGAAGGAGAATAAGGCAAATCAGGACATCAAGACTTCTTATTTCAAAGCTCTCAAGTTTTAAGAATGTTGGGAAGGTGCCTCTAGTGCTTAGGGAGAGAATGAGTGAGTGAGGTGTAAGTTTCATAACAGAAGTCTGTAAAACCAGGCCAGGGACTGTGACACAACTGCAGAGAGACAGGAGTTTCTGTGTTTCTGTGGGTTCACAAAGGGGAGAGGAGGGAAGATGACTGACCTGTCTGAAATGATCAGAACAGACAAGGGAAATTGCATGGGAATCATATACAGATATTTTTCATTTCTTTAGGGATTTTTCCTTTTGAATGAGGCATGATTATTTCAAGATTTAATCATATAATTCTCAGAAATAATAAAAATAAAATTATCCTCTAAGCCTTGAATTATTTGCTTCACTTGATTTGTCCTGTAGAACTGATTTATGAACCCCAAGTGACCATAATGTGGTAGCAGTGAAAAAACGCTGCATGCGTGATACTATCAGCAGAGAACTTTAAGATCACTGAGTACAGGAGTAGGCTAACAAAACCACAGCTTTGGGAAGCAGTAATGTCCAGAAATAGAAGGAAATTTATGTTGTGAATACATCTCTAAATAAAAAACAATTCATGGTGAGGGAGCTCAACTTAGATTTGTAGTAGTGTTATTACTTATTTTTAAAGCCAGTGACAAACTGACCTTAAAGTGTAGCCTGATTTTTCTTTTTGTTTAATTTCTAGTTTCTGTAATTTAAAATAATCTTCGCTTTATATTTCAATGCTTACAAGATTCACAGTAAAAAGCAAGACAGTCAGCAAAATTTACCAACAAAAGAGTTGATGTCCCTTAGTTGAAAATAATTGCAGTGGCAAAACAGCTGAGACAAAAAACCTTTTATGGACCATAAAAGAATTGAGCTAAGGTAGTGTTTGTTTTAGGATAGATTGTAACTGAAAAGAGAGGCAAACAGCTTATTCTTGCGATATACCTGTAAAAGAAAAATGAATTTCAGTCACAAAGAAAATAAGAACGAAGCAGGATGATGGCTGTATTTCCCTCATGCCAACCTACAAAGGAAGCAAAGAGCACTCAGAGAAATAGGCTGGTGTCTTCCAAAGAACAGAGCAACTTGTGGAACCTCATAACTACAAGGAAGTCTGAGTGTACTTTTCTTGAGATAATTCTGCACAATGCATGATATTTAAAATGCAGATTTCCCCCTCTGCCCCCCCCCCCCCACCAATTACTTGGGAACTCTTCCCTCAAAAAAAATTGGCTAGCAGGTTAAAAAAATCAGACAATTATACTCAGAGTTGTGATCTTCAAAGTAATCTGAGATCTATGTAAAAAAGAGTTCTTTAAGATTTAATTGCATGACAATAGAAAAGAGAGACTGGCAAGAGTGTGGTGGGCATTCCCAGGCATTCCCACTGTGCAGCAGCACAACGTTTTCTTGCTGAGAGTATATAGCATTCACATTTCTCGTAAGATAAAGAATTGTTTAGTATGATTTCCAGCTGAGTGGAACCCCAAGTCTGGAGAAAGCAATTCAGATTATTCCTGCTGAGAGAAAAGAAGATGGGATAAGTATTGGCCAAAAGAAAACCAATTAGAAGGGAGAGGAAAAGAAAGCAAGTACATTACACCCAAGAGTTTTGTGTAAGTTATTGAAAGAAGTTGAAGAGGCAAATTTGAACAAAACCTTCTCCAAGATTTCTTGTTCTAGAGTATCTCTTCCATTACTTTTAATTTGGCAGTAACTAGATGATCTGCAGGAACATATTAAAATATTATGGTGCCCTGACAGAAACTTAAGAGAGATCTCCAGTAAATCTGCCTCTACTTAGGAATGGTATTACTCTTTGGGTATTCATTTGGTGGTGTGACATTTAAAAGAAAAAAGACACTTGAGGCAAATGGCAAAACCACATAGATTCATCTTTGCATATGAAGAGGCTAACACCAGACAGAAAGCTCATAACTGAAGAGCAAGCAATTTAGTACTGTGCCTGGTGAGCAGGATGGCTTTACTCTATTGGAGGTGCTGACCATCCTTGTTGCTGTAGAAATATCCCTTCTAACACTTACACATGCTTGCCTGGCTGATTTTGAAATGGAACCATCCCTATAGTCTCTAGCTATTAAGTATTTTTATTAGTTTTACCATAAAGACACTGCCCTCCTGTACATCTTGGGATCAAGCTGTCTCCTTGAGCCATACCATGTGGTGAGGAATTGCTTGAGAAGGTTTTCATCTTCTAACAACATCCTCATTCAGTTGTTTACCCAAAGGCATGGCAAAACAAGCTGGGCAGAGTGTGATTTGCTAGGAAGAGCAAATCCTTGAGAAAACTTTTTTCCAGCAAACTCTTTAAGATCCTTGAATAATTACTGAAATAAAAACGACATAATATTTCCTCCATTTCAAGCATAAAACAGAGCTATAAACATGGAATTACGCAGCGTGTTGGTTCTGCAGAAACTGCAAAAGCGAGTACTGTTTTGTTTAAGAGTGGATAATATTCTATAGAAACTCTGTTGCTACTAATTAATCCCAGTGGAATGAAATTAATTGTTTTATTTCATGAAACAATAGGCAAGGGATTCAAGAACTACATTCTCAGTCTTGAAAAGTGAGCTATGCAATATGTAGAAGTGCAGTAAAATTCTGAACATCATTCACAGACGTTTCTGGACTCAAGTTTCTGTCAGAGGTAACAGAAAACCATCACCATTAACCGTAATGTAGTTTAAACTAGACTTTGACATTCACAGGGCAAACCAGGCTAAAGCTGCATATTCATTTTCCCAGGAAACTGTCCTCAGTGCTAAAACCCCATAAAATGTTGTTGATACAAAGCAGATGACAGCACTTTCATGGTTTAAGATTCTTGAAATTGTAGTGGTGCTGCTCTGAGATGTTTGACAAAGTACAAGAAAACATAGAGCCCTATTAGTCCATTAAAAAAGAAAAGTTTTCAAGCTAGGAGATTAAGTGCAGGAAATCTGATGGGGTTATTTTAGTTTTTAAATCCCCAACAACACAAAATTGACAGAGAACATTTGATTGCCCGCATACAATTCATTATCAGATTTAGCATATTGAGTGTGAAATTTACAATTAAGCATCTTGAGAAAGATTACTCCTACACGACTGATGATTAGCAAATAAATTGAACTAAGAACTCTAGCTTATTAGTTCAACTGAGGGAGGAATACAATTTCCAGAAAGATGGAACTATCATTAACCTTAAAGTAGAAATGGAGGTGAAGTTTAAAGTATGTGAGCTAGTTTTCTTCCTTTTCAAATAAAAACTAGATTAGATAAAAATTACACCAGTTTTTGTTTGAAGGACTTTGAGCAGTTGAGAGTGAGTATTTGGAATTACCTGAGTAACTTGTAGTTTTGTATGCCAATAAAATTCAACATGGCCATTCACACTTTGGTGAAATGTAAGTTTTAGCTTTTGATTTCAGTCACAATCACTCCAGAAAGATAGAATCAAAACTACATTTTCCACTCAACTAGAATCTCAAAAATTGTATCTGTTCTAGTACAAATTCCTATAGAAAATAAAAAATTTACATAAATAGGACACTTACAAAAGGTTATCTTAACCCTGCTCATCACTGCAGAGAATATTGTTAATGTGAATTATTGAGGGACCAGAACAAAACAGCCTTTGATGCACAGCTGAGGACTCCATTATAAACTCAGTAAGGTCCCCTCAATTACTCATCTCCCCAAAGTAGTAGGAATCTGTTCAGATAAAAATTCTCAGTAAAGCACTGTAGAATTGCTTTTTATACCTCTAATCAAAAAATTAGTGTAATGTCTAGGGGAAATTCCTGAAAAAGTGATTGCTATACAGAGAACAAGAAGCATTTCTTGTTGTCTCTCTGCTGCAAACGTGTCCTTATGTACTATCATTATTCACACACTTTACTGGCAAATCTAGAAGAAACAGGAGATACTTAATATTGAAGTACTAACAGGTTTGCATAGAGAGTTATAAAGTGTAAGTTACCCATAGCAATCTGATTTTCTTCCATGATTTCTTCATTAAGTGAAACATCACGTATCCTAACTCTTAAAAAACCAACCAAACAACCAACCAAAAGCCACAACAAAAAAAAGCAGCTGCCAAGACAAAGTCTGATTGAATACTGATACCCTCACACTGTGCCTCTGGTTAACTGCTACCAGAGTTTATTTCTATTTCTGTAATTTTTATGTCTTAATGGAGTCTCACACCTCCTCCCTAAAAGGATCTATCTCAAACTCAGAATGATCAGTGGAGCTTCAGCTGTACTATGTGCGTGGAGAGACTTTATAACAATGTCATGGAGAATTGTATAAATAAGTAGAAAGATTTGCACAAAGTTACTGTATGTGTCTCATCCTAAAGGAAAACAAAAACACACCCCTTAGATATTCCATAAGAGCAAGACAGGTTCACATGTGCACCCTTATTTAATATTTTAAATAATGAAAGAAATGCACATATAGAGAACAAAAGAGTAAGGTTTGTGTAGTAGCTTTAAAGATGGTTAACATGGCATTTACATCTAGGACAAATTCTGGTGTTATAATGAACCAAAAGCTTCAAAGCAAAGATTGTTGCAAAACTCCCCCAGATCTCAATGGGACATCGATGCATATTAATAAGCATAGTATAATATATTATATATATATGGAGTTATTCTTTTATTCCAGTTGATACTTGTGGGATCTCACTGAGCCAAGACTGGGTGTGTTTGAAACATGTTTTCAAAGGAACTGGCCAATAGAGAGTCCAGAAGAAAAAGAGTGAGAATAATGAGAGATTTATAATGTAAGACGACAGCTTATTTTCTTTGGAAAAAAGAAGACAGATTCTTGGAAAAGAAGTATGAAGCATTTGTTGTTAGTGCTTCAGAAACAGAAAGCAGAAAAGATCAAAATATTAGGCCTATTAGTGTTCTCAGATCCCAAATATTCCAGAGAGGAATCAGCAGCCAACATTATCCCAAAGGTAAGCATCAGAAAATAATGCCTGATGCCCACCCCAGAGCAGCACTCAGTATGAACAGACTGTAGCAGATTCTTAGTTGGTGGCTTGGTTTTTTCTACTTTTATAGCAACTGGAGCTGAGACTGTCAGGCACACACTTGTCCAATGCAGAGAGGAGGAGCTGGCATTCCACAGATGCCTGCATGGCTCACAGGCAGGTCCAGCAGCTGCCAGAATTCAGCCAACACAATGCCTGAGCTACACTTTCTTTCTGTTTCTTTCGTGGCTTACAGAGATATTACACTGCTGTAATTTACTCTTAAACTCTCAGACTGTATGTAACTAATTTAATACCATATCTATCTAGAATGCCTTTGCAGAACTCCAAGCTGCACCTTCAATTATGCTGCCAGGAAATTCTGAATCTGAAGATCTCCTGTCAGGGGAGAGGGAAGTGGCTGGAGGAGAAAAAGAAGCAAAGAAGTAGCCACTGATAAGCTTATTTCCAGATACTTGACCCAATTTCTATCCATTTATTATCTCTTGTGAGGACTAAAAATTTGCCTCCATGAATTCCTTTTAGGTTACAATCCTTTTTTGCTCCAGATAACAAAACTCCCCTACAGCAACTCAGAAGAGCTAAGTTAAGATGAAGGCCCAACTATGTCAACTATGCCTTATAAAAGACCAAGAAAGTTCAGTATCATTTCCATTAATGGAGAGCTGTTAATTATGGATTCAGGTCAGTACACCCAGCTTTTGCTTCTTTTTATTTCAAGACTCACAAGAATTCTCTCACTTATTAGGCTATTCTGAATGAAACCACAAGTACACAAAGCTGGATTTTGTGTCTGTTAAAACTCTAGATCTCATTTGAAGCAGTCAAGATTCAATCTACAAGCAGCAGCTCTGACAATTAAGATAATTAGCTTCTTCTAGTAAAAATGCTATATGGCATTCTTTCAGAGCTATTCTTAAGGAAAGTATTTGCAACATATTTTGGCATCCTAAAAGAGATGACCAAATAACTATTTACATTCAATTTAAGTTCTCTTCCCCACCAGGCATCCTCCAAGATAGGTCATTTTTTCCAAGATCACAGTTTAGGAGAAAGTTCTATTGTCATTGTTGAATTACATCCTTACAAAAGCAAAGTGCTTTGAAACAATATCTGTTTTTCCCTTACTCTTGCCTCTAGAGAGTTGCTCTGTCCCCTCCTCAACCTCTCTCAGATCTGACCCTTTGTTCAGAGTAATGAGTCTGATTTAGGATTGCTCCTCCTTTGCAGTCCACTTCTCAGTTCACACACCCCACCAAAAATTCACTTACATCGTGAACACAAAACTAAAATATTAACCAGAAAGTCCATCAGTCTTTCTGTGCAATAGTTTTTAAAGCCATGTCAGTTCAAACTGGGAAGGGTTGCTACGACACTTGTCAGAAGGATCCACAGTTTGTTCTTATGATAGGACAGAAAAGAAAGTGGCATAATTCAGCATAGAAAAAATGAAGGCCAAAGGAAATAAACTTAATCCCTCTAGGTATATGTGCTGGATTAAACACTAATGAAGGGAAAGAGCTATAAAACAGTACTGCCTTGAGAATTAATAAACATATGGTGGTCATGTGCAAGACTGGGACAGGTATACTGAGAAATTTTCTGCCATGATGGGAAAAAGGAGTGGAACCCTCTATCTTTTAGAAATGGCAGAGGTGAGAAAAACAAATTATGGTCAAGATGTAACATGCACTTGTTACTTTTCCAGATGTGCTAGTATGACATTATTGCATGTGACAAGAGGGCAGTAGAAAATGCCTGTCCAAACCTACAAAGCTGCTTTATTGATAACAGTGCTTGAAAGAGAAATGGAGTCTGTTGTGAAGTGCATCCCACAAACCATATCCAAAACCTATTTGACACTCTAAAAATGCGGATACCCTACACATCTTTGACAAATTAAATCAAGGTTATTTAGTCTGTCATAAACCTCTGCAGCACATTTGAATTCTTGCATCCTTTGGTATAAAGAAATGAGTAATTTATTTGTGTTTGTATGTTTATGTGGAGATTTGTAACATTATCCTCACAATAAAATTTAGAAATATTATGCATATCTCCAAAGAAAGAAGTAGCATTTGCTGGTTAAAAATGAAAGCCATTCAGATATTCTTCATAAAATGGTCCTAAAATTCAAGGACATGGCTCTTTCAGTGAGATTTAACAGGCACTTTTTATTGAAGAAATCCTAGAGACTGTATTTGTACCGCTTCAAAAATCTCATGGTCCTCATTGTAGAACCCTTGCCTCAAATTTCTTGACCAACTTGTTTGAAGTCAGTTCTCTAGAATTCATTTTGGTTGCCTATAGAAGAATGAAAGAAATCATCTCCATGCCTAGTTTCTTATCTGTACAGAAACAAAATTGTCTGATAAACTTTCACAGCCAGAATATGTGATAAGAATATTCATAGCAAAATGTCATTAAAAGTGGTGGTAAGAGGAGAAGACACTATTCTAGATAAGAAAGGTACAAGAAGGACATACATATATATATATATACACACATATATATATATGTAAGAATATAGTGAACAAACCATCATCTTACAGGTGCTAGATTAGGTTAATAAAGAAAAATTGACACTATTACAGCTTATGCATTTTTTGCTATGTGGATAAATAAAGAAGACTATCATCTCCACCTTTGCTAATATGAAACATTTTAAATGTATTTTAATTTTTAACAGGAATAAATTAATGAGAAGTGCCCATATCTGCTCTGAGAGCAAAACATATGCCTTAGGAGGATGAATAATGTCTGATGAAAACACCAGCCAAACCAGCCTTAGAACTTCAAAGCTTAAAATGACTTTAATAAGTTTAATAAAAGAAACAGCTACACAGTGTAGAGGAAAAATAACTTTTGGTTAGCGCAGATAATTTCCTTGGGAGCCAGGACTGGCCTCAGTGCTGTTGCTACATTACACAGCATGTATGTATTTTAATTAACTCTGGCTGATACATCTAAAATATAGGACAGATCATTTAGTGTATCCACATAAAATGGTGCCCTGGGAGATACAATCCTTCACAAAATTAACCAAATTGTGCCCAACTGTGAAAAAGGTCGGGTCATTTAAGCAATAGATCTGTTTCAATCACAAAGTGTACTATGTGAAAAAAACTTTCTGTTTAAATGCCTTCATTGTCAAACAAAGAGCAGCGTGTAGCCAAAGCCCCATTCTCTTTCTGCCTGCTTCAGGACTGCCCTGGATTCCAGGAACACCATTAACTTGTCTGTAGGGAGCAAGTGAATGAAAGCAGGCTACAGCCTGTAGCAGGAACATGCCTTACAAAACAGACTGTATAATCAGAACATGATTTAGAAGGTGTTTCATTGAAATTGTATTTACCACTAAGGCAGTCTCTTCCAGTGACTTAATTGCAGTTTATAATGTGATAAAAGTTAGCAGGAGAATGCAGGGGCCAAGTTTACACTTCTATAAACCAGCTTCCACAAATTTGTATGCATTTTTGGGCACAGGAGCCATGAAGACAGGCAATAACACAAATTAGCAGAAAGAAAATAGTTAAAAAGCAAGATTAAAAAAAAAAATCATCTCCAGACTTTTCAATACCAAAAGTACTTACATATTGCAAATCAGGCGGCTCGACACTAATCACTTTATTTATTTTTTTGCTACAGGAACTAGAGAATCAGCTCTCTGAAATAATCATTCAGCTTTAAATACTGTTCCATTCTTGAGCTCTAAATCCAAAACGTGATTCTCTGACTCCAGCACTAGGACAAGCTTAAGCAACTACAGTAATCTACTGAAGAGGGTAATGAGAGACTATATATCAGGAATTTTATAAACCTTGAAAAATTCTTCACTTGTCCCTTGCCCCTAAGTTACAAGCGAAATATTACATCTTGAGTGTCTCTAGCTGATAACACTTGCAGTGTTCAGATGCAAACTCACCTCAAAAATAGGGATTTCTGAGTGTTTTGAAAGCCACTCCTTTTAACGTCTTGAGAAAGACCCAGAAAAACCTGCTATGGAGGAAAACCAACATTTTTTGAAAACAGATTTCTATGTGCAATGATCCAGTTATTTTTCCTTGCTCAGTAAGATGATGAGGAAAGGGGTGGTACAACACCCTTGGAATACACTCTACCATTAACTTTCTGGGCATCTAGTCTCACAGCCTGGCAGCTCTGAAAAGAATTCAGCTGGTGCTTGCCTGTTGCTGGGCATGCACGGGAGCGTGCTTTCCAACAGCAGAGCAGTTCCCTGCCTGCCCTACTGATTCACCAAAAAGGCAAACACTTGCCACAGTCTTTCACTGCTTCCAAACTGATTTTTTTTCTCTGCATCCATTGACAATTCGCCCTAGGCAAAAGGTAATGGTTTATTTAAAATAATATCCGTGTGTTCAAAAAATGACAATAGACAGCGATTTGAAAAACACAGAAATGTTTGCTTTATCCCCAGGTGTCTGACATTTTTAGCTCTTCTTACTTAGATATTCTTCACAACCTTATTTTCCTGTAAGCGATTAACCTTTCAAAGCTCTAGAGAATAAATTGCTTGCTTCTGTTTAGAAGGAAGGGAATAAATAAAAAATAACTTAAAAAAAAAATCTATTTCTCATTGCTTTATTCCTTTTTTTTGCCTTTTTTTTGCCTTATTTCTCAATAGATATCTGCAATATTGTCAAACTTTTAGAATACTTTTTTTCCCCAAACTGTTCCACCACAGCAGCTCAAAATAGTGTATTTCCTCGTGTATCTATGACCAACTCACATGCTGCAAAGCAATACTCTTTTAATTGAGGACCGAAACATTTTCTATAGATTGCCCCTTCCCTGCATCACAAAATCTTTCTGTGGAAGCATTTAACAGTTTTTGATTTGTGGAATCCTAACTAATAAAGTTTTAAGTAATGTACAGCAAATTTAAGCCTACAGTCAAGTAGTTACCTTTCACATTTGTCTTTGAAGAAGTCTGTAGACTCAAAGCTTTTGTCCACATCATATATTTCAGATCACAAAGCACTATTTTTTTTCTCCTAAAATTAATTCCTTATATACTGGCAGGTGAAGAACAGAAGATTTTTATTCTGTTTGCTGAGTTTTTCCACAGTTTAGAAGACTACTTAAGAAGCTGGCAATCAGCACTCTCAGTGCTATGCCTTGGTCTTCCAGTTTTGGCTAGTGGAGACCCTCTGATGTGACTGTATCACTGAATTTTAGCTGTCCTCACTTTTAGAGCAGCCTTTCTGAAGTTTGTCATTGAATGAAGTAACTGGAATGGGATCAGAGCAGCCTTAAGCTAGCCCTCTTATCAAAGAAATGAAAATAAAATTTGTAATTTCTCTCCTCTGTGAATCTGACTGGCTATTTATCTACCAAAAATGAAAATTCACTTGCAAAGAATATAATTATATAGTCCCATAAAAAAATCCAAACAGCATGCTATTTTCTAGCTACCGCAAGGCTCCCTTCAGGAGATATGCATTTTACTGTTGTGTTTGCAAAAAATAATTTGTCCTCTGCAGCCAAGCCCTTGAAATCAATAATACTGCATAATTTTTTGTTGACATCCACAGAATTTGGGAATCAATCAAAGCCTAGCACAGTTTATTTTATATTTTTCATCAGATTAAAAGGCAATAAAAAACCCTTGCAGACGGATTTCCTGCAATTTTGATGCCTTCTCCTCCTTTACTTATTTAGGCATAACATGTCCTAGGAATCTCAGTCTAAGTCAAATCACTGTGTTTTTCTTTCATTAATGGTACATATCAAAAGTTGTTTAAAGCAGTCTTAGAAAACACATTCTGGAAAACTCTGGCCCAACAGGAGCCAAAGTTTACTCTCAACCCATATTTTAGATTTCATACTATAGGATGAGCTGAACTAGTCCAGCACTGTTGCAAATAATGAAGACATCACATATTCATAGAATATCCTGAGTTGTGAGGTACCCACACAAGGATCACTAAGTCCTACTCTTGCTCCTGAACAGGACAGCCCTAAAAACCACACCATGCGCCCTGAGAGTATTGTCCCAACACATCTGGAACTCTGTCAGGCTTGGTGCTGTGACTGCTTTCCTGGGAAGCTGTTCCAGTGCCCAATCACCCTCAGGGTGAAGAACTTTCTCCTAGTATCCAACTTAAATCTGCCCTGACACAACTTGAGGCCATTCCCTTGGGTCCTGTCACTGGTCCCTGTCACAGAGAAGAGATCAGTACCTGCCCCTCCTGTGCCCCTCCTGAGGAAGCTGTACCTGCAGTGAGGTCTGCCCTACTCTTTTCCAGGTTGAACAGACCAAGCGACTCAGCCACTCCTCATATGGCATTTCCTCAAGACCCTTCACCGTGGAGCCCTGAGGAACTTCACTGGTGACCACTCACCAGCCTAATGTTAGCTGTGTTAGCAATCATACAGGATTAGCATTCCCCACTTCTTTAAAACTATGAAAGAGCAATCTGCAAAAAAAATGTTGCACGACAGCAGTACAAATGGAAAGCATCTTGAGTAACTTCTGTTTAATTGGTTCTTCTCAAAGACTGTCCTCCTTGAGACAAGTTTTTTTTTTCTATTTTATCTTTCTCAGGATTTAAATTCAGTAGAATAATAAGATTCAAGACTTAGAGTGGCTTATAATTCATTACTATTAGCTGAATTCTCTTTTACTAAGATATAAGTTTTGTTTCTGCTTTTAAGGAAACATCATACCTGTCTAATAGCACTTCATTTCCCAACTTAAGTAGCTTTCATACTAAAAGCATTCTCAGCTTGTACCCTGAAATATCAGATTTTTTCTTGAAGGAACAGTAGAAAGCCAAAAATGGTATTAAATAATTTTTTGTTTATGGTAGGTGAACATCAAACAGTTTTCAAGTTCTTTGCGCTATGTATGTAAAATATAGGAGGTTCCTAGCTGAATTTTAGGTGTGATGTTACAAGTGAAATACCTCAGTCTCCCAACCAAATCATTAATATGATACTCTAAATAATACCTACCACTCATCAAATGGCTTGTGAAACCTCCTAGAGCTGAAGCTACAAACTGTTTGAAGGGCTATTTGTGATAAACAGCCTTCCTAAGTACAGCATTAGTCTAAAAAAAAGTCTTAGCAGGGCATAGGTGTGGAGAAGAAACTTTGTGTCTGTCAGGTGCCTTATTTATAGCTATTAGTCTAATTGTCTCTACATGTGGATGAGAATCTAATTAACTGTTTAGCAGATGACAATGGAGGGAGTTTTATCCTTGTGTTAAGGAACAGCTGTGTTGAGAAATAATCAATTGAAATAATCCCGTGTCTTCTCAGAATTAATGTATTTTTCACCAATATGATACATTTGTAGTACAATAACTATTAAAGGAAAACTTGCACACAGAAAAATTTTGCAATAGACTATTTATATAAAGAAAATATGCTTTGACATTATTTCACTTTGCTTGTTAGGCTTTTCTTGTTCATAGTATCTTGCAGCTATCATAATTCAACAGCAATTACATCATAACATCTTGCTATGGAAAATGTTACGAGGTTATTTCACTAAAATGCAGAGTAGTTGAAAGCTGACTTTTCATAAAGGAGGAGGTCACCAACCTCAAAGTTGAAAATTCCTGTTATTGAGTTAAAAGTGTAAGAGAAAATTGTTACATTGGAAAAAAAATACTGGCAGAGGGAAAGAAGGTACTTTGTAACAGACATTTTAGAACAGAGACATGATCTTAACCAAATTCAGAATTCAGAAATGGCTTCTTTTAAAAATAATATACCGACAGCATCTCTTTAAAATAGTTGAGAGATAATAAGAAGCAACAAAAGAGCAAGCATTAGTAGAAATGTCCCTGTTTAGAGCAAATTAATTTAGTTAATGGTTCTATTTGTAATGGATATCAAATTGAATGTACTTTGCTAAAGGGAATTGAATAGGGATATCTAACTTGAAAGTGTTCAAAGTTTCTTGAAAAGGTTTCTGTGCAAATTTTAAAAAAATTTCCAAGTTACTAGCTCTGAAAGAGAAAATTCATCCCAGAGAAAGGCAGCACACATTATCCTGCCTGTGTGTCTTGCCCCTCTGCTATTAGTTTGATCTTTGGCCTGCAGCCCCACTGCCCAGGTAAACTGGGGACTTGTGTCACTCGGTGGGAATTCCTACACAGGGCCTTGTCAGCTGGGTGTGAACTGCAACCAGGAGTTCAGTACAGCTGATGCAAAGCAGCTCTCAAGTAATAATAACGTTCAGCAACACTTTTCTGAAACAAACCCGGTCATCAGGAGGTTCAGCATTATGGATCCCAAATTATATCCTTTTAAGATAGTTTTGATTAAAATTCCTACTTCTCAAATGTTCCATGTTGTTCATTTCACCTTTTATTGAAAAGTAATGTCTCATGTACTTAGTGCTTGAACTATGCTGAAATGCATAGTATGTGTGATTAAAATGCATTTGAAGATTAATTAACTTTCTTTGAGGAATCAAACTATGATTTAACAGTCTGCAACATTATCTTTAGTACAGTGATAAGACTTTTCAAAGCCAACTTTCTTTCAAAGGACCAAGAAAAAGCATTCCCTCTGTCCTTGTCCTTTTGTTGATAAAAGCTTTTTCACAGGCATCTCCTTTAAAGAAACAAATTTTTCTTTAAAAATATAAATATCAACAAGCCCAATGATAATAATGTTGGAAGGGAACTACCACAAATAAAAAAAAATTGTAAGCTATGCTGAGGATAGCAAATAGAAATAGAAAAAAATATATGGGGAAACATGCCTCTTGCTTAAATTGCTCATGATGAAATGTATTGTTCTGCCTGCACAGGGGTTTTTAAGGTTGAGAAATAGTATGCATTTGTATTCTTCAATGTTTTCAATTCAGTTGTGCTTTAACATGCCAGCATAGTCAGGTATGGAAGAAACAAAACACTCTTGGTATAACTGAGGGTGTATTAAAGAGAACACACTGTACCAATATGGTAAATGAGTTATGTGAGCTCTACTGAGAAAAATGCAGTTTTGCTGGTACAGCTTCTCAATTTTAAGGACTTCTGCTGATGTAATTCAATTGAACAAGCACCACAACACTTTGAACCCCAGAGTAGTCTAATGCTGCTGTATTAACTTAGCTGTCAGTAAAGGAGAAATATTAAGCTAATACAGGTTGCAGTGACCTGGACAAGCACCTCTGCCAACATTTGCTTTTTTCCTCTATTTTGCATTATAAAAATCTGCAAACAGCCTCATTATATATAATTCTGAGGTTTGAATTTCCCTCGTATGCTGGAAAAGTAACCCAAAATTGTGTACAATTTACTTTTTTTTTGGTTCTTGCTTTCTGTATTCCTTTGCACAATTAAATTAAAATATTCATGAAATATTTATTTCTTCAATTTAATTTTAAACAAACAAAGGAAAAAGATGGCAACACAGAAACTAATACAATGTGAATAACTGGGATCAAGAGCAAGTCACTTCTTTCCTTAGTAAACCACAACAAAACAATGATGTCACTGTGGTAACCAGAGAGAAACATTGGAACCGACCATCAGGAAACACAGGGCCTCCTGAGGCATGACCCTTTCTCAGTGGAATTCTCTGAGAAGGGTTCACAGCTGCCCATTCCAGACCAGTGTCTCTTTCTGTCCCCATCCACGGAAATAATCTCGTCCTAATTAAATAATGTGAGACCTGCAAACACAGGCTTCTGATATGTTTCTTTTGCATTTTTCTGCTTTTTTTATTCTCTTGGACAGATCGTGGCAGAGAGTGAACACAGAAGGTTTTGGAGGCCCCAAATCTCACACATGAGAAATGTCTGCTAGCACTGGGCAGTACAAGGGCTGGCCAGGCCTTACCTGGGTCTTCTAACACTTGCATCCAGAACTGTGCATATAGTTTCCCATGTTCTCTAACTTATTTCCCTCATTTTGAAAACTTCCAAGATAATTAAGCAGATCAACCCTACAAGCAAAGCATGTCAATTACTTCATTTTATCCTTGTTGTCAAACACTCGTGCACACATGCACTGTTCTACTGCATTTTGACCAAACTGAGCAAATTCATTCTGCATTCATGACAGCTTCACACTGTTTCCTGGTGATTGCAGCAGAAAGCTCACTGAGGAGCATTTAGGGTAATCTAGGTTGGATCTAGAGGGTTAAAAAGATGTGGTAACATAAGAAAATTGCATACGGAATTTAGTTTACAAGAGGAAAGTCAGGAGAATGGTTTGAGAAGAATGTAGGATTTATGACAAGAAAGAAACTAGAAACAGGGTTGGTCAAATTGCCAAAACATTTTATTTTAATTTGAGAAAAAAAAATACATGAACATGCAGATTTTCCTACATCTGGCAAAATGCAGTGCTAGTCTGCTAATGTTATTAACTATTTCTGAATTTAATGCTAACACTTTTGTTAATTCCCATTTTTAGCATCTGAAGAGATTATCACAAATAAAATAATCTGCTGTTACAAAAGTATGTGTTCACACTCTTTCTCTCTGAGAAGGCCTTAGTTTTCAAGATAAATAAACTGATATTTGAAGAACGTTGGAGCATAAGTTCAAGTTAAATCACCTGTTTGTAGTTCTTATTGGCAGCCCTCTCTTATATTTAGATTTATTCTACTTGTTCAGCACTTTATGTTTACATTACAGATCTCTGTTCAGTATCTCTAGTTTTGTTCCTCTTCTCCAGTATGGTCCCAACATGTCTGCTACATAGAAGCATAGCTTCTGGTCCTGTTCTGCTTATTCATAGTGCATTAACTTATATAAACAAATTAGTAACGAATCGACTCATAATTGACATATAGAATCCATATGATGTTTTCTCTGAAAAATCTACAATCTCTATCTATAGACTCAAGCATTATATTTTCACAGAACTGCAGTAAAGTCTTTAATATCACTTGCAAGTTTAGCTTCCCAGTGGGCTACACTTCCTGGTGCAATGATTAAATAAAGTATCTTTCTGTCTCACAGAGTGAAATTAAGTACTGTGTTCTTTAGTCTAGTAAGTTGCACAAACATTTTATTAAACTGCCAATTCTACCAGCAGCATTTGAAACGAAATCATACATGCTTCCTAACTGCAACATATTTATAGCAACAGTGGAAAATATCTTTTTTTTTAAATGTTTGAACGGGTAGAATGAGTCTATTTAGTTTCCTGAAAATGCACCACATGGCTATGTAGTGGAAGAAGAGATCCCCAAAGACAGTAATTTAGGAATTACCTACTATGACAATTTGGGCTCAATTCCTCTTCATTTCAGTATGAGATTGTTTGTGGAAGGATGCATCAAAGAGGGTAAAAGAAGAATTATTTTGAGAGGATTCACTATCACTTCCTGCACATAAAATTTGTAGTTATATAGAGAGAACAATTTTAATACCTAGAATATTCACCCAGTGAAATAACATTTACAGGCATATATTTTGCCAGGAGAAATAAGCAAGTCAATAGCACGTTGAAGAAAGAAAGTTCTGCAGAAAGGGTCAAATAACCTACAAAGAAAGTTTTCTCCATTGCTGGCTCCTGACAGAACCCCCTTACAAACCCTGCTCCAGTGATGGAAGAGTTTAGAGTCCATGACTTTGTACATTCTAATGCAGCTCTGTAAATAACCTTGTCTGCAAATCATTTTGTGTGGCATAATATGGAATTTAAATTTAAGACAGGAATCAGACTTTAAATTTACAATTAAAAACCTAGGCTTGAATTATTTTCTACATCAGTTTTGTAAAGAATTTGTTTTCATTTATTATGGGGGAGCAGTTGCCTTATTTTTTTCATTAGAAGTTATTTTAGAGACCTGAGGAAAAAAATTGAAAGACATTTGTGTAACTCCAGTTTATGAATTTCTTAATATAATTTCATCTTAGCATCTAACAGTTTTATCAGAATACACTTCAACAGAAAACTAAAATCTAAGAAATTCCATCTATTAGAAAGGGAGTTTTCCAGAACTCTCAAAAGAAATTAAGAAAATTCTACTGTATTTATGATGCAAACATATTAAAAGCACGAAAAATAAATTTTTTTAAACTGCAATAAAAAAATCGAATCTAGTCATAGTTGTATCATCTTCCATCTTAGGAAATATCTTTTTTTTTTTTTTCAATTTTCTAGTGATCCAAGGTACATCCAGAACAGTATTTGTAAAACAAATTCAAACACGTTATTGTGAGACAGACACATATAATGGTCTAGGAGAATAAGATTATTGGTTCATTACTTATCTACCATAATGGAGATAAAGTTATTTCCCAGTTACCGTCCTGATGATATTAACCCCCCTTTTTTTTTAAAATTCAATTGCATAAGCATATGAGCATTTCTAATTCTTCATGGATTCAATAAATGCCTCCAAACCTCAGCTTCCTGTGTTTGTACTGAAGTAACCCGAAAGTTTTAAGTTTCAAATTGTAATTATCTCAGCAGTTCTACTTACTGCAAGGCACACTTTAACAATATGGAGCCTTCCCAGAAGTAACTGTGATTCGTGCTTGTAGTGAATCACTCTGTAGATCAACAAACAGATATTGTTCAGATGTTAATTAGCCTGAGCACAAGGCGTAACAGAATCCCAGTTTGTGAGCTGCATTCAAACAGCCACAAACAAAAATTCACAGAATCCATTTCTGAAATGTGTCTAAATAAAGTGTAGTTCAGAGAGTGATGCACTGTGACAGGTGCTAGGGTAGAATGCTAAAGCTTATGCAGCTGGAAGACACTAGAGTATATTCAAAAGACTATGCAGTAATGATGGCTGTGAATTAATTCTTAAATTTGAAGCCAAAGGCAATAATAATAATAATAATAATAATAATAATAATAATAATAATAATAATAATAATAATATCTAGCTATATAAATAACTTTGGCCATTTAAGCACAGCGATCAAACATTTTAAAATGTCACATCAGAAAACAGTGTGATGTTCCAGGAATTTCTTCTTTGTGTTGGGAATAAGTAATCCTCCCCCTGTCATTCCACCTTAAGAAAAAGGTGGAATAAATAATAAATAACCTGTACAAAATATTTTGGAATTATTCATCCCTTCAAAACAAACACTTTCAAAGTACGAAATTGCATAAAAGCAATAAAATACGTGGCTACCTGGCTTTCTGTGTCACTTCTATGTTTCTAGACCACAGATAAGGTAGATTTGCATTAATATAAAATACTAGAGTTCTACTGTGAATTCTATTTACCTCAGAGGAGCTGTAACTGTTTACTTTAGAGGGGTGGTGGGTGGTAAAATTAAAAAGATTACATTAGATCTTGAATAAGACTAAAATATGCACAAAGAACATATCTTTATTTTTTGTTGTTTTAGATTGCAGATGATGTCTTATTTCCTTTTTTTGGTAGTTTTAGTGACAAAAATCGCTGAATATTCCTCACTGTGCCCTCATTATCATGCTTAAGAACACGATGCTCAGCCATCAGCAAAGTCCTTTCAAAAGTGTATTCAACATCACTAAGCTGTCTTCCCTTTGTTACCACTTTTACCGTTATTTGCTAATACATAGATCCAGGTGTAATACACCTAGAAAGAGTTGAATTTTGAGGTAGTTGTTTAGATTTATTGTTTTGATTTTACTGATTAAATGAAAGAGGGATTAGATAAGAATGATTCTGAGATGGACTTGCCCATGATTTGCAAAAATTTTGAATTTTGAATCTATATTCTTTTCAAGCCTTATAGCATAGCTATTCTATACCACAGCCTAAAATTCAAGCATTCCTTTAAAAAGAAATGAGTGAAACATATAATGTACTTATCTTTGTAATAATCATTATATGAATTATTCTAAGCAAATAATATTAGGGATACTGATCTTTATTCTCTTACTATAAAGACACAAGTATTTGTATATTTTGCAATAAAGGAACTTTTCATGTCAGAAACATCTGAAAAGTATAGAGCAATAAGAAACTTTTGAATTTTGAGTGTGTATATAAGGATATTTTCTGATAGTCTAAAAATGGAACTTCATGTAGTGTGTAAATGAGGAAGTGAGGTAGGGCCAGAAGTAAAATAGAAACTGAAGGGAGTGTCCCCTAAACAGGATTTGAAGTCACTGAAAGAGACTATACCCATTCATTTTATATCCCTTCATTTAATTTATTTAAACCATGAGAGGAGAGGAAAGTCACCTCTTCTCAATGATTACATCCCAAATTGCCTTGACCTCTGAGCCTGCAACACTTTAAATTTTCCCAGGAAACGTCTCCTTTTTCCTGAATCATATAAGAAGGCCTATTTCACACATTTTCCTGTTTAAGACTTGCATTATGAGCTTTCATCATTAAAATGCTGTTTCCTCAACACATGATTTTGCAACGATTTCCTATCAAACAATTAGTTAGAAGCTCAACATGGAACACTGTGTTTTAAAAGCCCTATTTGTACCTAAGTTAAATAAACCCCACACACTTCTCCAGTGCATTTTTTGTCCTCCTAACCTCCTACATCTTCTTAAATGATCTTAGTCCAAACTGCACGCCTAGAAACAAAACCAAGCAAACAAAAAGATTAGCTCATGATGTAAGTGAATTTTGGTTGAAGATGAACAGAAGAGAAAATCAGAAATATGGATGTTTAAGCTCAGCAAGAATGCTGTTGTTCTGATAATTGCTCATGTTCCATTAATGAGAATCTGCTGAAGTCAAATTTTTCACTGTAAAAGGACTTTTAATTTACACGTATTTAAAATTCATGGTTTATATGGAACTAAACAATTTGAAAGCTATTCAACTGGAAAATCCTGCAGAATAACACATCTGGGTATCTATGACTTGAAAAAGTTTAGAAGCAAGAGCCAGCAGCTTAACATACATATTTCTTGAGATGTTTTTTGGGTGAGAAAGGGTATGTAAAAGCTTAATAGTTAGACATCCTTCTTCTGATGGCATTTTGAGTTTTAGCACATATTTCACCTGGGAATGCCTTTTCTTTTGCAGGTGCCTCTCTTTTCTAAAGAAAAAATGTAAACAGTGTTCTCTTTCATGTGTTAGCTTTCATTTGTTTCAGTTTCTTAGTCAGCCAATAGCAGAAACAACAATAATTTTTTCTATTGGTTTTGAGTATGTTCTGTCTAAAAAAATTAAGAAGTTGGGATTTTTTTCATTTTCTTCTTTTCCCCCCTGTGTTTCCAAGAAGGAAAATCAGTCAAAATCTTAAGATGCACTCTCAGTTCTGTCCAGGCAGTGTGGATAAACACCTTACCAAGCCAATATTGTCAATCTCCTAGACTCCAAGGTGAATGCCAATGAACAGTTCTTCAGAGCAACAAGCTTTTTTTTCCCCCCCACTAAGTCTTGTCAAGATTTACCTAAAGTAATCATGGTATATTGCTCAGTTTTCATAATGTCAGACTATTTCCATGTGTTCTGATACTTGACCCTTTTGCACTGCTGTGAACCAGTTTTCCTTCAGGAAAAACATCCAAGAAGCAGAATTACCAGCCAGTGGTGGGAGTCCTACATACCTAAAATAATAAATACATACTATTTATAAAACCATAATAATGTGGAAATATTGTACTCATCTATAGCCTCTATTATGCTTTGATGTAAGAATAATATTTGAATCTTCCGTGCTACAGTAACATTTTTTCTCCTATCACCATGACACTCTCCTTGTTGCAGCAGTATTTTGGAATAAGTTAAGCACAAAAATTTTTGTATCTCAATATACCTTTTTCGCTTTTGCCATTTATTTATTTATTTTTTTTGGGACATATAATGAAAACAACTCTCTATATTTGCATTGAAGTTTAGGCATTTTAGGAGTTTTAGCAAAACTTTGTAGCACATGAATTTCCCCCCTACTTCTTCCCTTATTTTGATTCTTTGCTGTAAGGAGACATTCTGGTACGAAAAAAAAAAAGAAAATGATACATAAATAATTTAAATTGGGGATTCTTTTATAGGCTAGAAGAAGTTTTATTCCTACACACACACCCACCTCCCCACGATGTCAAGTGCAAAAAAGCCCGAACTTAAACCCTTAAACTGAAGTTTCATAGCATGTTTGTATTTCTTTCCCAATATTTTGCAGATATCACCCATTCCAAGGCAGTGATACCTCGATTCACTCTGATGGAAACGCAAAACCATCCACGAGCAACACTCCTTTCTCTACTTGTTTGACTTCCTTCTTGATCACAGTGCTAAAGAGGAGAAAGTACTTCAGACTAATCATGCCTTCTGGTGAAGTATATAGAACTCTTCAGCAGAAGCATTTAAAAATGCATATATTGCTTTGGACAGTACCCAAAGTTTTCCTCTTCCTAGCACTGAGCAGTCCAAGCATAACTTCCTTAGGCTGGTTTTCTATCTTACTAGGAAAGCCAAAATAATTTTTCTTTCTCAGTGTGATAAGGCACCCAGGATGTAAATCTGCAATGGTTGTTTGCCATAAGACATCTCTGATTTTACTTATTTTTGAGAAAATTGCATTAGAAATTTCTGCTCTTGACAACTGACAGTCCTGAATTTGTAATGCCGTTATGCAGATTTTCACTGCTGTGAATTTTAACGTAGCAAAATAAGTTCATCTTCTTTATATATGTATATTTATGCTTCTGTAGAAATCTACATACACATCTTTACTTTTTCTCAGATCTTATTCCATAGAAAGATAAATAAAAATAGAAAATGCAAAAAAAAAAGAAAAAAAAAAAACCAAACCGACCAAAAAAACTCCTGCTGATGTTTTGGGTCATTCATATTAAATAATTGGACAGCTCAGCTCAGATGATGACAATTTCTCTGAATCTTCAGAATTTGCAATTGTTAGGAAAAATTTATACTAAAAATATAGAATAAGTGTTGCAGGAGATAATCACATTTACTTGATCTTGCACAACATAGAAATATAGAAGAATTAAAGGGGAGTATAAAAAAGCAATGATAATGCTACGTAATCAGTGGGGGTTTTTCCTATCCATGTTTAAAATGGAAAAAACTGTTTAATTCTGATACCTGCTCCAACATGATAAAAATAAATCTCTTTAATATTTATCTCAGAAATAGGCAGCGATTCTAGGAGTAGCTAAGATTTTCTTTCCTCCCTTCTGTACAAGTCACTACTGCATAAGGGTGTGGTTACAGAGAGAGACAGATAATCCATCCTTTCTGCCTTGCAACTGCCCATGTTACACACACCAGTATGGCCAAAATAAGAACATTTTACTGAATAGTTCAAAGCATCCTGGCTACTAAGAGATATTTTTTATCATTTCCTGACCAAAGCACATTGATACTCCTTAAAATTACCTTGCCCTTGTTTCTTGTCAGTGAAGACGCTTTTGAGAATATCCTTTCTTAAGAAATTATTTTTGTTCCCCTTGCACTTCAATTCACAATGCATGTTGGACACACACATTTTGTCCACCTGACTCACTCCCCTGTCATGACTTCTACATCATAGCCACCCTTATTAAAGGCACACCATAGGACAGCTGCTATTCCATCCCCTGCTGAGCTCCTCACACAGCTCATTCAGATCCTGTTGTGAAACTTCTCCAGCTGAAGGGCATCTTCTCAAATCTTATTTTAAAGTGGAATACAAGATAATGGAAAATAAGATAATCCCTTCAAACTGGCATCAATACAGTATACAGATGCATACTTCCTGTTTCCAGGTACTGGCTCTGGGCCTAGGCTTAAATATTTAAAAATATGAAAAACAGCTGGGTTTACATTACAAAACGAGCAGAAGTATTTTCTTCCCTGAAGCCATTTTTTAAAATTATAATGTTAGGAGAATTAAATGAGACACTGCCTTATCAATAAAATGACAGCATGATGCTCAGTTCAATACTATTTGTTAAGAGCTATACTTTAAACTGAAAGATTATTTTCCTAGCAGTACAGCATTTATTTCCCTCATGAAACTGACAGAAATATGACCTAACTATGGACTCCTATTTTTAGTTGGACACAAGGACATTTTTTCTAAATCAATTTGCTTCCAATAGTCATTCAAGTAGCCACAAGAAGACTATACCACTATTTTTCTTTGATACTATGTCCTTTCTCTAATAGGTTCAAATATTATTAGCCAGCTTCAGTGCCTACAGGTTACAAAATGAAGACACAACGGAAACTTTTGCCAAGCCATGTTAATTTTGAGAACAAACACTCAGAGAAATAATAGAATTACTACTTAAGTAACTAGGAAAGTACATTATGCTGCTGACACATTGCAGTGGTTGGGGAGACATACTGAAAGCATTCTCAGATAAAATTATACCAAGACTGCTCTTTTCAGCCTCCTTTACTTCACTGCATAAGGCTGGAAGAGACAGATTCCAAGTTGTTATCCAAGCAAAATTATGCTAAAACATACTACAGTCCCTAAATTAGAAGTATAATCAGTTCAATATGTGAAAGAGTTGCTGAAAGTCCCTTTAACTCAGATAATCAGAAACTGTTATTGTAACTTCATTGCTGCTTAATTTTATTACTGCACTGGAAAGATAATAATCTTTATCTTAATCTGTCATCTGTACTCCTCGAATTTCTGCCAGTCACATCTTAATTAAAAGCTCATTGTCCTTCTAGTGGAAGTCCTATATAAATGTTCTGCTTATATTTCTCATCGCAATAATTTCTACTAGCTTGTTCCTTCTGCTTTTCTCAATCATCTCTCCTTAACATTTTCTGTTTTATTATCTTCTGGAGTTTTGCCTTTTGACTTCCTCTTCCTTGTGCTTGTCATCACAATTAGCACAAATCATGGTGACAAAATTGGACAGAAGTTGAAGAAAAACTACAATCACCCCTAATCAAAAGTAGTGTTTATTCCATGGAGAAATTTCTTTGCTGTGCAGTGAGCAGCAGGACAGAAGCCACAGCAGATACAAACCAAACTAACAGTGTAACCTTTCACAGAGCTGGTACAGTCTGAACGATATTTGTCAGAAACAGCCTCTGCTTTGTGCAAAGTTCTGCATTAGAATGAATATTTCAAAGATTTTGCTGAAGTTATGAATCTTAATCTAATGGTCTTGATCAATGTAAACAGATTTTAAATGATAAAGTTTAGGTTCTGTTTTAGGCATTGGATGTCAGTATTACCACGACATTTGCACTGTCTGGGAACATCCCAATAATGAGAGTTGTTGAAAAATTACACTGAAAAGGTGCTTATGTGCTTAACCTGGCCATGGAATTTATATGACCATCTTAATGAAATTAATATAATATGCTCTCTATATGTAGTAGAATAGCTGAAGTCTGGAAATATTGAACTTTGAATGATTATGTCTGGAACTAAAAAGTTTCTCTCATGAAATAGCTCTTTCTGGAAATCAGGTGGCCTAAAGGCTTGAGCCAGAGGTTCCACTCAGATCAGCTGTAGTGACTGATGGTCAGAAACGGCCTTACCTTTCACTAATTGCCTCAGAACCCATTTATAATACTAATGGGTACTAAATCTTCTGAGAGTAAATTTCAAAACACTGACTATGCTTTCTTTGAAAAAGTCACTCTCTTTTGTCTTTCAAACTTCATTTCTATTAACTTTGTTGTGTGCTCAGTTTTTCTTGCACAACCCATAGTGACTAATCAATCCCTTCATGTTTCTTCTTAATGTATGGACATGTTATCACATTTTGGTTCTATAATTCAGGCTGTGTCTTGCACTACTTAAAGCAGGAATTATTCTGTAAAAGGGAATACTGTATTGTTTCTGCATGACTTTTAAAAATCCATTAAACATGTATTTCAGTGACTAGTAATTGAAATTATACACTGGCATAGTGATATTTCCCCACTTACTGTTTAATAATTTCAAACATGCTAGCATTTCTCAGCCACTGTTAATCACTGAATCGACATTTTCAGGTAGCTACTTGCAAAAACTCCCAGATCTTTTTTTAACTAAAAGGACCTAATTTAGAGTGTATCTCTACATGTCTACACACATATATTGATATTTACCTTTAGTTATTTGCAGATACACATAACTTGGTCACTTTAATCTGTGGTATTCCTTGCAATATTTTGATGGTAGCCCTAAAATTTGATATTCTGACTAATTTTCCATCATTGCCATTAATCTGAAAGCTAACATTTCTAGCAACAGATAGACAGACATAACAAACTAATGTACGACAGAGGTGAACAGCTTTGCTGAAGTGCATTATTCTTTTAAATTTTCGGAAGCAATTTCATGGCATGGCAGCTCTTTGTGCCTTCTAGCAACTCAGAAATCCATTTGCTGCAGTCTAACCACGCTCTTTTGGATTGTCCTCATGAAAGAAATGCAAGAGGTCTCCAAATCCTGGTCAGGGCATATTTCATGGAGGCCCAGTAAACAAGATACTTTCTTGTGTCTTAAGTTGCAGTTATCACAATGACACTTCTTGAAGACTTAAAACTGAGACTACAAACTTTGCACATCTCAAACAGCCCCAGCCATCAACAGCAGACAATATTTAATATGCAATGTGTAAGGCATAGCTAATAAATAACAGATCATATGCAAAACTGTGTTTACAGCAGCCAGGATTCTGATTTTCTAGTAAAATCAAGATGTTATCTGTAAAGGCATGGAAATTATATTAAATAGGACAAGCAGCAAATAAATTTGCAAGCCTAGCAGGGCACAGTAAATTTACAGATGTTTGCAAAGCGCTTCAGATAAAAAAAAAATTAAGCCAAATCTTCTCACCAAAGTAAAACAAAGAGGAAAATAAAAGGTTTTAGGAAAGAGCAGTTCTGTCCCAACAATCAGATAAAAAGTGGCAGGGACATGCTCTTAATGTTCTAGGTAAAAGCGCTATTCCCCACCCCCAGAATTTCCTCAGGTGACCTCTTCACAGTGATGAAAGTTAATGTAACTGATTTTTTACCTATAAGCTCACAACCCTTCCTCACAATCCTATCCATTGGCTTCACTGCAATGTGTCTTTTAGTAGCAAACAGCTGGGTAGTGGCATAATCTTTAATCAACTTGATCCACATAATGAGAACAATGAGTGAAATCTAGATTCAGTAGTAGAAGTTTATTAATTCGTTCAGTCTAATTGGATTATCACTATTTCCTGTAAAAAAAGGAAATGCCAGGGACGTGAAAATTACCAAACAGAAATATGAAAACGTGTGATCTGCTGAAGAATAGCAGATATCACCAACCCCATACAGGAATACATCTACACAGTTGAGCTTATCCTTCTTTTTGTGAAATTCTCTATTTCTTAATTGAACCAATTGTTGCCCACAAAGTTAAGAAAAAGAATCTATGTATCTAACTACAATCAATGTAATCAATGAAGAAGAAAAAAAATACAAGCATTTTACTTCAATGTCTGCAAAGTTAGAAGCGTATAAGCAGAAACTTTGTGGTGACTAGCCTCTTGAAAGTCAAGACAACACAATGTTATGTTGCAAGTCACAAGCTGCAAGTCCTTAATTTATTTGTAATAAATATCTTGTTCACATTACCAATTCCACAGGTGTTATGCTGCCAACTTCTAGAAACATCCAAACAAGGCCATTTTTTAATCACATAAAGCTTTAGTTAGATACAAATGTTACTTTTTGGATTTATGGACTACATTTCAACTACTTCACTCGAAAATGCTAGGCACAAACATCTGAAGCAGAAATTGATGATGAGGTCATGCATGCTCACTACAAGTACATCTGGAAGTAAGACAAGCCAACAGTCTGAACCATTTCCTTTGAACTTGAGGAGCACAGAATGCTTCAAGGAACACAAGCCACGATATGCTTTTATACAAGTTCCAACCTTTCAACTGTGCACAAAATCAACTGGAAAATAACCTGCAGAGTCAGAGCATCACCTGATGTGAAATACTGCTATCCAGTTAAAGACTAGATCAGCCCTCCTTCTTAGATGGTTCTGTGAAGAGCCTGTGGTCTTTGTATTCCCAGGGCTCTTCCTCGGCTCAAAGCTCAGGAATACAAATACAGGTGGGGAGCAGCTACCATTCTGAACTAGGGCTCCTCTCCGCAGCCTCTATCCACAAATAGAAACATTTTTACCCTAATCCCTGAATGGCATCAATGAACGATGCCCTTTGAGGGTTGCCTACAGGCTCGGTGAGACTACCTCAGAGTGCTGTGACAGTTTCCCCTTGCTAACCAAGAGGTACAGAAAAACTGCTGCCACCAGTTCTCTCATTTTAATAAGTAGTGAGGTGAAAAACCTCTCCCTCTCCACCTCTTCCCTGTTATGGCCCTGGAAGATGTGTGGTTTGTTTCCTAGTTCTGCAGGAAATGTTTTTAGAAGATCTGCAGCATGAAAAATGCTAAGAAGTGGGAAATAACTTGTGTATCTCAAGATATGGTTTATGCCAGTACCAGTGAATTGGTTCCAATACAAATACCAAAACCTGAGGTCATGCCAAGTTACTTGCACAAGGACTGACTCAATCAATGATAACAGCAAGACTAATGCAGGTCCTGTTTCCTTTATTTCCTCTCTCAAGTTAGAGCTTCAAACAGGCCCTTTGGAGCAGTAAGAGACATAAGAACTGTTTGGTATTTACATTAAAAATTAAATATATTTTAGATTTTTTAAAATGTTGTATGATAAGCATGAAGAACATAAGAACCACTTCAGCAATTTAAATAAAATGCCCCATAGTCACTACCTACCAGCATTACATATAGCTAAAGGAAAATGTGATTCATTAGTCATTCAGTAATTATAGAATAGGGCATTAAATATCAGTTTTCTACTTGAAAACAAGGTCAAAATGAAAAGACACTAATTGTTAGCATGCATCATCTTAATTTTCATTTTATTTTCAGACCAGATGCAAGAAAGCTCAAGGATCAGGTCAGACAGTTAAAATCAATCTTGAATATCTGTTGAAAAAGAAAATTATGATACAAAGAAAATAAAAAATTTATCTAGGAATAATAAAGCACCAGTTTTCACTGTTTACTTCTGAAGATAGGAGCAGTTGTATTTAAATTATTTTTCCAGGTAAAATCATTTTTACTAAGAATATGAAGGAATAAAACTCCAGAAGGTCAGTAAGGTTCAAAATATCCATTGATAATAAACATAGGGAAAGGAATAAAGAGGTAAGAGAAATCTAAAAAAAGATGACACTGAGTTCCCTGGTTCACAAGACTGCTCAAAAATCTTAAGAAACTCCCAGTTTACCTATATTTTAATGGCTACTTTACCTTTAAGTATTACCAGAGAAGAATTCTTAAAGCAAGCTCAAATATATTATTAAAAATTGCTAACCAGGCATAAACAAATATTTGAAAGCTTAGTTTTCTCCAAGAGATATGATTCTTCCATTTATACAAAAACATGTTGATATAAACAGAACCATGATAATTTATATTAGCTGTAGAATCTTCTCTTACTGAACTCAGTTACTGCCAGACTGTTTTGTACAAATAGCTCTATAAACATGCTGTTAATCCAGCACCCTCACATGAAAGAAGCAACAGTGTTATTTCCAACTGGAAACGTCAAGACCAAGAAAATCTCAGAAATGAGTGGAATATTTATACAAGATATTCCAAGTGAACATCACAAAAATTATTTTGGAATACCACATGGTATGAGATTTTTTTTCTTGCAGTCAACAAGTCAAATCCAATAGGATAGCTTCTAAAAAACTTTTTAATAAAGGTCATACTTGAGCTGTCACAAGCAAGATTTTTAATTAGCACCCTGGCAGTCAGCAATTAAGTCTGCACATTTGATAGCTTTACAACACTGACTGGAGAACTGCATCAGACTACAAACATTTATTTACGTGGCAATTGCTATGGACAGGAGCTCAGGTTTTTGGTTGGGTTTATTTTTTTTAATTTTTCAGAAAACCAGTGATCTTGTACAAAAACCAGGAAATGCAAAGGTGCTCCTAACCTGGAAGATTTAAATGCTTCCTGTAATTGTATCCAGTAGATGGATGCTATGCCCATATTAAAAGTTAACAGCATCCCTCGAGAGAGAGCAGAGGCTGTAAGATCATCTATCCCAGGGAAGGCGTGGAGGATGGGGGAAAGGGAAAGCAGAGTCTGTAGTGCTGCGTCTCATAATCATTGAAATAATGGCAGCCACAGAACCACGTACTTTCTCCATACCTGAGCTGGGTCCATGTCTATTTGTGAAGAAGAGAAGCCTTCTGCTTACTGGTTTGGTTGGGATTTTTCCCTGTAGTAAATCTAATATCCCAAGCCTTTGAAAACGTGGGTGTTACAGAGATGATGAACAGAACATAAGATTTGTAACTACTCCCATACAGTTCAGCATGGAATATTGCATCCAAGTTTCTTTTCTTTATCTAGAAGTGACATTTCTTTACCTAAAGTGATCATAATTCTAGACACCATGAAACCCTTTATTTTCAAAACTGATAGCATGCCTGCACCTGTGTTGCTCCTGAGGTGGACCAGGCACAGGCAAGCGAGGCTGGAAAATCAGCACCCTCTGGCCATCCTCCATGCAGGGGCACTGGAACATCTTGCACTGGACCCAGAGTGCCTGCCTGAAGCAGGAGGGACTTTTCTTGCAGAGCTCACTGCTCACTGGGAGTGCAGCTTCCCCCTGGCCAGGAGACAGGCTGAGGGGGCAACAGGGGCTGTGCAGGCTAGGGACCTGCCCCTGCTGCTGTTACCGGCTTGCCCAAGGCAGGTTGTCCTGCCAGGGAGCAGGACTGAGACATTAGTAATTTACTACACATAAACTAGTGAAGAGTATGCACTTCATTGCGATATTAAAGCATATCTGTAAATCTGAGGAGCCTGAGGATATTGTATTTTGGTTTTGCCAATTCTTTGTCTATCAGCCACTTTCTGGCATGGACTATATTCCTGGAATAGTTAAGAAGGGAATCTTGAAGATTGTGATCTTTAAGAAATTAAACAGAACCAATGAAATTAATAAATGTCCCATTTAATTCAAGTTCTTTCAAAAACACAGTGAATATATTACTTTCCCTTGTCTGAGTCAATAGAATAATGGCTAGGTAAGTAATAGTCAAGCATCTTTCAGGGAGAAATTGTGCTTAACCCAGGTAGTGGACAGAAAAAATTACCAGTTTTCTGTTCAGTATCAGGTATTCAGTATCAGGGTAGAACACATCATGTACCTTGACTTGAACAGTTCTATCAGATGCTATGTAAAAGCTCCAAGAACGCAGTCTAAATAAAAGTACTGCAAGACACAGGGAAATTGTATTCGAAGGTTTATCAATTGCTCCCTAAAAAGTATTAGATACCAAAATGTAAGTAAAGACCAGTATCATGCAGCATTTTCAATAATTATTTATAGCAATTAGAGAGTACAGTTATTAAATTTATAAGATGCAGATGACATCTGGCTGAAAAATGCTGCTGCGTTGTAGGAGGACAAGGTTAACATAGAGCTCAAAATTAGAGAAATGCCTTAGATGGGAAAAAAAACTGTCAGACACCAAGTTCTGACACCTAGGTAGGAATAAACAACACAAGATGGGGAAAAAGCAAGTTGAGTAACAGTTCTAAGATCAAATCTGGTGCAGAGCAGACAAAGAAAGGTGTAAAGGAGAAAGGAGAAATCATGATTGTAATTTAAACACGTTAACCATATCAAGCCATGATGGCAAAAAGCTGTGATGTGTAACTATGAACAGAGCTTGCAAATTGCAGGGGGAAGAACACCTATAATCTTACTGCTGTTCTTCTTGGTTTTTGAAAGACTGTAGCTTGATTGCCATGTTTTGATATTCTACACAGACCTAGTCCACTTACTGAGAGAAGGCTTCAGGGAAACTTCATTGCAGCCTTCTAGAAGCTTAAGGTGGTGTATAAAAAGGAGAGAGAGGGACTTTTTATACAGGCAGACAGTGACAGGGCAAGCAGCAATGGTTTTACTCTGAGAGGTTGGGTTTAGATTAGATGTTAGCATGGAATTCTTTACTCAGATGATGGTGAAAGACTGGAATAGGCTGTCCAGAGAAGCTGCTGTTGCCTCATCTCTGGAAGTGATCCAGGTCTGTTTGGATGGGGCCCTCAGCAACCTGGTCTAGTGAATTGCATCCCTGTCCCTGGCAGAGGGGATGGACCTAGACGATCTTTAAGGTCCCTTCCAGCTAAACCATTCTATTAACAGGAAGACAAATTGCAAGTAAGTTACAAGCAAGGGAAGACTGCAGGAGCTGGAGTTGTCTAATGCACTGAAGAAAAGACTAAGAGGGGATTCAGACAACATGCTCTGCATATACTAGCTGCCACAAGTAAGAAAATAAACAGCCTCTGTTAGTAGTGGTTATGAAAAATTTATTTTCCAGCGCCCATTTTACTCTATTTCCTTCACAAGTCTGAAGTGACTGGAAGATAACATTTTTATGTAAACTAATTTTGAAGAAAAAATGCTTCTAAATAAAAGGTTTGTTATCTTCATGTGTATCACTTTCATAAGGAATATTTCTAGATGTATCTTAAAATTAAATCAGTAAATGTTTCAATATACAAATCAGCTTGCAAACACAAACAGTATTAGAGACTAAAATTAAAATCACTATCCACCATCACAGCAGTAAACTGCAATTTCTGATGACATGAAGCACCTGAATGAAAAAAAACTAATAATTAGTAATAATAAAATCATTTAGCTTTGATGAATAAAGTCTTTTGATTTTCTTACTATACCAAGAAAAACTAAAACAAATATTCCTAGATTTTCTTTCATGCCAAATGTTTTCATTTTCCACTTGGCTGAAGCAAGTTAGGGGAAATGCTGGACATACATTTTGAAAATTATTACGTATTGTGATCTACCAACATTGCCGCTCTATTTGTGTTAAACGCTAGCACCATCTACTGGTCCAGAAGGTCCTTTCAAACTTTAGAAAAAGCTGTAGAAAGTGATCCCGCCAAAATGATGCAGAACGATACTGACAGTAAAACGTAGTTTTTCAGTCCCTGTACAGGGAAAAGAAGACAAAAAGGAAAATATCACCTTGTCATTATTGATACCACTTGAAATAAAAAGTAGAACAAAGTAGAAAGTCTCATTTAGGCAGAGATTATACGGAAAGAATGAAAGGCTTAGAGAGTTACAAAGATTTGGATAATGAACATTATGATCTTCGACTGTGGTGCAGCACTAATCTGCAGTGGGAGACACAGGACTTCTAGTTCTAGATCCAAGCATGTCTGATGAACAGTCACCAAAAATACTATGAAAGATCATCTCCAATAGCAAGTTAGGTACCTACGGATCCTGGATAGATTGGCAAAAAGAACCTGGTATTACACTGCTAGCATTCAGTGCTTAAAATTCCACTAGAAAACTAACTTCTGTGCTATATGTAAAAATACAGTAAATGAGCTTGTTGCAGACAATCACTGCTGTATTAATTTAGGATCTTTATATTACATTGTCATTACAAAGGTCAATTAACCTGTTGCATTTTTACATCCTTTGTTGAACCCGACCCTAAAAATGTAATCTACTTGCTGACATGTTATTGGAACAACAGCTCATTCCCCTACCCCACTGAAGGAACTGGCTCCAATGAAAACTGTCTTCAGGCAGTGCCTGGCATCCTGCCTCTTGCCTGTGCTACAGTCTTCATTTACATCCACTGCTCTTCATACAGATATGGAACTAAAATCTTCATTCCTGTAAAAATTGTTCACAGTTCTTCAGGTTTCTTGGAAAACTTAATATTGCATGCTAACACTTTCAGTTTCATAATGAAATACTTGCAAGGAGGTGAAATCTGAGATACAGCTGTATACCAAGTCATGCTGTTTCTAGAGCTAGAGGCAAACAAGAGATATTAAGTAAGAGACCTGATTACATTACCTTGATTTCCTTAAATACAAGGACTCCCCACATTGAAGCAACAAGGCCAGGACCCTAAAGAATAAGACTAATTTGTACATTACAGCATTTCATTAAAATTTACTCCTTCTCATTACTGCCCTCAGAGTGGTTGAATTTTGTCTGGATAACTCATTTAGCTCTTTCCATTTTGTATAAATGAAGCACTCATGCAAAAGCATAAATATCACTGAAATATTACTAAGCAAGATAAACTAAAATCTTCAGGAAGGGCTAAGGAGTCAAGAAACTGCTTTTTTTTTTTTTTTTGCAGTAGGCACAACTTCTTTCTAAATTACACTGCAGAGCCGGTCCAGCTGTTACATGTTTTGTCAGTAGACTCCAAATAACATGTCTCACTTTATTCCAAATTAGAATCCACAATGTTTCCTAACATTTCCTTTATTAGCATGACTAACTATTGGACAAAATTTTATTTTATCACTCAGTATGATATCAAGAAACTGATACATAGATGTATTTCCTGTATAGCTGGAATCTGGACAAAACACAAAGTCAGCCAGGGAGACAGATCAGGGAAACTCCTGATTTTCCATGGTGCTTTTGTAAAGGTTTCCTGACTAACAGCAAACAGTGATACACAACAGCAACTTCCAGGCACTCTTGGTAACACAGTTTTTCCCCTGAGTAAGAAATGATTTGAATTTTCATCTCTGATGAGAAAGTATCTGAATATGAAGCAAAAACTGGCTCTGTTAATGCTTCCCACTAGAGCTGTTCTGAGAAACACTTGACAGATGTTTGGCCGGTGATGTTCCTCTCTTCATCCTCAATGCAGCTGATGGGACACAGACATAGACAGCAAAAAGTGTCTCATGCTGAATATATGTGTGGGTGCTGTTTCCTAGTCACATTGACAACTATTATTTGAGGGGCTATTTCACTTTCTAGATAATGTGTGTTGTGAGAGGAATGCACTTTAAAAAATGGAACAAAGTGTTAAAGGGATGTGATGAATACCTCTCTAAAAATTTTCTCCAGGGTGAAATAAAGCAGCAGTTCTGAACCTATGGCCCAGATAGGGAGTTTCTCATTAGTGCTGTCCCTACATTTTTAATTTTGTGATTTTACATCCCTGCCCTTTAGGCATACTGATAACTAAATTACTAAAGCTGCTTTCCATTAATCCTTCAATTTCTAATTAGAATGATCCCAAGTTTTTTTTTTATTGCATACTGCAGAGTATATTTTGACTTACTGCATCTTGAGGCAAAGCTTAATCCCTATTAAAGTTTTTTTCATTAGTTTGCTTCCAAAATACAGCTGTTAAGCAAAACTTTGGTCTTAATATTAACTCTCATTTGCCACCTTTGCGTCACCAACTAGTGCAGTGTCAAGAGAGTAAATGCAAAGTTTACTTTTACCTAGTAATTGGAATTTATGCTTTAAAGGTACATCATAAACAGGAATAGAACAGAGACAGAACGAGCCAACCTATTTTCCACACATTTGCATAAGAACATTATTTTCAGTAGTACATAATCTGTTCTATTTGTTCAAGAACTATAAAAAGAAAAAATGCCCGACTTAATCAAGCAAAATGAGTACTAAGGGATAAAATTCACAAATTCAGAAACATCCGGACCAAAATGTACTTCCTGGGATGAGAGCATAAAATAACTCTTCTTTTATTCACTTCAATTAAATAGTTATATTATATATATATATATATATATACACATACACATATACACGATATAATTCTTGTTTACAAAGATTTGGCTTTTACATAATCTGAAGACTCACACTCTCAATCCTTCTGGTTTTTCTTATGCTAGACATTGACCAAGATGGTGCTTAGCACATTCATTCACGTTCCTAAAAATCCAGACTAGTGCAGACAAGCACAGGAAGCACTGTATCCTTTCGACTAAAAATGCTCTAGACCCATCATAATTTCAACTCAGTTCCAAAAACAGAGGGATAAAAAACCCATTCATTTTTAATTCTAGTTAGAGATTTTATTTTTTATAGACTTACCGCAGTAATTATTGGAAAGCTGACGACAGCACTGAGATAGTGATTGGCCAGGAACCAGCAGCAATTGGCTATTGCCCAAAGCACACCAGAAACAAACCCTAAAAAAATAAATCCCAATCAAAAACATGTATAGCAAGGTGTAGGCAGCAGTTTGTGCAAGTTTTATACTTATAGCATAATACAGCAATTGTATATACGTATCTTAGTATGTTAACTACTTTAACAAGCTGGCTCTGGCAAACTAAACCAAAGCTCAAAGGATAAAAATCAGCTACTCCAACTGAAGTAGCAAATTAATTAAAGTTCATTATTTTCTGGGCAATGTGCTCTCCACTCCGGCAAAGAGTTTTTGAAAATCTGCAGTGTCACTTTGTTCTAGTTTCAGATTAGAACAAAAGTGATCACTGTCTCCTAACCTTAATTAATGAACCTAATAGAAGTGCTCTTTCAAAAGAAACAAGAAGTCAAATGAAGATACTTGAAAGGTGAACCACAATTCTAACACACAACTTGAACTAATCATTGCAAAATGGTCATAAAAAATAGCTGAAATGAATTGCTAATTTAAGAACCAGTCATACCTGGCAATATGGCTTGGGGATAAAGACATGGTTTATTTTTCTTGACTGCACAGTAGATCAAAAAGTAGATTGTACTTGTAAGAAATATTCCACTGAAGTGTGCAAAAACATAATCTAAATCTGAAAGAGAAACTACAAAATGTTAGTAAAAACACCAATTATTAATTTAAAAAAAAAGTATTTTCACTCATAACATTCATATAGACAGAAATACATAAAGGTGCTACTCCTAAGAATTCAAATTCAAATCTCGTTATGCTGAATGCAGCTGCCAGTCTAACTGTGCATGCTCACAATCAATGACACCTGTTAAAGACGAACTAAATGCTGTGTTGACTTATAGGCTTCTAAGCATTTCTATAAGGTGTTATTTTCAGAACTCTATTACATATTCCTGAATTAATTTAATAAAACCTTGAGAAAATCCTCAGGTGAGGCAACAAAACTGGGGTGGGGATTTTACATAATTGTAGATGGTCAAATGAGGTTGTAATTATGTTTCAGCATTCTTGCATCCTTGTTTTGTTCTACACATTTAAGGGCAGGACAACTGCACACACTATGTAAGCTAAATATAGCTCAGTTTTGTCCTTTTCAAATCTTGAAGGATGTATCACAATTTTGATCACTATAATTTTTAATGAATAATTATGAACAACAAAGAATTCTTTATGGACTTTGTATGTGCTAAGAGAGTATTTCCAGCATGGTTAAGCAGAAGCATGTAGCAAGGTGATCCTTGTCCCTGTGGAGCTGTAAATTCTCCACAGGAAAGGCAGCTATGGTAATGACAACATCTGTTTTGCCTGGCTGGGGAATATATATACCTTGCAGTATTCAAGAGAAATTGTATATGATAATGGCAACATTATGTGTTCTCAGCAGTACTTTGCTCTTAAGGTATAATGCTGCAGGCATTACCTGATAGAGTATAACCTGAATCTCAAGGAAAATATTTCTGGGGGAATGTTGTTTGAAAATGTCAGTTAGGCTTATGTTAAACAGTTTCAATTTAAAAAACAACATGGTTTTAATTACCTATCTTGTTACATATCTGCTCTCCTCATCAGTTATGATCAATTTTCTCTTCCTTTATTGCTGTTAGCAATTGGCAAGCTTGTGCCCTTGTTTAACTCATTCTCCACTCATGAAAACTCTATTTTGAGAATGCTAGTATTTAATGCCTTCAGAAACATACCTGTGAATTAAGTATGGTAGTCTTTGAGCTGTTTCTCAATGTTTTTTATGGTGTAATTCAACATTGAGAAAAAAGGAGTGCTAGGGCTGTGATTATGACAACATCTAAGGTAATGCAGAACTGATAAAATTGTCATGGTATATTTTCAGGCATATCAAGAATTTCACCCTGCTTTCAAAAAAGCAGAACACAATGATGAAATGAAGTAGAAGTGATCTATTAGCCCTTACCAAACTGACTTGCTCCTGTGTATACAGTTCCATTTCTTCTTCCATGGTCCTTGATGTAAAGTACTGGTACGAAACTGGAACCGTAGAGTATTCCAGCTACTACGGCCAGGCCACAGCCTCTTTAAAAAGAATAAAAATTGGAGAAAACAGCCTTGCATGAGTTAAAGAAGTAGACAACATATGTAAGCCCAAAACTGCAGGTAAAAACTGTGCATCATATAAAAATGGCTAGCTATAAAAATAATACATTGTAGCACATTTTTATTTTCTAGTAGAGAAATGGTTCACCTAGTTTCCCTCTACTTTGTAGCCAAGCAACACAGACAATTCCTGCTGCAAAAGCCAGCAATCTAGATTAATGACAATAACTAGGATTTTCTAAAAGCAGAGCTAGGGGACAACAAACAAAAATTAAATTTAAAATGCTCCCACCCTCACCGTTGTTGCTGCAATCTATATATTCTTTATAACTTCCCAGGTTCATTGCCTCTTCATTCCCCTTCTCCATCTCCAGATTGCTGTGCTCTTGACAGTCTCCACTCCCCACACTGGCTTCTTGATAGCTTGCTTCCACTTTGGAGCATTTTTACTGTCTCCTTACCATACTGCCATGCCTTTTCCAGCTGTATTCGCTTGGAAAACACACCTGGAAGCATGTCATTAGCAAAGGCTTCTTCTATGCTGGAGTGGTAATCAACCGTGTGCTAAAACCCAGCTCTGTAATTACTGAGTTGATACTTACTTTGCCAAATGATACCTTTTCACAGTACTACCTAATACTTATTTGGTACGGTTAGACACACCCGACAGTGCCAATGGAATAATATAAATAGTTGTGCAACTATTTATATATAGATTTGCACCCTACATTAGTATGTAAAAAAACCTGTTATTTATTAGCGTGTGACTTTGCTAGGAAACCACAGGACACAAATTTTGCTCTTACACTGTGTTTACTTTCTCTGGCTACTCTCTACGCACCAGCAAAAGAACTGTTAGCAACTTACATGAGTCTCCTTTTTGCTGGAGAAAGTTTGTTCACCCATGAGTCCTCAGTGGTATCTTCAGAAACATTAATAGACTGCAAAAACCAAGAGTTTTCATGCAAATTTAATTTAGTCTGATTTCTTAAAATGTGTAAGTTCTTAAAGCATCTTATGTGATTCAGTCTGGTAGACTGGAACCTCTAGTGAGCACTGAGCACAGCTAGAAAACTCTCAGGGCTCTTTGTTCAGGTAGCCACTGAGCACTGACCTCTAACACTAAGGTAGAATGGTAGGAGGAGCCTGTGGTTCTCTGGCTCTCTTGGCATACTTTGTGCTCCCTAAGGAGCGACAGCCAATCTGGTACACCCCTCACTGGCCTCCAGCCTGTGCCACAGCTGATGATGACAGTCACCTGGCTCTGCAACACGGCAAAAACCTGGCCTTTCACCTAAGCACCCTCACAGCTTCACACCTAACATTTAATTGAAATTGCTTCCTCTTTCTCATATAAGAAAGTAATACACTTTTATATAAATCTCCATCATAATGAAGAAGGACTTTCTAAGCCATCTAAAGCTGACAAACAAGAAAGAACACTTGAGAATACCTCTTCCGTTGCTAATCTTCAAAATTATATCAAAGATCCACATATTAAGATACAATCAGCACATATCTATGTTGTTTTATGTAGACTACCATAAATCTTAGCAAACCTGACTAACAAACACATTTTTTGTTTTAAAATGGATATTACATATTTTCACTGCTGAAAAATAACAACTGTAGAGTACTTACACTTTCTCTTAGTAAAGGTGTGCTTTCTAATGAAGCTGAAGAACTCTGGACTTCAGTTTTTATAAAAAGAAATATAACAGCACTCAGAAGAGAAAAATACACCAATAAATACCATGTCAGATCATAAGGACATAACATTTAGTGTCCAGAGACAAAAGTTTTATTTTGAGGCATATTCCTTTGTTTTCATTATTACCCTGGAGTCACTGCAGTATATTTAAAAATGCATTTGCCTTAAAGTCATAACGTACTATGATTATGTATATATGAAAATATAAATGTAATAATTTTAAGTTATTAACTTAGCTGACAACCTAAGTGAAAGTAAGTAAATAAATCAGTTTTTTAATCACTTTATAGATCTTTCTTTTTATGTATGTGATTGAAACATCTTCTTTTAACAGTGTCTAGTTACAACCACATTAACAACAGATGCTTCAGCTAACAGTGCCCTTTTGTACCAAACCACGCATAAATGGAACACATGCTTGAAAATTCTATATGGAACAGCTTAACCCTGCACAGAATGACCTTTATACTCATGCAATAATGTTAATTTTTAGTCTTCCATCATACGTGAGGGAAGGAATACTGATGCTACAGGGCCTTGTGAGCATGCAGAAGGAAAAAGGATATTGCTCAGTGCTGCATTAAGTGAATAAAATGGAGAAGAAAGGGTAATATTACTACTCTTAACCCCACCTCCAGGAGATCACGTAAATACATGCAATCAGAATTGAAAGGATCTGATTTTTACTTTTATGGAAAACATTTTAAAGATCTAGGAGTTTCTTTTCCTAGCTGTGAACAGAACGTTTCCATTTGAAGGACTCATCTCTTACTGACAGAGTAAACATAGGTATAAAAGGATGTCAGTTTCCTCCAGAGGAAGCATACAGATTCCACACAGCAGGCTAAAATGAAAAGCCTCCTTCTGAGCTCCAGAGCAACATACACAGGCTTTGTGCAGTTTGCCAGGAAAACATGTTTGCTCACAATCTCCCTCCCTGTTGGTCACTCCTCCATGGTATCTTAGAAACAGGAAGCAGGTGGTGAGCTGCACGAATTAATCAGGCAGGAATAGCAGTACTGCAACTATTTTCTCAGTACCTCCCAAAATCATGTGCCACATGTAACTGGAATGGATACAAAGCTGCAGACTCTTAGCAAAGAATAAAAGTGGAAGCAAAAATCATGAATCTAAGGCAGAAGCTCTCTCCCACCACTCAGAAATGGCTTATCTCCATGCTCGTAATACCCTCCTTTTCTGAAAGGCTTTATGTTCATGTTCTGTCAGCATGCTTACAGTAAGCCGTTAGGATTTAGGACCATCTTCCCAGCCACCCAGCTGGAAAGCAAGAACACTGCTAAATAACAAAGATCCTCTTTCCTCTGTGTTTGGACCAAAATTCATTTGTATGCATTCATACAAAGGGCAAACACGCAAAAAGAGAGAATAAAGTCCTTCCAAAGATCTTGAAGGAAGACACTGCGTAGGATTTGGAAGTGTGGCTTAAAACTTACATGACACAGAGCTATTACAGACAGGAAAACACACGAAGCCTCTGGCCTTTTATGGACCCCAAAGTACAAGGGAAGGGGTTCTGTGGCACATTCTGTTGTTAGGAGATTAAGATTTGTACCTCTGACTGAGTGAAATGAGATCAGATATTGGAGGTTTTCTCAACAAGATTCTTTTAGTCAGTCTGTCCTCTGACAGGAATTGGGGAAAGTGAACCATTAGAATAGCATCTCTGCTTTGACTTGAACATGTCTACCAGAATAAAAATGTATTTCTGTGTTTGTGGATAACCCTTTCACCCCTGTACTGGATAACATGTCTATTTATACATGAACATTGACCAGCTAGGTATGGACAGCTCATCAATTTGGAAGTAAATTGATTTGCTAAAAATTCTTCATTATAATTGCTCTCTTGTTAAATCATCATGGTGGTTATTAAATATATATTTTATATAAGAGATATTCATTATAAGACTCAATTTCTACCTTATAAGCGAAAGTCCAGCCCCAGTATAATTTAAGATTGGTCTTGATACCTCTTCCGGGTCAATTCCAAACCAACCAAACCTGGAATATTTAACCAGTTTCACTTAAATGACTTTGTACAAATAGCTAAATTGTAACCTAGCCTTTGAAGTCTTGACTCATGTAAATAATTCTGCTGAAGTATATATTTTCACTATTAGATTAGTGCTCCAGTTGGCTTGCAAAAAGTGATTTCTACTTTACAAAAACAACATTTAATTTAACATGCATTTTTAAAAATATGTATATTTAAAAACTGAAATTATTTTATCGGATTAGACTGTAGAAGAAAAAACACAAATATATACTCATTTTACATTAAGAAACACATTATTTATCGAGTCAATAACATCACTGGGCATTTTATTTTTATTAAAACAGAGGAAATACAGAAAACGAAAACAGATAACTTGAGTACTTTCTACTGAGGAGGAAAGAGTTTTAATACATAGGATAAATACTCTTTAATGGTAGACTTGGCAGTGTTATGTTAATGGCTGGAGTTGATGATGTTAAAGGTTTTTTTCAACCTGACTCTGATTCTACAGGTGAGTTTTCACTGTGGTTATTAATGAAGACTTGGAAACATTAATTATGTTATTAATTAATTAATGACTTAAGATTTAAAACATGCCTACCTTGAACTTGCCCAACCTGTCAGCAAATTAAAAGAAGCCCATATCAAAAGACCAAGAGCTAAGCCAATAGTTTTAACAATAGGAACAACTGTAACATTGCCTGAAATACAAAAACCAAAATGGAAATCAGTTAAAAAACAGAATGCAATCTTCTATATGTTTGCTTTAGGTTCTGTGCCTGGTTGGAATGCAAAGAAATTTAGGAAGCTACAAGGTAGTAAGAAACAGTGTTTTCAAAAAATAAATACACTGAACACAGACTTTTCCTCCATATAATTTTAAACATTATTTTTGGTGTGAATTTGCCTCTTACAGAAAAAGCATAATAAAACAGTATAAGGTAGGTATAAGAGTACAGTTCCATTATGAGTGAGGCTTTAAAGAACTGAGTAACTATAAAACAACTACTATCTTATATATGGAAAAGTTTCAAAAATTTCAATCTCTTTATCCTCACCTGTAGCCCACACAAAACCTCCAACCATAGCCAGAGGCCAAAACCGGGGGCAATTCTGGATCAAATTGACCACCAAAGAAACTATCCATATGGAGGCACAGAGAATCCACTGGAAGAACATGCCTGTGGAAAAATCAAATGCACACAATAGGGTATTTGTAGAATATTGTATGTGTGAATCTCTTAACAGAATATGTTTATCTTTGATACAGTAGTAGAGAAAAAAATCAAAAAGGTGGCCACCACCTTTGTGAATGTCAGGGAACCCTGTTACAATTTATTCAAGGGATGGATTTTTAGGGTGGGCTATAATTTGGTTCACCTTTTCCTTATCATGCATTCTTCCTACAGAGCTGCAAAAGACACTTCGCTGGCCAAAGTTTGCACAAGCCCCGATTCTTAAACACATGAAAATTTTGATGGACTTCTGACAAAGATGATAAGCAGTTGCTGCAAACTTCTCCCACCACCCCAGCAGCTGCTAGCACAGACTGCACAGGATGAAACTTTTTCAAAGCTCAAGCTTTTCCAGTAATCCGGGACGCTGAGGATGGTCAGTGACAGATCTCTTCTACCTCCGTAGATTTTTGATGGATCAATTAGGCAAACCAGTCAACTTTATGCTAGCTGTGCTAAGACTTTCCCTTGAAAGCCCAAGCTTGTCTTGTTAGGGTCATATTTGGCATGAAGAGCAGAGGCTATATCCAGCCTGCAATGCAGGTACGATACTGCAATAACATAATGGCAGATTTATTAATCTACAGATCTGGTAATTGGTTATGCTTCATATTAACATGAAAATTTAACATCAACCTAGTAAAGTGACAATATTCCAAGTAGAAAATAGGAATGATTGTTTCCTCTTACCAAATCACCAAATAAAAACTACTAAAATTCCAGTTTTTGTTTTTATGTTAGGTGCACAATTGAAAGGCAATGCTTCAAAGTCCAACAGCTCTTACCTTATTTATAAATAACACCGTATGCATCCAAGAATCCCCACAAAGGTATGACCAAAGTACATTTCACTTTCCATTGTGAAACTCTCGTGAAATGTACATTATCACTGTCAGTGCACAGCTTATAAAAAGGCTCTTCTAAAGATATGCCACACCCTGAAGCAGTATTATTGCTTTATACCCTAACAACGGAAGGCAAAATTAAACGCACTCTCTGGATTAAGGCTGTGATGACGGCCTTGATGCTCTAGTAATTTGCTGGTAAAATATTATTCCTTTTGGCAAAAATAGCAAACCAAAGAAAAGAATACAATTCAGTTTACCATCACCAGTATCAAATTTCTTGACAGGCACAAAGTTTGTCCCAAACAGAAGGACAGCTACTGTGGAAGAGGTAAAGCCAATAGCTAGATCTGTTCCATTGCTGATGTTAGCAGCACTGTAAGCCTTCCCGATATTCATCTTTGTACTGAAGGTGCTTCTTTTTGTGGAGTTGTTTTGCTGCAGATCCTGACAGAATCTGGAATCAAAGAGTGGAATTAAGTATGTAGACTATTGATTAATACCAACCTTGTTTAGAAATTTGAAACTTAAAGGACCCTACTTACGAATCTCTCAAAGCTGAAATGAACTGCAAAGGGGTTCATGTAGAATCCCATGAAAACTTGCCATAAAACATGAATAAAGTGACTTAAGAACAGATAAACAAAAAAACCCCAATATTGTATGTTTTATCTGAAGACACAAAAAATGAATGCAAAGGTACACTCAAAGGTTATGAGGACTTGAATCTGTGAGGGTTATGGGAAGCACTGACACTTTAGTGAGATGCTATCAGAATATTCCTTATTCCTGTAGCCAAAGTGGGGGGGTGGGTCACACTGAGGTGTGTCAAAAAATGGGGTTAGACAAGATCTTAACTGGCAGAAGCAGTTATAGCAGACCCATTGTCAAGAAGTCAGAAACAGGTGCAGATATTCTATAGGTGCCACAGTGAGACTAGTATGGAATCATAAGGTAACCACAGGCATTGCTCTAGCTGATATTGAATATGAATGAAGGTCCATTTTACTGTGGGGAGTAATGGGAAAAGCTGCCTCGAAAATTTCTTTGTTCATTCCACATACTGATAATAAGAAAGCCAAAGGTTGTTTTAATCCCAGAATACCTCTGACTTCTTTTAAAGTGGCAAAGTCATCTTGAGGTTACCCTCAACAAATGCACTACACATATACTTTTGATATGGAGTATAACTTTGACAGAAATGGTGACTTTGAGGACAATCAAAACAACGTGAACGTTGTGTACATAACCTTAATACAACACAAAAAAGACTACACATAAGAAAAGCATTTGGAAATGTAACTTCAAATGGCAACAGGACACTTAATATGCTGTTATAGCGATACACATGAAATTGTCTGGTCAAAGTAATGCTATTTACACTGAATCAAAAACCATCCCAGTGCAGTTTGCCTTTCCCCATGGTAGGTGGACTAGCTACTGCCTGGAGAAAAAAAGCTGAAATAGGTACTGGAAATTTTGCCCAGTCTGGTAAAAGGTCTTGTAACTATACTCTCTGCACAAGAACTGAGTTGCTGAATATTCTTTCATCTTATTTTACATAGTCTTACCTTCTCCACAGTCCTTAGAACACTGAGAACTGTATCTGCTGAGGTTATGCTTTTATCCACAATTTCAGCAGGGCCATCAGTGATTGCTGAAATTATTTACATTAGCAGATGAAAAGTTTGATTCCACAACTAATATAGCAATTTAATCTCTAGAATTCTTCCCCTTGAAAAATGTTAATGTCTTTTAAACTTCAGTACTTAAGAGAAATGGTGATGACATTTAAAAGACACATCACTAAAATGGCACAGCTGTTTCCATTAATATTATCTTTTTTCCCCCCTCACTCTTCATCTTTCTTTCCTACATATAGGATAAGCTTCTCCAAGAACTCTCCACTGTATTTAACACTCTTCTACAAAGTATGTCTCACCCAGGACCTGTAGACACTGGGCAGAGCAAATAATAATGCTACGACTTCTTCCAAGACTTGACTTCACAGGATACACTGTGACATGCTGTGAACAGATAAATAAACAGATTAATACACATAAAGACTGACATCAGCTTTCTTCATTCCATCAAATTTTACTCACTGAGTAAATACATTTAATTCATCTAGTGGACAAGTAGGGCACAAGAGTTGGGTTTTGCCCAGGAGACCTTCATGCTATTAAGGATGTAGAAATAAAACCGATTACACTGCAGCTCTGTGAAAGCAGAAATCACCACTTTTGCCTTCAAATTTCAAAGGCTGTTAGTATCTTACCTGCATAATGACTTATTTATTTAAAGTGGTTTATCAGTCTTTTTAGTTTTGCACAGAGAAATATTACTTCAAAAATATTCCAGTTTTGTATCTCTTAAGAGAACTGTGCTGCAGGGCAATATATTTTTCTGCTTGTTTCCTACCTTCCAAAAATCCCTATATTGTGCACAATGAAGACTTTTGCACAATTGGAGAACCAGAATCATCACCCCAAACACGGAGAGGAAACACAACGTCCACTTAACTAAGAGTATGCTTGATTCACACTGCTTGGAACTCTGTAACTTTCCAAAACTTGGGACACTTTGTTCCAAATTTGGCTAAATTTCGCACCCAACTTCCAATTGAATTTTAAATTCTTCAAGAGAAAGCTTAATCAGGCAGGGCCTGAAGTAACCTGCTCTAACTTTGATGGCAGCACTACTTTAAGCAGGGAATTGAACCAATGACCTCCAGAGATCCCTTCCAAACTAAGTAATTCTAATATTGTATGATCAAATGTCAAGAGCAAACAATTGTCACACAGCATTAGTTGACTGTATTTTTTCTACATACTTTCCATATCAGAAAGCTTCTGTGAGTTCACTAAAAGCCTCTCCTCTTCAATCCTATGCTATTGCCAGATTGACTTGCATATGTGCCTCCAAAGACTTAAGAGGTAATGCCAAACCAGAACAAATGCCAAATGCTGAAGCTGCTACCCTTTTAAAGCACAGTGGTTTCTGAAACTCAAGCAAAGGCAACTGCAATTGATACTGTTATTGAAGGCTTTTTTCCCCCTAAGTTGCCCTTACTGAAAGGCACTTCAGGATTCTCAGCTGCAGAAAAAAAAAATACATTTTTGCTGTTGGACGTTGGAATTTTGCTGGCAAGAGGTCCTGTCTTTGAGAGCTTTCACCTCAATGGTGATCCAAATTGTTGCTAAGGTTGCAAAGAACCTCTTTGCTAATTGAGTGGGTATTTTAAAATGTTGCATGTCACATTGACTTCATTCGCATATTTCTCCTATTATCTATCTACAATTAAAAGTGGATACTTTCACCCTTAATTTAGGACAGTCCCATGGGTTCGAGGTGGCTCATATCAAAGTCCCCAAGTGACACCATAACCCTTGACTGGACCCTTGCTCAAGAAATGTATCTTTGCTTTCCTGAGATGATCTCTTTCAAAAGACGTTCTTCAAGCACTGTTTTCACTAAGTGCTACCACGGAACAAGGAAAACGCTCAGCTGAGAGCTCGGCCGGGGCCGCCGTGGCTTCACTGACGCCACCGCCCTGCGCCACCCGACTGCGGCGGGGCAGGCCCGGACAGCGGGCGGGACATGGCCCAGCCCTCGGGCCCGACCGCCGCGGCAGGGCGCCGGCTGCTCGGCACCGCACCCCGAGGGGACACCCGAGACCCGCTCCAGCCGCACGCCTTCCTTCCCCCAGCGCCCTGTGCCCGGCTCGGCGTCGCGGAAAGCTTTAGGGCGCTCCTCTGCGGGGCGGAAGCTGGAGGGAATGGGCCCATACCGAGAGATCCCGGGGCCCGTCCCTCCGTGCGGCCGCAGCCCCGCCGCCCACGCCCCTCCGCGCTCACTCCCGCCGGGATCCGCACCGCCCCACCGCCGCTCACCGCGGCCTCCCGCCCGCGCCTGCGCCTGCACCGCCCCGCGCCTCGGCCCGCCTCCATCCGCCTGCTTCCCTCCGCCTGCTTCCCTCCGCCTCTTCCCACTGGCCTCTTCTTCCCCGTTCGGGAGCGGGGGGCGGTGTTCGAGTGCCTTTGTCTCGCTGTCATGGCGGGGGGGTGTCCCAGGGCGCCGGCTTCCCACCTAGCGGGGAAGAATCACTAAGAGAAAACTTAAATTACTGCACTCGTGTCGTAATAAAAGCACTTTTGGTCTTCCCGGCCGTAAGCGCTCGGATGAGACAGTTCCCTCCGTAGTAGAAGTGCAGCTGTGGCCTCAACAGGCCGGTGCTGTGACCGCAACTGAACAGTCACAGAATCAATACGGTTGGAAAAGACCTCTGGAGATCATCGAGTCCAACCTATAAGCCAAGGCTACCATGTCAGCTAGACCATGAGTGCACTAAGTGCCACATCCCGTCTTAAGCACCTCCCTGGAAAGTCCATTCCAGTGTTTAATCACCTGCTGTCACATACAGTCTTCAACACCTCCAGGGATGGTGACTCCACCACCTCCCTAGGCAGTATATTGCAATGTTTTCTGTGAAGAAATTCTTCCTAATGTCCAACCTAAACCTCCCCAAGCTGAGCTTGAGGCTGTGTCCACTCATCCTGTTGCTGGCTGCTTGGGAGAAGGGGCCAATCCTCATCTGGCTACCTTCAGGTAGTTTGTAGAGAGCAGTAAGGTCTCCCCTGAGCCTCCTCCAGGCTAAATAGCCCCACAGGGCTGTTTAGTCATCACAGGACTTGTGTTCCAGAGGAGGCACCCAAGTTTTGGCAGCATTTGCCAAACATGAACACAGGACACATACCAAACACATACCAAACAAATACCCAAACACATACCAAACAGGAACACAGACATGGTTCCAAGATGGGGCTGCTCGCAGAGTGGGCAGCATGGTCTCCTTGCAGCTCCTCTTTCTCCTGAGGTCTCCGTGGCCGCTGGATGTTTCCACAGGGCCGAGGGCTGCAGGCACCTGCAGAGCTGGGCAAGCATCTCGGGGAAGGCAGGGGCATTTCGAGGCCATGCAACAGCTGCTGGCCCTGTGGTGTGCAGCAAGGCAAGGAAACCACTGAGCCCTGTCAGGGCATCCAGGTTTTTATTTTTCTCAAGCACAAAAATTACCACCTGTTGGTCTGGAAGCCTCTGTGTTGATTTTGGCAACCAAAATCAAGTAGGAAAAGAAATCTTGTACATGATATCAAGAAGAGATCTTTGCAGATTTCCCTGTAAGGATTTGATCCAGACCAGTCAGAGCACAGACTATTAGTCAGCATGTTTAGTCACGAAGCAAACATTTCTCTCTGTACTCTTGAAGTACAGTTTCCAGATGGCAGCCCAAACTGATCTCCTTACAAACACAGCACGAGCCTTCTAAAGTAATGCTTCATATTTTGCAAATCAAATCTGCATTATCCATAATAAGAGCTTACTTTATTTCTCTGGAGAATAAGTTGTCGTTCATATGGATTCAGTAAGGCTAGGAAAGCACTATTTATCAATCATTTTAACATAAATGTCTGTCCATGTGTCATTTAGAGATGAATAGCAGAACGTCTCTATGGAAACAGTATGCCTATAGTGCATCCAAGACAAATAATGTTCCATATCATAATCACAAAGGTTGCCTGCAGCAAAAAGAATTCCAAAGGCAGTGCTAGTGTATGTGTTATGTTATTTTATTGAGAAAAAAAGTGGTAGGAAAAATGTTAACCTTTTACATTGAAGTGCCTGCACATAGAAAGCAAGAGCACACACATTAAGGAGCATAGGCTGTAACCACATCCTTTCAGGTGTCCAAGGATAAAGAGAAGTCAAGATGCAGGACCTTGTGACTGGTGGGCATTGGCACACTCCACCTGTCTCTGCAAATTGGCCAGAGACCTCCTGCTAGGAGCAGTGCAGGCCACTGGCTGCTTCAGATTCTGCAGCTTGTCCAGCACCAGCAGAAAACCTCTTCAAATGCAGGTGTAGATGGAGATGAATTTCAAAGTTAAACAAAAAACAAAACAAAATAAAAAAGGAAAAAAAAAAAAAAGAAAAAATACTTGAAAATAGTTAATCCAGCTATTCATTCACATTTAAAAACTGTACCTAGGTCTGTGAAGGACTAGAAGAATACTTCTTTAATGCCCCTCTTCCATTCATTGCTATTTCCTATACTAGTTTTTATATTTCTGTATTCCTAACCTTAGGAAGGTACAATACTGACCATGAAATGCGGGTATATGAAGAAATTACATGAAAAGCTGAATTTAATGGATGCAGATGGCAATATTATAGTTTACAGCAAGGAACAAATACAAAATCTGAAGAGATATTACAGGCTAGCTGTAGGTAGCAAAGTGAAATAACGTAGGCCAGAATTTAGTCAGACAACAACTGCTGTCCTGAAAGTTTGTCTTAAATAATTTATGACCACAGAAGAAGTACTGTTTCAGCTTAGTAGTGCCCTTTAGTGCTTTGCTGCAGCTTTTGGTTAGAATGATTCCAGAAAGAAGAATAGTACCCACCTAAACAAAACCCATTTCCTTTGTTTCTTGTGAAACACAATAAAATATGGGGTTTTTTTCCAGACAACTCCATAGTTGCTTCAGCCTTCCTTGTTTTATGGTATCTGCTAGGGTGCTGGAGATGTACACCAGTCACTTGATATTTTGCCTTTTAAAAATCCAGAATTAGAGGCAAACGTGTTAAACTAATAAGATACTGTATTCTATTTAGTTGATTTTCTACCACCTCCATTCCAAAGATCATACCAGTACCTGAGTTCTCTATTATGAACATGAGAAATAAAGGAAATACTATTGGTGTTATCACTTTTAGAAAGCCTCAAAAAAAGCAGTCCACACTGTACATCAATGTGTATACCACATTACGATTTCAAGGCTACAAATGAAATGAGAAATGAAGAAAAACTCTCTATATTCTTTTTTAACTTCCTCCAGATAATCTTTAAAGAGTGGCAGTAGAAAGATTATGTAGATTACAGAGGATTTCAGAGAAATGTTGTAGCAGAGGAGAGCTGTTAGTAACTGGAATGTACAGTGCTTTGGTGCTGCTTGGTTATAATATTATATAATATATATAAAATATATATGTTATAATATTATATAACAGGTGCTGTGTACTTGCAGGAACTGGGTATTTGAAAACAACAATTCAAGCAACTTGTCTGGAGCTTTTGGAATAAATTCTCTTTGTTTATGTCCCATCAGTCAAATTTGAACTAAAAAAAGAAAGAAGAACTGAAGTGGATGAAGAGATTTCTTACAATTCCAATTCCTCCAAAAACTCAGATTTAGAAAAAACAGGTGACAGGAAGGCTCTTTTACTGGTAATGGGCACGGATACATGGATACAGTAATGGGACTGATACTGAAATTTTAAATTGAGAGTACATATTTAGACATAAAGGTAAGTGATGGCTTGTGGAAGAAAAATACGCTCACAAAGTTTTATAAATTCATATTGGACAAATATGAAACATAAGCTAACTTAACTGTCTATTCTCCTGTAGTGTTGGCTATGGAGAAGATAATATCTCCATTCTTTGAATTACAGTGAACATATACATTTTATTATTTTATACTTAGACTAGGAAAGTAGTCAGAAGTCAGAGGTTTGCCCTTAACTTCCGTCTGCCCCAGCTTTTCCAGCTGTACAGGGACTATGCTATGCCTTGTTCCAGAAAGCACAAATAGGAGACACTCCTGAGCTGTTTAGTAGCAGATCAATAGCATTTTTAAGTTGGCTATCTGTTTTTTCGCTTGTCATCACAACAATATATGATTCCCAAAAGTTCAAAAATCCAGGGAGTGGGTGATATTTCAAACTCAAAACCTCCCAAAAAACTAAATGCAGGAAAGGAAATTTCTTCAGTACAGTTACATGCAGTGCACTAGAGGGCCCTCAGGATTTAGAAATAGATGGAATGCACTTTTGAAAGGCACATACTTCACAGGACTTTTCATTACCGAATTTAAAATAGAAGTTGCTGTGGTTTTGTGTGTGGAGTTGTTTGGTTTGGTTTTTTTAATAACGTGAGGTTCATGTAAGTTTATAGCAATTCATATGCAAGCACCTCTCAGTAAAGTTAGCTTCTCAACAGTTCTTAGCTTGCAATGAAATACCTAAATGTGAATCATACTTAAAAGTGAAATATGTTTTAGATGCCAGCTTTTACTCAGTTACTTTTATTAACCTAAGGAGTTTACCAGAACAAAGGATATGTCAAGCTGAATAGGTAAGAAAATTTATTTTTATAGCAATATATATGCAATGTGTGCTTATACTTTGTTTCTTGGAAAGGATATATAAGCCATTGTAATTTTATTTAAAAAACTATATAGCTAGACTCTTTTTATGGCTTCACAAGAGTGAAGAGGATTAACCATCTTTCAATTTTAATGTGTGTTTATGAATTATGGGAACTATATTCATAGTCAGCTAGGGAAATTTGGCACTGCTAATATATTTTTATATTTGTGAATATGTGCATATTTAACTACTACTCACTGGTTTATATTTGGACCATTTACAGCATTTCCATAACATGAGGCTTAGTGAAGACTTTGTCTTATAAGAAAAAGATAATGATCTGGGTTTGATAAGCATTTCTTCTAATACTGGAATACATCCAGCCGAGACTGAAAATTGAGCCTGTGTTTAATACAGGTTTTGATGTTTGATTTATACTGTAATGAGAAAGTAAAATATGTATCCTGACAAATTCTTACATGCATACTGTCTCATGTAGAACTTCTTTTCTCTGAAAAATACAGAGCCATAAATGCTATGTGCGAGTAATGAAAGGAAATGCTACTATTTTCTTTTTGCAGTTTGTAAAGAAGATACATAGATGTTTTAGACTACAAGTCAGTAAACTTTGCTTACACAGCTGGCTCCATTCATTCTCTGAAGCCAATCACTTCCCCTGTGGTGGCTGATAAGAATTTAACAGTTTGAGAAGGTGGAGTGTCAGCATCCTTAGTGCTGACCACTTTCCCAGGCATATCAGTAGCCTCTGTCCATCACCCATGCTGGAAACTACTTGGAAAAGGAGAAATAGAAATTGGGGAAGGGAAATCATGCATCATCATCCTGGCTGGAATGTACAGAAGACTTTATGCTGTTTTCATCATGTGGATTCACTAGAGAAATGACCCCTTTTGATCAGCCAAGTAAAATCAAAAACTTGTTTATTTGCTGCCTGTGGCCCTCACGGGTGCTGAGGCTCTGGACTTGCCGGCGCCCAAGGACAAGGAGGAATCTGCTAGTGGGTACTGCGTGTGTGATCTACCTGGGATTCCTTGTCAGCCAAGTGGGTCATATTTTACCGCAGCACAAAGGAGGACATCAAAAGATCATTTCCAGGAGTCTCCAAGATGCAGCTCAAACTCCTTTTCTGGGCATCCCACTGGATGGCACCCTGTCACCACCCAATTTCCAGGAACCCCAGCTTGGTAGCAATGGGACCTTGCTGCCACCCAATGTAGTTTATATCACCCTGCGGTCCAAGCGCAGCAAGCCTGCCAACATCAGAGGCACAGTGAAGCCAAAGCGCAGGAAGAAAAATGCAATCCCGTTGTCCTATGGGCAGCACTTATCAAAAGCCAATTTTATGGGCTGGGAAGAGGCCTTTGCCCAACAGCACGGGCGGGCCACACATGCTGCAGGCACAATGGGAGCAGCGATCTCTCTGGAGGCAAGAAAGTACCAACTGGATGAACGTAGGCATAAAGGAATTGGTATCAGGGAGAGAAGTCACCAGAGACCTGGGAAGATTTCTGGAGCTGTAAAGGCACAACTCCAGTCTGAGGAAAGCAATATCAGGATTTACAGCGAGAACCCTCCCTCATGGATGAGCAAAGATGACATCCTAAACATGCGCATGCTGGCAGACTCTCCCATAGAGAGCATTCAAGAAGTACCTTCGCACAAAGCAGTCCTGGTAGTATTTGCAGGAGGTCCCAGCACTACAGGAACTGCTTGTAGTCGAGGACACTGTGGAATTGTCAAAAGACCTCTCGACATGAGTGAGGTTTTTGCCTTTCATTTGGACAGGATCTTGGGGCTAAACAGGAGCTTACCTTCTGTAAGCAGGAGATCAGAGTTCTTCCAAGGTAACACATTCGTGTGGTTTTCAACTTGCAGGTGGGGTGCAGAGGTTTCCTTCCTGCTCAGCTTTAGCCATGGGGCAGCAGCAGCCACCCCCTTTAACTCCTGCGAACCCGAGAACTAACCCCATTGTTACAGGGAAATTAAGCCAGTGTCTGTGTGTAACTTCTGCAGTGCAGTTATCCTGTCCAAAGCATGAATGCTCCAAAGTTTGCATCAAATATCATAGAGCTACTGAGGGCAGTAACAGTTTCCTCATGATTCTGGAACAAGGAAAAGAGAAAGAGCAGTCTGTAGATTGCATGACATTGTATAGACTGCCTGAAGTGAAACTGGTGAAGGAGATTACAGAATCTCTGTGATTCCATAGGTATTTCTGATTTTTTAAAATCAGCTTCACATTTGACTTTAGTAAAATACTGTTGGAACTTGTCACAAAGATTCATCTCTCGGGTGGTAGGAATGAAGTCAGATAATCTACTCAGAGGGGTACCTGCCTGCAGAAGCTTGAATCTTCTCTCATGGCACTAATCTCCTTGGGAACGAAAACATTTTTAAAAAGTGCTTCCTTTTCCTCTGGTAGTTAAAACCCAAACAAACAAACTACATTTCAGTGAATTCTGCTGTACATTTTGAGGTTCACTATACACGTCTCTATATTATCCAAAGAAACACACAATATATATCTCATTATGCCTGTTACATGATTAGAATAGAGTTTCCAATTGAAATGTTGATTTTTAAGCTTTAGTGAAATTAAAGGTAGCATTCAGACACGTAATTTGAGTTAGAAGTCTACTTTAAAATTGCTACTTTCTTAAATGTCTTCAGCATAAGTCCTATTTTTGTACAGTTGCAAATTCAAAAGGACTGTGTTGCGTTTTAGTGAATCATTGGAAAAGTAGCTAGCTGTGTTTTTTGCTGTTCGTTTCTTGCTTGGAATCAGCTTATACCAAATATTTTTATATCATTCTGTGTTTCTTAAAAAGAAAAGTAATGCTAGAATGATTTTCTAAAGTCTGACAGCAGGAAGACACCCTCATGATCTCCAGTGTCTTCCTGCTTTGTAAACCTTCCCTTTGGCAGCCTGTACAACAATGGGAATGAATCTCTAGGAACAACAGTTTGGAGGCTTCTGAATATTATTCATACTTGCAGAGCATGGAAGATACATTATGCCTATTTTATTTTTAGGAACAAGATCTATTGCTATAGAGCTGTCATAAGGCATTAAGGTAGTTCGGCTGGGGGAACTCTGCACAGTGTGGCTGCAGAGATGACAGACTGCAAACCTTGGAAAACTGCTATTAGGCTAATTGTGCATTATGTTGCTCACTGTCTGTCACCTTACAGTATGTTTTGGACTGTCTGGGACAGAGTGTCTCATTCTGCCCTCTAATTTTCTTTTCCTCATAACTGGCTACGTTCCTATTGAAAGAGGAGTGTTGCTAGGTGATGGGAAGAGAAATAACACTATTTTGGTCTCACTTTTTCCAGCTAAAGGCTGAACAGAGCAATTGGAACAGTGACTGCACCTTGTCTCTCGTGATTTCTTTAGCCTGGAAATATGCTGGAACTCAGATGCCTAATAACTACTTGAGCTCTTTAGTATTTACATGCTCATGTCTGTCATAATGTGAAAATATTTGTGTTAGGAAAATGAGCAAAAATATAATTCTTAAAAATAACATGAAAAATTAGCTCATTTAAATGACCTATATGTTTAAGCTAAGATAGGTAGGCTCTGTAAAGTATTTACAGAGTGGCTTGTGTGAATCAGTTATTCACAAGTGAAAGCAAGCATTCCCGGATTAGAGACTGTGCATGTGTGTATGAATGTACACTATTTCTAGGCTGACATTTCTCTCTCCCCGACACATCCCTTTAGCTTGCCTCAGTTGTGATGTGATCCAACAAGACATGTTTGATGTAGCATTAAAATCATAAAAAATGGGCTTTTCAAAACTGTCATTCATTTTGTCAAAAGCAGTTTCAAAGAACTACTTAGTAAATCCCTGTACAGGTTTTATTTCCCTTATTCCCACAGATCTGACACTGACTTTTTAAAAGTCCAGCAAAATACTGTATTCAAGTTCCCTATCAGCTGCCCTCACCTTCCCTAGTTAATTGCAAACCCTTTTAAGTGTTAACTGGTTTTTTTTGTGGCTTATCTGATTTCTCCATCATCCATCCTGGATGGAAAAATTATGTATGGTAACTCTTTCTCTCATACTTTTACAATTAATTGACTGAATGTAAAAAGTAGTATACTGAGTAGTATAGGTAGGAAAAGCCCATTTGAGCTGGGCATAACAGTCTAAAAGAGCATGATTTTGTGCATACACAAGCAGTCATTTGTTACTTCCATTGCTACCTATGAGATGTGAAAAATGTCTCCAAACACCTATAAAAAGAAGTTTGTAAAACACCAAGAGATAATCATAAAATTGTGTCTATTGTGGAATAAATGAAGGCTCACCCTTACGTGTCTGAGTTTTGGGATGGTCACATTAATACTACAGCACTCAAAAATTTCATAATTTCATAACCTTAACCTGAGGAATAGAAGAGACATAAGTGACCTTGCTTGGTGACCTTGCTTAATGGCATTTGCACAGGAGCTAAGTCAAATGCCTGCATGTATGGTCTCCAGCTCAGCAACTGCATTTGTAGTTTGGGACGGTGGCAATATTTGTTAGGCTTTAGCTGCAGCTGGAGTTCGTGAGCTGGGGCAGGCTGGCTTCTCTGTCTCAGCTGACAGCTAAAGGGATCGTGCTCTGGCTCCTTGGATAGCAGCAGCGACGCTGGGCTCTTTGTTCAGCTTTTGGTACAATAGCTGTTGCTATGCAGTTTTGTTGCACCATTCGCTGAGGGACTGAACTACTGTGAGCTTATGACTACTTCTCTTCCTCTCTGGTTTTCTGATATCCTGAGTCTGACTAAACTGAGAATATGCACTGGTGTACTCAATCCACTATTTGTCCAGAGCCTCCTTTTTCCCCCCAAATATGCAAGAAACACCTTTCATGGTTGGTTTAATGCAAAAACATGAATGATATGATAGCTCCACTGGTTGCACTTATTTTGCTTTACTGGCCTCTGCATGATCATAAAAGGTGTCCTAGATTTTTCTGTTTTATACCCTGTGCTATCAGCCTGCTCTTATCATCCCATCAAAAATTATGCAATTTGAATCACCAATGTCAGGGCAAAGAATAAAAACCTAATACTGCTTTATGCTTTCTGAGTGTTCTAAAATACTTCCACATAGTGCTGTACCTCTCAAAGAGGTACAAGAGGCATATTTCCAGTATTCTGTTAGGTAGAGAAGTTCATGTACAAGCAATAATACAGTCCACAGTTTAGAGAGCGACTAATGCACATTTCATGCATTCATTAATACTGACATTGCAATGAAGCGCATAGGGAAGACAGAAAAATAAATGGCCCAACTTCTCTCTACTTTCTGCTTATGTTCCTTGTATTTTCCCTAAAAAACTTAAAACTCTCAAAATCGTGCTCTGTGTGCTAGTCCCTCTCATTTTCCACACTGAATAATCCTTTCTTTCTAATACATGGACATTTAAACTCTTCTTGCAAATATGGCAGTGGTGAGATGTACTGCCTTGCAGTGAACAATGGTGAGTTTGAGAAAGGGCTTTAACTATCTCATGAAAGGTTTTCTGGTGTTAGTGTTATCTTCTGGGCATATTTGAAAATGCTTTCTTTTGAGGAAGTTAGAAAAAGTGTTGTAGCTGTAAGTCAGAGCACAAGATCAGAGTAATGTTTGCAAGAGCAAAAAGTGATTCCTAACCATATGAGAAGCATACAGTTTATTTTCAAAGTGATGTGGGGTGTGGAAATGTAAGATGATGCCTGTGTTGAAGAAGCCATGCAGTGATACATCACGAAGCAGAACATGAAGCAGTTTGAGTACCTTGAGGCGGTCTAGTCTCAGCAGCCTGAGGTTTCATCTGTGTTAGCTTATTCAACTTAGATAAGACATTTTTAGAAATGTTTTGATACTCAAAAATATGTATGAATTACTAGGGAGATGGTTTCAGCATGAGTTTTGAAAAATCTTTCCCATACAATTTTGAAGATTGCCTTTGGATAGGTAAGTAGATATACAGATCTAAAATGGCATATAAAAACAAAATGAAGGCAATCAGCTCTGGGCGAGATTCAGTGCAGTGCTGCTGCAGCAACGGAAAAGCAGCACCCCTCTGTGTTAATATGTAAAGCTGACGAGGAAAGAAGCATATACCCTTCCCAGTTCTGGTTGTAGGTCTCTTCACTGTTCAGGTAATTTCAGCCCCATCGTCATGAGGCTTGAATCAGAAAAGCTCCACTGATTTCACTGGGGTCATGCCAATTCATGCAACTATGAAGCAGACCCCTTATCTGCTTTACTTCAGCATCTTCATGTTTTTCCTGCAAGTGTCAAAAATTTGAGTCACAGCTCTTTTCTGAAGCTGCTGTTTCATATTCCTGTAATCCAATTTATATTACAGAGCTGAATGATTTTTTTTAGATCATCTTTTCTGCTCCCATTTCCTTTGAAATTCAAACATTTCCTGTATTTAACCATAGCCTTTTAAAAATGTTTTTGTATCTTAATGGAAACTGGCATGATATTATTCATAGTTTTCAATTATTTATATTGCTATTGTTTATCATGTCCTTTTTGGGTAGACATGAGATGTTTATTTTCTTAATAAACTGTTTATGTATTTGATTTGTGGAAGAATTCATGAACGGTTACATAAGTTTTTACTGGAGATATAAAAATACATCAGATTTGGTCCTGAGAAAACCTGTCTTTTTTTGGTGAGAATTTCCAATGCTTAGCTAGACCTTCTCCAACTTTCTTGGAAAAGAAGCCTAACCCATAGCTGACCTAACTGGGGTGAAATCATCTGCAATGTAGGTGATAGAGCCAGAGTGAGAGAGATGGAGGAATGGGTAGGATTTCCCAAATAAGTTTTATTTATTCAGGCACCTCTGTAGGGAGAAGCCTGATTTTCAGGAGTGCTGAGTTCACTTTTTCAGTGGGGGAGAGTATGGAGCATGGTGCTAATAAAGGTAATACTGATCATAAAGAAAGAGCAATTGATGCTCCTAATGGAAAGACACAGTCTGTGTTTCTAAGGAAACACTGGGCAACTGGAAGGGAAGTTAAAGAGGTAGTGGGTCATTGGGTTGGATTCGGAAGGAAGGACTGCCTTGTATGTGCAGGCCATGGTGGAGAGAAGATCAGGTGCATTCTGGTTTGGAAAGGAGTTGGCTTTTCTCTTGGGCTGGATTGCATGCGGGGCCGGACTGTCATGCTTGTTTGGTGAATGGGAGATGGAATTTTGCACATGTTTCAGTGCTAGGTACAGGCAAGGATAATTTCTTACCTGTTTTACAGCAGTCAGCGTCCTTTGAGCAAGTTGCTTTTTGATTCAGCTGTATGGATGTTGTTTTTCACAGTCCTGGCTGCTTACAAATGGAGCATTGACATTGGCAGCTTCTACCTCACTGTTGGCACTGATACCTGTTTTCCATGGGCTATTTTCTGTCTGGTTTGCTTCTGAAGAAGGTGGACTGGATCTCTTGCCTTCATGTGTTTCTAAAAGCTTTTTTGCAGATCTGTCTCTGTCACCATGGGCACGTGGAAGACAAAGAGACACTTTAGGCTGCACTTAACTGTGCAATTTTGCAAAGTGTAGACTGAGTTCAATGAACTTCAAGATGAATATGAATAATTTTTAAAGCTTTATATATGTTCCAACACTTTTTAGTAAACAGTAGTTAAGATTTGCAGTTAAATGGTTCTTCTTCTTTGTACTAACACATATTTTGATCTTCTGTCTACACACTCTAAAATATAAAAGATTTATTTGTCTTAATGTGTACAAGCTGTGGCCAGTCATGGGTCCTTAGCAGTTTAAGCAGCAGTAGCATTGCATCAGAAATAAAAGGAATTTTCTAATAAGATAGATATATCTGTTCCTTGATACTGTATGAAATATATTTATCAGTTCTTATACTGGAAAAGCTCATTTTGAATTTGACAAGGTTTATTCTCACAGTGAAGCTGAATACTAGAATTCACCAAAGGGAAGTCCTCTGTCTTAGTTTCAGGGAAGAGAAGAATATTCTTTACACAGAAGAACTAAAGAATTTGGCTAAAATATCAGCTATACAAAACAGATTTCATATCTAGGTAAAAACCCCCAAACTCGTTAAGTTGTTTATTCATGCTAAGTGCACACTCTCTAGTATTCTCATATATCCTTTCAGAGCTGCGAAGTCATACATTATAGGTTTAAAATACTAAAAATAGTAAAATAAATCCACTTTGAGTGTAAGATTTGTGATGTCTCTATGTCCATTATGCAAATAACTTTTGGCATAAGTTTCTAGCTCTTGAAAATCAGCAGTTCACTGGAATCAGAGGGAAATTACATTGTTGATTCACAATGACATTGTAGGCTTTTAACCTACCTAGAAACTTTTTAACAGTTTGGTTTAGTATATGCTTCTGCACATTAATCTCTTGCTTCAAGAAAAAAAGTCTTCCATACACTGAAGGCCCTTATGCCTATGCTTCCATTCCTGTGGTGGCTGGTTGTGGATGTAGGCTAAGACCACATTAATGTCAAGATATTAGTCCCTAGCTGGTTCTCCTGCCAAATCTGTAAAATGGTACAATTACTAATTCTTAGGCAATGTCTAAAGAACAATCAAATAAAACTGATAGTATTGCACTATATTAATGATATTTTTTCCCTTTTTTCAGGTGGTCAAGCCTGTCCTGTTATCCTCTGGGATTCCTCACTGAGTCCAACAGATAATAGTACCCATTCTTCAGTGAGGTTAACATGGGGACAATATCAGCAGCTATTGAAGAAGAAGTGCTGGCAGAATGGTAAAGTTCCCAAAGCTGAATGGGGCTGTACTGGAATCCATCATCATGAGTGGTCCAAGATGGCACTCTTTGATTTTCTCTTGCAGGTAAAATGTTTACTGACTTATTTGTCTCATAAGTCATGTGAGCAAACATAGGATTTTTAGGAAAAGTAATTTTAGTGTATTTAATTTTTTTAAATGGGGAACAGAGGTATTTGCATAGTTTGAAATTATTTCTGGTTATTTCTTATGATTAAAATATCCAAAATGCAGCTTATAATCAGGCAGGAAGCCTAACTGACTAATTTCTTTTTAAGGAGGAAGCAAGGGCTTTTGCCTTGATTTATTTCACCTTGAGGCAGGCATACTGTTTCTCCTTCACTCCTTGTTTCTCCAAACAGAGATCTTGACTGTGTTCACAACTGTAAATCTCTGTTTACTCTGTGGTCCTTCCTGTACCTCCCCAGCCCCAAGAGATGACTGAAGTGATTTTGGTGAGCTGCAGTCTGGAGCAAGGTAACAGTTGTAGTGGATAATTTTTCTTTTTTTTCTAAAAAAACCCTAGACAGTGACTTAGTAAAGAAGGAGTAGAGCAGCAAATGATGAATGATAAATCTGCTTGTCTATTATCTAGAAGGAGTGATTGGTTAAAATAAGATACAACAGGATTGAACTTCACATGACAGGAGACAAATTACTCTTGTACTAATAGCTGGTATCAGAGTGATTTATATCTCCAGTCAAGAAAATGCATTCCAGAAAGTGAGTGAAAGTGACTATCATAGTTCTTAAAGGCTGCAATTTTATCTGCGTGCCCTCAGAGTTTATCAGCAGCAGAATATGAAAACTTGAAAACAAAAAAAATGCCAAGAAAGCTTTCTGTATTAAAAAAAACCCCACCCGTGCTTCATGAGTCATTCGGAAATAAAGAATACTGGTGAAAAGTATTCTCTGTTAAGCATAATTTCCTCAGAAAAATAGGTTTGGCACCTCTAATAGATCTTCCTAATCTATGTTTTAAATGCTGTAAAACATAGGAGCAGGATATAAAATGCTTGTAGTTGACCTTTACTTGCTTCCTTCAAGAACTCAAGCAAAATGGATTCTTTAATTTTGGGGGTGCAGACCTGTTATGTATATAAATGTATGACAGAAAATTCTGCTAAACTATATGCGTCAGTTCCAGAGTGTTCCATCATTGTGTCTTAGCACTGAAGTGGTGCAAGATATCATGAAGAGGCTGTCTGTAAGAACAAGATCTCCCTGTGTATTTAATAGATGTAGAGAAGTGCAAAGGACTGAGGTCTGTACATCAAAGGAGTCTTTCTAGAACTAGTCTGCTTTACTTTTTTACCTTTGGATGGATTGAATAAGAGATCCCAGGAGAGAGAACACTGAAAGCAAGAGGGGCTCTATAGCCTTCAGGTAATCAATGCTGCTCATGAAAGGAGAAAGAGGAAGAGAAGTCTGTTCCTTTCCCCAGGATTTTGATATTTGGAAACAAGAACTGTCAGCAATACAACTAGGAATAGAACTACATATAAAAAACCCTAAACAAAATCAAAGCAAACGAATTCTCAGACTTTCATTTCATTAAAGAGCTGGCCTTTGCATTCCAATATGCAATGAAGTTCTGCAGCAGGTGGGGTCCTAACAATTCATTTTGCTGGGATGTTACAAAAACAAAATTGTAGTTTTAGAAAGCTTACGTAAACAGTACTGCTTTTGTGCTTAGAGCAGTTTGAAGAGTTCACAGTAAACAAAAAAGGACAATGAGTGAGAAAAAATGAGTGACCTTTAATGACCTACTCGTTAAGTGCTAGATGCACCAGACCAGACTTCCAGTCTCTAAACACCTGCTAGTGGGAGCAGGTCTGCTCTCTGGGAAGATAAGCTGGAGCCAAAGGCAGCTCTAGGGCAGGCAGGGCCAGCAGCAGGAGAGGCAGGCCAGCCAGAAAGATGGTGAAAGCCACAGGCCCTCTTTGTAACCCAGTGAGCATCAGGCATAGACAAGGCAGCTCCAAGACTGACAGGCAGGCAGCTCAACAACAACCCAGGAACAAGGAGCACAAAACACCCCCACGCACCCCCTCCTCTGAAGGACTCAGGAGCTACCTGAGGTTAATGGGGGCTCCTGTGCCCAGGGCAAAGGTGGGACATGTAAAAGTCCAAGAGGAGACTTCTAAGGGCAATCCAGGCCCATTTGTGTGCTCAAGGCTGTAGCAATGTTGAATATTTACTCTCTTCTACTCTCAAGGGGTAGAAGCACTTTCAAGGAGTGATTTATCCTTCCTGTATTAGATGGTTATCCTAAAATGGCATCCATTGCTCTGAATGTGCCTTGTTCTTGTCATTGTTTATGAAAGGGAACAGAAACGACCCAAGTCAAAAGAGATGCCTAACATTTACACCACAAAAGTTAGGCCAGATTTATGTACTCTTTCCAGCTAAATGCTATGTGATGAATAATCCAGCTTTTGCATGGGAAAAAATAGTCTAAACCATCATGTCATAAAAGTATATTCCACAGGGAGGCTGCTCTGTGATTATAAATACATTGTTCTTACATTTTATAGCCTCTGATGGTTTGTTGTGCCCCTCACTAGTCTTTTCAGTTATTTTGCATTCTGTTAGCCTAATAGATCCCACAAAATGAAGGTCCTCTGTGTGTGTCAGACTGTGCTATTTCTATTGTTCTCCAGCAGAGAAAATGTAAAATACCCCCAAAGCTTCTGACAAAGAAAATAGAATTGTATTCACCATTCTGTTATTCCAGTTACACAGTGGTATTGTTCCATTATTTTCAAAGAATTTCTACTGACATAATAGATCATGGCTATAAAATGGGTAAAATATACAGTCTGAGAAATTGCTTTTAGCAGTACCTGAGGTATGAGGACCAGGTCTTCAATGCTGTTTCACTGTTTTTAGTTACACTTGTCCTGAGCTTGCTTTCCTGTCAGCTGGGTCAGAGAGCAATGTCTTACAGTGACACTTTGCCTCAAGTACTTTGATATTGTTTTCACTTGGCACTCTGCTGTACTTTGTTTTAGATCTATAATCGACTAGACAGAAATTGTTGTGGATTCAAACCTCTCAAGGAGGATTTCTGCATGCAGCAAGGACTGAAGCTGAAATGCAATGATCAGGATGCTGTTGACCTGACACACATAGTTCAGAGAAGGCATGACCAAAGGCACTTGGCCTTTATAGACAATAAGGGTTTCTTTGACAGAAATGAGGACAATCTTGACTTCAAAATACTACAAGGAATCAATGAGTAAGTTTTAAATTATTAATTTTGTAAAAGGATTGATAATTTATTCCCAGTTTGAGTATGAGATATTAAGCTACTGGAATAGATATCATTGGCCGAAGACATTGACAAGATATATCTAAAAATGTGTGAGTAATCCCACAGCTGTGAAAGATACAATTAACATACATATGATTAGGCATGGTGGACTTCCTTTGCTGAGTTGCAGCCTGTATTTGTACAATTGATTGCTATACCACAACATAAATACTGCAATTCAGAGTAATGGCAAAAACTGATGAATTTCTTTGTGCTTTTCCAGATTCCCTGCATCTGCAGTTTCAGTTCTGAGGAGCCAGCGTTTACGTGAGAAGTTGCTCCAGTCTTTGTTCCTTGACAAAATATACTGGGAGAGCCAAGGAGGAAGAAAAGGAATTGAAAAGCTTATTGATGTAATAGAAAGGAGGTCCAAAATTCTTCTTACTTATATAAATGCACATGGAGCCAAAGTATTGCCCATGAATGAATGAAACAGTCTTGTTTCCATCTGAAAGGAAGTCTTTAAAAAATGTTTTATGGGGCAGAAACTGATGGCAATATTGATTTAATTCATAGCATTATTTTTTTCCCAAACTTTAAAAGTTTACTTTTAAATAAGAAATCTTACATGGTTTAAAAGCAACATTTAAATGTCAGCTGCAGCTCAACACAGTGTAGTCTCTTCTATGTCACCAGTGAAATGAACCAAATGATAATATGCAGAAATATGTAGGTACCATGAACACTCTGTTAAACTGTTTGGAAATTATCAGCAAGATTTTCAGTACATTACGCTAGATTGCTCTTACTTCCCTCACTGAAGTCAGTAAGCTGCAAGTTTGAAAGGAAAAAGAGACGTGTAAGCACTTGATACATTGATGACACTTGCTGAAACATATCTAGTACAGGAATTTGTTCTTTTATTAGGTATACTAAAATGCCAGCATTTCCAAGGGCTTCTTTCACTTTGTTTTATTTTGTTCTTTTGAAATCTGAGAACTAAATTCAGCTTTTTAAATGCAGGACATGAGGGAATTTTAAAAACAAGTGAGGAGAACATGGCTTTAACAATAATAATTATTATAATAAATACAGTTTTTACTTGTCCAGTATGGAGTACAATTCATAATGACTCACTCATTGCAATGTATTTTTTTCAATACAAGTTATTCAGATGTTTGGGTGGATGATCTGATATTTTCTGTCTATTGATTAACTGGGTATTTTTAAAAAAATAGCTTTAGCTTTGTGCAAATATGCTGCTAAATAAGTACAGGGGGTTTTTTTTGCAAAATTCTTAACAGTATTTTTTGAGAATATTATCAAAAAGCAGATATCTTAACAAGAGTGTTGTTAAATGCAGCAGAGGAAATGTTTATTCTGTGGGCTCAGCTGTAGCCAGCAATTCAGGCTTGGGTTTCCATTGAGATTGACCAGTGTGGGGTGATGATTGTAACTGAGAACTTGCCCCAAGTGTTCCCACATGTATGGCTGTTTGGGAAGGTTGGATAAGCACTTTGGATTTTTACCCTTGAAATGCTCCAGAAAGAAAATCTCAATTGACACAGCCTATCATCACATACATCTTCTACCTGATTGTTTAGAAATATTCTTACCATCTTTCTAGGGAAATATCATCTGTTTGCCATAAGGTAATGGTAGAAGCTGGATACTTACATAGCTTCTCTTGTCTTTATGTATTGTAAAAATATATAGGGTGTGAAAGAGTTTTGAAAGTGCTCGTGTAATGTTATTAATGACAAACTAAAATATCTCATGTCACTGTTAATGTGGATGGGTGAATTTAATGTTTTAAATGACCACAGTTCCACTGCAGCTAAAATCAGTTTTATTTCTTAGTATCAGAAAACCCATTAACAATAATTGCATTACTAGAAGAAATAGATCTCAATGTAGGCAGAGTTAAGTAAAATTTTAAGACCTTAGCCAGCTAAATAATCTTTCATTTTATTTTGTCAGCAAAGGACAGATCAATTTGTTAAAACTTCCTAGAACTTAACTATTTCCTCCAGAGGATGTATTTTAGAGTGCCTTGGACTTTTAAACATCAAGGTAGAATTTTACAGGATTTTCAATTTATCCCTTTTTTAAAAGTGTTGTAACTTATTAGCCAGATAATTTTCAGCACAGAAACAAAAGTGTTACTTTGGCTTGCACTGTGAACAGAGTCTAGAGAAAGAAATAATCATCATTCCATTTCACATGGAATTCCTGTTGCAGTGGATTTCACTCTGTGATGACCATCACAATCAGTTTGTCTCATTTTCTAACCCATCTCACAGGTTTCTTTCTGTTAGATAGCTGTTCAAATGGATTATCCCTCACTGCTGGGAGTGAGAGAAAGGCATGACTCTCAGCTGCACTGAGCTTAGGAGAGGGTCCAGCAGAGTTCTGAGTGTAGCTGAGTATGACAAGGTCCCATGAGAACTGTCTTCTATCTTTAGACTGCACATCCTGGTGCTGAATCACTGCCTCACTTTGCCCAGTTGTAATCTTTTCCCAGAATTGGCTCATTGCTGAAGAAAAGGAAATATCTTTCCAGGCTGGATCATTTATTTTTTATGGTGATAACTCGATGCATTCTTCTCCATTTCTTCTGAACATGCACTAGTGTTTCCTTGAGCATGACACATGCTTTTTTAATTGCCTGTCAGTTCAATGCCAGCTCTTAACGCAGCAATGTAATTGCCTATGAAATTGCCCTGTTGCAGAGGCTGGAATTGCACTCACTTTGCCACTACGGCCCCGCACTGAGGGGTGGGTCACACCTTGGGAGCAGAAAACCTGAAGTGTGGCCACAGCAATTTCTCTATGGCCTTTTGCTGTCAGTTTGCATTCTAAGGAGGCAAGGAGGAGGGGGAGGTCTTTTGCATAGGATAAAAGAGGATTTATTACTCTGAGGAATTCTGGAGCAAAAGACAAAAATGCAAGGGTGCAGAAGCCGAAATATGGGGGAGGTTCATGGGGAGGGTACAAATCATTAGCAAATTGGAGAAATTCTGCGGAGGAGTAAAGGGTAGGGTTCACAAAGGCATTGTCCAATGAGGGAGGTTGGGGGGGGAAACTGGGTCACATGGACTAATGAGATGTCCCGTTTTTAGGGGATTTCCAAAGGGGTATTCCAAGCAGGGGGTAGGCACAAAATAGGATTGACAGGGAATTCAGGGTAGATTGACAAAGTGGGTGGGAGGACATAACTTGGACTAAACCATTAATTTGGACGAAACATACCATTAACCAGAAACACATTGCAACATTGCCCTGAAGCTGACCTGAACCAATGCCTCTCAGTAGTCCTGGATTCAAGAGACCTGAGTAGCCACAATGCTGTGCAGTACCTAAAAATCTCACCAAGCATGAAAAGCATAGCTGTAAAAAGCAAAACTTCTAGAGACTGTCAGAGGGCAAAGAAATACTCCTCACGCTGTGTTAGCATGCCATATTTCATGTACAAACACTCTTGTACTCTTCAGGTAAGCCAGGAGACTCTGAGATTGGACAGTGAGACAGGACTGCAGGTTGCTTCTAGTTCTCACATGTTGGTAACAAACTCCAGAAAGTGCTTTTTCCCTATGATATTTATCCTGCTGCTGTGGAGCTTGGTATGTAATCCAGTATTGTTAGTAATGTAAAATATGATTGCAATAGCTCTTACGAATGCATACTAGCCAAGTTCTAGCATTTTTAAAAATAAAACTGAAGAATTCCTTTTTTTTTTTTTTGAGTGCATTTGCATAAATGCTATAATAAAAATTACAAACGGATCACTTTAGGTTTGTTTGTTTATTCTCTGCTACTACATTTAAGATACCTGCTTCAGTAACAGGGGTAAAGTTTATTGGGAAATTGGTTCACATCCTTTGGAAGTAGCATGACTTTGGACTGACAGGAACTGCACTGTAGCTAAAGTAATAACTGAGAGGAAAAATACTGAAGAAGCTTCATTCAGCCTATGGTGACTGATAGAAAGCCAAGAAACTACTTTAGTCCTCTTTGCTGGGCTGTCTTCTATTTCTGGGCATATGGAATCAGACAAAAATTCGTGTTGCACATTATGTGGAAGGGTGTTACCAACAGCAGCAGTGCAAAACCTGTGGGTGGAAAAAGGCGATTATGTCATTCTTGAATCTGCCTGAAAGCCAGAACCACATGAAATGGAATTACTAAGAAAGTCAAAAGAGTTTGCTTTCAAAAGAGTTTGAAATTTCGTAACACTGGTAGACAGAGCTTAAAATAAGTAGCACAGGCACAGATGCCTTAAAATTCCTTGTGAGCCTGCCAGCAAGTTAATAGTCTTAAAGGTTTCAGAAGCTGCGGACATGAAAACTGTGGAGCACTGTGAGATCAGTTTCCTTCTTTTCTTGTGCAGGTATTCTATAATGCACCATATTAAAATAAATAAGTAAAAAACATATTAATTCCATGGTTTCAAGCTTACAAATACAGATTCAGGGTACATTAAGGGACAAGGTTCCCGCAGCAAATCTGGGAAGGCTTTCATGCATGTGTGTATATGCAGACACAAAAATACATGTATATGTATTTACACTTTGGATTGTTTCTGTAAAATGGTCAATTTGGCTAGTAAAGAGTGAGCTGTTTATATAATTTACTGTTTACATGTAGAATTGTATTTGTGAGCCTAAGTCCAATTTCGGGTATACACAAGTTGAAGCTTAAATAAACAATTTTGATAGATGAAACATTTTTCCTCAAAGGATTAACTCATCTTTTGCTAACCCATTTATATAATCTTTAAAGTTTTTTACTGACAATTGTAGAGAAAAACAGCAATATGTTTGTATCTATGCTAAACTTCTGGAGTGATGTCAACTCAGATTTTTTAAAGTTTTATACTAGATATTGAATTTCCAGTTTATTTTGGAATTTGTGAATTTTAATAGTCTATTTGTCCTTTAATTAGTAACACTAAGTATTTTCACGAGTAATGATTCATTTGAAACTCTGCTGCTGTTGTCATGTAATGTGGAGAATATACAAAATAAAAGAAATATCTTTATCAGATTTTCAGTTCAGATCTCTTAAGTTGCAATCAAAAAACCCTAATATATATTACTGTAATATGTGGATCATTGGTTAGTGTTTAGAAAGAACTATGGCCTTGAAACTGCTTCTTCATAGAAAAAATCCAAAACAGATCATAAGAATCTTTCTGTAGAAATATTTTCTAGCTATTTACTCATGAGACTTGCAACTCTTTCTCACTAAGATGATTCAGTGTAGCTGTGAGTCTCCTTGTTACTGCAGCATTGGTATTTACTACCTTCTTTAGCCATTCTGACAGTACCTACTTACACAAACATTGAGCAGAAAAGGCCATGCCCATTTATAATGCCAGAATAGAAGTATTGGTCAATGACTTATAAACTTCCTAACATGCCATGAGCAAACACAAGAATAGCAGAGAGACACTGGACTCCACGTGGAATAGAGACTCACAGAGTTAAAGTAGCCTAAAAACTTTTGGCCTCTGAAGTTTACAATTTTTTGCCACGATCCAAGAGAGACTAACAAGAAACAAAAAGATGCCGAAACATTTTTAAACATTCTCTTTCCCACACAATTTTTTTTTGTTTTGTTTTATTTTTTAAAATTAAAAATATTATTTATTTTTTGCACATTACTGCATGCTTCAGGCTAAATTCTATCAGATATATTTGTGTGAATTAATTTCAATTTCACTGAATTATCCCATTCCAGATAAAACAATTTAAGTCAGTTAGGTTAATCTATATGCTCAGAGGCTGGAGAGCTGAAACCCCAGGTCAAAGGGAGACCTTAGGAGAGTGACATATTAATAAGGAACATTTCCTGAAATATAGCATGAATATAGAACTTAGAATGTAAGTTCTCTAAACAATATCTGTGGGATTCAGGAAGGATCTACAAGTGTTCTTTAAGACTTTCAGCCTGTTCCACTTATATTTCTGTGTGTCAGGACATTCAAAGAGGATTAGACAAATTCAAGGACAGCAAGTTTATATATGGACTTTGTAAGAATTAGGTAAGCTTTTATCCTCTAACATTCCTAAATACAACTATTCTGGGTGCTGGAGAATGTAGGGAAAAGGGGCCACAGATAATGCCCCAAGCTCAAATGCTCAGCTCAGAGTCTGAGATGTACGGTTGAGCTGGGTGGCATCCAGCAGGGAATTCCACATATTTTTGTATTTGAAGGCTATTGAGCCAAATGCAATGTTTTAAGCTCTTCATGTGTCCCCTTATTTATAAGAATGTATAGAATTATCTTTATCTGCAAGGATGCTTGTTGTAAGTCTTCTTTGTCTTTGATGAAAGAAGAGAAGGAAAACAGATGGCAACTTTCTAATGCCTAAGGATAGTTTCCAAAAGCAGTTCCATGGATTTTGTTATTTTGGAAAAAACAAAATGAACAAAAATGCAGAATCATTTTTTTCTTTACTGTGATGCCTTGTCCTTTCTATATTTGGCACTGGGTATACCAGTACCATTATGTGACTGAAGTAAGTGCCTTTCTCTAAAAATTAGTTCAGTTTCAGTAGTTTTTCCTTTTTAGTCTTCTGCAGTACATTTACTTCTTATTCAATCATTTGGTTTCAACATTCACTGTTCAGGAACATTATCTCTATTTCCTTCAATGGAAAAGCTGGCATGGCATTCCATGGAGGTCTGTTAAGCTGTACGAGCATGCCTTATCAGAGGTATTCTTCAGCTGGCTATGTGAAACACTTTGAGATTTGGATGGAATTTATTAACTGTGTGAAATCCAGCCTTCTGAAGTGTGAGGATTATGTCTGACAGATGGTACAAGCTGGCAGGCCAACGTACTCCTGTGCTAAGGGAATTCTGAAACAACTGCAGGTCACGCAACTTAATTTTCAGATATAAGTGGATGTATCCCATACTTAAGACAGGGTCTTTCTGGTCACCTGGCATTTTTTTTTCCTACCTCAGGTCTCCCAAAATACAAATACCTAGTCAAAAAGTCAAAGTGAGAACCAGCTGAAATATACTCTGAATACAGCTGTGGCAAAGCGGCAGTAAAGAGGTGATATCCGAACAAAAGCTAGACCTGCCTTATAAAAACATAATTCTGAAGGAAGATGAAGGGATTCATCCTGTTATATATGACGAGAATTAACTTAAAAACCCCTCATTATGTGAAGAAAATATCTGAGGCTTTTGATCTAAGGTATGATCAGGCCCAAATGACTGTAGCAGCTCTCTCCTCAAACTCCCATTCACTCATTCTACTACTTCATGATCACATGGACAATTGTTCCATCACAACTCATTGACCTATAACATGAAGGATTTTGAACTTAGACAGCTCTATATGTTTGAATACCCAGAACACCCCTAAATTTTGTTGGTTCTTTCAATCTAATAGGCTTAACTTTTTCTCCCTCTGGGGCTAAATCACTTACATGAAAAACCCTGAACACTACATCTGCAGTTTTTATGTTGCATCTGATCCCTACAAAATGCAAATCTCTTTAGCAGCTGATCAATAACCGCAACTTTTTCTCTTGGTGATCTCTAATACTGTTAAACATTGATACCAGTAATTTCTCAGATTTCAACAACAAATGTGACATCTTTTTCCCTTACCAGATCTTTTTCTTCCATATAATGTTCCTGCTATAGCAGATATCACTGCTACTATCCAGAATTTCAGTTGCAGCTTGGATAGAAAATGCTTGGAAAGAATCTCCCAATTTATTTCTTTTGTATCATTATTAGAGTGTACCCAGCTGAATTTTGAGGTGAGAGATAGATTGTTATGAGAAATGTCAGAAGCCTAGTTGGGGTTTTGTTCTTTTCTTTAACAGTTCAGTGAAAGAATGTTAGGCCTGTTATAACACAGGTAATCCATAAAGTATTTCTGGGTCCATCTTGACTGATCACTCTTGTGGCCTTCATTTCTCCTGCTGTGGGTTCTTTTTCTCCTGTGGGTTCCTTTTGTACTCATTCAGTTCCTGCTGCACTTTTGACTGGGAAACTTCCATTACAGGGTTTTTAGATGAGAAGGCTTTGTGGCTTAAAAGGGAAGGGGAAAAAAAGCTCCCCTATTACAATATTCTGTTTTCTTAATAATCAGACTTAATATAATTGTGTTGTAGTTCTGTTTCAGTGCTGTTCTACCTTTCTCTGACTTTACAGCAGGACAGATACTCAGCTGGCTTGGCAGTTCCCCCAGATGCATTGCCAGCTGCCTGAGCCATTCCTTCTAAAGTTACTTTCTGACTGAGCTCTGAGGCTTTTTCTGCCCAGCTGCAGGAGTCACTGCAATTGGGATTGCAGCAGGGCCTGGGCTGATTCACAGGATTTGTACCCCATTGGGTAGTGCTGATAAGACTTGTACTTGCTGTTAGAAAGAGTGCAATATACCATCAAACCCTGTGCTGTAGTCACACTTGAATGCTTGCTTGGCTGTATCAGCACGAACTAAGCCAATAAGGCAACTCATGCGACAGAAGCGTTGATGTATTCTGAGAGCCGCAAAAGGTCAAAGAACAAAAGAGATTAAATCCCCATTAAAATCACAGCTTTCCACTTCATTTTGCTTTGTGTGCTTGTATGTCCAAACTTGAACTTGAAATGCTAGTTTGCAAGTAGCTCTAATGTGCAAACACAGCTTTTGTCAATTTGTTAGTGTTTGTGTTGCGAAGCAAGAGTTCCAAAAGCCAAAGAACAACAGATTAAAGCTTATGCAGTGTCAACACCACACTGGGAAAGAATTCTTACTCTCTATCACAGTCTTATCGGAGTGATAATCTGCATGGCCATGAAGAGCTGACTCCTATTTTTTGTTACACTGTTGGCTTAATGCTAAGATTTCTTTGATTTTCTGCAGTTAGCTTTACCACCCAGTGTAGGCATCTTTGGGCTTTCACAATTGCTCTCTTTCCTGCTAAGAAAACAAAATGTACATGTTTTTCAGCTCTTCTTGGCAGCCTGCCTCCCACATATAGTTTAGGGTCAAACTTTCAACCTATTTGCTTTCCTTGATTTTAAGCATAGGTAATGGTATAATTAGCAGACAAAAAAATAAGTAATTTTTTTCTTTTAGTTTGGGGATAAGTCCTGCCAAAAACTGTGTAAATATACCTTGTAAGAAGGGACTGCACATCATCAGAGAAAAACATACTTCAGAAGTGTAGATTTGAATATGTGGTTTCACACACATTCCGTTTTGCATAAACAACTTGTGGAGCTCAATATTATGGCTGGATGAACTTTCTTCATAATTCAGTATTATGGCTGGATCAAATTTAAGGACTGGATGAATGTTTAAGAAAATTAAGAGAATTTCCTTGACCAAATTTTTTTATAAACTGCCACCCTCCCTGTCACTATATGTTGACTAAAGACTGGAAAAGTCCTGCACTTTGGATGGCTTTTGCTGTGGGATCCAGATAAAGGGAGGCCATAATTTCTCATGTAGCTGTCTGTAATCTGCTTTCCTCCAGCCCCCATCCCCGGGGGCCACTCTTACAATCTCTTGGAGCCACAATAGGCTTGTGTTACAACACAGTGTATGGTCAGCTTTGCTAGATTCCTTCCTTCTCATGCATATGTTTCAAGTCCATAATTAAGTCCTTACTTGCATTAGTGAAAGTAAAGGCTACATTCTTTAAGACTCAAATCTGAACCTCCATTCTAGGGAAACTTCTGCAATTGTTTCCCGTTTCTCACTTGGCAAACAGATGTCACCAAGATCCTTTCAAGTATTCTGGAGCGAAATGAATATGGATTATGCAACTTTCATATTTTTAAGCGGAGAAAAAACCACTTGGATCCTTCAGAAAATGACCCTTTTGGCCAAGTTTGCAGCTGTTAATTCCCAATGAAAATAAGTGATTTCCTCCAGCCTACATCCAGTTTTCAACATATTCTTGCTAAATTAGAAGATTGCCCAGTCGGAGTTGTGTGTTTTGTGGTATGTCTCTCCCATCATGAGTCACAAACAATAAAGGGGCTAGCAAGATAATTTGGAAAGAAGGTAGCTAATGGAAGATTAGGTAATGGTGGGTTCTCTCTCAATTTATTCAGCTCCTCCCTAAACATTAGCAATGTTTAAATACACCCCTGGGCATGATTTCACAAAAATAGAAACTTCAAATTATCCACATTAGTTCTTTATGTGTTCCTAATGGGGATCTGATTCTCATTTATGATGGCAGTTATTTAATAGAGAATTCTTTACAGTAACTCTAGTGTAAGGTGCTTCAGCATGTTAAATGATCCCCAAATATATTCTATACTTGCTAAAATAAGTATCAACTTTTCAGAAGCACAATAGGTAACACTGAATTGCTAGATTCAGTGTAGTGTGACGTATCTTTCCATTAACTCCAGATACAAGATTTTGTATCTGGAGTAAATAGAAAAATATGTCACAGAGATATCCTGTGAATGCTCTCCAAGGGTCTCACAAGAACACATGAAAAATGAATATATTCTTATCTACACACGAAGTTTTCACCTGTGAGACATTTCTTACAAAAAGCATGTAGTGATAAAACAATGGGAAAAGGCTTCAAAATGAAAACGAGTAGATTTAGATTGGATACTAGGAAGAACTTCTTCCCTGTGAGTGTGGTGAGACACTGGAACAGAGGAATTGTGGATGCCCCACCCATGGAAGCATTCAAAGTCAGGTTGGATGGGGCTTTCATCAGCTTGGTCTGGAGCCAAGTGTCCCTGCCAATGGCAGGAGGGCAGGAACTAGTTGATCTTTAAAGTCCTCTCCAACCCAAGCGATTCTATGGGTCTGTGAATCCAAGTGTTATTCTACATATTTTGCAAATACAGTTCAGAGTGCTTTTTCATTTAAACTAATTTAACAGCATCCGATATAGAAGGATATGATAAATTAGAAATTGCAAATGTGGTTCATGAGGAAGGACATTAGCGTTTTCTGAAACATCTTTCACCTTTGAATTAATACAAATAGGTAGTATCATGAATTTTTGTCCATTTAAAGCTCTATTCTTGTTCAGGTTTCATGATCAGTTCAAAAGCTGCTAACCTGTGTGATACATTTTACATAATGCTGCAGTTTCAAATTGCTAAGTAGTATGGATCAAGTATAGTAGATTATTTGCATCAGAAAAGAAAAATTAATTTCAGCTCAACATACATTTCCAGCTAAAACAGGATGTCTAAACTGTTTGGATGCAGCCATTTTATCTGGAGGTCATTCCTCACTTAAAATCTGGTGGAACATTCCCTGAAGACCTAATGGCAGCAGTCCCAGGGAATATGGTAACCATTGGCTCAGGCTTCTCATAATGATAGTACACAGTCAGTTGACAGTCAGGCTAATCTGTTCTTCCCAGCATGGTGTGTTAGACCTATGATTTCCAAAACAGAAGATCATTAAGCACTTTGCTCCATGGAACCAATCAAAATCCAAACCCAAAGAAATAAAATAAAGCAGCAAACTATGTCTAAATAGAATGGAAAATATTAATAAATGAAACAGGCTTAAAACCAAGGAAGTTTTCTTAGAGAAACTTCAGTTTTGTGTGGGTGAGTTTTCTTACAATACACAGATGCTGGAAAACTTTTGAACATTTGACATTTTTCAGTGTAGCCATCTGAAAAACTATCCTCCTTCTTGTTACAAAATCTCTGGTGACAAATTGTGTGCTCGGTACAATGAATTCTCAGAGGAGGACTTCTTTTAATCACTAAGTGGGAGTCATTTCTGCCTGACACCACAGAGGAGAAACTATCAAAGATGTTTTGATTCTGGTACTGCCTGCTCATAATACCTTTTCCTGGACTCATTCATATAATTTGTTTAATTTCTATTTCATTTTAAAGGTGTTTCATGTTAGATGCCACAACAAGTTAATTGGTTACAAAATTATGTAATCATACAATTCTTAAAATGGACATTCATTACTCACTATTTTAGATGTACTCTAGTAAAAGTATGGCAGGCTGAAACAGTTGACTTCCCTGTCAGTTCTCAGTTTGATGATGTGATGAGTGATTTTAAACTCTAATCAGAAAATTTCACATGAACCCGATGTTTATTGAAAAATATTTCCTAAAATGCTGTGAGTTGCAGCTGACTTAGCATCTGACAGCAGCTTTGGAAGCCAGTCAAATGAGTGATTGATAATGCATGACAATACAGCTTCAGATCAGCTTTGAAACTATCACAGGATTATGTCCAGGTGAATACCTGCAATTCCTGAAGCTGTGTAGATACGGGAGCCTGGGAAGGCAGAGTTTTCCCAGGCGTTTGAAAGAAAACGATGGAAAAACAAAAGTTGCACCTCTGTTGTTGACATTGCATGCGTGTGAGGCATGACGTTTTGGTAAAAGCATGTTTGTAAGAGGTGTTGCCTTCCTTGAACCAATAAGCTGACCAATTCTTGGGTCAGCAAACTGTTCTGTAAGATGCAAGTAGTTCTACAATAAATCTGCTTCTTCCACCTCTGAGAGGAAGCTGTGTCGCTGGGTCTTCTTTTGCCGCTCCTACAGCTACAGTGACAAAGCTGCAATCCAATTAGACAGTTTTAATTTTCTTGAAAATGTATGAAAATATTTTTATGAATTCTCTGAAGCATGGGTAGAGTTACTAATTTTTGTCAGAGATCATTAATCTTTAATTAGGCTATTCTGATTTGGAGCCAAGTCCTGGAAGGGGTGACACTTGCAGGCTGGTTGGCTCAGATGGAGGATGTTGGTTGTGAGGCAAAGCCCCCAGTGGACCAGAAGGCTTTTAATGAAGCCCTGTGTGCTTCCACTGGCTCTTGTTAACACGGATTTCCTTTTCATGTCCAACTTTTCTGTGGGTTTCTTCTGTATCTCTCCAGGCAGCTGCTTTCTTGTAGTGATAATTTTTTGTTGTAGCTCTGAGAGCAGACAAAAGTGTGTTTCAGTAGTTAGCAATATCAGTGTTAGAGCCTAGCATCAGAGCTGTAGGCATTTTGTCTGTCAAGTAGTTTATCTACACCTACACAGATCTACCTCCTGTTAAATGAGCCTTTTTCTTGGAGCTTGGATATAGTTCAGAACTTCAAATGTATAAAACTTCTCACACATCCAAGACATTTCAGTTACATATAAAAAAGCATTTAGGAAATATAATGGATTGAAAAAGGCAAAGTACGCTAAAAATTGCATGCATCCAGATTATTTTTATTTGAGTCTTGGAAGCACTTGTGTCCTGGGGTACAATGCAAAAATGTGTATTCTATCACCAATTTTAAAATGTGGGAGGGGTGGTGATCCTTATCTCTGTGGGAGATGTCCTCTGCTGATGTGCCATCTGATAAGATCGGGGGATGATCATCGTTATCTTTTCACAACTCATCCTTCCTCCAGAAGATATATTCTGTTAATGGGCCATTAAGTCCTATTGTGTGACTGATAAAATTGCATCATCCCATTGGGAGATGCCCCAGCCAGGGGCAGGAGCCAAGCCTTTCCTACCTAGATAAAAAAACCTGGGGTTTGGGACTGGAAGGCAGAACTTTCCACTGGATCCCAGAGGAAAGTCGGATCATTTCCACATCATCGCTGGATCTTTGGAGGAAAACTGCACCTTCTACAGGAGCACTGCTTCAACGGAACCACATCTGTCATCCAGGAGGACTGCAGCCACCATTTATATGGACTGCTACCAACACCCTGACTGACAGGGTGTCAGGTTGTATTTCTGACTGTGTTGGTGGTTGTTTCTTTTGTATTATTGCATGTATTTTATTTTTTCTCTTTTCTCCTATTAAATTGTATTACTGACTTGGAGTCTCGCACTGGTTTTACTTTCAAACCAACACAACTTGTTAACTTGGAAGGATTAAAATTCTGATTCAGTTTGCATGCAGAGTTTGTCTGAGATCTAGCTTCAGGTTTTACACAGTTATTGTTCTGTGTCATTTTCTTTCTGCCATGAAAGTAGGATGCAAATAGGTAAAAAGTACCTGCATTGGCAGAAAGATCTAATTATATTGTGTGGGAATGGGTGTCCAGTTCAGGTACAAGTTGTCAGTTCTCTTGCACTTCAGGTGCCTTGTGTGTCTCTCTGCAAACAGCTAGAGCACAGGTTTGTAAGTGTAGTTAAGTCTCTAATTGAATATAATTTGGATAACACTTTGATTCACCTGGGATAATGATGACTCTTGCCTGGTGTACTGACCTGTCGTCTTGGTTTGGAAGACAGGTGTCTGCCAAGAATGGCAGGAGCCTCTTTTAAAATGGAGAATGTAAACCCCCTCCCTCCAAATTATTATAATTTTGAAATTAAGGGGCTCTCAGGCAAAGATACGGGAATAGGAATAACAGTTTTTTACTAGGAAAATGAAAGTAGAAATACAGTATTACAGAGCACAAACCCCCCCAAAACCCCTTGAGAGTCAGAATAAAGCCTGACACCCCATCAGTCAGGGTGTTGGTAGCAGTCCAATTAAATGGTGGCTGCAGTCTTCCTAAAGTGACAGATGTGGTTTTGTTGAAACAGTGCTCCTGGAGAAGCGTGCAGTTTTCTTCCAAAGGTCCAGCGATGGTGTGGAAAGGTCTGGTTTTCCTCTGGAATCCAGTGGGAAAAGGCTGCCTTGGTGTTCCAAATCTCAGTTTTTATCTAGGTAGGAAAGGCTTGGCTCCTCCCCCTGGGTGGAGCATCTCCCAGTGGGATGATGTAATTTTATCAGTCATGCAGTGGGACTCAATGGCCCATTAACAGAAGATACTTCCTTGGAGGAAGGATGGGTTGTGGAAAAGATAAAGATGACTGCTCCACCTGGTTTAATCAGATGGCCCATTAGCAGAGAATATCTCCCACAGGGATAGGGATCACTGTCCCAGCTGATTTCAACAGATGGTGATAGAATACATACGTTTGGTTACATCCTGTATTGAAACCTAAGACACCTGTGATAGTAATAATTGAAACAGAGCTATCATTGAATTACAATTGATTAGGCCTGCAAAATTGCCTATTTTTTCCCAAATGTATCAAATGATGCCTCAAAAACTATCACCTATTTCTTTAATTTGCTTTGCTCAAAAATGAAGATGCCTAGTACAACAAAGGAAGGCATACATTTGGTACAGACTTCTTTCTGCATTCTAGTTGAATGTTTCCTTAGCCTCAATTCCTTAATCCAGGCTTGATCACACTTTCAACAAATAAAGAGACATCTGGTGGGGGTTGAAATACATGTAATTTTGAAAATAAAATTAGTGATGCCCTTAAAAATCATGTTTTATAGGCATATTTGAAATTAAGTTGTTTAAAAGCAAGAGGTAAGATCCAAAATAGAGCAATACTTAGAAGACAGGCTTTGAAAAAAGGAAAAAGGAATCCCAGACAACAAAGCTCCATAGGAAATGAAAAATCCAAAAGGACATCAAGATAATTGTGGTATTAGAATTATAGTTTTGCTTATTTTTGTATAATTCAGTCATGTAGAACTCACTGTTTGAGCTTTCCAATCCTGCTTTACAAACATTTTAAAGCTGACCTGACTGAAAACAAAAAACAGGATGAAAGCATTAATTAAAATTGAATAAATCCTTAAATATATTTTGACTAAACACAGTGTGATTTTTTTGAAAGATATTCCTTGTTGTAGAATAAAACCTTCATGCAAGATGAGGATCTCTGTTTAGGGCACAGCTTTGCTTGTGTTCAAGCATTTGCAAAAGCAGTATGATAATGCTAGGAACCTGACCTTGCAACCCAGAACGCCATAGAAATAGATGTGTTTAGTAGTTCTCCAGCATGAAACTGGAGTACTTTAGGAAATCTTGTGTCTGGCTTGGATACTGTTGTGCAATTGTTGCTCACAGAAAGCTTCTAGAGGAAGCCCAGGAATCAGAATGGGTACCATAAAATGGATGGTAATTAACAGCATGTTTGAGGCACTTTTTGCTTTCCCAAATAATTTTCAACGAAGTTTTTGTGATGAACTTTGAGAGCATAAATTAAATAGGTTTCATAACTAAGTGAACTTTTTAATGTTTCCTCCAGATCAGATCAGGGAAAGCTCAATTGCTTCTATTTTCAGGATAATACTGGCAATTTTTACAGACAGGGACAAAACTCCACCGAAATCTATGAAAGAAAAAAAGGCTGCTTTGTGCAAGGGGTTGGGTTTCTTTCTTTTTTTACTTATATAATTTTTTCCGTAAGTTGCTAGGAAACTAACTACTGGGTACTTAAGTAAAACAAGAGAGTGGCTAAGGTTGGGAGAGGAGTGTAGCATCTGGCTACCCTTCTTTTTCTCTAAGACTTTCTCTCCGAGGGGAGAGATACTGCAAGATTTTGGGGGCAAATAAAGGATGTGGCTGAGGGCAGCTGCTCTCTCTCTCAGGGCTTTGGAGGAAGAGGGTAGGAGGTATTTCTTCCGCAGCAGCCACCGAATTGAGAAACCTTATTTAACACTTACCTCACTAAAAAGAGGGACCTATCACCATCTGCTCGGGTGCTCTGGGTCCTGAACCTGCCTCTCCCTGCCCTGTGGGAGCCGAGTGGCCGCTGCCCCAACCCTGCTGTTTTCTTTGGCTCCGCTCTGGGTTTCTCTGCGCTGTAGCCCGGCCCCGCCCTGCCCTGCTGGAATGTCTCGCAGTTCCAACTGCTGCTGCAGAGTTCTGATACATCTTATCCACCACCCCGGGATTTCTGCACATTCCTGCCATTCCAGCTTAGTGCTCCTTAGTGTCCTGCTGGAGCACCAGGACTGACACTGCCCCAGGGTTCATGAAGCAAAGTCTCTCTTTTCCATCCCTTCCCGTCTCGGACACAGCCGCCGTTACCACGTGCTGCCCGAGCTCGCGCCACAGCGCCCCCTGCAGCCACGGGGGGATCATCGCACCTGCCCTGCCCACCGGGAGCCACCAGCGCTCCCTGCCGGCTGTGACGGGAACTGCACCAAAGGGGAAAGGGCCCACACACAAAAGGCTGTCCCTGAGTTTCCTAATTCTGTTTTGCTGTTAATGCTGTAGTTGTTGTTTGCTTAGTCTATTATACATATATTTTCCATTCCAAGGGAGGATTCTGCTTTCCCTAGCGGACACTTGTCTTTCAAAACCAAGAGAGAAAAAAAGGGTGCTTTGTGAAAACCCAGCTGCTTGGAACTGTGCCAGCACATACCCTATAGGAATTAATCTTGTTTTTTTGAGAGGATGGCATCTAATTTACCATAAGACACAATTTTCCGTTTCTGAGGCGGGCTTAGTACACAAGGCTGTCTTAATGGCGCATGGCAGGTCAAGTCAGCCATTGGAAAATGAATACCATAAAGCATCTCCTTGAGAACTTTTGTTTACTTTGGTAGAAGTTATCAGAGAAGTTTCTCCTGAGCCTCTTGCTCTTCTGGGAAGTGAATGCAAGACTTGATAAATCCTCTGAACAACTCAGTGTTAATGAAGGAGACATTGTGAGGCAAGGGAGTATTCAGTTGTGAAACATACAATTCCAGAGCCAGTATCTTCATGCAGAAAGGCGTTGACACCTTCCAGTCACACAGAAGCTGGGAAAAAATTGTCTCCTTTACGTTTAGGTATGGAATTGTTTATCTAGGCTGGGTGCTTGTCATATAGTTAGCTCTAAAATGGAATCAAGCAGAGAAGATAAGAGCAAGAATAAGCGTATCTCAGCACAATTCAGCTGAAAGCCTTGCATTGAAACGCAGGTTCCCAGCACTAGCCACAAAGAATTGCTATTCTAGGAGTGGGGAGAACAAGGAGAACACTGGAAGATGACCTTGTCCGCATGCATTTATCTCAGGGACTCATGGGAGTGGAGGCAGACTGGTAGCTGAGACTGGCAGGGACAAGTCCTGTCACCCCTCAGTTTGAAAGCCAGGTGTTTGCTAGGGAAGGCAGGACCCTCCCTTGGATTGGAGAATGTAAATCCCCTCCCTCCGAATTATTATAATTTTGAAATTAAGGGGCTCTCAGGCAAAGATATGAGGACAGGAATAACAGTTCTTTACTAGTATGTATAAGGAGGCAAATAAAACAACAAAAACTATGGAATTAATAACCAACAGAACCAGGGACCCTGTGACAGCCTTCTCGGCCGAGATGGCAAAGGAGGGAGGAGAGGCTTTGTGAAGCAGTCGATCCTGGTGCCCCTGCAGGACTCTGAGGAGCACTAAGCTGGAACGGCAGGAATGAGCAAAAGATCCCGGTCTGGTGGGTGAGATGTATCCGAAACTTTGCGGCAGCAGCTGGAACTGCTGGACGTCCCAGCAGGGCAGGGCGGTGTGGGGCTACAGCGCAGAGAAACCCAGAGCGGAGCCCAAGGAGCGGCGGGGGTGAGGGAGCGACGGCGGCTCCCAGCAGGACAGGGAGAGGTGGGCTCAGAATTCCCGGGTACCCAGGCAGACCGTGATAGCTCGCTCTTTTAGAGAGGGAGGTGTTAAAAAAGTCCCAGGTCAGTGGCTGCTCTCACAAGCAGAGGCTCACCCCGCAGAAGAGGAGGAAGAAGGAGAAGGAGAAGGAGGAGGAGAAGGAGAAGGAGAAGGAGAAGGAGAAGGAGAAGGAGAAGGAGAAGGAGAAGGAGAAGGAGAAGGAGAAGGAGAAGGAGAAGGAGAAGGAGAAGGAGAAGGAGAAGGAGAAGGAGAAGGACCTAACCCCCAACACCTTTCTACAGGGAAGACAGAGGGACAGAGTGGGTCCAGTGAAACCAAGCCAGCAGTGTGGTGACCACCAGGCAAGCCCATGTAGTCAGCAAGCCAGGCACAGCATGTATGCAATATGGCATATGAACATACACAGCTCAGACAAGGTCAGAATTCTCCAGTGGAAGGTAGAATACGAACATACGAAAGATTCTTTTGGGAGATGACAGTGAAATGGATGGCTGCTAAGGATCACTTAGGAGGAGAGGAGGGGGGTTTCCACCAGATATATATTAATCCTGTATCCTTTCCTGTCCTTTGAAAATGCAGAAATGGAGGATTTTTTTTTTGCTCTTGCATGCCATTTTCCACACCAATATAGTGTTTTTTCAGGAAAAATTCAAAAGGAACTTGAAAGTTTCAAACAGGTCCTCGTTGTTTTTTTTTTTAAATTCGCTTGAAATATAAAACCGCCAGTTTGTCTCGACTGGCCTCTGACTGATATCGTCTTATGGGATTTTTGCCAGCCGCTAAAGTCTAATGAAGATATTAATCTTTTTCCTCAAATCCTTGCAAACATATCCCCTGTCACTAGGGACAACATCAGCAAACAACTTGTCACTCAGACCTGCAACTTCACTGTCAGATTCACTTTGAAGTTCTGTGCAGTTTCTACAGGACACAGCCTTCTCTTTTCCACCCACAGCTGAGAGTTTCATGCAAGCTCTCATGTCACGCCTGGAATCATGCCATGGAGTTTTGCCCTACGTGCAGCCATTCATATTATCACTGTGGGGATGGGGCAACCCTGGGTGTAGGGATAGATTGGGGAACAAGGGGGTGGACGGCAATGACGAGGAAAGGGGCTTGGGAGTCCTGGTCAATGCCAAGTTGAACACGAGTCATTGTGCCCTGGCAGCCAGGAGGGCCAACCCTGTCCTGGGGGGCATTGGGCACAGCATGGCCAGCTGGGCAAGGGAGGGCATTGTCCTGCTCTGCTCTGCTCTGCTCTGACCTGGGGCAGCCTCACCTCGGGTGCTGGGGGCAGTTTGGGGCACTACAATAGGAAAAAGGCATAAAGCTATTAGCGTCCAAAAGAGGGGTGTGAACATGTGGGAAGACGGGAAGCCTTATGAGGAGTAGCTGAGGTCACTTGGTCTGTTCAGCCTGCAAGAGATTGTGGGGAGACCTCACTGCAGCCTACAGCTTCCTCATAATCAGACACCGATCTCTTTGTCATGACCAACCATGGGACCGGAGGGAGTGGCATAAAGCTGTGTCAGGAGGGGTTTAGGTTAGATGCTACAAGGTTCCTCACCCAGAGAGTAGTTGCACACTGGAATAGACTCCTCAGGGAAGTGGTCACAGCTGACAGAGTTCAAGGAGCCTTTGGACAATGCTCTCAGGCATCACATCCCAGTGTGATTCTTGGGGCTGTCCTGTGCAGGGCCAGGAGGTGGACTCCATGATCCCTTCTAATGCAGGATATGCTATGATTCTATGAAACTAGCAAAGACTACGACCACAGCAGCTCTCTTTCTGGTAGCTTTCAATTCCCAAACACACCAACTGCCAACATTGTCTTTCCTTTCAAGAACTTTATGGCATGTCTCTATGGCAAATCCTTTATATGGTGGTGCCAAAACCAACAGGCTCTGAACTGTGCATTGCTGGAGTAGAAATGGTGTCACTATGCTATTGTTTTCCCAGAGGATCGCCTCTTATATAGGTCCACAGATAGCCCTAATTTTGTATTGTTCAAAAATACAAATGGAAAGTAAACTTTTTGGATAATATGTAATTTCTTTAGTATGATTAAAAAGATATGAAGAAGTGTACAACTGCCAGCTTCTGGTTTGGTTTCTTTTTTAATTTTAACTCTACAAATGAGGTGGTATCAAGCAGAGGCCTGTCAAAACAAACAAACCAGTTTAAAAGCTGAGTTAAAATAGAAAATACCCACAAGGTAGGTGGAATCCAGCCCATCATATGATTAAAACCTGCATGGAAAGTCAAAGAATAAATTAATCAATTTTTGTGATTAATGAATGATAAGTATAACTTGCTAGAATATTCCCACAGTTTATGATAAATGTTCAGTTAAATCTCTAAGATATGGTTATCAGCCTTTTGCTCTGTACTCAGTGTTGAGACAGTTACTGGCAGATTTGCTCCTTATATTTTTAAAGTAGTCCACAGACATGAGATTTCTTAGACAAAAAGAAAAAATATTTTGAGTTTGCAAGATTAGTTGCTAAAGTGAAAGTTAATATGTGGCAGTGCAGCGATATGTTGGGACTAAAGATCATTATATACCAAGTGAAATTATTCAAATAATCAAATAGCAGCATTGTTTCATGCAAAGGGGAGAGGAGACTGAGATTTATAGTTAACTTGTTCTTGTGATGTCTTGGTATTTTGCTGCATGTGTAGGAGGATTTGCAAATTCAGTCAGCAACAGCCCATATGGCAGAGCCTTGCCCAGAGCTGAATGAACCATTAAGAACATTCCTTTGAATAATAGCTTTTTAATACAACATGAAGTTCAGTAAACATATTATTTGCTGAGTGCATTTAACAGACCGTCTTGTTCTGGAGGGAGTAAAATCTGAAACTCAGCTACAGTGCAACCAGTAATTTTAAAGAAATGTGCCAGAAAAGTTATCCTGCACGTATTAATCAACAAGCTCTCAGTCTGATGTCAGATGGAGGCTGAGTGCTTTGGCAAGCACAATGGAGTATTATTTTCCAGGATAAAACCTCCCTAATCTTTACATGCTGCAGGTACTGCGTCATACATTTCCTGCTCACTCGCTCAAATTCTCTGCAGCATCTTCATGTCCTTGTGCATGTCAGTTTTTGCATTTTCCCATATGCACCAATCTTCTTGATGTTTTTTAAGCTCAGTAGCGTGATGGCAATTACCCTAGGGTTACAGTTCATGGCAATTTTTAAGAGTGAAGCCTTTTAAAGAACAATGTTTCATGTCTCCTGTGAGCTCCAAGCCGGAATTTGTACCTGACAGGCATCACTCATTGTATTTTCCTTTGCAACATGTTTTTCTCCTCTTTGAATAAACAGTTCAGATCTTCTTGCTGCCCTTTCTTGTCATCTTGGTTTTGGTCAAGGTAAGATCAGAGCAGCTACACTGTTCCTGTCAGCAGCCATGAAGGCTGGGAGCTCAGAGATGAAATGTGACAGCTTTAAGCATGCAGAGGGGCTGCAGGCACCCTTCACAGTTTCAATAACTCAGGTGTCTGAACCCCAAGATTTTGTCTGTAAAAATGAGGTAAAATAATTTAAAAACATGAAAATTAACTCTTAGTTTCTTTGCTATGTCTCCCTGCCTTCTGTGCCCCAACAATTGTGTATGTTTGCTTTTTTTCTCAAGACTTTTCTTTCACCCTAACTGGAAGATCTGGAAATATGCTTTAAAAAGAGGAAAAAAGGCGTCTTCCTTCCCTGAGATTCTGTTGTTGCAAGTTGGGAAATACCAACCAAAAGGGCAAAACTGATACTAAAACTGTCAGCTTCAGCAACATCACTGCTGCATATGACTGGCAAATTTGCTTTTTCTTCTGAAACGTACTGTACTGAGATGACAGCATTCTCATGGCACTTGTTGTGGGGCCAGAGGGGGAGTGCCAGCCCAGGGATTTTAATGGTGATATTGCTACACTCATAGCAGCTGTTGGACTGCACGGTGAAAAGCAAAATTTCCATCGAATTTCTGCTGTGTGGGGTGTGAGTGGGAACATTCAAACCTCGTGTTTAGCTCCCAGATGCACAAACCACATGTCTGAGCTGACACACAGGGAAGCATTGTTCACCAGTTAAAAATTGGCATCTCTTACTTCCTCCCTTTGGGCCAAACTGGGAACCATATTGTGACTCCTTAGGTGCTCTGGCAACAAAATTACATATTGCCCCACGCTGAAGAATTAGTTACTAGTACAAAGGAAGAACTGTGAAATACAACAGAACTGTGTAGTACCAAATGCAATGGGATGAGATAGGAGATGCTTTGGACTGGGTCTGATTAAGCACTGGATGTACCACTGCACATAGTGCTGCCAAACTCACTGTTGTCTTATAATTTTTTCTTCTTTTCCCTGGTATTTAATAAATACTGGGAAAAGTGCAGAACAAAATGAAAACCACAGAGATCTGTTGATGTTTACAGGACCTCAGCTGGACTGTGGTCAGAGCAGTTGCTTTGCTTTTGCTTGTTTTATTTCCCAGGCTGACTTTCCCATGTAAACCACAGCTGTGAGCAGGTGGCCGTGCATGTTCACGTGTGTTTCATGTAGGGGAATGGCCTCTCTTTGAATCTTGTACATTTTTTTTTTCCATGTTCAGCTGAAAACATAATTTACATGGCAGACATTTAAACAAGAACTTCACAAGATGAAAGCAAAATACATAGTCCAAAACTCCTAGTGTTTTGGTTTCTTTTCCTAGTTATACTTCATATTTAAGTGTACTTTACAATGAAGTACATGTTTAGAAAAGAGGTCAGTCTGGGTGAATACATAAGCTAATTTATTTTTCTTCAGATGAAAGTGGATTTATTGGGGTTTTTTTGGTTTTTTTTGTGGTTTTATTTTTTTTTTGTGTGTGTTTGTGTGTGTGTGTGTGTGTGTGCGGTTTTTTTTTTTTTAATTTGGGAAAAGGTCAAGCCTCTTTCCCATTGCTACATTTTTTTTCCATGGAGAATAGACTTGACCGTTCTCCAAACATTGTTTCCTGTTCTTCACAGAGGGGAAGTGTTTATTCCTTGTTCCTAATAATCAGACATATTGTAAGGACTTGCTCATAGGGAAGAAAAAATACAGGAAAGTTAAGACTGATTATTAATGTTTTCTTTATGCTGAAATTTTAGCAGCAGTAGAGCAGGGGCTGTTATAGTGAAATATGTGTGATACATTGGAAAGCCTGAATAAGCTGAAGGATGTATATCACATGCAAAAGAAGAGTACACAGAGGCATTTATTTGCCAGAGCAAATGGAGAGAAGCATTTTCTCTGTCACTGCTCATCAAGGCAGGCACAATCCTTTTAGTGCCTGTAAGAAGGGCATGAATGCAAAATTGGAAAGCCGTCAGACCAATGCTATTCACTTAATTGCTTTAGTTGGGTTTGATTGAGATGATCACAGTGTGTCATTCAAATGGTAGTTTAATATAGTTTAATAGTTCCAGCAGATATTTTAAACTCCTGTTTAGGCAGGATCTGTTGGGGTGAATTTTTCAGGATGTTCCTGATGCTGTGTCTATTCCCCATTCATCAGACCTTGGAAAACCAGGGGTTTGCCTGCAAGAGAGACTTTGTCAGTCATGCCAGTGTAATTACCCCTGGAGCCAAGGTGCACAGCTTTGCATACTAAAACTTCTCTTGGAGTGACACAGGGTAAGCCAAAGCAAGTTAAAACCACAAGCCCCATGGTTTTCCTGCCTTAATTTTTTAAAAAAAGTCATATACTGAAAAGACTTAGTTCAAGACTAAATCTTTTGTCATAACTTTTCCACCTCTATAGATTCTGCTTGAATAAGCAGCCTATTATTTTTTTTTTAATAAAATAAATGCATTAGCAATTACAAATCCCTTCAGTGACCTACAGTTGCTCACAATATGTTCGCTTCAACAGAGATTAATTTTTCTAGTGCAAATGGTGGGGTGCTGATATACCAGAATCAGTTCCCAATCTCTGAATGTGAGCTTTTTGAGTCAGGGAAACAATATGTGTATCTATATCTATATCTATATCTATATCTATATCTATATCTATATCTATATCTATATCTATATCTATATCTATATCTATATCTATATCTAATCTATCATCTATATATCTATATATCTACATATATATATATGAATCTTCACCATTTTTGTTCTACTCAGCTCCCTATTGCCTACTGCCCCTACTTATATAGAACAGTGCTTCTCCCAAGATAATAAAAAGTCTCTTTTTCTGAATCTCATTCTCCTAGCTTCTCATCTGGAACATTCACTTCCTTTTTCTGCAATGGATTTAGAGTAAGTGTTGTTACTATCCTAAAATGCAGTTCATCAGTTGCTACTGAGGGCATAGGAAAAGTGACAATTCTGTTGGTTAAACTTAAGGATTTTTTTTCACACATCCTAAATATCTCAAGAACAAATTCAGAGATAATACATTTAGAGTGAAGTGTAATCCTGTTCTTCAAAGTTCTTGTTCTGAGAATTTCTCCATCAGTTTTTCCCTTTTGAAAACTGTCAGGCAAATTAGGAGGTAATTTATATGTACTTTATATTCTTCCCAGATGTTTCTATTCCATTCTATTAATTTAATGTTAATTCTCAAATATAATGGATTTTTAATGTGGGATCTAAATTAAGATATAAATAAAACTAATTAATTAAATTGTAAATGAACATTGGAAGCAGTGAAAACAGCAATGAAGATGCACAGAGAATCTAAGACTAAAAAATGTCAACAGAAAATGATACTATGTGGCAAAGAATTAGGTTGATGTATTTCTAAAAGTTATGAATTTTTAAAATCAGATCTCTGGAGGAAAAGGGAGTTCTGTAAGGATTTTGTCTGTAGAAATAGGAAGAAAATAATTATGTTAATGACAAGTGGAGGAAAAAAACCTAAATCTGAGGGAGAACTTGAAAATTGAACTGAGTTTGAAGAACATTATGGCTGCTACAAAATACAGTTGTAATTCTTTTCTGAGGTGCTTATATCAGAATTCCATCTGATAAAACAAAATGAGGCCTGTGTTTCTTCATGTTGATTTAATTCCACCTAACTTAAAGAATCACACTGAGTTCAGTGCACTATGTTATAGGGGATGCATTGATAAGCTGGAAAGATTTCAGAAAAAAAGCAGCAAAACTGAGTGGAGAGCTAGGGTATGAAACAAGAGAAAGAAAAAAATATATAAAACAAGCCCAGAGTATAATGAGAACAAGATAAGTGGTCTCAGCCTGTGATGCCTGGGAGACAGTGAACCTGTATACTCCTAAGCTTGTAACTGGGAAGAACAGGATGGCACCCGTAGTGGTTTTGGAAAAAGTAATAAAAAGAACACCTGACAGTGAAATTCAGAGCTTCTCGAGTCATGGCACACCCACCACTTGGTATTAGCTTGGTATGTGACAGAAACTAGTCCCTGGTCCCTGTTTCTGCCACCACCTAACCCGAGCTGAGGAAGGAGCCAGCACTGGTCTCCTACAAGTACCAAAGTTATGGCTGGCAGCTACTTAGCTGTATTTCCAGTATTTCCAGGCTCCGTCAGACCTGGCTTTTGGGTCCCATGAGTGCATGTCCAGGTGGAGGCACACGGCATCCATGTGACACTCGTGTCCAATGCCAACCCCCTGCCTTCTTCCAGCACAGGGTCCTCGGGCAGAAAACTTGTGTTTACAGCAAGAATTTCGGTAGAGAAGGACATGGAGCTGTGACTCTAATCAGTGAATGTCTATTACAAATTTCAGTATTGGATCCAATATCTAGATTGTACAGCAGATGCAGGGAAAATAGACACCATTTTCCTTCCTGCACAATGGCATGGTTAGGCACAGAGTCAGAATGGGCTTAGGTGCTCCTGCAGTTGTGGACACCATTTCTGGCAACAGCTGTAGATCATGTGAGCAAATGATAAACCCTAAATTTTCATAAAATAGATCTAAATCTCTTAGAGAGGTGATCGATGAACTATCTCTAACTGCTGTGATTGTATAATATCAACATTCAGGATTTTACACATCAATATTTACTATTATTTCATGTTTCAGGATTACCTCAGGTTTGGTAGTAAAAGAAGAGCTGATTGTAATCAGAGTCATCCAAGAGATGTACTGAGCATGGAGCTGGATGTGTTTTGAGCCTTAGGGAGAATATCAACATAAATTATAAGAGCAGTGGTTAGGATGAGGAGGAAGGAACATACAAGTTAAGCAAATTGCAACTATGTGACCAATCTTAAACTAGCAACATTTCAGCCTGAGCTGAAATAATCATGTGAAATTTTAGTACCGTATTTTCTCATACTAAAAAGGTGATGCTTTGTGTGAGTAGCTGTGAATGTCTGAAATCCCTTCTAAGCCATGAGAAATAATTAGATCAGTTGACTCAGATACAAAAGTGCTATTATTCACTGACTGGGCTTGTGACACTGGAAAGGTCTGAATTTTTATAGGTTTATGAGGCTTAAAATGAGACTATCTTAGAAGATGCCACAGCCCTGAAAATGACAAGTAATGGGTCAGAGTCTGGTGATAAAATGTGATGTGAGGATTTGATGATCAACTAGCACCCGCATCCTATTCCTTTAGGATTTTGCTTCCTGCATGCTTCCATCTGGCCTGAATGCAGCTCAGCGGGGAGCCCTAAATCCTGCTGGTTTTGTGTTTATAGCAGCATTACCCTTGATTCAGAGCCTTTGATAGCTCCCCTCTGGCTGCCACACACCACACATGTGCCGGAGATACACACCAGCTGTGAAGTCAAGCTGGCAGGGACTAAAGGCTAATGAAACTTTGTGTAGCTCCCAATTCTCACATCAGTGAAGTGCTCCAGCAGCTCCTGCCAGGTTCAGCTGTGTCTCGCTGTGGAACAGCCCTTTAGTGCACTCCCCTTCCAGTGTCCTCTGCCTCCTTTTCTGTGCCCAGCTAGTCCAGACAAGTGGCTGAAGGGTTTGATGCACTTGTATAGGGTGGGCTCTTGGGGAAACTCTGGTGTGGATGTGGCCTCTGATTCAAGAAGCCTGTAAATCACTGGTGTTTGGTAAACAGAAGGGTTTTAAAGATTGTTTTTGATACTGATTTCTATCTTTTCCCCTAAGTATCAAGTACAGGCAAGCGAATTTATGGGGTTGCATTAAGTGGATGTATTTTAAGGCAGTTTTAAAGGGAACATATTTTAAAGAAGTTCTGAAATGGTAGCAACTCTCTCTAATTTCTTAGAATGCTTGGTTGAAAAATGTAACTATTTTCTAAAGAAGTTTGTAAGGGATTATCATTATAGGACTGAGTTTGGCGAACGTATGCTATATTTCTATGTAATCTCAGCTCAGAAATCTGTTTCACATTTTGCATGTGCTGTTTATGGCTGATAGATATTTTTTCACTTTCTCTGACATGAATTATCTCCCTTATTGAATAAATGGGCTTTGTAGTAAATGCGATATGTAGTGTTATAGCAGCTTCACGTTTATCTAATGAAAGAAATTTTTTGTGATTCATTGCAAGGTGCTCTGAGAAGCTGGAATAAAAACCTTTTTTTTTCAGTAAGGACAATTGTATAATTCATACAGATTTCAACCTGTAGACATAGGTGGTTGCTGATACCTGCCTGTCTACTTGTTGTGTGTTTTGTACCCATACAATGTAAATGAGAGCTTTTCACAGGGTCTGCTGGAGTCTAAAGAACAGGAAAGAATTGTGTGTTGCCTATGCCAAAGAAAATTACAGGAATACTAGTAGTGGCAGGAAGAGGTGAAAGAGGTGACACACAAGAGCCAAGTGTTGTCACTGTTATAATTTGCTTCTGATTAAAGACGTATTTGTCATTAACAATCATTTACTAAATGTTCAAACAAGTGTCTGTCAGAGAATGCTTCACGAGAACAGCAGCAATGACATTTTGAAGATAAATGTACATTCTACCTATCTTTCCATAGCTGGTGGAAAATTAATGTCAGTGCTAATGAAGGAAAGGTCTCTTGGGATAATAGGAAGCTGCAAAGTTAGAAATGTGGGGCTTGTTTACCCTCTGTAGAGAAAGATCTCTCAATGCTTTTTCTGTCACTGCAGTTTTTCAGATACTTGGATTTATAAGTCCTTAAGTTCTGAATACCACATACCTAAAATAACTCCCAATCATTAAGAGAAAAATTGTCACGTAAAAAAGAGCTGGAATCTATTTGCTCATGATTTATTTTTCTACAGAGGTCTATGCACAAGACCTCAGGCTCTTTCAGTTTTCTTACTAGGTAGGTTTTCATAACCTCTTGCAATGTAGTTTTTTATGTAGTTGTCCATTGTCTTAGAAGTGAAATGTCTGAAGGAAATGTATCATAAAAATGTCACTTAAATCAACAAAATGACAAGCTCAAAAAAGCAATATTTATTACTTATCAACACTGAATGAAGATTAAAAAGATAATTTCAAAATAGAAATTACTTAATGAATTATATTCTTGGTGTACGACTGGATGTTTGGGAAATACTTTGCAAGATTGGTTTTTTTCATAGTTGTGGATACAAACTTTTTTTTTAAATCAGGAAGAACCTAAAATAAACTTCAAAAAATCAAGGGGCCTAAATTTGTATCCTAAGTGGTTTTCAGACACCAGCTCCATGGCTTCTGTCTCCTTTTATCAAAGCACTCTACAGCTCCCACTGACCCTCTTTTATTTGTTCCCTGGAATTTAAAAGTTTCTGTATCTTCCACTGTTTAAAAAAAAATGACTTCTTAAATTAGAATACTAAATATAGAGCTATGAATTCAGTCATAACTGGACATTAAATACTAACAAAATAGGAAAGCTGGCTCAACTTCATATCCATACCCAGAAGAAAACATTATATACTAATTATAGAGAAGCATTTGAAACTATATTGAGAGGAATTTATAATTGTTTGATATCAAGTGTTGATATGCTCTTAATCCTTTACAACTATGAAGACACAGGATTTCCTAATAAATGTTGGATATATGCAGAAGTCATAAGGAATCTTTGTAACTTCAGAACTTTTTCAAAAGTCATGGTATCAAGTGAACTTTTCCAGAATTGAAATGTCTTCTGCTCAAACTATGAACTGGGTGGCTGCACAGAAAACACAAAATCCTTGTGAGTTACTGTAATTAAAATAGCTGGAGTATTACAATAGAAGCATTTGTGTTTAGCAGTGGTTTTTAAGCTGTTAACTAAAAGCTTGCTGCAGTCTTCTGGCATACACAGAAATGAGACTATTATATCAGTATGTCAACTTCCCTTTCAATTCTAGATCCTTTCATGGAAAATAGAGTGCTTGCTGAATTCCTCAGCTAACTGCAAATAAGAATTTAGCTTTCTAAATACTTGTTTTAAGTTTTACTGCTGTAAACAAAGGTAGTATTTTCAAGTGAACAAAGTGTTTTCATGCTCTAGAAAAGACATTTTGAAATTTAACTGTATTGAACTGTATTGAAATCTTGCATTTGATTAAGAAAAAAATGTAAAGGGAGAGAAATTGAAGGATCTGCTGTGGGACTGAGTGGTGGATGCTGGAGATGGGGTTCTGTCTGCCAGACAGCTCTGGGTACAGTGGGAACAGCTCTAGGCAGAGAAGTCCTAGGACAAAGTGAGAAGAACCACCTGTAACCTTGAAATCTATAATCACCTGTGGAGAAAGGTCTGTTTCCCCCCATTTCTTCAGTTTAACATGGTTTTCCAAAACATTAGGGTATTTAGTACTCCTTGAATTTTTTATGAGATGACATTTCTTCCCCATCCAGTTCTTCATATAACTGAATAAAGTTGCTACTTCCCTTGCTCTGTTCCTATGAATAGCAAGTTGTTTTTGTTAGCCTGAGTTAACAAAAGTGGAAATAGCATTTAATCTTAGTAAATATTTTTAGAGCAGGTCAAGTGAGGATCCAGTGACTTTAAAAACATTTATTAGTGGTTTCTAATTCAGATCCACTCCTGCAGTATGCTTCCCATTTTTCCTACTTGCTTTCTAAAACCCACTTAGAATTTCTGTTATCATCCTGATGTAACCTCCAGGTATCTGCAGGAGGAACAGCAAAATAATGCCATTTTTGAGGAATGACTTAAGAGTACCAATTTCAAGTTGAAATAAAATATTTTTTTTCCTAGGTTTTGACCATAACAAAGAATTCAATGTATGAGATAAAAATGTATAATGCTCCTAGAGGACAACTGAATGGCACTCTTTGTTGGCCTTTACCAGGCTATATAAGTGCACTGGTTGCAGCATGTGGAAGGAATGATCAGTGCACAAAGCACACTTTAGAGTATCAATTATATCTCTGAGAAAATGAAGATGAAGCAGGAATTTGCCTAGTAAGTTAAATCCATATTGAATTCAGAAGGCAGTTTTAGAATTACATCTGTTCAAGTGAGCCTGGAAGTGAATGAACTGACCATTTCTCATCCTTCTCTCTCTCTCCATCTCGCAAAGTACAGTACCCAGCTGCAGATAACTGGCTAAATAAAGCACTTTTATTTGGTTTTTATTTCCTTGTTTGTGCATTTCATTTGCTACATATGCTACATTGCTTACTTTACTATATTGATTTTGAAGATCACTTCCACCTAAAAAAGGAGTATCTAGACTTCCCTGACAATCAGAACACATACTAAGGTAAGATTACTTTCATTTTGCTTAAATTTCCATATTTGAAGAGAGACCAAGTCTGGAAAAAACAGAAGATTCAAGGCATTGAATTATTATCTCTGACATATAAATTAGAAATTGCTTTATTGAATTAGTTGTAGTCATTTTCATTATATCTCAGATTTTGTAGGAGTGGACAATTTGGATCAGGATTTAACAGCAGATATGCCTCCTCATGAAGTTTTAATACTCCTCTATTTGACAGGGGTAAAGTTTCCCCTGATAGTCACATAAGAATGTACCAAAGGAGATAGGTAGAACAGAAAATTAAAAAAAAAATAAACACCTGAAATAAGCCGTGCAATTTAATATTAATGTCATTTCATACCTGTGTTGCATGAAAATGAATTTTTTCAAATATCAATCAAAGGCTCACCTTGAAAGTACAGATCAGAGACAAATATTATTAGTCAATTCTGTTCTCATTTCATTGTCGTTTTTCTTGTGAATGAGCCAATCAGATTGTCTCCTTGGTTTTGATTTTTTTATTATTTTAATATTTGTCTAATAAAATTAATTCTCTAATCTATTTTTATTTGGCTCAAAAGAAAGCTTTAAAACTCCTGTCAAGAGAAGATGAAAACATGGAGAGATGGAAACGTGTTTCTGCTTTATTTGTGTTCCCTTCATTTGATTATCTGGGATCCTGTGTCTAAAGAACAAGTGGTATAGGGTAGTATAATGCCATGTAAAATAAAAATATTGGCCAGTATTCATAATCACTATCAAAAGTATGAAATTATTTCATTGTGGGCTGAAAAAAGACCCTTATCTACTATCTTAACTCTACCATAATAGTCCACAGTGCATCTTGCTAGTAAAACTGTCTGGTTCAGTCACAGTCATGAAAAATTTTTGAGTAACATCATTTTTGCTCTTGTACCATCCTTCTTTCTTCTGTCATTTCTTAGGTATTCACCTTCCACTTCCAGTGACTTGTCCTTGCTCCTGTTCTTGTCATCCAGGAAAGCTGCTGAGCATGAGAGATTCTTTTCTAATGGTCTCTGAATCCATGTACAACTGCAGGGACCCTATGAGAGCTGGAAGGATTTTTTCCCGTATTTAATGCCCTGTGCTTCAGGTCTCATGCAGCATAGGACTCTGGTCTAGTCACTGCTGTGTGTTGCCATCCTCACCACAAGATTAAGGCTTTTGTGACTTCAGCTTTGAGCTTTACTTATTTTTCAACATTTGTTAAAATTTGGTATCCATTTTTTGCCCTCTGTATTTCTACTTTCAAATAGCTGATTTAAGGAAGAACTTAGAAATCTATAGCGTTTGAAAATAACTGTTACGTATGCTGCTAATCATGCCAGGGTCAGACTAGGGTAAGTACTCAGTATATTGAATAATTCTGAAAAGGTGACATCATGTAAAATATCTGCAGTTCTCTGACCCTGAAACTCTTATTGCAGATAAAGTTTTGGGACTGAAAACTGTGATAGGTTGACTTGGGAGGAAGAAACTCAGAAGTTCTTCCTGGAGGAGTTTCCTTTGTGGGGGGTTTTTTGGGATACTTGTAACAGCCAATCAGAGAAAGTCAGTTCGCTCCGTGCACACACATTATAAAAAAGGGTAATCCCGGAAGACGAGTCTCTTTGTCTTTCCGGCGGCTGAACAGGTAACACCAAGCCGAGCCGCACTCCCTCTCCCCCATGCGGGGGAGGGGGAGGGGAACGGCTCGGAGGCTGCTTGGGCCCCGTTTGCCAACGAGGGGGACCCGAAGGCTGAGGGGAGGAAAAGTTGTGTGATAAAAGCTTCACGGATTCTTCCTCCACCAGCTTGTGGCTCTGGCGTGGGAGGATGCTGGTCTTTTATGCTGCTGGCCAGGCCGGACCTTCCCGGGTGGCCATGAGGGTGCGGGGCCGCAGCCCAGCCCCACAGGGGCTGAGTGACGCTACTCCCCCCCCCAGCACAACCCGAGCCTGGTTCAACTTTTGTAGTTGAGTTAAACTTTAACTCTTTAGTGTTCAGATAAGATTTGCAAAGTCTCCAGCCTTCCCTTTGAACATGAAAGGGAATAAGGAAAGTTCTGAAGTCAGTAATGCAAGAGTTAAGTATTTTAAGATGGAAGGAGAGTGAGAAGATGCTGAAATGGCTGAAAAATCTTTTTGGGAAATTGTAGGAATGAACTAATGTACTGAATATTCCTTTAAACCATGGAAAGAGACATGGGGGGATGGAAATGTTCCTTTTTAGAAGATAATTTGATTAAAGAACACCTGTGTTGGGAATTTGAATTTCTGCCCTGAGAAACGAAGGGGATTGCAGTTTTTTTTGAAGATGAAGCCTGAGCAGAGGAAAAGGAGACAAATAAAAATTGTTGCTGTTGGACATTTTCAATCCTTAAAAGTAATACCCCAGGAAATAGACATGACCCATATCTACAACTTTGGGACAGCTGTAGAGATTGGGAGGAAATCACGGTTGCAAATTTCCCGGGCGGATGCAATCGTGAAAGGTAAAACTACAAGAAGACTGGTTTTTTTCCTTCTTGTGGAACACAACTCCTACAACTTCAACAAGAGGAAACTTCTTTTCTCCAAAAGTACACAGAAAAGGACTAAATTAGGCACTGACTGAAGTATTTGTTGTATATTTGTTTTGTTGTTGTGAAGACTGGGAAAGGGAGGGACGGAGTGATGTGAAAAATCTTATTCTGAATTTTTTTTTCCCGTTTTTGTTTGTGTAGTTAATAAATTTTCTTCTATACCCTTTCAAAGTTTTGAGCCTGCCTTGCTCTTTAACTCCTGGTTCTGTCTCACAACAAAAAGAAATGGGTTTGTTTAAATTGGCAACTCAAACCCTAGACATTAATTTGGTGCGTTGGCCGGGAAAGTAAAAATTAAACCATACCTGTCTTTTCAAACAAAGACAAAAACTCATTACAGTCATGCTGAATAATCTTGCTAGAGGGCTGCCTTAGGCTGGTTCTATCTTGATCTTTTGTGATGTGTATATTAACAGAACTTTCTATTTTCTGCACTGTCATGGATGATTTGTAAGACTTCTGCAGGTACAAACCTACAGTTACAAACTTAATTCTTTTATTCAGGGTTGAATTAAGCATACAAATGCAACACTCTTCATCATATCAAACATAACACAGAAAAGTTTTATTAGTTTCCTGATCTGACACACTTAAATTCCAGTTGGTGAATAAGTTCAGCTTTGAGTCCTGCTCCCCAAGTGTATCTCTATCATTTATATGAGTAAAGGTCTTCTGAAGATGCCCAATTGGAAGCCTCTTAGATATTTAGCTAGTTCAGCAACCATTTGATAAATGTCAAAGGGTGAAGGCAGCAACTCGGTCAGCAGGACAGAGAGCCAACAGGGCAGAACAGAAAACAATGTGAGACTTGTAACTTGTAACCCCTGACTACCCTCTCCAGATAGACATTTTTCCCTTTCAAATGTCTGCATCAAATCCAAGAATTCCTTTGGTGTTTTGTGTTCTACCAAAATGTATAATGGCTTGTGGTGTTGACAGCTCCAGTCAAAACTGCACTTAAAAGAAAAATATGAACAACTCTTCATGCACAGGTCACATTCTGTGTGTAAAAGTATGGAGCATTAAGTAAAGTTCAAAATACGAATGTGTTTCACAAGTCAAACTTCTCCTCTGTGTGGCTGGACACATATGTTATGAATAAGAAGTTTCATAAATCATTGACGATGGGAAAAAAACCCCAAGTATTCTCAGTTCTCTCAGAAAATGCATTTAGTCTCTTTGAATTCAGTTAATGATGTAAATTTTCAAAATTCTGTGTCTTTATTGCTGCACTGATAGATGCAAACGTACAGTGGTGCCTGATGTTTGTGGCTCTCAAATCTCTGTTTAACTCTTGGCATTTGAATTTGATAGAAAAATTTGACAAGAGGAAGGGATAATAATGAGACAAAATACTACAGAATTGACACAGAGGAGTGTTTTTGGTTGTTATTTTCTTATACCGTTTATTTTTAAGAAGTGGAAAACAAATTTGTCAACAAAAAGCCTGTCAACAGAAAGAGCTGGGCGTTTGATGAGTTCTGGTGAGGGCCACAGAGGGTACACAGAATTTCCTCTTCTTGCTTTTGCTTTTGGCAGTTCTGCAGAATGTGGCCTGGCCTGTGAAAAAGATCTGGCCTTTCTGCAGGGCATCAGGCATTGTATCCACTCAGGCTGCTGACAACACTACTGGAGCTTCACAATTTGTGTGTCCATTTTGTGAAAACAAGCTTATCTAAAAATGGGAATTTTGTCTTCCTGCTTTTTCATTAATTCATTCAGTAAGTGTTAGAGGAATCATGCATCTCTTTCTAAAAGAACTGCATTTCATTCACTCATCCCATAATTGGGCAGAAGAATAAAGCCATGACATTTTTGGTTAAATTATGGTATTCTGTAGAATTCAAAACCAATAACTCTACGTTGTAACAGTCTGTTTATCCTGAGATATTATGGACTTACTAAGATAATACTGAAATAAAAATCCTGGATGGGATTCCTTGCATGAAACTGGCTTCTAAAAATGAATTGATCTTTTTCTTTTTGTATGTAGCTCTGTTAGAGAAAGAATGGACAAAGAGGGAAATGTTTGGAAAAATCTTATACCAAATACTGGCCTAAGACATATTGGCACTTTTTTTTAAAATAACAATCCTGTGCATACATCCCACAGATTCAGCTTCAAAAATTGCTAGCAATCACATTTTTTTCAGGCATTGAAACATCAATGTAGAGGTATTACCTGGGTGCATTTATCCAGGCTCAACTCTTCAAATGCTGTGCTGGATTGCAGTTCCATAAGACCTAAAAGTAACATACACTTGGTGAAATCAGTGCTGTCAAGAGATTTGTAAAAAGAAAATCTCAGAGTTTGGTGACAGTGGAAGTTGTCTAGGTGCTGACAGTAAACTGTCAACACTGAACACCATTCAAAAGATGTAAACATTGGAAAATATTTTACAACCGCTTCAAAATAAAACTTTTTTGATGCACTCTCTTTAGAGAAATGTGAAAATACAGAAAATTGCAAGGTGGCCTCTAAAGAAGTAATCAAAGCATACCAGTGTTGTCTACAGGTTTAAAGGTAATTTTTAAACTGCATGTTTTGATTTCCCAAAATTCTTTAAATTACTTGATATCTCTTGTTTGAGACTGAGATTTACATAATGCCAATAATGTGCTGGTTTATCTCAGCTGAAGAAACAAAAATTGGCAGCTAAAGGTGTTTTGCTCTGTAGCCAGGGGCGCCTCTAATCAAAGTTGTATCGAAATGTTTTTCAGCTTCCTGAGTGCACAACAGAGAATGGAAACATCTGTTATTCTGAAGACAGCAGTGAAGGTACAGCAGCAGCGTTTGACAAATTTAGGAAGAGAACTACACCACATTGTTTGAATTTTCAAGTGGGAGCTCTTGGACACCAATTAGTTTACAAATGAATGGAAAATTAAAATGACTACCTGTCCCTACTAATAATGAGCTGCATTTTGAATTTCCCATGTTGAGTAATACAACAATAAGATATTATGGATTATGAAATAAATTTTTCCACTTTAAAGAGATCCAGACTGCTGGTACTGTGATTATAATAAATTTTAATTCAGATACTGAGTATTTGTAGCCTTCTTCCCATTAAAAATCTTTACACCAGGAATCATTCCTGTGAAAACTGTACTTAGAAAAAGCCAACTGATTTTTAACATTTTGATGATGATAGAAAAAAGTTTCTAGATCTTAAACATAAGAATACAGAGATGGCTATTAACTTTAATAAAAGTCATGTGATTTTCATTATTAGATTGCAAGAGCCATTAATCTTACATTTATGTTCTGCAGTGTTTGCAAAATAGATAAGAAGGGAGCTTTATCATATCTCTTCATAGGAATTTGGTGAGGTTAGATTCCTCAGTGTCTGGGAACTGGCAGAAATCAGGCACATGGTCAGTGTCAGGTCTGTGTTAAATCAGGACTTTGATCAAAGTGCTGTCACTGCAGAACAGAACTCTGTCAGTTCTAGACCAGTAGATCTGCTTGGAAAGTGAGCAGGAAGTTAATGTTACGAAACTGATAATTACAACTTGCAAGGTTGTTTTTTTTTGAGGCACATCCAATCAGTTGGTAAAATAATTTGTAGTTGGTAATATAATTAGTAGTTGCTAACTACTGCCCTAATTATGAGTATTGTTGTAGCATTTCGTGGCTGTGTGTGGCTGGCAAGATGAGGAGAGGAAGGAGGCATGGTCCAGAACTAACATCCCTGCAAAAATCAAAGCCACACATGCACACACATTCAGGCTTTTTCTATTTCATTACTACTGTTCCATGATCACTGGTCAGCTAAGAGACACTGAGAAAACACTTATGAAAGCAGTTCAGACTATAGAAATAGACACCTCTGAAAGACAATATAGAAATTTAATATGAAATTGAACTAGTTTCATTCACTTCTCTGTCTCCTTCACTGCCATCCCCATAACAGAGCTGCTTAAGATTTTACTTGTTTTGGGAAGAAGAATTAAAAAAACAGGTGTGTTTTGTTTAGGAAAAAATACACAAATAAATAAAAGGTGTATTTTTGTCTCATTGTTTTTTACAGCCACTCATGACAGGAATATTTAAAATAATATAAATTTTCTTTCCCCTTCAGCTAGCACATAAGAGCTTCAAGAAATTTCCATTGTCAGGTTCAGTGGGAGTCTGAGTTGCTAAGCAACCATTTTTCTTACTTGATGTAATTTATCTTTTGACTAATAGAAAGAACTACTGATGGATTGACCAGAGAAGAAAAAGCAAAAGAACAGAAACTACTACTGAATTGAGCATCTATAATATGAACCAATTTTGACATATAAGTAATGAAAATTCATAAGTAAAAATAACCCCTCTATGTGATTTTTATGTTAAAAGCTTACCTGCCTTTGAAAACAGTGTATTGTTCCACCAGTGTGCTTATGAAGATTTTATGATAGTGCCTTGTCGGGTCAGAGCAGTGCTGACAAACAAATGATAATGGGGAAAATTGCATGGGCATATATATGTCGAACTTGCATAGAAGTTGTTAGTAAATGCTGAATGTTATTGATATTTAATAATTATATTACAAATGCCTTTAGAGGGCTCCTCAAATCCTGCTAAGACACCCTTGAGGAGAGGAATGGGGAAACTGTGATGCTGTGTGATCACTGCTATGGATCAATTCCAGGTATTGACAGGGGCAAACTGAGAATTTGCCCAGAGAAATTAGCTGTTGTAGTTCTCCTGACTGCTCTGCTTTCTTGAAGCTATGGGAAATCACGAGAGTGAGGATTCTGGATTTTGCAGTGTTTGCATTTTGATTGACAGCCTTCTCATCTAAGGAATTCACAAAAGCAATGACTTTGCAAAAAGGGAAAAACTATTTTGATAGAGTCCTGCTCTGGGACCAAGAATGAAATGCTAAAAATGAATGGATCAAGAAAGCTTTTTTTAAATTCAGCATATGTGCCCTGCTGAGCTGAATCCATAACTCTGCCTTCCAGAGACACATAAATTTATACAGCCATCAACTGCTAAATTTCTGTCAGCTAGTTCCCAGGGTGTGGCACAGCCTTAATACAGAGCACAGATTTCGGATCTCAGCTCTGTGGGCTGATGTAACCCCTTTGGGCACGCATAAGGGAGAGAAGATTTAGTTTTTGTAGATCCCAAGACCAACTATGTTTAGTCGCTGATTCATGGTTGTTGTCACACAGCTTAATCATTGACTGTGAGGGACGACTGCGAAGACAAATTTGAAAACAAAAATTTACTTGTGGAAACACAGAATCAGCTTCTCAAGAAAGTATTCTAGTGTGGTGGTGGCAATTTAATCTTTCATTGTACTCAGTGGTGGCCAGAATGACAAGACACAAGCTGTCACATATGAAAGGCAATTTACAAACTAACTGTGTAATTCTTAGATTGGTGTAGTGGCTTGATAAATGCTTCTGTCCTTTACTGTTCAAAAGTATGTGTGTATGTACAGAAATTGTTAATAGTCACTGATCAGCCATCTGAAGAGATGTTCTGGATTTGTAATAGGGTTTTTATTCAACCCAAATTAGTTTAATTTGTATTTTGGTGGCAATCCATCAATTTGCAATAATTTCCTCTGAAAGCAAGGGAATTTTCAATCAGTTTAATTTTTTTCTATTTTCTTCTTGCTAGTACATAAAAGAACTTCAGGCGGTGGGCTGTTGTTTCTTTTTTTTTTTTTTCTTTAGTTGTTGTTGTTCTTTTTGGTTTGGTTTTTTTTGTTTTGTTTTGTTTTGTTTTGTTTTGTTTGTTTCTTTAAACTAAACCAAACAATTTTGGATAAAAATTTTGCATATAGAAAATTTTGGTTTCTGATGAGAGTAAATTACCAGAATAAGAGACCTGTCTCCTAGTAACTCCTAGGACTGTTCCATGAGCTCTATTACTTAGGAGTCTTTTACTGTAAGCAGAAGCTGAGACTAAAAAATTATAAAATACTTTTTATCTGAAAAATGGATAAAGATATTTGATCATTTTGTTATCCATATTTATCAGATGAATTTGGCTATTAGAAGCTAGGCTTCAGGACAGACTTGAATGTTGCTGAAAAGGATGAAAAATATTTTTTCTTATGTATGTTTCAAGATATCTTTAGTAGTCGTTACTTGGATAACTTGTGCTAAGTCATAACTGCTTCATTTATTATCACTGAGGATTTAATCGTGAAACTATTACATGGAATTAGAGAAGCATGAATTGAATTTTAATTTTTACTTGCCAAGGTATTAAGCAGGAAGAGAAATAAGCTTGTCACATAAAAACAGCAATTGTGGGAAAATGCACTTATTCAACAAATAGTAATTATTAGGAATGCAAAGACTTTACTCCTGTCACCTGTGGTGACACTTCGAGAGCCATTTTATTAATGGAATTAAGTCTGTGGGCTAAAGAGGAAATATGCTGAACTTCCCTAATAACTAAAAATATCATGTGCAATATACAAAAATTCCATGACACTGAAGAGGATATTCAGCTTAAGGGACAAGGAAACCATATTCATCATTCATATCCCTCCTAAGGAAGCTCTGCTATAATTGCAGTTCACTCTAGAGTCAAAACCAAAATAGTACCAACAATGGAAGTGGACACCAGTGTCACTTTTTCCCTGAAAGCCACATAAAGCAGGGCACTGAAAATGTAAACTACAGCCATGGGATTTTGTGAGCTTTCATCTATTCTTGTTCTGCTCTTGGCAAAGCTTTAAATAAAGATTAACTTATGTCTGCATTTATGTGTGGGTAAATAGGAAAAATGTGCAGTGATGTTGATAGCATAATTTGAAATAAAGTGTGTCTTATCAGTAAAATACCCTTGTTTTTGCTTATTTTGGAGTGGCAAAGGTACAGGGACTTCCTTCTGGTGCTTTAATCTTTTCCAATAGCCAGTATAAAGTCCTGTTTGAAAAGAGTTAAATACTTGCTAAAGTGCTGTATATGCACATTTCTATCATCATGCATTTCAGTATCTATTCACTGTACAGAATATCGAGATAAGAAAGTTAAGCTTTAAAGGAATATGTGATGTGATATGATCAACAGGAACTTAATGGTCAAAAGCACTTCTCAGATTATCCTTTCTTGGGGCAGCAAAACTATAATTAGCCCCGAGAGTTCTCAAACATATTGTTGGAAGCTCCTACACTGGATGTGTTCTTACAGCTACCCTGGGAGCAAACTGTAGCCCACAATTCCCAAAATTATTCTTTTTATTCTCCACATATTACTGTGCAAAGAATTATTGGTACCCCATTGATATTAGTGGATGAACCTGAACTTTTAAGGGCACTTGAAAGAGTATTTTCTTTCTGATATAGGCTCTCAGGTCTTGGAAAACAGGGATAATACTGAAGAGACACAAATAACTGAGCATTATGGAAGTTATCTGTGAGCCAGTACAGGTTTCCATTCATCCTTCAGCCTCATCTCAAATATCTTTGTTGTCAGCAAGAGAGCAGAAGAATACTGAGGCTAGGAAAAACCCACGTAGGTGGAAATTTGTTGTGTTTGTGTCCCCCCCTCCACCCCCAGCAAACATCAATAGGCTGGAGAAAGCACAAGTGCATTGCTGAGAATTAATCTGAATTAGATCACACAAAAGAACTTTTAACGTCTAAAGCTGAACTGATGTTTTATGCTGAATGGTGAAAATTGGAGAACTATAAGGGAGCTTGTGTTTTAGTAAAATCTCTGTTGCCCAAGAAAACAATAGATTGTCAAAATGCTCATGTAGATTTAAACCATGCCTTTACTGAATAGTATCAAAGAATAAAAAGGTCTCCTAGCAGAAATCACACTTTTGATAATAACTGTAACTTCCCAAGAAAGATTCATTTAAGAATATTAATAACTGAAACCCCTTCTAATTACAAAAGTACCCCACTAATAAGACAGTTACCTTGAAAATCAGAAAGAAAAGATGGCCATCTGATATAAATTTCCTCGTGTATATTTTAAAAACTGCTGTAAAACAGAGAGTGATAAAGGACAAATCTCTTTAAAATTCTTGCTGAGGAATAATATTTTCATTTAAATACAAAGGAAAAAGGCTTTATTTTGAATTTTGAATATGTTCGTTGTTCACACCGAAAAGTTTGACTCTGGCAAGCATGGGAATCACCTATGGAAATGCTTAAAAATGCTGTTACCAATATAAAAATATTTCAAAAGGAATGCATTTTATTAACTATTTCAAATTCATGTAAAGTTTGGTTTTTCATTAAGTCTGTAGAGAATAAAAATTTGTAGTCAATATGCCTCAGCTTGTTTAATTTTCTATTATTGAATAAGAGTGGACAGTACCTTTAAAATAGTAGAAAATAAATATATAACAAGGCAATGCATTTCTTAGCTGCTTGAGACTTTCTTGCACATTTCCATGACACAATGTCTGCAAGTACAATGGCATAATGCCCACTGGGGAAAAGACTGGAATGCTACTTGTTCCCAAAACTGCATTTCCTTGTAAGGCAAAAAGCTCTAACTTGGCAAAGAGTTTCCAACCTTTCACTGCATTTTCAGATAAAATCAAGGTTATCTTTTCGAATTATTTTTTATTCTTTTTTTTTTTTAATGTCAGAGGATTAGGGAAGGAGACATAAATGTCTTTCTGTGTCTGGTAATACTGAACACCAAGGAGATTCTTCCTTTCACAAATCTGAAAAAGTTCATTCCTAATGGTTAATAAACAAGCCATGTCAAGAGTTATTTCTTAATTTATATAAATAGTTACATATTTAAACCTAACAATTACTTCAAGACCTCCTAATAAAATGCTTCCTGAAGCTGCATTAGTAATGCAGAGTTTAATGCAGAGCTTCAATGATAAGAGAAGGCATACAGTCTACTGCTGGGTGCTGCTCTATAAATGTTTACAGGATAATAAACACCGGACTTAATTGCATGGTCTGACAAAATATTTATTAAATTCAGTGCAGCTGACTAGTATTGCTTCCAGCAAGTCCAGAAATGGCCTTGTAGGAAAGAGCTGAAAAATTTTATACTGTGTTGATTGATACTGCCTCTGAATTTAGATCCAAAGGAACTTTGTAATGCTTGAACAAGGATTTGTTAAATGTTTGACATTATACTCCTTGCAGAAACTATTCCTAAGGCCTAGGAGAAAGCCAGAACATAACATGAAACATCATCTAGTTTGTTTTGTAGGTTAGGATGTTCAGTAATGTTACTTGAGCAAAAAAGAATTTAGCTAGACTTCTTTTAAAACACCCTCCCCCTTTTCACAATTCCTCTTTCTCTTTGGGAAAGGGAATATTTTAGAGATGGATAAGATTACAATGAAGAAGAAAGAAAAATGACGGAAAATAGTTCATGTTTTAAGAGCAACAGCAGGTCAAAAAAACAGAAGCAGGGGGAGATTAACCTAAGGTAGCAGTGCTAATAGGCAAACTGAAAACCAATAAAAAGTGTGATTAGAAGGCTGGAAAATAAATTTAGGAGAAAGGGTTCTGACCATTAATTATAGGTAAGGTCTCAGCTGTCAGAGACATGGATTATGATATTCTTGTGAAACAACAAAATAAACCATTGGGCTCACACTTCACCTCCTGCCTCAAGTGTTACTCCTGCTGTACACTCTTTCCTCCTGTACAGGCACGCAGTACCTTCAGACTGTAAGTCAGCTAATGGTCTCCATTTTTACGTGAAGAGATGACATTAAACAAATGACCGAGATTAAATAAGAATCAGCCAGACACGGAAGCCTGTAGAAAGCTGTTACTTCCTTATATTTATCTGTCACCATTGTCAAGAGCTGGCCTGAGTCCTCTCCAGTGCTGCAGTAGGCTGCAGGCGAGTGTGTTCTGCATCTAAAGTCAATTTGTATAGATTTCAAAGATTTCTGTGGAAATTAGGAGTTTGCGTGGTCTTTCAGTGCTGCTTTGTTATCTACCTGTATGCTACCACACAGAATCCATCCTCATGAAGCAAGCAAATAGAAAGATCTCAAACATCTCAAGGTCTACAAACCTATACCTTACATTAGTTCCTGAGTTTACAGCTGCATGATATAAGAATAGCCCTTGAAAAGTTTGCCTAATGAATCAGTTCAGTGAATGAACACTTTACAAAGGGGCATACAAAACCTTTATTGTCCATTTTTTCCTAATAAAGGAAAAACAAATCTTTAGGAAACATCTGGCTTCCCAGAATCTGTAGGAAGTCTATGGTTAACTCCCTCTACAGCAGCATTGAGAGGTATTTGTTAGCTTGAATAGCAGTATTTTTATAAAGCAGTAGACATCATTCTGCTCAGGGAAACTGCATTGGCAGATAAGACACTCGTGAAAAATGGACATGTTTACTCAGGGGCCTGAAGCTGCTGCAGACAGGAAAATAGAGTGTTAAATAAGTGTGATGACACTGAGCAGGGGGAGCTGATGCTGAGTGCAGTGCAGCTGAACTCCAACACAACGTATAGCCCAAGTTACCTCCTCTGTTTACAGCTAAGCCTTTGCAAAGGCATCTGAACTCAGCTCTACGCAATTATAGATCATTAACACAAAATTAACTACAGGTGTGTGTGGGGGAGAAGGGATGGGATTCTGAAAAAGGGCATTTTCTGATTTTCATCCAGAAAGCAACACCAGCAAAACTGACTTTAAATTGTATTTCAGAAGCTTGAGGAAAATGCCGACTTTTTGGCAAGACAGTCTTTTTTAACAGCTGAACCAGAGAAGAAGTTCCAAAAGGTATTTTACAGCTGGAAGGCAACGTACATCTGTTCCATTCCAGCCAGACTTTAGAAAGAACTCGGTTTTAAGATGTTTGCTGCCATCTAGTGCCTTTATTTCTGTTCCCAACCCTTAGAAAAATGGTCGTCATGGTTCACAACAAACTTCAGAGGATAAAGTGGGTATCAATACACTATTCTTCAGCTGCCATTGCAGAGAAACACAAACTAAATGACGATTTCCATAATTCAGGGCTTTTTTGGAGTAGACAATGAATGAAGGTCGTTTGAAGTGGTAACAACAAGGCCCTGCTAATGAGTTTTAGTTTATTTCAGCACAGTAACAAGAAATGTAATTTTATGTACACTGGAAAGGGATATTAGAACCTACGGTTCAATTTAAAATTTTAATATGGTTGTGGGAAAAAACTCCTATAAACAAACACCTAAAACCACTGTTTATCAGCTGAATTGAAATGAGAGTGTCTTGCCACAAAATATTGTTTCAATGTTATCCCCTATTATTGTTATTTTGGTCATAAACAGTTTTTCCTGTGCTCCCCTGGTTCAGCATTAGGAGTATTAGACTGTCTTTGCATATATGAGTCCAATGAATATAATTTTACAATTACTGCAACAGTAAAAATTCAGTAACAGCTTTCCTGTTACACTATAAAATCACAATCTATGGTCATAATTTCTAATTCAACATTTTTTTTAAGTAAATTAAAATTCCTAAATCCTTTCCAAGTCTTGAAGTTTTTTATTTAAAAGTCTTGCTCTGGCAACTCTTAAATCTAATCTGAAAACACTTCAGACATTTGTAAATATAGCAATACACGTTATCATTATCAACACTGAAAAGCTGTAAAATACTTGGGCTAAGAATATTTCTTTAAGTGTTTTAGTATCCAATAGAATGATTGATACGGCAGGAAGGCCGGAAGGTTTTCTGTAGAAATACTGAAATAATCTCTGCTTATATTGGCTGTTTATGAAGTGAACACAAGAATCTGTGTCTAACATGGTGCCCAAGTATGTATGTAATTACAATAAACATAAGAAATCAAGCCTTCAAGGATCAGTCCAGGACATAAAGTGCTTGAAAAGGATGGTATTCAAGAAGAGTGTTTGCAAGAGGAAAATAACAGTCCCCAGGTGTCTATTTGTGACACAGGAGGGTGCACATGAACCCTGAAGGGCTGTGGTTAATGAGTGCTACTGCTTCAGCACAGCTCTTCGACTGAGACCAGTCATCAACAAATGCTGGTTTGAAGCAACTTTTCTTTGATGGGGTAATGAGGTGTGCAGTCAAAGTATTTTATACAGAAGAGCCATGAAAATGATTCTGTTGACCATATGAGACTCATATAGCTAGGGTAAGCTGAGTAATAAAAACAATCTAGCTGAATAGAAGTAATTTGTCCTAAATCAAATGATCACTGTTACATTGCATTATTAATGCAATTAGTGTCTGTTCTTATTTAGTGCATGTTATTGTGAATTTACAATTAGACATTAATTGTTCATATTACGGATTTCTATTTTTGTAAGTCAAAGCTGTCCTAGAGTAATGACACATGCAGAAATGCAAATCACATTAATTGGCATTCATTAGCCTATGATAAGGGTGTTTAAAATAGTAGTCCTTTTCTACGTACTTCAACTGATCAGCTAACTGATCAGATAATAATTTTTGCAGTAAATTTTATGGTTTGGTTAAGGTCATTAACTATTGAGAGCCTATTGAGCCTAATTTTCCATTAAGAAACATTTCTAAAGCTTACACATGCTTCTGAAGCTTTATTGCCCATGGTTTTGGGAAATTTTTTAGGTTGTCAGTTTAACTTCAACATTTCAAGAGAATACCCCTGCACTGGACCAGCCCTGGTAGCCCATGGATTTTATCTTAACACAATATGCGACTGACAGAATGAGTATACCCTTTAATTGTACTCCTATTCAAGCTCATTCGAAACCTTTGGAATAATATTACATTTTTGGGTCAGCCTTTCCTACTGAGATCTGTACAACTTCTATTTGTGCATCATCAACAGTTTTGAATGAAGGCCTGGAGTGCTATATGTATCTAAACTTATCCTTGGAGATTGGATTAGAGCAGGTTTTGCTTTAAGTTGGTCAGGAACCTTGCTGCTTCACAGAGTATGTGCAGATAAAGTCGTGTGAATGATAAAAGTACTGCAAAACGGTAGCCAGAGCAGATTCTATAAAGTTCTGTCAAGTCTGTCACGATTAGGCATTGCTGTACACAGAATTATCATGGTGAGGACATGCCTTTAGAGAGAGGGTAATATTTTGGGGGAAGTAAGCAGATCCAGATGGTCCTGTTAAAGGTCAGATTCTACAGCTTTTCTTGATGTATAAACATGAAAAAGATGAAGCACAAGTTTTGAGAGCCTTTCTAGTGTAACTGCTATCTAAATGCTATACATTCTGTTTCTCAAGCATCTGCTTCTAATCAGATATAGACACCAACATGCCCCTCTTTGTTAGGATCTCTGCTAATGTGTTTAGAAAGGCTGAGAAAAGGTCTTTGAAAGCACAAGTACTTCCTAGGATGAGATTCACACTTAAAGGCTGGGAAAAAAGGTTTCCCAATTCCAAAACCTACTGCTATTTGTTATCAATACCCAACTTCACATTTTTGCTTTCAATTTCTGTGGTAGATCATTGCAGGGAGAAAAGTAATTTTAAATCTTTCTCTGAAATGCTATGCTATTACCTTAGTTGGACATAATACTACAAAAATGCCAATCCAAAAGGTATAGGGAGATTGAAGATCATAACTTGACAATGCAAGGCATTTGAGGGGCCTTTATCCTTTCTGTCTTTCCCATGAGAACAAATATTTGTTTTCATCTCTGACCTCCTTCTTTCTTCTTTGTGTATACCTCTTTCTCTGCACACAGCCCACCCTCAACGCTTTTTCCTTATTTGACTGATCTCATTTATCACATTCCTGCATATTTGACCCAGAAAAGTTTGAATTAACCAGAAGTTTGTCGGTTTTGCAGTGGTCAGTCAGGTACTTCCCATGTAGAACAGAGTGAAAAAAATGTGGAGAGACATTGCTCTCTCTGTGCTATTTATAGAATTCTTAGTTCCCCTGGCAACTTCTCTAAAAAATGCCTTCTTTACTGAAAAATGCATAGATGAGAGAATTCTGGGAAGATTCTCCCCATTACACACAATCTATGAGAATAAATAAAAATTTTTTTGTTATTAATTCTTACTGTGATTTGTTGGAATCCTGAAACAAAATTACTTAAGTCTGTTGAAAAAAACACCCTAACCTTTTTGAATCTAACCAAGTGTTTGTTTTGGGCTGTTCTGGATGTGCAGATTCTCTCATTTATATTTAGGAAAGCACTTGGTGTAGTTTCTTAAACCTCTGCACTAGAGATATACAATGGTAAAAATGTAATTCACACAGAAAAATACCAACTTAGAGTCATTCTATGCCTTAAACCTGGCTATTTCATTAAAATAGCCCGCAACATTAAGTGTTTGGGAAAACTTCACTGCTTCAAAATTAATTCTTGAACAACAGCGAGTAAGCACCTGCCAGTATGCACCTGCTAGCTCTTTCGTTGAGAGGAGCATTCTAACCCATTTAAGAATAGGACTCACTGAGGTGATAATCATTCACCTCAAGCATCTTGTTTATTATGAAAAGTGTTTCAAGCAGCAAAAGAGATACCCCGGAGAAGAAAATCCATTACAAGCTGGAGGTCACAGCCTGGCAGCAGCCATATGCCCAGGTTACAGGGACAGTCACAGCCTGCTGTTGCTCTGTGGTGCAGGTGGATTTCCAGACCCATCTTCTGGTGCAGGTTTCAAGGAGGCAGCTTTCAGAAGGTAGTTCCCCTGGCTGCATCAGGGGGACAGAGGGCACAGAGAAGAGGCAGCTAGGTATAGCTACTGCCTTTACACTCTGGAAACAAAACAAACGCGTCATCTGAAACACCATGAAGTATTCAGTCTTACAATTAGATATAAAATGGTGCCTGTGTTTTGGATTCCTGATAATGGAAGCCAAAACATTTTCTCTGAGCACTGGAGGGCACTGCAGCACTGAGGAAGAAATGTACTTCAAAACGACATTCCATAAAACAATGACTGTTTGTCAGAACAGAAATGGGCTGGGGGGGATCTGAAGGCAGCAGAACACCAATCATTCGTTACCGATCTGGCACACTCCGTTTCCTTTCAGCTGGAAGTGTTACAACTTTATATAGCCCTGCAAAGGGCTGGGCAAACGTCTACATAGGCAGGCTCTGTAGACTCGTATATGTGCCTAACATTGCCTTTTAAAGTATACCCGTTTTCCTTCAGCACTTGAATTGATTTTTTAAAATGCATTACAGAATGTCTGAGATGTTAGTGAACAAAATACACAGCTAACTCGTCTCACCCAAAATATAGAGCAAGGTAGACAAGAACAGGGTTCTTAGTTTTGCGCTTTCAGTGTGTTAATCAATCTGTCCACAATATAAAAATCAATTAGGTCATTATTTGATTAGCTCAAAAATGTATTCCTAAAATCCAGGATCAGGTGTCATACTACATTTTTATTACTTTTCCAGACAAGTCTTAGCTCTTTACGAGCAGCTCCATCTCTCTGCTTTTAGTGGAAGGAGAAAATCTCATTAGGAGATGATGTTTCTCTCCTATTTAAGAAAGCCAACAGAAAAGATAACATATTCACTGTAGTAGGAAAAGGATTGCTAAAGGGCGTATGTAGGATTTTTTAAGATAAATTCTTCCCCTGAATCTCAAAAGCAAAGCAGATGCACTGTGCACAGGTGTGATGAATTTAAACAGTCAGAGCATGTATCAAAATGGCGGCTCCTTCCTGTTTTGCTTTTCCTCCTACTCTCAGCACTTACACTCCTTCTAAACTCCAGCTGACAATTATCTTCCATTCCATCATTTTGATATATTGACATTCTGTAACTTGGTCTGTAAGTCTTGGCAGCATCTTAATTATCTCACACTATGTTTCTGTCCTTTCATCCTCCATTTTCTTGGAAGACCTCTTGATCCTTTTGCTTGCCAGTCTCTGTGTCTCACCTTCTATTCCTAATCCTTCAAGCACATCTCAAGCCACTTTGTTTCGTTTAATCTTTGACCTCCTCCTCTCTCTTACACGTGCTTTTCTCTTTGCTATAGGTTTCCTCAAAGTCAGACCCTTCTTCCTGTTAGTTTGGGAGATGCCTGGCTGCAGTCCCTTCCTTACTGACTCTGCTGAGGTCTCTCATCAGTTAATAAGGAAGGGAAGGTTGACAGCAAGAGAAATAATCATTGTGAGAGGAGTTAGACTGTGGTGCAAAACAGGCAGATAGATCTCCCAGGGTTACTGTGAAATTGCCCACAAACTCCAATTTCATCCAAAGTAGCAAGATCAGTTTTTACCTCCCAGGCTGCAACAACCTCATGGCATGCACATCACCAATTCCTGGGTCTCTTTCTCAGGGTGGCAAGCAGTGATTTTACTGAGCAGAATACGTTGCCACTTTCAAGGATGGCAAATAAAATTACTTAGAGCAGAAAGAGCCTGGAATGAGAAATCAGGAAATAAATGCACTTGTCTTACAAGCCTGTGATCTTCACTCCCATCCATGCTGAGCTATGTACCAAGTTAAGAAAGCCGAGTTAGGTGTGCTTTAAGCTGGTGACAAAGACCAAACCAAGCTCTTTCTCTGGCTGTAATTCCCCTTCTGTGCCAGGTTTCAGCAATATAAGCTGGTTAGGCAGAACTGAACAGGAAAAGAAAGTGAAATGGGTATTTTGATTCAACTATATTTATATCAATGTGAATTAAAAATTTGTATTTTAAGTTGCATAAAGTTATTTATCAGTATAAATAAAGCTTTCCAAAATATCAGCAGGAATTCTCTATTTGAACCTCATCCTAACATTGTCTAGTATCTCTGTTTCTTACAGTTGCTTACTTTTATTATAGATTTAGGTATCTTTCCAGCCAATAGTAATAAAAAAATGTACCCAAGTTTATAAATGGAAGTAAAAACAGATTTCTTGCTGTCTGTCTACTAATGTGCTAATCAGTGATGAGAAGAGAGAAAGAGGAGAAAAAGCCAGAGCTGTTTTTGTGCTTGGCATCACCAATTCTGCCTTGTGATAACATTATGCTGGAACCATTCATTCACTCATTACCCAGTCAAACTTGTTTAGATTAAAAAGGTCAATTAAAAGTGCAGAATAAAGATTTCCTTATTCTGAAGTGAAGAGATGTAGCAGCTGGAAAATTGAAAGTTCTTCTCACACAAAATACAGCTTCTAAGAAGATGGCAAGTCTGTACATTGTACTACAAAGTGAAGAATTTATTCTGACATAATTTTAATATAAAATTAAGCATGCTAAATGCTTAATGCTTTCATGATAAAACTCATTTAACTGTTCTGTTAAAAAATACTATGCTACTCTTCTTTGTTCTAGGGTGAATAACCTAACGCTGCAAGGGATGGAAAGAGCAGGAGATCTGCCCTTCAGGATGGTACTGCTCCTCACATGCATGTAAGCATGACAGGAGAGGGAGAAGGCTGTGCCTTGCTTCCACCCCTGAAATATGCTGTGGCTGTGGTAAATGCAATTTGACAGTGCAAGTTTCCCCTTTAGAGCAAGACAGACCTAAGGATTATAGATCGTGCTATGGACTGCTTTCTTGTAGGTAGCTACTCAATTTTTATGACATGGGCTCATTTCCTGCCCGAGAGAATGTCATCCCCAACCACAAGGCAGTTCTCCCTCTGTCAGATACCTAAGGCAGCTCCAAATTGTCTGGTTGCCTGTGCTGGTGAGTACAAACACTCAGATAGCGTGTTTGCCTTCTGTTTAGTCTCCTTGAGGGGTCAGCTTAATAAATCTTTTCAGTCTGATTATTGTACCTGTTTCTGAAGATGGTTTATCTGCTACTAAGCTGAACATTTCTTTTTCACTTTGTCAATATGATGTCTTTTGAAGGATCTGAAAAATGTTTCCAAAATAATGCAAATGTACATGAAATATTTGTGATTGTTTTCAAGTCATAGTGTTAATGCCGCAGATAGCGTAAGAAGCTGGTTTGATTATCCCCAGTGTTATTCAGCAAGGGAAGTGCATTCACTCAATGTTGCTAGGCTACCAGCCTTATTTACAGATAGTCAGAACCTTCCAGGGCAGAGAGAGCTGAAATGCTTCAAGAGCAGATGGAAGAAGAGAAAAATAATAAATGGCACTGATGATGCATTATAATTCATTTTAATGTGTGTTTTACGTGGGGGCCCAGTGAGGGAACATGCAAGGAGCAAACAGCTCAAGCAGAGAGAGCAAGAGGGAAAGAAACCACTGGCACTGCACAGTAGTTAGGTCAGTTGTCAAATTAAGATAGCTTTTTGATTTTGAAAGTCAGCAGTTGAAAAGTAAGCCACCAAGAATGTATATGAGAACAGAAAGATGCACTTATGGAGTAGATTAAAAATTCACTGTTAATACATGCCCAGTCCATCTAGCCTAATGAAATTGGGTCTTATTTGCATTTTGTTTTCATTGTTTCAGCTAGACACAGATCTGTCCTGGGGCACCCCTTGCTTAGCAAAGTGGCTACCCAAAAAAGAAGCCTTTCGTCCTAAAAGCCTCACACAGCTCATTTTGGAGGTTTGACAAGTGAAGGTAGTGCTACATCTACAAAGTAAACCTGCCTTATTAGTACCTTGCAGCACCTTATGTCCCCAGATCCTTCATCAGCTTTGCCTCTGCCTCCTTAGGAACAGTGACCCAGCTGAGTTCCCTCACCCATAGCACTGTCCCACAGGTCTGGATATAGCAGTGGAACGATGGGTTGCAACATGGTTCACTGACAGCCTCAGAAGAGCAGGAGTGGGCCATGCCCAGGTTCCAGCTGGGAGCTGCAGAAGATGGACCAGAGACAAGCTCACAAGCTCCCATCAGCACATGCCTGCAGCCCAGACAAGAGACAGAGTTGGAGCCAACATGGCATCAGGCTTAGGGAACAGAAAACAGTCTCTTTTATGGAATATGGCCCCATCAAATATGGGGCAGAAAATAGATTTTTCACAAAATAGCTCAAGTTCTGCCCTGTGAAAACCAAGTATCTGCATCTCCACAAGAAATCACTTGCACAAATGTGACAGCTTCTGCCTCAGATCTAATGGATGTAAAAACATGATTATCTTGAAATTGCTACTGGGAAGTATGTAAAGGTGCATGTGTTTGCACATCAGCTACCTTATTGAAAAAATCCTACAGATATACAAGAATGGCTTCTTCCAGCTGAAGGAAGAGGGGAGAAAATTTGCAATGATGAAATGCTGCAGCTGGGGTGCTAACCATAGCGCTCCTGTAAGCCTGATGACCGAAACTTGCTGAACACCCTGAGTCATACGAGGCTGTAACTCCCCTGCCCTGGCTGCCTGGGCTTGCTCGTGTCAGTGTGAATCAATGCTGGAGAGGCGAAAGAATCTCAGCTGAGAAAAAAAGCACATTAAAAAACAAAGAGAGAAACGGGTAAAATGTGTTTACAGCCTGCTCTGTTGGTTTGCAGCTGGCATGCACTAACATCCATCACTTAAATGTTTAAGGCTCTATTACTCAAGCAGAGGAATGGCAGTAGCTGCAGGCACAGCAGCAAATTTTACTCCATTAACCCTCAAATACCACCTGGAGTAAATTCTCATCTTCTCCGGAGTTCCTTTATTTTATCCTGCTATAACAGAGACAGAGCTTTACTCATCTAATTCAGCCACAGTGGGTAAGAGGAAAAGAGGCAAAATATGTAGGTAATATCAAATGTAGGGAAACTGTTAATACCTTCCAGCTCACAAGGAAGGAGCAGTCAGGCTGTGCATCCTTGAGAGACTCCCACAAACATCCAGCAGCCTCTGAATTGTGGCTAGTCATGGCCCATTATCCAGTTCTGAGCTCAGCAGCCTGATCCTTCTTGGCTTATGGCTCTGAGCTACTCTAGCCCATGGTGCCCAGGTAATTGCTGGCATCCACCTTCTCTGCCAGGGGAGGGGTCCAGCCATGTGTCTGCTGGTATATCTCTCGTCCTGCCCTCCAGCTACAGTGGACAGAGTTGTTGTCTCAGGTCACCTTCTGCAAGGAGATGCACAGACACCATCACCTGAGCCAGCTGGGGTGGGAGTGAAGGGCTGCTCCTCCACACAGGGTCCTTGCCCTGCACTGCTGAAACCCTGTCAGGGCAGCTCAGCTGGCTCCAGTGGGCACCAGTTTGCTCCACGCTGTGAGCTGTTCTATGGGGCCTCATCCCTTCTGTGCACAGTGACGGAAAGCTGATGGCTGCTCAGTGACACAGCTGGTGTGGGAAGCTGCAAATGCATGCTGAGGAGCACTGGAGAGTACTGGGACCTTCCAGGCTCACGCAGATTAAAGATTCCATTTTTTAAAGGTGCCACTAATCCCTTCAAGCACCTTTGGTATTTGAAGAGTTTAGATTAGTGATTTTTGGAGATGATTTTCACCTTATCTGTTTTAACACAGACCTTAATTTCTCTCATTGTTTTTACTGGAGTGACTAATAGCACCTTCTGGCAATGATCATGGATGTTTCCATAGATACACATTCTCCTCAGGCATTCGCCCTTATGCAGGTCTAATGCTTGATAGTGCGGGAAAATCACTTTGGAGAAACCTACATGGAATCTTTGGGAACTGTGTGGAATCTCTGCTACATTGCATTTATTATGGTATTAAAATATAGTCTGTGATGAAATATTTGGGAAGGAAATTAATATATCAGCTCTTAAGTATGGTTGAATGTCTCCAAAGAATCTCAGCTTCCATGATGAGTGAGTCCTTGAGATGTTTTTAATCCTTTTTTGCACTCTAACATATAACTGAATGTTTTAGCTATGATAGAAACATTATCAAGGAGGAAGATTTTAATGTTTATTTAGAAGACTTGAGTTGTAAATTATTTGTTGATTTCAGCGTGGTTGCATGATTAGAAATTTATTACTTCCTAAGCCACTTAATTCAGAAAATATAGAAATTATATATCATAAATTATTTTATTTAACCTTAGTTTACAATTTCTTTTAAAAAGTAGCTTCTCACTTGCTTTAGGACAAATCTCATTTTCTTAAGTTACAAAATAGGAAAAAAACCTAAACCTAAACCCCTCTTCTGTTACTGAAATTTAAGTTTCTTTTTTTGTAGTCGAACTTTTAAAAGAGGGGCTGATTTCTTGATTAAGAGGAATAAAATAATCAATTTAATCAGGTTTTGATCAAACACAAAACAATTAATAGGCCTAATACACATGGAGGGAAACATTTAGCCTGGAAAAAGAAGAAAAATGCCTTCAGTTGTGAGTGAATGTGAGCTGGGAATTTTTTGATACCCTGAAATACTTAGGTGAGGTACTCGTCTCTCTTATAGTCTCAGGCCCTTTGTTCTCTACAATCCACATTCTTGTTGCATCCACTGGTCATCTGATTCCTGCAACACACCCTATTTTTGGACTGAAAATATCAACAGATCACTGAGAAAAGATAGTGAGATTTACTGCACTAAACCCAACATGTATTTCCTAGGTGTCCTTTCAGTAATTAGGACCCAGTGTTGAAGAAGTGAAAGAAGACAACTTTGACTATTCCTATGGCCTTCTTGAAGCAAGAGAAAACAAACCCTGTTTGTAGCAGTTGTTCAATGCAGTTTAAAATAATTTCAGACTGTCAGCTTTCATGTAGTTCCCATGCGAACTTACAATTTCTAAAGTTTCTGCTTTCAGCAATGTTTTACCAGATTTTTTTGCTTTATTTTGTTTCCCTATGCCTAACACAGATAAGCTATTGGAGTGAGAGAAGAAATGAAGGACCTGCAGAGATCCTAAAATCCAGATAAGATTCCATAGTTATTTTGGTGAAAGCTTTTATTCCCAGTTTGTGTAATTTTTTTTGCTGGCTGCATCTGGAATAATTTTCTAGGAAAGAGATTCCTTTCCCCACTCAGTCCGTTTTCTTTTCAGATTTTTGGGTTTTTTTTGCTTTGTGCTATTTTGGAAAAGTAATAAGATGCAAGTAGGCTACCCTTATCTGAAGTGGTTTTATAAGTAGGACAAAGTCTGAATCTCTTAGCACAAACTTGGACAAAAGTAAACATCCTTTTTTTTTTTTTAAAAACCACTTTTATAGCTGTTGGTATTATGTAAAACACAATACACGGCTAAATTTAAACACAACTTCAAATAAAAAAAGGTAGCATTAATTCTTTTGTACCTCACCTGATTTTAAAATAAACAATTGTGAGGCTCAATTCTTTCTTTTCTTGTTTTTGTTTTTCTGATGTTTTTCTGAACTCCTCAGCTTTGCAATGCACTTGCAAATATTGAAATAGACTTTTGCATTACAACAGAAGTGTCTTATTAAAAGCAGACTGTCTTATGGTGTCAATTCCACTCTGCCTCTGTTCAGAAGGCGAGAGTGCACAGATCAGATGCACAGTTGTATAGGTATACAAGGGAAAGGATGGCAAGCAGTTAATTGAATTTTTAACTCCAGAGGATGTTTGGGCTGTAGTTTCTGGATGCAATCAACCCCATCAGGTTAGGTACTTTGCCTGTCCTCCCTAGACAGTTCTCCTGCTCGGTCTGATGTCTTGCTAGAGATATCAACCCATTCTGTAAGAGAGAAACCCTCTTATTTTCGATATGCTTCTGTTGTTGCTCTAGGCTACAACAGAGCAGAGCTCTAGGCTCTAGCTTGTCCCATTTTTTCCCCCACTACCTTGTGGTAGTGATTCACAACATCTTTGCTGTCAAAAAGCCACAGTTTTCAGTGAGAAAGCTTGAGACACAACCGGGTCGAAAGGGGGAGAGGCAATTTAAACAAAGGACTATGACATATCTCCATCTGTGCAGTTCAGCTGCCACATGTGGCCTTCCCGGATGGGAACTAAAAGTGTGCTAATAGGCTGCAACATTTCTAAAGTGTATGAACAGCAAATGCTTCTTTTGATGCATGACTTGCAAAATATTGTAGCAGCCTTAAAAATGCCAGAACATGACAAAGAGAAGTTTTATGTAAGTTACAGGGAGAAAGTACTGAAGGGACGTGGAGAGAACCTTAAAGGAAAAAAATGAAGTGGCAGATTTGTCATCCATTGAAGTTGCAGATGATTGGGAAACACAGAAAATCAAAAAGGTTAATTAATTCTTGTAAGTATTATCTAGAATTTATTTATTTGATTGTCTTATTTTTCTGTTTTGCAATCTTGTCCTCAGGAACCCTGTACTTTGCTAAAGGAAGGATCATTTAAGCCTTAATGAAAATGGATGTACTAGAGGTATGTACACCCTCAGGGCTTCAAGTCCAGCAAAAGTGTTCCGTTTGGATATTTCTGGGCCCTGAGATGTGTTTTGGGAATTTGGGAACTGCTGCACACGTCCTGCCTTGCCCAAAGGACAAGTTTTGTACCATTGGATGTTTTATCTCTGGTGAGCATGAAAGAGAACTGTTTTCTGTAGGGAACACAGTAAATGGAAATTGCCTTATAAGAAATGTTTTTAAAAACAAGCTAAGCATTTCTCTGGCTAACCACAACCTGTATGGTTTGGTATGACAAGGGGTTTAAGTAGTGCAACATTGTGTATTTCCAAAGTGTACTGTCAGCAGCACTCTCTCATGTGCTAAGCATAAAACATTCTACTCTGTGAAGTGAGCTGAAATGTCATATTTAACATGCTCCTAAAAGAGCTTTACATGAGGACTGCCAAAACATGTAGGTGTCACTAGAAATTGACATACTGTCTTTTGAGGTACAGTTATGAATTGACATATTTCATAGAAACATAGAATAGTCAAGGTTCGAAAAGAACTCCAAGGTCATTGAATCTTTTGACTCAACACCATCATTTCAACTAAATCAGAGCACTAAGTGCCATGTCCAGTTGTTTCCTGGTTTCCTGAACAGTTCCAGGGATGATGACTCCACCACCTCCCTGTACAGCCAATTCCAATGCCTAACCACCCCTTGAGTGAAGAAATTATTCCTAGTGAAATTCTTCCAATGTAAACCTCCCCTGGTGCAGCTTGAGGCTGTCCTCTCATCCTATCACTTGTTGTCTGAGAGAAGAGGCCAAGCCCCACCTGGCTACGACCTCATTTCAGGCAGTGGTAGAGAGTGATAAAGTCTCTCCTAAGCCTCCTTTCCTCCAGGCTTAACAACTTCAGATCCCTCAGCTGCTTCTCAAAAGATTTACTCTCTAGACACTTCACCAGCTCTACTGCCCCTCTCTGGACATGCTCCATCTCCTCAACATCCTTCTTTAAGTGGGGGGCCTAGGACTAGACACATCACTTGATGTATGGCAAAATATATTCAAGATTAGGAGAGAAAAAAAGAATTGAATCAGAAGATATCGAAACATAGCTTTATTTCTTTAATTTTTCAAGAGACATATTGTTTGATATTTGCTCAGCCATGAGAACACTACTAAGAACTGCTTGGGATATAGCATACACTGTTCATTCTTAGGAAGAGGAAGCTGCAGATGATTTGGCAAGATTGGTGTCTGATTCTGAGATGTAGAGATGTTGCTGCTAATGTGGTACACAATCTATCTTGTGCATGCACCACCAACAGTAGAGCTGCAGGCAGAATAAGTTTCAAAAGGCTATTCAAATGCCTCATGTTTTTCAAGTAGAATTTTTGACAGCTATTAAGGCAGCTAAACTGCATTTTTAGAAGAGATTACACTTTATTTAGATTTTATTTAGCTGTTTTCTTATGCAAGTAAACAAGTATTGTATTGCCAGGGTTGCTTAACCATTCCTCTGATGACTTATGAAAACTTATGATTCAGGCAAGATCTTGCAAAAGTTTGTGGCATTTCATGCTTAGTAAAAACGGAAGACTGATATATTTTTCAGCACTGTTGACACTTGCACAAAAATATGTTTTTGTGCCCTGCTACTGAAATGCCCTGTAATGGCCACATTGAAGTTGTTGCAATGGCATGACTATGCTGTATATTGCTTATCTGAGGCAATGAATTTTTGCCTCACCCTATTTCAGGGGAAAAAAAAAGGAAAACATCCTTAAACTCATGAAGCTCACTCTGATACAGAAAGTGATATACGTAAGCCAACTACTAATTATTCATTCTAAAAAAGCTCTATACATGGGCATAGGGAATGATAGCAAATTATCCTAATCAGAAATTGGGTAGATTGCAATTTGTATAACATAACAAAGAATGCAGACTGAAAAATTTGGGCAGCCTGGCAACACTTCTTTGTGCTCTCTATGTTTCATAAATTATTGAATCATACAGAAGTAACTTACTGGATTGAATTTGCCAGTTTTGAATTTTTTCTGTGGTTAAAATGTCTTCTCCACTCTAGTTCAAGAGAATGAAGCAGTAGTTTAATAATTGCATAAACTTTAAAACAGACTAGTCATTTAAAACCAATTAGTATTAATGGGGTTCTCCTCCGTGATATCAGATCCTTTTTCTTATTTTTTAGCAAATGACATTATAAGGAAGTAAAGGTTGTTAATAAGTAAGCTTTTTCTGACAAAAGGAAAACTTAAAGGCCACTACTATATTTTCAACTATATTATGTATACTCAGAGAAAAATAGAGAAAAAAACACTGAAAACAGACCAAAATTCTTTGTATGACAATGAAAACAGTAAAGAATAAAGTTAGAATATGCAACAAACCAGCAGGAAAATGACAATGTAGTTTCTTTCTGTAGAGCACAGTGACAGCTACAAGAAACCCGTCTTGCTGATCCTGATCTTTGTTTCTCATTTTACAGCTTCCTTTCACTTTGGATTCTGAAAACCAGAAACCTTCTCCCACATTAACTGAATGGTAAGCAAGAGAGAGCTTACCATTTCTTAGCTTAGAAACAGCCCTGAAGGAATGCAGCTACTATCTGATGCTCAGCAACACTCAAACTTTTCCAATCCACAGCACAGAAGGAAATTTTTACTAGGTGCCAGAAAAAGATCAGGTTTTGTTTCTCTGCAGCATGACCTGGTTGCAATTGTGAAGTTTGACCAATATGAAAAAATATGGAGTTTATTTCTTTCTCAATTGAGCAAAATGTGCAAAAATAGACTTGACATCAGGGTATGTCCAGAGATATCTATTACTATATTTTCTATCCTTTAATGTCCTATTTTTGATTAGGAATTTGCATGGCTTCTAGGATCCTTCCCCCAACTTGCTTTTCTGTATTTTAACTGTCATTACCTCACTAAATCTTTAGAAGCCCTATCAAAAGACACTTGCACAAATTGCTAGTGCTTGTGACAGCATGGAAGTCTTGTGTTGCAGTGGGTTCCCTGCCTGGGTCATGTAGGATGATGTGCAGTTAACTAAATGCTCTTTACCTTTCTCTCAAGAAGTAGGGCTTAATCAAAAGTAAAAGTGGGTTGTCAGTGATTGATAAGTTGTGCTTTGAGCTGGTCTGTTTTTCTTCTGAGTCAAGCTATGTCCCTGAAACACTGAGTTTTGTTCCTTTTCATCTGTCATTTGAAATCTTTGGAGGATTGAAAATTGGTAGTTTAAATAAAATTAATGAAATGCCATGACCTATGAAATACATGTTGAATAAGATGAATTAATTTTTTTCCTGGCCTTAAATGTTGTGACACTATGGGGCAAATAGCATAAGCAGTCTGACATTGCTGTATGCATCATGATAATTGTTGGAGTTGTTTGTCCATGTGGCAGCCTTCGTACTTAATAACTAAAAGCAGTTAACTCAAATCTAGCTTCTTTTAAAAATTCACTGTATAGATTTTCTAGGTTGATGCTTAGTGAGAAGAACTTTAAAATAATTTTTCTATTTAAAATTATTTGATACTTATCTCATGCCAAAAGATAAACATGGTATCTAAGCTTTAGACAACTGTTTAAAAGTTACCTTATTAAAGGCTGAGCTGGCAACAAGCAAAGGATTTATTTTATTTTTCAATATACATTTATTCTTTGCATCTCACTCTATGGCTCTGCTCAGCAAGAATTTTGTTTCATTAGATGAGTGGAGAGAATCCCAAGCTAACTTGGGATTGGTTGTGAATCCAAAAATCTGTCTGTGAGCAAATACAGTGCAGTGACTCTAACTCGTGCTTCTGTTAGAGAAAGTGCACTTGAGTGACAGTGCTCAATCGAGTCAGTCTTGTAACAGCCTCTGCATCCACCTGGGCTAGCAACCAGAGGCTATGACCCTCAAATGATTTTTCCATTCTCTTTGACCCTTGAATGGGGCAAATTTCCACAGCAGCTTTCATACAAAAGAACATTCCCAGACTGTGTAAAAGCATATAATTCATTGCGGCTAAAAAAGAAATTTTAATGTGAGATTCTGGAGGACTAACACAAGCTGAGCATTTTCATACAAGTAGAAAATGATACAAATGAAGTACTCTCTTCCCTTCAGCATACCATAGATTACTACCATTTCTGTATCAGAAATGCAAGTGACAAGTCACACCTTAAAAATATGTTCAGTCTTTCTGCAAACTCCACTGGATGATTTTACAGGCAACATTTTAAATAATGGAAACTAAGGGTTTGGGTAAAATCAAAAATTTGCTGTTTCACATTCTGCTTGGTACTCAGGAACAATGATACTTAACTGGAGTCAAGTAATTCTTTACCTCAGCATGACTAGTGTTGCAAAATTTAGAGTTTTCTTGAAAACCTCACCTCCTGAAACTGTAATTGCACAAGAACCTCAGTTTTCTAGGTCAGTGTTGGAAAAAGACAAAATATAGTGTGAACATATCCCTGGAGGCAATTTCCCATTACTTTCAAACTAGTACATTACCATTGCCTTTATAATTTTTTAACAGTTCATGTTGTTTACTTTTGTTAATCACTAAACTGTTTGGAAGCCCCACCAGCACAAGAATATTATATGTGCTATATAGAAGTGTGAATGGCTTTGAATAGTTAGATGAATTTTCCAACCTCAGTGTATTCAGCTGAAGCCAACTACAGATGGAACAGAATATGTCATCACTGAAATAGTCAGCAATGAAGTAATCCAAATAGTTTATGATTTCAGCCAATCTGGAACTGAAATTCAGCAACTTGTTGAAAAATCTAGTAACCTATCAGACCCTTCCAAAAGCAGATTTCTTCTAGTTGGGAAAGTCTTCATAAAAGCTCATATGTCTGGGAGGAACACATGGAACCAGTTAATAGTCCCAAATCTATTTAAAGCTTTTAGCAACTGGGAACTTCTGTAAGCTTCTACTTGTGAGCAGTTGCAACCATAGTTTCCAGAACAGTATTATGTTTGAGAGGCTTGTCTACTGGTGATCCAGTTGTAGGTCTGAAACAGATGGTTTGAAAGAAAATGAATCAAAAGCTTTAACACTTATTTCCATGACACCATGTAGCAGCTGGATTTCAAGCAGATCAATGCAATCTTTCTTTTTGTATTATCAGACAGAAGTGCATAAAACATGCCTTAATTAAGTTACATGCTTAACCTAAGTTAAACATGCCTTTAAACAAGCTCCAGCTTGCAATACACGTGGTCACCAGTCACAGGCCTGGTGTCTGTAGTGAGAGCTAACCACTAGGAAATGGATAGATACACAATGACGTGTGCTTTCTGTAGCTTGGGTGTCACAAACTAGACTGCAAAGGAAGAGTCTCTGTCCACTTAAGGTCTGTACCCCTAAACCCTCCCCAAACTGTAGTCGAGATACAGGGCACTGAAATTACTTGGTCACATAGCATCTACTATGATGGGAGCAGCTTTCCTTGGAATGCAGAGAAGTTTTGTATCTTCTTTATGCACCAGATCAGATTCCAGAGGACAAAGGTTGGTAATGGAGTACAGAAAATGTGTCATAAAATCGTCCTTATTCTGCTCAGAGCACTTCCATCCTTTTGCTGGATTTCTTAAAAATTAATAATACCAGCTTCTAAGCTGAATGGCTGTTCTTTCCCTATGTTTGTATCAAAAAATTATGCTCATCTCAGCAGTCAAATATGGAATATTGTTTTGGATTATGTAGATAAATAATTTCGAGTGCAGTTCTGGTTTTCTGTAAGTGAACAAGAAAGAAAATCTCTTTAGGGTAGGTATTGCTTTTATAACATTAAGATAATTTTACATATATATGTTCAATAGCATATATGTATATATACACACATATACACATATATATACATATACATGTATATATACATATATATACATATACAATAAGCTGTGTATTTGTTGTTCTTTTTAAAAAGTACTGTGCTGAACAGTAAAAATATATTTATTGTGTTTTAAGTGGAATATTATGTCCTGGGCTACAATGCAAAAATGTGTATTCTATCACCATCTCTTAAAATGTGGGAGAGGTGGTGATCCTTGTCTCTGTGGGAGATATCCTCTGCTGATGTGCCATCTGATAAGATCAGGGGGATGATCATCATTATCTTTTCACAACCCATCCTTCCTCCAGAAGATATATTCTGTCAATGGGTCATTAAGTCCTATTGTGTGACTGATAAGATTACATCATCTCATTGGGAGATGCCCCAGCCAGGGGCAGGAGCCAAGCCTTTCCTACCTAGATAAAAAACTGGGGTTTGGGACTGGAAGGCAGACCTTTCCACTGGATCCCAGAGGAAAGTCGGACCATTTCCACATCATCGCTGGATCTTCGGAGGAAAACTGCACCTTCTACAGAAGCACTGCTTCAACGGAACCACATCTGTCATCCAGGAGGACTGCAGCCACCATTTATACGGACTGCTACCAACACCCTGACTGACAGGGTGTCAGGTTGTATTTCTGACTCTGTCGGTGGTTTTTCTTTTATATTATTGCATGTATTTTATTTTTTCTCTTTTCTCCTATTAAATTGTATTACTGACTTGGAGTCTCGCACTGGTTTTATTTTCAAACCAACACATATTATTTTTTTCATAATGATGAACTGAGGTCCATCTAATCTAATTTTGCCATCATTTATAATATCATTTCAATGGAAAGAAAATGACAACCTTCACTCTCATTTTTCTTTCTGAAGATCTTAATTGATTTTCTTTTAATTTTTTTTTAGTTTGATTATTTGTATTTAATAGGGCATTTTACTTTTGAATTTTCCATTCTGGTATAAATACTGTTGATTGATGCTGGAACACTGCCAGACAAGCTTGCAATAGAAGGGCTGTGCAATTCTTAAATGTTCTACATAAATATTCTTGACATGGAGCCCACTCCTCCTCAAAACAACTTCCACTGAAGCTGCTGATCAAGGGAAGCACTGGCCATCTGTGATGCTAATGTCAGGAGTGTATTGCTATGTTTTCTAAGAAATATAATTATCCTTTTAAAAAATAAGGTCTGATACAGCTTGGGAATTTTTAAAGAAGGAACTGCACAGTGTGATATTTTTGCAGTGTACAGAACTTATGGTCTTAATTCCCCACGACTGTTAAAAGGGTGATAATTGCTGAATGCCTTCTGTTACTTACTTCCTTTCCTCTCATTAGCTTGGTTTGATTTAAAGACAGTCCCAGTGACATCTTGGCTGAAAATTATGCAAAATATGGTAAGTGGGTGTTCTGAATTAGATGGGTTTGTTTTCCTAAAGATCATTAATGTATCTGCTAGCACATTCCAGGCTTACCTAACCCCATTGAAAGAACTGACATACTTTTGTAACGTTTGGTTGGAATACACACATTACTCAGGTCAAAGACCAGGTGACAGAGGAACCTATGGAAAGTATTAAATTAATAAATCCATCTGCCTTTTCATTCTTGTGTGACTGTCATTTTATAAGCCAATCTTGGAAATCTACTTCAATTTGAACAAAGTCAGTCTATATCAGGAACATTACCTGATGCATCTGTATGAGTCCTTTGGGGAGTATGACTCTGAATTTAAGAATTTCCATGGATTTCCCATTCTCTTCAGCTTATTTCACAAAACCATGAGATGTTTCCAGAAAAGAAATAATTAACAAAGTCTAAGTAAGAAACTAATATGTCTGGATAAATATTGTATATCAAACCTCCAGGTGTTCCATTCTTGCCATCAGATGCCTGCAGTGTCTTAACCAATTTTCATGAGTGGGAAGTGAGAAAGCAACAGTTAAAATACGAATGTCCAATAATACTTTTTAGCAATACAACCCAAGCCTGTGGTTTCGTTTGTGAAAACAGCATAGCTGATAAAAATCATGGAAGTTTAGTGAAAAATCTAGACAAAACATTCTAATGCTGTTTTCTGTGAAAAACCCTGCAGCTACCTTACCCCTTCCTTAAACTCTCTACTGCTGTTTTATTTTGCCCCACTTTTAGGCACAGACTTAATTGACAATGATTTTCATATGAGTACAGTGAGGCATGAAGAAATAACATGGCAAGAATCACAGAGGTGAGGTCTCAGATGCCTTTGAGAAAGCTTTCTCTCCTCTTCATGAATAGTAGAAACATCTGTAGCAGCTACAATAGGTCAGATGTTGAAGAGCAGCTGACAATTGTTCAAACATAATCCATACCTAAGATAAAATAATGATAATCCAAGATTGCAAAATTACTGAAGAAACAGCAATGAATTAATAAAAATTGCTTTACAGCAGTGCAGATTTACCGCCAGTGAGTCTAGCATAGGTGCAAAATCAAGAGACTGCTCAGTGGAACTTTGTATTTGAATCACATTTTGGGGCAGTGCCTTATGAGAACTCCTCACTAGAAGGTGTTTGCAGTTGTTCAAAGTACTATTAAAGCAACATTTACTAGACCTGAATTTTAATCCATTCCAAATTATTCTTTCTATGCCACATATTTTGTAGGAGTAATATTCTGAAACAATTACTACAGTTCTCCTACGTGTGCAAGCAAAATTATCAAAGGAAAAAGAAATGGACTATTAAGAGTGCAAACTGGAATGGCATGAATTATCTCTGATATGTGCTGAGCACCTCAAAACAATCTTGAAATAAAAGCTACTGAAGCTAAAGTGGTTTCAGGTGGCAGCAATATCAAGTCTTCTCAAGCATGATTTGAACTACTCTCAAGGGAAAATTTTAATTATGCTCTTCAGGCATTTTGCCCCATGACATCTATTAATATTGACAGAAGATGTGTGCACACATGCCTATCACGGGCCTGATTCTGTCACTTCATGCCACCGCTAAGAGCTGGTATCTGATGGAAACAGGGCCTTCTGACTTATTCTGTTAGTGGAAACAATTTTATTGTTACTACCTTAAAAGAGTCATTGTAATGGTTTTTTTCTGTAATGACAAGGCAGCAAAGTGCCATTCAAATGATACAGAACAGCCAAGTGCTCAAATTTCATTTGTTTTCATATGGACAAGTGGACTAAGTTTAGCTGTTAATCCCACAGAATCACAGAATCAGTAGGTTGGAAGAGACCTTCAAGATCATTGAGTCCAACCCATGCCCTAACACCTCAACTAAACCATGGCACCAAGTGCCACATCTGGTCTTTTTTTAAACACATCCAGGGATGATGTGTTTAAAAGGTGCCTGCTCATCTTCCTAGGCAGACCATTCCAGCACTTTATCACTCTTGCCATAAAATACTTTTTCCTAATATCCAACCTATATATTTCCCTTGATGCACCTTAAGACCATGTCCTCTCATTCTACCAGTTGCTGCCTGGAGAAAGAGACCAACCCCCACCTGGCTACAACCACTTTTCAGGAAGTTGTAGAGAGTCATAAGGTCACCTCTGAGTCTCCTTTTCTTCAGGCGAAACAACCCCAGCTTCCTCAATTGTTCCTCACTGGGCTTGTGTTCCCATTGACCTTCTTGGCCACCAGGGCACACTGCTGGCTCATGTTCAGTCAGCTGTAAACCAGTGCCCCCAGGTCCCTTTCTGCCTGGACACTGTCCAGCCACACCATCTCCAGTCTGTAACGTTGCAGGGGGTTATTGTAGCCAAAATGCAGGACTTGGCATTTGGACTTATTAAACTTCATCCCACTGGATTCCACCCATCCATCCAAACGTTCCAGATCTCTCTGCAGAGCCCTCCTATCTCCCAACAGATCAACACACGCTCCCAGCTTAGTGTCATCTGCAAATTTACTGATGAAAGACTCAATATTCTCATCCATGTCATCAATAAAAATATTGAACAGGACTGGTCCCAGCACAGAGCCCTGAGGGGCACCACTGCTGATTGATGCCCAGCTGGATGCAGCACCGTTCACCACCACTCTCTGGGCCTGGCCATCCAGCCAGTTCTTAACCCAGCCAAGAGTGCTCCTGTCCAAGCTCTGAGCTGCCAGGAGTGTGCTGTGGGAGACAGTGTCAAAGGCCTTGCTGAAGTCCAGGTACTCAACATCCACAGCCTTTCCTGTACACACCAGGTGGGTCACCTGGTCATAAAAGGAGACCAGGTTGGTCAAACATGACCTACCCCTCCTAAACCCATGCTGGATGGATCTGATACCCTGGCCATCCTGTAAGTGATGACCAGTTAGCATAGCACAAGGACATTCCAGTGTAAGAGATAAAACCCCCCGAGATTTAATTGGAAACACGTTGTACTCAGGATTCTTGTTGAGATGAAGCAGGTGAAGAAACAGAAAAGGCCTTTGCATGGGTTGCACAGAGATATTTATTTCAGCCACGCATGTGCACAGTCCTGGAGTTCAGAGGCAAAGGCAAGACTGTTGGTCTGGGACTTTGGGTTAAGTACATGTGGGTTTTACAAGGGTGGGGTTAGAGTGTAAGCGCCAACATGGAACCAGGGTGGGAATGACCAAAAGGCTGACAGACAGGGACTGTCCCAAGGAACAGAACAAGGGTTGTCCTGACCTGATAGAACAGGATTCATTATCAAAAGGAGATACCTGAGAGGCTTCTCCTATTTTTCTAACTGGGAGTGCCTTTTAAAGTCTCCACAGAAACAATAATAATAATCCATAAATATGTCTAATCCTTTCTGAAAAGTATGATAACCATGCCCCAAGTAGGAATTTTCACAAGCTGATCTGGAAACAGATTTGGTTTTTGAAGTGCTGGAAGTAGTTGGATAAAGTGACATTTGCAGGACATGACACTGAATTAACCTCATCTTTAGGTGAGGGCTGGAAACATACTTTTTTGGGGGAAAAATTGAGAAAATTTTCCAATGAAAGTGAATTTGGGAACTTTACCTGGTGACACTGGACAATATATGCCTGCCTTGGGAGGGTGAGGAGGCAAAGGGGAAAGAACTTGCTCTTTGACTCTTTAAGAGGGAGGAATTATTGTCACCTTGACTTCAGTTTGAAGCCTTTAAAAATTTGTTGTAAAAATGTGTGAAAATCTGTATTAATAAAAGGCAGAATATAAAACCATTACTCTGAGCAGCATATAGAGAAAAATAATCCTTTTCTTTGAGAAGCTGTATTTGCTAGACAAGAAATATTCTTATGGTTCCATTCCATTCCATTCCATTCCATTCCATTCCATTCCATTCCATTCACCTAAAAGGAATCGCTATATATGATTCAAGCTTTTGTATCCTTATCTTCCTAGGCTAAGTCAGATGTACCCTCTCAGACTCTGTTTTTAGGTTATTTAATATAATTGAAGGTTGGGTGACTATGTGTGTGACACATGATCAGTGCTTAATAAATAGGCAGCCTATTTTTACTGGCCAGATTCCAAGGGTGCAGATCAGTGACATGCATTTCACTGTCTTTAAAGTCTACTTAGGGTCAAATAAAATTCCTCCTTGCATAAAGGTCCTGTGCAGATGCTTTTGTGACAGCAATGGCTCTTTAGATCCCAGAGCAGTAGCAAAAAGACAGTCAAACTAGCTATGTATATAACATCCTTCACCCTCTGTTCACCTGCTGGTCCAGGCTGAGTGCTTGGCTCTAATCAGATGCTTGGAAAAGGAACTTCAAGGTGCTCATTCTTCTGCAAAAGAAAAAAAAATCTGAAAGTATGCAGTGGATGGAGTATAAGAAACAGAGATTGGGGCTTCTCATTGAATTTTCCTCGCAAATTTTCAGAATCTTTACTTTGAGGTAAAGCAACCTTGATTCACTGTGGATGGCTGTCAATGTAAGAGGAAAAAAATATGACAAAAAGGTACATGCATTTTAAAAGAATAGTTAAGGTTGAGATTTAGCTTTAATGTGCATACTGTCCAGTTATAGAAGCTTTCTCACTCTTTATCAGCATTTATGGAATGTCTCTCTTCGGAAAACTAGGTTTTTAAAATGACAAGTAAAGGGCCTTAGCCCTCAGGATTTCAAAGCTCCACTTTCTTCCTACACTTGTGGGTAACTGTGATGTGTGAATTCCATAGTATCAAGTATCCCTGCTGGTGTAGCACTGTGTCTTAAGCTGCTAACAATTTACTCATGAGTATCTCCTTTGCATATTTGGAAAATAACTTTGAAATGCTTCCATAAAACATTAAGAAACCCTTGCTTTCTCTTAAATAAAGCCACATACAGTGACGTTTTTCATTTTTCCTAGATGGCAATTTTTAAACTCTTTAAAATCTTTGTCTTCATAAAGATGTCACTAAAGTAGCCAAAGAGTTTATGTTAAAAGTTTCAAAAGTGAAATTTGTATTGCACACAGTCCATTAGAAAATCTTCCACTTAGACAGAAGAAGATGATGCAGGATTTTTTCTTCTTGTATTAATTCACATAGCAATAGTAGACCGCAATGGATATTTATATAATATGCAGATAAATATTGCATCTTTCACAAACAGATTTGCCAAAGTATTTTAAAGCCTTATTGATTTTAGTTTTCCAGTGTGCTTAGAAAGAGAAGTGAAAATCTGTAAAAGCAGATATTGTTCTCTTGTCTGCTTCAATCTAAATTTTTGGAGACTAACCTGGTCATTCTTTCCTTTTCCACTGCACCTTCCACACTTCATATATGCAGTTGACTCTGAATATTCAGCACTGCTTGCCTATGGGAAAGTCACTGATGGAAAATATTACACCAGCTTGATGGTGAACCCTTCGAACTGCTGAAGCCAGCATTTACTATCCATTGTAATATGACAAAATTGCTATTAGGTAGAAGTTGGAAAAGTTTCAATAGTGGCTAAGAATGCAAAAGGATGACCTGAGGAGCTGTGGGATGCTCAGTCTCATATCAAGGTCAAGCAAAATAATCAGAAATGCTGCTGAAGGATGTGAAGATTATTAGCTGAAGAACATAAGTGCAATTAATGTCAGTCAATGTGATAGTTTATTTTAATTGAAAACCACTCATGTCAAATAAACCAGTCTATCAAATAATCATGATTCCACAAGGAGGCAGAAAAACTGCTTTAGTCTAATAGTCTTTGTGTTGTGTGTCGTAACTCAAGAAAGTGAATCTCAGTTTGTGAGGTCATTTAAAAGTATTAACAGCTCAGCTTCACAGTGATCTATTATCCCATATGGTGATTAGCTTGCAGGTAGCTCCTGTGTTAGTGTTGCAGCCAATGAATGTCACTTCCTGAATACCTTGTTTTTTTCAAATATGAAGTTCTCTTTTTCGTCTCTTGGCAGCTAACTTGCAAGTACACAGAGATCTACTGAACTTGTGTGGGCTCTTTGCACCCTCTGCAAAGTCTCTGCTTCCACTACCAATATAATCACCATTGCTCCAGAACTAGTGGCAATTTCCTTCCCACTTGTGAGGCTGAACAGAACTGTTGTTCTTCTGGTAGCACTGAAATGTCTATTTTGTAATTTTAAGTAAAGAATTGACAGAGCTCTGCAAAGTTCCTGCAAGTCAAGATGCATCTACACCAGTGTACAAAAGGAAGAGAGAAGGGAATCTCCTGATCACCCCTCTTTACTGGTTTTTGTTTCACTCTGTGGAATGATTTTGGAGTATATGAAAAAGGTTAATTCCTGTTGAATAGAAACTGAAAGGATGTACTCTGACCACTAACATGCATTAAGTTCAGGGTTATAGTTACAGAGTTGATGTCAGATTGCCAGCACCAGCTACTTTGTGCTAAAGACCTACAGCCCCGATGCAGTCACATCTTCCAGATTTCCTCAAAATCATGTGCCCCATTATCAAAAATGAGTTCATACCTAAATTTTCATGGCTGCATTTTTATATCTTATCTCGCATTACAGTGTAAGATTTATGTGGTTGCTTCAATGGAGCAAAATTAATTTAGCTGATAAGGGAAATGGGTGTGAAGGTATTACATTATCTGAAAAGGACAGATTAATAAATTGGTTAATAAGAGACCATATTGAAGATAAAAAATTAACCAGTAATAGTCAAGAAAGCTGAGTGACCTTGTCAGCAGCTAAAGGCCCATCTCAGAAAATGAGACCTAGGAACAGTTCATGAGTATTTATATCTGTTTGCTCAAGTAGGTAGTCTTTGAATAGAGAAGAGGAAAAAAAACCAGTTACATAAAACTCCTGTAATAATGGTGAGTACATATCCTAATTATGTGTAAATGACTCTGGATGTCAGTCTGAGAGTATTTATTAGAAAGGAAACTGCATAAGGGAACATGACTATTCAAAAATAATTTTGCAACTGGTTTATGGTTTTGAACCAGGGCCTCATCTTGAATCTCTCAGAAATTAAGAGTTCATTGGGGATGTCTGGAATTACATATATTCCCAGATCAATTATGATTTTTAATTTGAGGGGTACTAGTAGGTTTTTAAAAACTTCTTAGCAATTTTTCTTCTTGTTCTGCCCATTTCTGTGCTTATGCCAAGAAAAATAGTGTTTTGAATTTAAGATTTTGAAGAGTTGGCAAAGAGTCTTCAGAGATGGAGTATCTTGATTCATTTTATTAAAGCAATATTTGTATCAGCTGTGAGCCTGCCCAATCATCTTTGCTATTAAACCTGTAAGGACCTTCTGCCTTGTCATGATGCCAGAGATTTTCCTGACTATTGAGAGCTCACATTTTCCTGAACTATCAGCTCTCACATCTCGTGCAGTTTCAGCAGAGACTTACTCTGCAACTCTTTGTAATCACGTTCAAATAATATATTTTTTCAGTCTACTTCTAACGCAAAAGCTTTGTTGAATTAGATCAGCGGCTTCAAGTCTAAGCTAGATTTTAATTAAAATGGTGTTTACAATATAGGCTTGCATAGTAAAAAAAAGATACTGCAAAAAGTTAAAAACAAAGTCAGCATCATACTTACCAGAGATTTCTTTCAGCTTCCCTAGCAACACAGCTAGGATTTGTGAGGCTGCCTAATGGCTTCTGTGACCTTATTCTAAATATTGCTTCTGACTGGAATTCTGAGATACCAGGGTAGGAACAGGGAACTTTAATTGTGTTGCTTCTTTGTGTTATTTCATCCCCTTACCTCCACTGGGTAAAAACTGGATAGGTTTTCAGTTTCACCTTTCTTTCCTTCTTCCTGCCTCTGTACAGGGATGGTGGAATAATTTTTATTTAAACATTTTATGATATTTGCATAAAATTTGTGAGTGACAGAAAAGAACAGTTTTGGGGGTTCCAACACACTATATTAGAAACAAGTAACTGATCAATTTTTTGGTTACATGGTCTGGTTGATTTTACAAGTGCTTTTCTGAGGTATTATATGAGTTTCCATGGATCTTAAATACATCTCCCTTTAGATGCATATAAGCTGCTACATAGCCAATCCTAGTCATCAATACTAAAACTCTTTTTTGCTAGAAATTATAATTCTATATATATTTTGATTTTTTTTACTTGAAGAGAGTCAAAACCCACCATGTTTTAATCAAATAAAGCTTAGATGACCTTTCACCATGTCTAAAAAGATTTCATTTTATTTACCTGCAATAATTTTTTTGAAAGACTCCATAAACACATCAATTCTGTTGCTTACATGAGTCTTGTGTACAGTATACTAGATAGGTAAATTGACTTTATTTAAAATGTTTTCATCTTGAAGATTTTCTAGGACTATAAGCTGTGTTTTAGGTACACAGCTATTGCCTCATGGAATTTAATCTCGATGACAATCCTGGAATCAAAATTTTGTATGTGGGTGTGTGTCTTTTGTTCATAGGTTTTTGTTTAGTTCATATAAAACATAATAAAATAACCCTAAAATAATAAAAGGTTTTCCGTGAGTTCTACAAAGCATTTTAGTTTTTCTAAAGATCACACAACATAACCATTATCAGCTTTCAAAAGCTGATGGGTATACAGGTATTCAAAGGATTTCTCATCCAAACAATTATCTCTGTAATACAGATGACTGCAGAAAGCCATGGTGGTGCTGCATCATGCAAGCATCTTCTTGCAAGTTTCTGTCTTTATATTTGTACTTTTGTTTTTAGTTTCTCCTGTCCTCCTTCCCCAATCAGCATATAAAAACTCAAACAATTTAGTAAAAGCTAAATGATCAGAAGAAAAGTGAGCTTAAAGCTCCATTAACAAAGGTAGTACAAGTCCAAAAGCATAACAAACAGGCTAGCTAATTAAAGGATCTTCAGGAAAGGACTTAAGAAAAATTTCTTGCATGTAGTCATGCATTTAATTCTCCTCTTTCCAGAAGGTTGAGTTTCGTGTTCAAGAATTTGACCTTAGAAATCTGTGTGTGTGACTCTCAGCATGTTTCCTCTTTAATTGTGTCCAATAGCATATTTTGTGTCCTTTAGGGTGCAACCTCATTCTCAGTCAAGTTTTAAAAACACTGAAATTTAAGCTTAGGGCCTCCTTCAGTGTTACTTCTGTTCTCCTGGATGTTACATGTAGAGTTGGGTTAACCTTATACCTAGCCTCTGGGGATTACATTATCAAGGGCAACATTGCTCTTGCCTATGAGGAAAATCAATCCTTCTTAATTGTTGAGATGTCAGCTGGAGCAGACAGGTACTATTGTATAATAGTAACAATTCTTGTTTCTTTCTCTGGGCGCTATTCTTTACCTGATATCATGTATTGTGTAACTAGGTATACATTTACATAAAGTGATCGTACCTTCATAAAAAATATCCTCCCAAAGTATCAGATGCTCTTGACAAATAAAATACAAGTAATCAAAATGGGATTCTGGCATCCACCTGATAACATTACCATAGCAGCGACGGCATACAATAAAAATGCAATAGTCATAGTAAGTATTATAAGTGAAGGGGCACACATGCAGTATGGAAAAGGCCTGCTAGTGGTTTGTGTACAATAAATGTTCATCCCTAGAGATTTACCTCAGATAAAACATTTCCCTTCAGGGTCCTGAATTCCACAGCAGCCTCAGATGAACATGATAGGTACTCTGAGAAGTAGCTAATACTTTATTTCCACCAGAAATGGAAAAGAGAAGTCACAACTGAGGTTTAAAAAATAGTTTCTATTACCATGTTAAAAAATTGTTCAGTCTCTGGGAACTAACAGAGAATCTCATTGTCAATGGACCCTTGGAAAAGTTCTCAATAGCAAGTTAATAGAACACATTCAAACACTAAAGAAACAATTAAGTAGTTGTGTATTCTAATTAACCATTTGACTATTGCTGAATGGAGTACCTCATTGTAGTAGATGTTATCTTGCATCCTGTCAAATCAAACCTTCCTGATACAGTACAAATATGAAACATTGATTCATATTACCTCAATATGGCAGTGAAGGACTTGGGATAAGTTGGAGAGAGCAACCAAATTTTAATGAATTTCATTTTCCTTGTGTTGAACTTAACAATTTAAAAGGCTCTATGGAACACAGAAATGCCTCTGCTGGACCTTGAAGTGGTCAGATCATTAATTCTGCATCTCACTTTGAGCTTTGACACATTTCACACAACTAATAGAATGATCTATTCCACTGTAGTGGCAAGTAGTCTGGCCAGAATCAGCAAAGTCAAAACCTTACTTTTTTTTCTGCACATGGCATTAAATTCCCTGGCAGAAACTTAAGGAGATAAGTCCTGGGGGGGTTTGCTCCCAATAAACAATGATATCAGCTGCTTGGCTGTTGAATTTCACTGTTAAAAGACAATTCTATATTTATTCTCCAGTTTCATGGGGATTCAAGCAGAACTTGGTGCACAAACAGCACAATTTCAGATGGCCCATCCCCTGCTTTACTGAGGGAGTCAGCGATCTGCTGATGCAGCAGATTTCTCTGGTCTAGTGAGTGGTTAAAGCTCTGGGTTGCCCCTCATCCCATTCCTTAGCATGTCACCTTCAATCAGGAACTGAGGAGACAACGTCTTATGTAGCAGGGTAGAGCTCTCCTCTGTCACTGATAAATCCTGGTGACCAGTGCAATGGCTTGTCTTCAGGGCCTGCAAGGGACTTGGTTCAAACCTGTTTGAGAAAAACTGCAGATTGTATTTGACTTTTAAATTGTGCTCATTAGGAGGCTCTTATCATCTCTGCTAGCTTTACTTCCTACTCCTATGGTCAACACAATGACAACCTCTGTAAGGCCAACTACATTTAAAAGTATGCATTTCTTTTATCACTCAAGATAATAACGTTTCCAACTGCAGATTCCCTCCCCCAATAAATGCAGCTCAGCAAACTCAGTACTAGCTATTAGAACCTCTTGGCTTCTTTCCATGCTGCACATTATCACTTGTCACAAAAATGCTGCTAGTGAAATGATAACCTTCTGTTAGGTCCTCAATGCAATTACCTCAGTGTATTTGGCACTGACATACTTAAGTAGATTAAACACCTCTACTGACATAGGATAGGGAATGGTACAGCAGCTCATTCAGGCTTAATTGTGTTGGTTTTCCAAGGCTGTAGAGTATAAAACTTTTCACCAACATGAATTGATTTAATTCACAATGCACAGGACTAGTTTTAGCACACTGGCAGAGATGGTTACTTTGAGAGCAGAGCTGTATATTATACTCTGCTCTTGCATCTGTTAGATCATATTTACGTGGAAACGAATTTTGAAAGCATAAACATTTCTGTCCTTATGACATCTGCTGAGTCTCTTTGCCCTTTATCTTTGCCAAATCTCTTGGTTCATGTAACTTCCTTCAAAGGGCCAGTGGGACTTCTCAATTGCATAGTGTTGAGAACCCCATCACACTCTAATAAGCATTGCATGTAATTCCCAGTGCAGAACTTAGGTACAAATTAGAAAACTTCTTTTTAAAATTCAGATGTTGTTATACAAAAGAATTCATCAGAGTGAATGTCAAGAGCAAGATTTTATTATTTCCCCCCACAACGATCTGAGCAGTTCACCTTTTCCACTCTCAGAAAGAGGACAGTTTGTTCTGGCTCCTCACAACTCCAGGCCACAGTCTGGCTCCCAGAAGGTTTGTCTGGGGATTCAGAGGAGAAAAAGATGTCAGGCAGGTTCCTTCCTCCAGCTGCTGTCTACAGCTCAACACCAGGCTTCTGGCATGTGATCTGCCAGTGTTCCTGTTATCCCATTCCCAGTGTTCCTTTTATCTCAAAAGAGATGCTAGTTGGTTTAGAATGGGGAAATAGAGGTCAAGCACAGTCAGACTTTGATTGTATGTGGGTGTTTGGGTTTTATTGTGTATCTTTAGTTTATTCAACACTATCTTTAAAACAGCAATTGTTCTGCCTCTGAATATTTTTGACTGCTCTGTCCAGTCTGAATTTGAGTGGTGGAATGGGGCATTAATTTTGGAAGAAACTGAATTTTTTAGGAGACTATTATCTCCACTGGGGGAAAACTATTGCTTGCAAGATGGATGGAATATTAGTTGGACCATTAAAAAAATTTGAAGGAATAGCATAGCATCTGTTTATAATTTAACATGTGTCAATGACTGCAGGAGGCCACCTTACCCTTTTGTGATCTCTCTCTAGCTGTAATTACAGTTGTGCTTGTTCTCTGCTGAGTTACCTAGAAGCTCTTTATTGTAAGAATTTTTCTAGCTTGGTTATTAAACTTCTGACAGTGCAATTAGTGATAAGTGCCCATGATTGAAGGGGGCGCATCAAGTGATGTTAGTTGCCTGAGGTGCAAACAGGAAGAGAGGCTGAAACCACAAAAATCCAGAGGAATTAGAAGTAGCAGATAAATTTTGTTGTGGAACAAAGGACTCTCTGACTCTCTGAGCAAAAAACTTTCTGAATACTTTCAAAGATCATAGTTTGGCAGAGGATTCTTCAAAATAGTCTGAATATGAAAAAAAACCCAAGCACATTTTCTTTCTGTTAGATATGACTCTCATTACAGATTACTGTATTATTCTAAACCAGGGTAGGTGACATGATGTACAGTCAAGGAACTGACAGCTATTACCAGATAATACTGAATTAATTAATAATGGGACTATGGTGCAATTTTTGGAGAAGAAAACACACTTGACTGTTCATGTTACTGTTAAGAGAATTAACTATGATTAACACTATGCAGGCACTCTCAGAAAACGGGCACGCTTAGACCCTTTGGAATATTTAAAGTAGCAACCTCAGTATAAACTGTACAGGTTTTTTTTTCGAGGAGATGAGAATGAATTAAACCTAGCTTTAAAAACAAAACATAAAAATACATGACTAATACGTTGCATTCATAGAGACCAGTGAAAAGATGAAATTAAGTCTATTGGAAGTGTGTTTTAAATGAAAAAAATTACTTTACTTGACAGCCATGACTCTTTCTTATTTACCTTCATTTGGGCATCTGAATTCTCTTTTGCTGGAATCCTTTGCTAGTGATTTAGAAGTAAAACCTCAGTGTTAGCTGACTTCCTGAAGAAAACCTTCAGGAAATCTATTTCAATCAAATATATGAACACATTAGATTAGGATATTTACTCATTCCAGTTTTTTGACATATGCAAATGTAATAAATCCATTCTCATGGTAAACAGATGTCATTAGTGTACACATGTATTTGAAATTTGGTGAAAAAATGCCCAAAAAATTCTTTGAGAAAAATTCTGAAAAACACAGCAGAAAGAGGTCTCTAACTTTTTAAAACTAATACAAAGTAATGATTATCTTGAGTTGAAAACTTTAAAATTACTATCACTACCACTTTATTCTTTCAGAAACCCTTTACCAGTCCAAAGTTATAGGCACAAGGGTGTGAAAAGCAAATTAAGTTGCAATATTTATTCTAATGTGTTTCATTTATATTCTGGCTACGATAAATTACATATTTGATTCAGTAACCAGAGTTTCTGATTTTTAATGCTAATGTTCTGGTTATGGGAGAACTGTATTTTTCATTCTAACTCTGATTCTTTTCTTCCAAAAGAACTAATCTGGTCAGGACAATTTTAGGGAGCTGATATACTTAAATTATCTGATTGAGTTAGGTAACAGACAGACAGAAGCCTATGTTGTAGCTGCACTTCCAGTCTTTCTGAAAGCAATATGAATCCTTCATACGAATTTCAATTCATTTGTATTTGTACCTCCTAATACTGAGATGTGGAAGACAATGAGATGTCCATCATCCATTCTAAGGGTATGTCCAAGTGAAATTCTCAGGTACAAAGAACTTTCCTTGCTCTACTCCCACCAGAATGATTATAAATACTGCAAGAGAACACAAATCTGACAAAACCTAGAGATATACCCTCTGTGTGATATACCCATGAGATATACCCTAATGTGTGCATTCTTAGCCCAGCTTTTGACTAACTCATTATGTTCAGTTTTGAGTTTGTTAAAAGAGATATCTCCATTGCTTGGAACCAATTTAAGAACTCCCAGGTATATCCTACTTAAACTTGTATCAACTTTACTGAATTTCTTTTATTTGTTTCAAAACATGATTGAGACAGCATTGAGAAAACAAAACTATTTGCAGTATTTTTAAATCCTTTTAACAACATTTATTTATTTTCTTTTCAAAAAAATATTCACCCCTCCCTCCTTCTCAGCTCCAGAACCTGGAGCACTGTCTCCCTCTCTTTTTTCACTGACCTTGGTGTCTGCAGAGTTGTTCCTCTCCCATATTCTCACTCTTCTCTGGCTGCAGTTACATCTGTTTTTTGCCTTCTTAAATGTGTTATCACAGATATGTAACTACTATTTCCAGCTGGCCCAGCCTTGGACGGTGGCAGGTCTGTCCTGGAACCACCAGGGATTGGCTCTGTCAGACAAGGGAGAAGCTTCTGGCAGCTTCTCACTGAAGCCACCTCCGTGGCTCCCCTGCTACCAAAAACCAGGCCATGCAAACCCAGTAGTCTTTTCAGAGGTGGACAATACTGAGTTTAAATGGACTGTAGTTTGGTGCATTGAAACACATGCAGATGGCAAAGGGAAATAAACTTTAAGGCCAAAGGCTACATACAACTTTAGTTTAGCATGCCAGGCACTGCTGTCTTCTCAGTGTGGCTTCACAAACTTTTTCATCCTTGAACAGAGTAAATTCTCTTCACTTGCTTATAGGATTGAATTGAATTTTATCAGTCTCTTTCCTACCTTAAACTTTGCTGACAAAGAAAAAAGTAAACCTGAGGTTATATAAGAAAAAAATCTGATGATTATTGTCTTGGTTTGAAAAGACAGGTATGGTTTAAGGAAAGGCAAGAGCCCCTTTTCTGCAATGCAGAGTGCACCCCCCCCCCCCCCTTTTAATTATTTTAGGTCCAAATCAGACGCTTTCAGGCAGGAGATATGGGGATGTGAATAACAGTTCTTTACTGGTATTTAACAAGGCAGAAAACAACAACAGCTATGAAAATTGGCAACAGAACAGAACAGTCTAGCTCCGCTCCAGTCCCCTTTGGCCTCAGGCCGTCTCCCTGTGCTCAGTTACCGGTGCTGTGGGGGCAGGGCGGGTCCCGCGCAGTTGAAGAGGGCTGGAGTGATGGCGGCGGAGGCCCAGAGGTGAGCGGGATGGGGAAAGTGACTCCCCCCTCTCACGGTGTCGGTCGTGGTGCTCCGCAGAGTGTCCGGAGATAGTAGGGTGAGATGGGAGAGCAGCAGAGCGATGTCCAAGGCAGGGAGCGTGGATCTCAGCGCGGAGATGTCAGGGGGAGATGCCAGAGCGAAGCACGGGGTGTCCTCTCCGTCCACGAGCCCAGCGAGAGAGCGTCCCCACCCCAGATCCCTCTCCCACCTTTCCTTTTCCGGTTCCCCCTCCTCCTCCTCCTCCACCCACTCCCCTACGAGAGAACATTATCTATGTTTTAAGGTGTAGCCACAACTACTTAAAATAACAATGGAAGGAATTCACAGAAAGAAAAGGGGAGCAATCCAACCCCTAACATTATGCATTCTCATTTCCTAACTCTGTTAAACCTTTAAATATATAAATTACATCTAAATTTACGCCTCCATACTTTGCAGAAGGCCAGCTGCTTTCATCAGGTCTCTTCTATTTTGGCTCTAATGGGGAGGAAAAAAAAGTGCCAAAACACAGGCAACTCCCAAACCCCAAACTGGTGTACATGTTCAAGTAAACAGAGGGAGAATGGAGGACAGTTACTATCGGCCAGTAACAGATAGGATATCTCTTCTGTTCTTGAGTTTGTCCTCTTTGTCTTTCCATGAATTTTCATTACTATCAATACCATCAAGTTGCCCACTGGCAACTGACTTAGTTTTTTCAAGGAGGGCTTTCTTGTGAAGTCAATTCCTTTAATAATGGATTTGGCCAAGTGTTTATTTTTTGATAAAACTCTGAATGCTAACATATCAAATGAAATAAAAGGAAACAGCAATTTCAAAATTATTTTTGTCATTTATTTTCTCCTTTCTGAACCACATCTATGTAAAACTTTACCAAGCTAATTTTCTGTAACTCCTTCTGGGCTGCAAAATTTCCAAACCTCGATTTCTTCAGGGGAAGGAAGACTCTTATTTTCATGCTTTTTGTGTGCTTTGGCATCCCTTTAAGTCTCCATTCACACAGAATCCTCTAGGCTAGCATCTCTGCAACCTTTCCTACCATATCCTGCAGATGATTATGAAGCATGAATGAAACTCAGAATGAGTAAAGATATTAGCATTATTTGGATGATATTAGGAAGCTGTGCTAAGGGATACTGGGAAGGAGGGGAGTAGAAATCAATAAGAAGAAACATTATGTTAGCACCAGAAACACAGAAGTCAAGTGGCCCCAGAGAATCACTCTGTTCTACGGTATAGGTACAGCTGAAGCTGCAGGCACATTGCACTTTTGTTCCAAAGATTTCCACATTGTATTCAGCTGACATTGCAGGTTTCTAATATAGTTAAAAGCTGTTCCCACTTACTTCACCAGTTCTGGCCCACATATTGTTTGCAAGCTGAACAATCTCTAATGTCCTGCTATTAAAAAAAATAGTCTGCTCAATAAACAAGTAAAACTATTATTGGAAATACTTTTCTAGATTGATCCTAAGTCTCACTGCAATTATTGCTGACTCAGAGTGAGTAACAGCAATGTTACTCCTGTCCTTGAAAAAGAAACTTGACAGTTTCATGATTTTGTCAAATTTACTTTTCCATGCCCACACATTAAACTACAAAAGTGAGACTTAGGACCAAACTCCTATGGTGTCCAGCCTAAGTCTGTACAGGGTTGCTTTTTTCTCTCCTTCTGGAAATGATTCTTCATAAACCAACTACAAACTGCTGGCAGATCCATATGTGATAATGTGCACAGCAGCAAACCATCAAATACTTTTCTCAAAGGAGGTAATGAGAATAAGCTGAGGAGTTGGACTGGCCTGAGTAGAAAAAGATCAAGCAAAATTTTCACATGCCATTTCAATTTTCTGTATCTCTCTATCTTGTTCACCAGCATTCCTTCTACAATTGGATTTTATTTAGTGAAATTGCTGGGGGCATCCATATGTAATAGCAAGGTGGGTATTTGTGACAGTGTTAGAGAATGTGATAATGTTAACAATAATCGATAGTTGGAAAGTTGTAGTCAGTTGCAGCAATCTAAAGATGTGGGCATAAGAAAAGATTCAGAGCTAAAGAATAGTTTTTTCTATTACAAAGCTCCTGCCATTTTTTTTCTTCTTTTTGCTTAGCTTGAGCAAATAGAGCAGATACCGTTTGAATGCATGTCCTTGTAAAAGCTAACTGAAAAAAATTTTGAAGATACAAATTCAATCTACTGATTTCATCATACAACTAATGGATGTACAGAGAAATCATATATATATAGACTGGATAGAGATTATTCTCAAATTTAGCAGAAATTGACTGTTTATTGAACCAATGAGAAAGCATAATTTATTCTCTGTTATCACATATTAATCTCCTACTACTATCTTACTAAACGGCATTTTAATAATCTCATCTGTGGGCTGTTAAATACCCTTTTTGCGGGGGGGAAATTGAAAAACAAAGAAATCCAGAAAATACAGGGCATGAAAAGAGAAAAGAACAGGATTAAAAAGCTAGGAAACAGAAGTGGAAAGGCACTGATAGCAATCAAGAAACATAAGCAATAAGCAAATCTAATTTCAGAGAGAATAGTCATATTGCTGAAATCTTCCAATTAGGAATGCATGAGGTTGACATCCAAGTAGCTTAAAGAAATAATCTGAAATGGAGAAGCTGTTGTTTAATATATTTAATGATAAGATGAAATTCTCAGATGTTCAATAAAAACTGCTCACATAACGATTGGAAGATGCTGCATGTCTATAATTCAAATCAGCTCTTATAAGTTGTATTTCCACTGATGGGAAGGACAGGAAAAGGGTGTCTCCAAGAGCTTGTCACCTGGGGGCCTGCTGGTGGGTAGAGCCCAGGCAGCTCCTGGCTAACAGTCCGACCCTTTGCCACTGCTCCTCTGCAAGGCCCTGGGCAAGTCACATTCCAGCTACTCAAAGGAATCTCTGCAGCTGCCTCACCACTGAGTCTGGGCTTCTGTCTACCTGAACAGAGTGGTAAACAGCAACCTTCTTCTTCCCAGGCCTGTAGAAGGAACTAGTAGCTAATACTGGACATTGCTAAAAAACAACAAATACTTAGAGTTGATATCTTGTATGAGCTGATCACTGTTTATTCTTTCGTATACGAGTTCACCGCCAGCTCACAGATTTGTATTGCCTTAGGCAAAATGGAAAACATCTGCCCCTCATGCAGTCACCCATAAAATAGGAGTCAAAAGACATTTAGCTGCCTCCGCTACCCTTCTCATTGCCAGCCATAAGTATTTTATATTGTAAGCTGCATCCAGCTTAATGTTGTACTGCTTCAGATTGTTTTTTTTCTCCATCCTTTCCGTGGATATATGAAGCACAGGGAAAGACTTTTCAAATTCATGGTCTCCATAACAAAAGCAGCAGTAGAATTTTCCTAAAGAAAGAGAAAGGAATGTCTGAAATCACATCTGTCCTCATGTATCATGAGTAAGATTGAAAAAACTGAGAAACAGGAATAAGGAGGCAAAATGCTGGAGGGAATGAAGCTCTCAAAGATATAAACTCAGAAAGAAATCCATAGACACCAGGAAGGGAGACAAGAGTGGGACTAATAGTTGTTAAACTTGATAATTATCAGAGAGGAAAAAAGGCATAGAAGAAAGGAGAGAAGACAATACAGCAAGACAGTAACAGTGTTTTGAAGAAACTAATTGAAAACTCAAAGCAGCTTTGATGCCATTGCACAGACAAAGAGAGAGACCTGAGGCACAACATTCAGATTTCATGTAAAATCCATTTCTTAATGCTTTTTTTCTCAGAATGGATATTCAGGAAATGAATTATTGATGTACGTAATTTTTACCTTTTTTTTTTTTTTGTGTAGAATATTGTTTGTAAAAATCTTTGGAGATATCACACCTATGAAAGTTTGTTTGCTTATTTATAGACAAAATAGAAGAGGAAACTCAAAGTTAATTTGATTAATCTTATATACTAAATCACTTCTTTTTCATAGTAAAAAATGAAATAGTAATAGGGATGTTGAGAACCTCCAGCAACTACCCCAGTACAAATCTTGTAAATATTGAAATATCCATATGTATTTTAACTTGAAAATGACTAAAGAAAACCCCACTACACTTTCAAACTTTAAGTGCATCAGGTAGATCCTAACTAAACTTGCTTACTGAAAAGACCTTTTCTATTATTTCTTTAGAGACTGGACAACTGGATCAAAGTTTCTTCCTGGTTTTTTTGGTGTTGTTTTTTTTTTTTTGTTTTTTTTTTTTTCCTGGGTGGCTGGATGTCCCTTTAGCTCTATCCTCTACTTACAGGACCATCCCAATTCTTGTTTAAATACGAACTGAGTTTTTCTGAAGATTAAAGAGTAGGGACTCATTCAACATGCCTGTAGCAAAAGGAATATAGATTTCAAATACGCAGGCTTGTGCATGATTACTTAGCACGTAATGTAATGTGTGTGTATCAGTAGTGTGTACATTTAGGTTCTTAAAAAATGTTTCTTTTTTGAAATATTTTTATTTTAGGTCAGAACTCTGATCATTGAGTATTATTGTTTATGAAAATTCAGTTAGAATATTCATTCTGCTTGCAATGCTAAGAGCATTGGGGGGTAAATTTCTATTAGTTCTTCTGTATCCATTTATTTAGATTTTGCTTCTGAAGAAATCAACAATACAAAATAATGTGTTTCTTCATGAAAACAGTAAATTTTAATAATTAAAAATTTTCCTTTGAGGAGTAAAAATTATAATCCTTTATCCTTACACCTTCATGAACTTTGCTTCTTTCTTTGTCTGGACAAGTTTCATTTGTTAAATTTGATAAACCACAGCATTCTAGAAGATACTAATATAGGCTTAGATTTTTAATTATTGAACCCGTTTCAACTACTGTTTTATTTTCTGTGTGTGGGAAAAAAAATAGTGGTGTTCCAAATTGCCATAACAACAGGCTGCACTCCTTAAAACAAGATAAGCTGTGTGTCAAAGTAAAACTGTTGCCATGGTAACTAGTTGAATATTTAAAGTGCAGCATCCTGGTTTAATCAGTCAAATTGCCCCTTTTCCAGAAATCAACTACATTGACATTTTTACAGCAGAAACAGTGGAAAAAGGAAAAACATAGAAGTTAATAAAAAATAATTTCTGCTCTGTATGTTCCCTTTCTGAGTGATTTTGTTTCAGAAGAGTCACTTAAGCTGCTTTTTTTCTAACGAGACTGCAAATACTGGATCCTGTCTTTTATCCTAGAATTCTCAGAAATTTCTCTCATGTGTTCAAGATATACTTTCTCTTAACAGGTTAGTGAGATATTAGCATGTAAGAACGTAGTTTCATTCATAAAACCTCCCAGTGACAATAACACATATTTATAACCTCTCTGTTTATATAGAAGAAGATTTTTAAAATGACAGCAGAACTTAAATCAATCCATTAAATCATTATCTGCCCTTTTAATTAACTTTATTATTAAATGGTCAAAGCTAAATACTATTTCAGACTTTAAAATTATTTTTCTGATTTTTAATTTTTTTATGTAAAGAAAATTTTTATGCACTGAAAATTAGATTGTTTTCCTTTGGAATTTTAAACAAAAATATTTCAACTATTGAACTGTCTTTATTTCAAAATCCAGAGTTTTGCAGCATAGATATCTGTTGTACCATACTTACTTGTGTTATGCCATCTCAGATTCCTGCATTTTTGGCCCTGAAAGTAACTGAAGCATCGAGAAAGTGACATTTATGCCTCAGAAGAATGCAGAAAAGGAAAAAATGTAAGTTTTTAAAGGCTACACATATAACCCACAATCACTATACTGCTCTTTTGAGATACTGGTTGGTAAGACAGAGGGTGAATAGGGTTCATTACGGATACACAGCTATTGCACAAATCCTAGCTCACCTCCTAAGGTCTCTAGGAAGTGCTATTAGCCTATGCTTCCTAATAAGGATTTTGAGTCACAGAGCCTGACTCTGAGTCTCAGTGGTATAGTTGCTTGTCCTATTTCTTTTTTAGCCTAGAGAACACAGTGGTTGCATAGGGAAAAAGATTCTGCAGATTTGGAGTGATTTCTTTCTTCTAATGAACAGTCAGTCAGTGCTGCATTAGGAATTGTAGAAAAACTCTTAGAAATAAAATGCTCTCTTAAGAAAAGTATTTATAATTTTCTTAGACTAAGTAGAATATCACATATGTCGTATTGCTTTTTCATAAAGAGTTAAAAAAAATCTATGAAATTTCAAGCATTACATTCCTTTTTGCAGGCCTCAAAATATATGCTGTTTCTATTATGTTCTTTTTCTATCTGTTGCTTCTGTTAAGCCTTACTGAAAAAGAAAAAGCAGGACTTCAGTGAGGTTTTGTCATTTCCTCATGCAGTATCTCTATGCAAGATAGTAGGTATCCTGATGAATAAAGGAGGAAACCTTCCTCAAAAAAATGCTGAGAAGTTATTAATTTCTAAAACAGAACAATATTTAATTCAGAAAATATTTAATATGATTATAGAAAAGGTTTGATTGTAGTTCATGCTTGCATATGTTATTGCTACTATGTTACAGTAGTTTGAAGGTGACATCACACCTGAGATTTTCAGAAATTAAATGTAGCTATCTGCTCTATTTTCTAAGTGGCTGTCAAAACATTTTTTTCCTGCTTACAGTGATAAGTCTCCCTTTCTTCAGGTGCTACAGAGACATTGTTTTGTTATTGATATATGGTGGAAACTTCTAGATCTAGGTGGCCAATATAAATTAATGATATCAGATTTAATTGTCAGTTTATAAGCCCTACAATGATTCAGGCTTCAAGTAGGTTGAAGTGACATAGTCTGGAATCCTTTTCCTCCTGGCACAAAAAGCATTCTTCAATTCTTTCGAGTGACCATCAGCTTTAGAGTTTGAATGAATCAAATGACTCTCTGCCACACCACAGATGTCAGGGGCTATGGATAGACCTTCTTGATGAATGAGTAATTGGACAAAAATCTACCTTTTTTGATAAGGGCAAGATGGCTACAGCAGCCTGTTAACTAAAGTAGTCATCACAGAGTGAAAATAGCTTCTCTCAAGAATCTTGGTCCCAAGTACAACTTCTCCACTGCAGGAAGCAGATGGTTTCTGAAAGCAGATTTGGAGGATATTTTTATACTGCAGCCGACATACAAGTGCAGCTTATGAAGACAACAAGCAAATCTGCAGTAACAGAGAGCTCAATGCAGGCTGTGGGAGGGAGCTTCCGTGAAGACACACACAGGTATTTTGTCTGATGCTCTGACTCAGAGAATTTGCCTGAACTGAGCATTACCACATGCTATCCTTCTGTTACTCCTGGAGCAGAAATCTGAAACTACTTTAGAAGAATCCGAATGAGTGAACTTCCTTTAGTTGTGTAAATACAATCTCGAGATGGAAGAGAAACTTACCTACAATTGTTGTAATGTACCCAAACAGCAGCATTTAAGGCTAAATGGTGCTCAGATGCAACCATTTTAAAACTACAGATAAAAGACAACTCTCCTTGGCATGCTGCCTACAAACATGGATGAGGAAGGCAACCTCAAAGTAAGATCAGCCACTGCAGCTGGTGAAAACCACACACCTCATTCAAGCTGCCAAGGCTTGCTCCATGCTGAGCTGCCAAGAGCTGCCCACAGCCTGAGAGGAAGATCTATATGTCGGCAGGAAGAGGTGCCCACTGCTCTGCTGGCTGCCTAAGTGGGTATTTTGGCCAGACATCCATGTAGAGGGTGTCAGCTGAGGAGGGACATCTCCCTCAAGGTGCTTGAAGGGCTTCCCACTTCACACCTTGGTGTCCACAGTGCTGTCATTTGTACCACATCTTGTGTCTCTCCTCTCTAGGCCTGGAACCTGTGTGAGCTGCACTGTCGAGCTGATGGCCACAGATTGAGGATCCCCAAGACTGCAATGGCTCCTGCCACCTTGCCTTTGGCATCGGGCCATCCCTGTCCCCACTGCCCTGCCCTCCATGGGCCTGGCGCTCCCCAGGAGCTGTGCCAGCCCCAGGCTGCCCTGCTGGAAGGACAGGACCGTCTCCTGGGTGGCTGCAGGGAAACACAGTCAGTGCAGGGTTCCCTAGAACCACAGCTGGCAGCACACAGGGCCCAGCCTGGGGTTGTGTAGGGCCAGGGACTTGCTGCTGTTTAGGTTGGCAGATGAGAAAATTGTAGTAAAAATTTAGGCGGGAAGGGCAGAGCCCTGCCCTGTGGTGGCCAGCATCATGGCTGAGGTGCTGGGCAGAGCTGGACAAGCCTCGGCACCTTTGTGCTCTCATCCAAGTCAGGTGAGATCTCCTTGGGGTGTGCACATCCCCTTGCATTGTTTTGCCCCTGGGGCTTTCCCATCTGCAGGTATTTATGTTTGCATTGTTCACACTTAAATGATAAAGATTAATTAACGTAACACTTCAGTCTGACATTTGGTGTATGCTCCTCTTTTTTGTATGTGCAAATTGAGTTAATATCACTGTACTGACACCATGGAAATTTTCACTGATGCAAACAGAAATACATATTTTATGTTTTCCCAGATTTCTATTTCAATGAAATAAGCTGTCACTCAGACAAAAAGGCCTGTGTTATTCACGTTCTCTTCAAATTAGCAGTTAGCAGTTAGCACTTAGTTAGCAGCTGAGCTTTGAAAAAATAACAAGCAAAGAAGTCCAGCCTTCGTAGCCACTTCCTTTGTGCTCAGTACAGAAGCAGCTGTAAGGGACACTGTGTTTCCTGATCTCTTGGGTTATTTTATTGACATTTGTCTAGACCGTTTCTCCTAAAGTGCCTACTGCTTGAGGACTACCTTACAGTTAAGCCTGACAGTTTTAGCTGGGGATTGTTCTCTGTTGGTTTACCAAACAGCAGCCACAGCTGGGTAGGCAGGATCTAACCCTGTTCTTGTTCTGATCTTGTATTCCTTCAGCTACAACTTTCAGTCCAAACAGAGTCAGACCTGGGACTCATACAGTGGGTAATATTCTTGTAGCACGTGTAAGAAGGTGTTTTCTGCTGTACCAATGCACTGTTTCCTAGTATAGTAGCATTTTTTTTCCAAAATTTTTAACCTCTGTAGTGATGTTTAAATCTCCTCCTATGATATAAGATTCTTTTTTTAAGGGATATTTCAGTCTTTGACTTTAATTCGCTTAGGTATTTTCTCTTTCTAAATGCATCTGTTGCATTTAATATCTTCATACCACAAATAATTTCATCTTCTCACACATACCAGTAGCAGTAAGGAGTAAAAAGATGTCCGTCTCAATATAAATTATTGGTTTGATTTGTACAGATTGCTGCTGCGTGGCATCATCTCCTCACAAACCTAAAGACATCACTACAGATATGTTGCTGCTAGTTACAGATTAACCCTTGGAATGGCCGTAATAAAACACACAGCAACGTGGTCTCCTCTCAAGACAGGAAAGGGAGAGACAGAGACAAGTTTATTGTAACACTTGCTTAAGTACACTCACTCACTACTCCAGGCACAGACTACAGCCCATTGGTCAGAGCAGGCAGTGCCTCTTGCACAGATGTTTTCATTATAAACAACAGAGTTCTCAAAATACACACTCTGTAAACAGTAGCAGGTGCCTTTGTTTGCTCCTGGGAAAACCTCTGCTCCCAGGGCCAGCCCCTGGGAAAACTCTGTGTTCACACGGAGCCTTCCCATGGGCTGCTTGAGGCCTTCTACACAGATAAAAAAGAATTCTGTATATCCTGTGTGCTAAGTTGTCCTGCATACAAGGAGCAGCTTGGATAATTGTGGTGGCAGGCCTAGCACATATTAATAGAAATAATAAAATAGAAATCTACTCTGAACTCTCAAATTCACTTCAAAATCCTCATCTCCTGAAGGCAGACAACACCATTTGTTCTCAGTAAGACACAGTGTTAGCTAGATGAATACATGCCATTAAACCTGGCATGCAATGTTTAACATCACTACAAATTCAGAATAAATTCAGCCACAGTACTTTTCCTCCTCTTTTTTTTCTCTTTCCCTAGGGTATTAATTAAACACAGCATTCACAAGCATGGCCCCTTTAAGAATGATCATTCTTTACATGTTACAGATCTCAAGCAGTGAATACATGGGATAGTTCTATTACTTTCTAATCACTTTTTAACAGTCAGTGTCTGGGTTGCATGTAGCCAGCAGTAGATATCTGTAGGATTTTAAATACTTTTAACCATTGGTATGCGAATGCACAACCAATTAGAATCTTATTGCTAGAGGTATGAATTTTATTTTTTTAGAAAATATATGAGTAATTTCAAAGAACTCAAAATTCGGGCATGCTCCTCCTGAGGAGAAATATTAATCATTTATGCTTTAAAAAATGCCTCATATTCGTACAAATGCATGTGAGAAGTTCAAATTGTATAAAAATATACATCCAAAACTGCGCGAAAAATATAAATGTCGAGAAATTAATCAGAAATATGGAACATCTCTGTCAGAATGTCACTAGATTACAAATCTCAATGAAACAAAGATTTTTATTTCTGTAAAAAGAAATTATAGAGGCAATATCGTTTGAATTTTACATGGAATGTTTTTAATCTGAAATGGAATTGTTTTGCTTGTGATTTCTTCATTCTTTTGTCTTCATTGGTGCTTGAAATCACATTTTTTATTTAGGAAAAACATACTCCTTTATACTCCTTAGCAAATTCTGCTACAATCAGTCCTTGACCTACATTCCCACATTTCTGAGAAATTATGTTTCTGAAATTGTTCAGTCTCCATTTCATAAGAGAGTGAGTTCTTGGAATGTAGTATTTAGTCAAAGCTCAGTGTGTGAATCAAAATTGGACAAAACTCACATTGTTCTACTCTCAAAAGCCATTTTTAGCATGTTCAATAATTACTTCATAGCTGGCTTTAATAAAATGTGTGCTGGAAAGGGACCAGGTTCATGCAATATTTAAATACATGTTTAGCTGGAAAATAAACAGAATTTTGCAATCTAACTTTTAAACTGGTAATCATGAGAGCATGATTTCTAGTGCAGAAGGAGAGAGATGAATGTAATATACATGCTTGTTGCAATCACTGAAATAACATAATGCAGTCTGAGTACTAGGAAAAATCCAAGAGCTAGCACTGAAATCTCTGAGCTAATTTGTAGTTATAGCTTTTTTTGAGATCTTCAAAAATGATGATACTATTTAAAGAAAAGAGGAAAATGGAAGCATTATTTACCACCATGAAATCTCAATCATTAGGGAAAAAGATTACTTAGAACAATGTCCTAGTGCAAGGTAATAATTTCTGTTCTTTTATTGGTATTATGACCAAATTAGGAATGAGAGAAGTGCATGATCAGGCTCAGAAATGAGGTGTGCATGAGGTTCCATGTCAGGACAGAAGCTGTTCTTGCAGTGTAAATGAGCAAACATCAAAACCAATGGAGACAAGTAAATATGGCAGTCAAAAGGAAGACCAGATAGCAGCCAATAATTAGAGTAAGGGGAAGCAGTTTAGTATGTCTGTACCTACCATGTCTAGAGGTAAGATTTCAGCTTAAAGAAAGAAAGAAAGATGACTGAAGAAAAGAGAAGCTGGAACATGGATTGGTAGGTCTGCAAATTAAGAGTCACTTTCCCAATTAAAAGGGCAGAAGACAAGAAAAGCTGAAGTCTAGCTCTCAAAATGTTGAGAAGTTAACAGGAGATGAATTAATTCTTTTAGTCCAGAGATGTTTATTCTTTGTTCAACATCATGTTTAACAGACTAAATGACAGTGTAAAGCATGTATGTATCTGTGTTGTGTGGAAAGCATGTATGTATCTGTGTTGTGTGGTTCAAGAATAAGACCTACATTGTATTATGCTTTTAGATAATGTAGAATTTTGAATATATGAGTTCCATTTTGTGCGTAAGACTTAGGAAGCTCTGCTGGCTCAGGTAAAAACTATGAATATCCTTGGTTTAGAGCTTGGAATTTAATGTCTGATAAGAATTTTCTTAACATTTGCCATCTGAATATCACGTTAGAGAGTTAGTAGTGTTTTGAAAGTTCAGAAAGTATCTGTAGCCAAATGTGACTTATTTTTATTTGCACGTGGTCTGGCAGATGTAGTTCTTGCACAGAGGAGGCCCGACTGCAGAGAGATCACTGCCACGTGCCAGATCTACAGATGTATTAGAAATGTCTGCTTGTGTAAACAGATGCTATTTTGCAAAAGTTTCTAGATAGCAGCTGAATGATGACTCAGACATTTTTTGTCGCTGCAGAGCTGCACATGGTCCTGAGTAAAGCACTGTGAAAGGCATTAGAGCAAACATACTAATGGAGAGCTCTTTACCCTGGAATTTTTGTGCACCCCACATTTTTGTCCTAGTGCTTTCTTGCAATAAGCCATAATGCTTTTCTCTGAGATGACATGCATAGCAATAAGAAGAGATAACTGACATCCTTCTGTTAAAGTGAAGTTGTTTTGAAAACCAGGTCTATTTATTGTGATATTTCACAGAAATACAATGACTTCAGTAGAATTTATACAAATGAATTTTTTAAATCCTGAACCTTCTGGTAGCTTTATGTGTTTGAAGAAATGGAAAAAGAGTGGAGAGCAAAGAAAAAAAGGAGAAAAAATAAAGAAAGATATGATAGCTCCCTTCTTTATAGACATATTTAGCACACATTTGACATTGTATTAAAAATTATTGCCTTGAATTAATGTGGATCAAAAGCAAAGGGAAAACCTCAAGACTTGCCACAAAACTGAATATTTATCTTCCACAGAGCTTTAGTGTTAAGCACATTTTAAACAGCTGGCTTTTTCCTTCTGTGGAGAGTAATAGAAACAGAATGGTATAAGGAAATTTAAAGGGATGATCATATTTGGGATCCAATTACATTTAAAACTATAAGAAAAGGCAGAATATGATCTCTGAAATCAGAATCAGTTTCCGAACTGGAAAAAGGGACTAAGTATGAATTTTATTGTTCACAAACATTAAACTTGATTTTAATAATTGTAGATATTTTCAATATGAGTGGTTGAATATATTAAAATGTTCAACACTGTTGACTGTCACTGTGAAATCAATGTTTTGAAGAAATCTGTTTTCAAAGTGAAATCTGCTGGTGGAACATATGGCAATTAAAAGTTTACACTAAATGATATCTAAGAACTATAGTTAATTTTTAAATTTTCAAAATCTGTAACCATTTATTGATACAATGACTGTCAACTATTTTATATTTGATCTGGCAATTTGTTGAAAGCATTTAGTTTACAGCATTTTGAAACTCATTTCTGCAACCAGAAAAAGTGATCTATGATAGAAATTGTATCATTTTGCTGGCACTATAGATGTAGTGATATTTCTGGAGTAGTGGTTAGGAACAGAATTTAAAAAATAACTTGATTTGGAAACACAGATAAATATTATAGCAACTTGAAATTTTTGATTGCTAATACTTTGAATTTTTCAATGATAATTTAATTATTTTCATATGTGTTATATTTCTAGCATAGTATAACTGCTTGTTAGTTTTGAGAAAATTATTATATGTCTCTGAAAGAGATGGCAGGATATTTTTTCCATGTATATGAACTTTCTCATGCACTGATTAAATTTAAATATATAAACACTTTTGTAGTAGTCAAACATATTTAGCTACAGGTCTCCCTAGCGTTTTGCTTTAAAAGAGTGTTAAAACAAATGAGCTCTTGAGTAAGTTTCACTAGAATTTTCTGCTTATTTCAGATCTCTGTTTTTGCCAGCATTGTTTACCTTTCACTATTCCCTATTAATCTGTCTAAACTTCCTTATTGTGTTGATGATGTTATATATTATTGTGAAAGGCACTGCATACTTTCTTGCAGTATTTTCCATTTTTCCAGTACTTTCAATCTTAGCCCAAATGGCTAATAACATTTTACTGATCCAGACAAAAGAAATCTAATAGAAAACTACATTTCCTGATGTGATTTTTGTGAAGTCATTTGAGTCAAAGGACAGAAGAATTAATATCCATGCCTTAGCAAGGCTAACTTTTTAATGCTCTGTGTCAGGGTATGGTAAATAGCACTTGGTAATCTTTCTGGTTCAGTCAGGCTTGGTATGGTCTTATTTCCTTTGACGCACAGAAAAATACATTGTTGCACGTGCAATTAGATCTCTCTCGCTTTGGTACACAGAACCTCTGCATACAGAGGTGCCAGGAGTGCAGCTTTAGAAGGTGTAATCAGTAATAGATTCAGGATGCAAAAAAAGCTTATTGCATTTGTTTTAGATAGCAGCTCACAAGCTTACTAATGACTAGTCTCCTTGACAATGTCATAAATCCTGATATTGCTGTTCAGTCCTTCAAAGCAATTACTGTATTATTTCTACCAATTTGTTCAGTGCAGACTCTTGTAGATGACACTTTAAACTATGATTGAATGAATTGAGTTCTGAAGTCAGAAGCTGACAACAAATCATTCTAATGAGGCTCCTTCCATTTGTCATATAACATGACTACAAATGGAAAATTACCACACATTTATATTTTGTTAAATAGGTATTGGTGTTTTAAGTGTTGATCTGACACCATGGGCATGATTTCCCTGCAGAAAGTTTAGGTGTTCTGCTTCTAGCTTTTATCTACCTCACCGATGTTTCTTAGAATGTCACTCATATCACGGCAACATTAAAAAGCTTTTCAGCACACTGCTATGTTTTGCAAATGCTCAGTCCAGTTGTGGCCCAGAAAGTCCTTGTATACTAATGCCAGCTATTTAACCAATTATTAGTCAAAGAAATACAGGTCATCCGTTGTTGAATGGAGCTTCTGACTCAAAGCACACTTCTGAGGAAGTGCAGACATTCTTTTCAAGATGGCACCAGCAACTTAAAACTTTTGTAGTCACTTTCCTCTTGTAGTTACATTCTTTAGTGACATTTTAGTAAATTATCATGGCTATGGGTGATTAGACCACTAAACAATCTTATAATCAGTATATGGAAGCTGAGAAGACAACAAAAGAAATTGCCTAATTGGAGATATACAATGATGACAGAGTCATTTGATCTATAATCACATAAGAATATTAGCCCTTTATGAAAATTGAATACTATCTTCTATGCAGAACTGTCCTGACTGGCAGCAAATAATATTGAGGTCTTCAGTATTTCCAAGTGGTTTTTTAGAGAGGAACCTGGATCTTTTTTCTCATATGTATGATTAAATATTTATCATAAGTTGTACGTGTTCAGGCTAAGTATCTTAGGTCCTGTCTTCTCCTCTATGGTACTTCTTACTAAAGCACAGACTGAATCAGACCCATTTTCAGATAGGTCAAAATTCCAGCCTACTTCATCACCTTGTTAGGCTCCTAAACAAATGTGTCCTTGCCATCTTATTTCAGAAGAAATTCTGCACAAAAATGCTCAGCACTATCTCGATCTATCTGAAATTATATTTTTCTAAGTAGGACGTGTTTGAAAAACTTCATCCTAATTTTGTTTTGCATCTTTTAATCAAATCCGTAGAGGTACAATGATTTTTATTTTATATTTATTTTATTTTATATTGTGCATAACTGTCTCACTGCTTCTGACATACCACGACAGGTCAGGTGTATATTATTCCCATATAATCATGCCCTCTAAGTTTTACAGCTCCCAACAAGTGACTGAGTACCTGCGCAAAATGTAAAGCTAGAAAGTAAAATAACTGTGTTTCTGTTCAGAAATGAGAAAATTAGGGAAACACCAAACAAACGACCAAATTAACTGATGACATCATAAATTACATCATAAAAACAAACCTATTACATGCATTTAGGGACATCCAGACAAAAGTATGTTATAAAGAGCTTCTAAACATGGATGGTGTTTATGAGGCAGATATAAATGACCACTTGAGAGCCATTATGTTCTATTATATAAATAAGCATTTAGAGACTTTTGAAAATTTGTTAATTATGATAGTGCATAAGCTCTAAATTGGTTTTCCATAAATGTTTTATGAGGCATTTGTTAATTGCACTGTTAAGGTAATTCCTTAATTAAAACATTCTACCTTTATGTCACTAACAGATTTTAGACACATTGAAAAGGTAATCTGTTATAAGGTATCCTTAATTTAGTTTTAGATATTGAAACAACACATTACTTAACTGGTTATTTAGTGCAAAAAAAGTATAAAAAATAACTCTAATTGAACAGATGTTACAACATGAACATTAAAGGTCCAGTAGTTTTCTCTGCTTGTTTCCCTGCTTCTCTAGTGGAGTATGTAAATCTCTTTTCAGGGAAAAATGAGGGAGGGGAGGGGTGGGTGTGGGTGAGGAAGGAGACGTATTTTACATTTTCACCTACGCCGCCTTTACTTCAGGATGATCTCCTTCATGAAGAGAGGTTTGAACTGTGCTCTGTCCTTTGAAAAGACATTCCTGTATGACACAGCCTGTTCTGTAATGTCTTATGCAGACCACCTGTCCTGGATGGTAGCACACCATGGTTTGGTTTACGATGCAGCTGGTGAAGAAAAGTTAAATTGGGCTTTCTAAATTTTCTCAATAGAAACAAAAAAAGCAAAGATATGTCATATTCACATACTGCCACTGTGTCACTGCGAGCAAGCTGAAATGGGGCCTGAGGGCAGCAGATTTGTCTTTTTGGGATATGAAGCAAAGGATTCCTCACCACAATTACAGAAATGCCTGTACTGTTCAAGAGCCAATTTTGATCGTTCTTAAATCACTTAAGTCTGATTCTATCAGAAAAAAGTAAAATTACAGTATTGAACAACTTCTTCAGATTTACTGTATGTACTTCTCTCATTAATGAACTAATTTTGGGAAGAAAACTCTGCCTCTACTGATTTCTTGGGCTTTATGCAATAGTTGAGATACCAGTTGCAGTGCTGGCAGGAGTTTTTACTATTTCTCCAATACATGGAAATATTTAAGTAGGGATGAGATCTTATTTTATTGAAATGATGTATTATTTTTTATTCTAAAACTTCTACATTTAGGATGGATCTGTTGTGAAGCAATTATGATACGAAAAGTTACTTAGAAAGGGTTCACTGTTTCAGCAGTGGGTAAGAGAATTCCAGCAGTTGAGATAGACTAAGTAACAGACATTCCATGACTAAATGGAATGACTTATAGAAGTTAACAAAAGTTAAACCTGATTACATCAGAAAGCTATATAAAATCCTCTGTTGTAGTGGAAATTTGTGTTTTGTCTAAAACTAGAAGATGATTGCTCATCATGCTTCATGCATTTTAGTCATCTGCAAGCCTGACATTTAGATTTGGGTAGTTTCTGAATAAGATGATTCTTTCTGCCATCCTATCATTCTCATAGGAATTAGAGTATTAAAGTATTAGAAAATAATACTCATATGTATTAAAGTATTAGAAAATAATTTTCCTCTTGATTACTAAGGGTTTATATGCAGCATAAACAATAAATGTCTTCTCTGTCTGTCACTTTTTCATGCTCTTATGTGAAGACAGGAAGGCAGCAGGATGAGTACAAGAACCAGCAGCTGAAAATCAGACCAGAAATAACAGCAGCACTATTCTCTGGATTTTATATTTAAAGAACAATTGAGGAAAAATAATTACGAGGGAGGGATAAAAGGACACACATGAGAATGTGGAAAGAAAACTGAGTCAACTCTCTATTAATGAATGCTGCAGACCAACTCAATAAGCTTTTATCTGTAAAATTGGGGTTGACCAGTATGGCTATCATTTTAATTGCATGGGGTTTGTACAAAGACATGTATTCACTGAAAATCTATCTGAAATAACAGCTCCACAAAGTTCACACATTGATTATGTTCTTTGTAAATAAGCTGTGATTACACATCACTGTCAAGTTTTTTTCCTTTTTTAAAAAGTTGATTGCCTGGAAAACAAGGCTTCAGCAATGGTATCCCCCCACTAACAAATTTTTAATTTTTATCTACTTTGTTACCTTCAAAGTTTCTAGATACAGTTAAAGGTTTTTGTAATTCCTACAAGCTTTGATAAAAGAGACAGGGAAGCTAAGAAGGTCTGAACCATAGTAATGAGACGCAGTAGCACGAGCTCAGGGGTGGTTTTGGACAGTAGAGAATCCTCTCTGGAAAGGCCCACTGTTCTTGGAACCACCTTTAAAATGTTTGCATTATGCTTCTGTCATTATGTTCATGCTTTCAGAAGCTATACCCTTCAGAATAACAAACCCTCTGATTAAGTCTAATGCCACTACAAAAGGCAATTGATGCAGTTTCGCAGAGGAGGTGTTGAAAAACAAGTGAAGTAGGGGATAATGGTACCATGTTCTCCAACACAAATCATGTTTTTGGATAAGGGACACAGGTATATATTTCAGACTAACATCTAAAGCATTATACAGTAAATAGGAGAGGATGTTTTTAGCAAATAGCATGTCAAAATGATAGCTCTTTATGTGTTTTATTTTAAATTGCTGTAATTCAATCACATATTTCCCAAGATACAAAGCTTATCTGTTATTCATTTTACAGCTTACATACTTCTTGAAAATAAGCGGAAACATTGCTAGAATTCTGATGAGTGCTTTACTACTGCGCATCATGAGAACTATAAACTGCCCTACATTCTAAATCTGTTCTTTGGCATTGCTTAACCAACACATTTGAGACCCTGAGTTGTACTCACTTATCCTAATTTCTTGATTTAATATACAAGACTGTCATTCACACTCAGGCTTCTCAGAACAAACAATTTCCAGGAAATGCAACAGAAACTAGTCAACAAAAGCAGATGGGAATCTAAAGTGATAAAAATAATATAACAGAACACATTAGCAGCACATATAGGTGGTTTATGCAGCTTTGTGATCTTATTACTATTACTTTCATCTTTCATTTTCCTCTTCTCTTTAAAATCATATTTGATATGGAATTGTTATATTAAACTATCCCTCCCTGCAGGCCATGGAAAATAAAGGAACCTCAAGTGTGTAAAGAGCAAAGGTGGTTTGAAACACTGGAGATAAATCTAAATAAATAAAGCCAAAACACAGCAAGAGCATCCCTTCAGCATCTGAAGAACAGAATTAATGACCCAAGATTTTCGCATAAGGAGAAACTTAGAAAATGGAGAATAACAGCAATACAATCACACATATGCTTGAAGAGATGTGAACACTCAGATTGCAGGGTGTAGCAAAGAGCAAATTCCAGCAATGTTTTGCACAGGGCTCCCTTTGTACATCATGCTTAGCTTTGAACAGAACAATTAAATTCGTTGGGCCAGAGAGAATCCATAGTGAAGTGTTTTGGGCACTCATCTGAGATCAGACCTCATTTCCATTAGTCACTTCAGCCAAAACTGCAGTAATTTATATTCGTTATTCCTTGTGCCAGAGACTAGGAGGGGATCTGTGCCACAGCATGAGCATTCTAGCCATGAGACTGTAGGACTCTGTCTTGTGGACTGGCGTCAGCCAGAGCCTGGACGCTTCTGGCAAGCATCCCAAATGACTGCACTAACCATGAAGCAAAAGGAGACATCTCTTAACATTGAGTTAGAGCACAGCAGATGAAAGAGGTGTGCTGAGGATACACTCTGGTGTATCAGGTCTGTTGCCAGTGAGGGGGCCTCTGTGAGACCCTGAAACTGCCCAGGCAGTTCTCAGCAACAAGGCACGTTCACAAGCCATGCCCCGGTAGGATTCAGGCTTGCAATGTGCCTTGTGAGCCAGCAGAGGAAGAGGTTGAGACTTGAGGATGGGATGATTCCATAGAGTTTATTTCTTTTACGAAGGGAGTCCAGTCCAGCAAATCCACTGGGTGGGGTTTCCCAGGGGTCTTTCATAGGGTTTAACGGTTGTACATTTTGAACCAATTACCAAGGGAATTCTATAACTAACCAATCTACAAAGTACTTTAGGGGAAAAAGGAACCAATCATCTAAGAGGAAAATGAACCATTAATATTACAGAAAGATAACACAGAGGTCTGTAAGAGGGGCAAAATGCTTCTTGGTATTAGTGACTTTAAGCAAACAATATCTTATCTTAAGGTACAGTCTTCCATGGTGCCTTTTCCAGGGACTCAGAGAGGGTCTCTGCTTTAGAAATTGTTTCTGCTCCCTCCACACAGGTCTTAAAGGCCAAAAACCAACATAGAACTGAGTTACTGAATCCATCTAAAGGGAACTGAAGAGCCTGTCTCTTTACACTTGAACAATGCTAGGCATTCTTTGTAGCAGAATCCTAGCTATAAAAGAAGCATTTCTGGTGAAAATATAGATAGCTGGTACTTTCTGCTTAAATAAAATGTAAAAAAGAGATTATTAAATTTCTGGGTTTATGACTTCCATACAAGTGCCTATTTTCCATTTTAAGCCTTAGAATCCAAAAAGAAACCAAATTAAATATTTACCCCAGTAAAAAAACAAAAACAAAACCAGAAATTTCTGCATACTCAGCAGCCTTGATCCAAAAATAATCTAATTAAATACTAAATACTAGGTCAATATTAAACATTAAATATTTATACATATTTAGTATATGAAATATTTAGCATATGAAATATTTAGCATAGGGTATTGTAAGTACTAACAATTTAAATATTCCTGTGAAATATATTCTGTGATTTGGAAGCAATTTTATTTTCTTTTAATGAAAATAGTTTTGAACAATTTTTAGTCCTGCTGCTATTATTTTTTTCCTACAATAGATTAGCACAGTATTTTAGATATATATAGATATATAATATCTAAGATATTAGATGTAATACATAGCAATCTTGTGATGAAACAGAATCCATAGTTTTATTAAAATAGACTAAACTCAGGAAAACTTCTTTTGTATAAAGGAAGGATAATTTAAATGGGTATCAAGGAAAGCAAGTGTGCTCTATGCTATCAAATTATTGCAGCACGTTTTATCTCATCTACTCTTTGTCAAATGAGATGAGATTTTATTAATTTTCAGGATAATAAAACAATCATAGAATATGCTGAATTGGAAGGCACTCATGAGGATCATCAAGTCGAACTCCAGAGACATGTATCAACTACTAATGATACTTCAAGATTTGTTTTACACAATTATTATGGAAATGGAGATAGAAAATGCTTAATAAGTAAAAAGAGGTATAATCCTATACTTGGAAATAAATGGTAAGTGCGCTCAAAAGTGTTTTATTTCCCTGTGTATATTCAACTTAAGCAAAGGCTGAATTTGAAGTGCTTCTGTCTCTTCAATTTTTCTTCCCTGATCTGTTTGTGTATGAGTTTTTATATATTGAAAAATTGATAAAGACAATTAGGAAATTAAATTTTTTTAGGAAACTGTATTAGGATTAGTATTCAAGGCAGATTTTGACTTATATATTTACTTAAAATCTGATTTTCATGTTGACTCTCCTGCAGTGCTAGTGTGGTTAAAAGTCCCCTTAGGATAGCTATGAAGTCTAAATGCACAACAATAGCAAGAATGCTCTGATTTAAATCAGATACTAACATTAGTTGTCATTTTGTAACTAAAATAGTTTAGTGGGTTTCTATTTTTAGTTTGTTAAACAAGATTGCTGTTATGTCAGAAGTGTTCAAAATACAGGGATGAGAAATAAATTGGCATGCCCAAAAGAGCATATATGCATTAATGTTTACATTCCTATTTTTGGGGAGCTTCCTTTCTGTTTAAGACTGAAAGAAAAATGAAACAAAAGGAGGAGTATTGCACTTTTTCATCATAATTAGGAACTGATTTTCTCCTGTTATCTGTTATTTATCCTACTGGTGGATCCCTGCCAGCAAAGTCCTAATGAAAATGCCATTCTCTTTTAATTTTGAAGGGATGATACTAATCCATTAAATCTGCATGTTTAACCAAATGACAACAGTTAACCCTTTACCCTTTTAAATCCTTTATCCCTAGTAGAATTTCTGAGTGATGTTTGTACTGCCAAGAATTTAGTATCGAACAGTCTTCACTGATAAAAACCACTGTAGTTTCATTATATCAGGTCTAGTTTTCACTCATGTATTCAGATTAAGATTAGTCCAAGAAAGCAGCAGATAAACGATCAGAAACTTCTACTCTTGTGTCAGTCACATTTGTTGAACCCAGAGCCACTGAGAAGGGTAGAATTCAAGATACACTGCACCAGTGAGCTGAATCAAAAGGAGCCCCTATGGCCTGAAATTTTAAATCCATCAGACTGGTAATAAAATCCTACTTTCCTGACCCATTCTGGGATTTTTCATGTATTATTCTGTATTTCACTAGCAAAATATAACAAATGCCCTCATAATAAAGCCTAGAACCAATGAAGATAGCAGGGAAATTTAATTTCAGGATTGTGATTAAATTTAGACATCAGGTAGACATTAACCTAGTCAACATGGTCAGTACAAAGATTCTATAGTATATACTGAAAAGCAAAACTTAAAAAAAGGTAGATTTGATGTGCTTTAATTTAGAAATACAGAATTTAGGGATTTCCAGAACTAGGTGACTGCTTGCATAGATATTTTTATTGTGCAGATTTTTCTGCCCTAGCACATAGGTTTTGATTACATTTCAGCTTTAGACTCTTAAATTATTCTGGATATAACCATTGAAACTATAGTTTCTTTTTAAATGGGGGAGAAGAATATGATTTTTCTGATTGAGGATCAAATAAGAGTAGGATTTCCTCTTAGTTTGCGGTCTGTTAATTATTTATGGCTTTTTCTCTCTTCAGTATAGTGTAAATAAAAAACATACGGATTTAATGCTACAATCACTAAAATTAATGATACAGCTCTCTGATCTGAAGGGTTCAACAAGATCCTGTAAGTCTCTGGGATATCATGAATAAATCTATAAATTCTCATTCATCTATGAGGATCAGAATCTTTGATGAAAACCTGGTATGATAACACACAAGTTCTTATCAGGGTCATATGAAGCCCTTTGGAGAGAATAAAAATTAAGAAAAAAATAAAGGGATAAAAGATAGTTGCTTAATGAAATAAGAATAGATACACTGTGTTTTTCAATAATGCTCCTGGAAAGTTTGCTTTAGAAACTTACACTTATTCAATGCCACCCTGAAGGTAATGAAGTAGGATTGTGAATTTGCAAAGAAATATATTACAAAAGATCTGCTGAAATAAAAACGATATCACTGAAATGTAAATACTCAACATCAGAAACTTGGGGTTTTTTTTTTATTAGAAATAGCTTTATCTGAGAGTAAAAAAATACTGATATTAATTATTTAGTCATAATGTAAAAGGTGGAGTTTTTTTGGACGCAACTCTAGTTAAAATATGATATAGAAAAGGATGCTAGGAATTGAATGCATGCTCTGGTATAGTACTTCCCAATTCTTTCTTTAGCTTTCTTAGTCTTTCCCTTTTCCCCTGCCTGCTGCTCACTGCTAAGCCAAATTCTCTCAGCTCAGTTCTGTTTAAATCTATTTTTATATTACTGATGAGTCACTCATCAGTCTGTAGTTTAACACATCCTGTGTTTCTCTGGATGGTCTCACATGCTTTTTATATAAAGCGAGAGGAGGATCTGTAATTGCATCGTGACTCTATTCTTTTTTACTGTAAAGAAAATTAAGGTGGTATTTATTTATAGCCTAGAATATTCCTGATTTTTTTTTTCCATGAAAATTTCCATCAGGTTCCTAAGAGCATGTTTACCCAGGTCTGCTACTATGTTTCTTCTTGCTCATGGCCTGTATAAATGCTGGTGTTTATTTGGTTATACTGCTTGTCAGTTCAGCTGCAGGTGAAATCATTAAATTCTCATATAATTATAGTGGTGCCATTCAAACAGCTAGAGTTTAGGTTGTGTCAGCATTTCCATTATAAATCCTTAATTTAAATGGTTTACAATAACTCAACCATAAAATACGTTTTGAGCTGAACCTTGGCTTGTAATGTTTCAGGCCAGGAGCAACTTCCTTTTCAAACTGAAAAACAAAAAAAAAGAAGCAAATAGCTCCTCTCTGTAGCAATGGGGAACAAAGACACATGGACCCCCCTTGTGCATGTAATGGAAATCACTTTATTGTAGAAAACACTCCCCTTTTATGCCTTCAACTTCCACCGGACAATGTAACCAAAACTTAACAGAAGAGGAGTACCCACCGGCTGCTCAGCTGTAGCCTGTTGTCTACATGTCCCATCACCCAGTCGGCTTCTAACCCTTCAGGCTATAGCTGTGCCTTCCTACAGGGCTCTCTAGTAATCATAAGCCTGGACAATTATAACAAATATAACCTCCTATCCCACACCTCTCATAATTGAGCACTTGTGAAAAGGCTAAATTTACTGCTGTAGGCACCAAACTATGGTAAAAGATTTCAGTAACACAAAAGACATGTTATAGGTTTTCTTTGTTTTGCCTCAACTTACAGATTCTATGAATTAATAATTGTGAATTGTTTGGGTCTCACGTCTGCTTTAAGGCTGACACAAAGAAAGTAATTTGATGATAATTTCGATAGTAGATTAAGGGACCAATTAAAGGCATCCATGACAGCCAGCACAGGGGGACTGGTACCACCACACTGCACTTCGCACAGTTTCAGTCACCAAGGGACCATTCAGGATACTGTGGCCTTAATCTGAGCCATGAGAGATTCATAAAGGCCCTCATTATTTCATTCATAAATAATCTGGCTCTGCAGTTGCTTAAAGCCTAACAGGAAGACAATAAAAAGAGACATGGACTGGGCAGAGGCAACACAACCATACAAATGAGTTAGTTTGGATGCCTTTCATGTTCTTGTTCTGGCTATTTTTAAATGGAATATCTTTTTCTGATTTCTCAACTGCACCAAAGCATCCAACCAAAGTAGAGCCTCTGCCTCTGTAGTTTGAGATACTCAGCTGAAAACCCCTTCCTAGAAATGCAGCCAGTATTCTTGAGGACAGGCTCACTCACAAAAAGAACGAAAATAGCCCTCACCTATAACAACTCACAGCATGGTCTTTGGCAGGGGATATCTCACAAAACACCGCTTAATATATAAAAACAAATAGCTTTTAAAGTTCTATTGACATTTAGATAGTAAAATCCAAATTTAGTTTGATATGAACTGTAGCTACCACAATTCAAAATCCATCTAGAAAATAGATTAATGACAAGTTTTAAAAAACGGATTGAGGATTTTCCTGGTGAAGTGCTTTAATCCATGCATTTTGGCAAGTGTCAGTTGATTGTTGGAGAAGTTGAAACTGAAGCTTTTGACCTTAAACTACTGTTTCTATTAAAGCCACTACCAAACCTTGTGTTTTCAGTCAGTCAGGAAAAAATGATATATTGGCCTAAATATTTATTATTTGTGGCAATATGGCCTAGAGAGGCAGTATAAAGCTAAAGAGTGTCCTATATTTAGCCCTTAATTATCAAATTATAGTTCTTTCATGCAAATCTGTTCTCACATCAAATCTCATGAAGATATGATTTTTCTCCCCTCTGCCCCAGTTTAATTAAGTCAAAATTAGTCTTATTCTATTTGTTGCATAATATTTTGCTTCTCTTCGTCTTGGTTTTGTGCAGTACATTTAGAAATTAATAATATAGGACGAGTCCATCACCCTAAAGGAAAAAAAATCAGATCTTACAGTTAAAAGCAACTATTAAAATTATTTGAAAAATCTGTTAAAGGAGATATTCCATAGAATGTTTATCTTCTAGAGTATGACTGTTTAAGCTCTAATTCTCCTCGAAAAACGTACCATAAAGGAATCCTTGCAACAGTAATTGTAATAAAATATATAATATTTTATTATATAATATATAAAATATAATTATAATCTATATATATTTATCTATGAGATAATATAATTATTATATATAATTATAATATACCATTATCATATATATATAAAATATAAAAAAATTAATAACATATAATAAAATAACTATATCTCCTTAAAATCTAAACCTGAAACTCACTATTTTCCCTTACTGTGTATGTGCTACCTGAACAGACATTCAAAGCTGTTATATTTAATGAAGCGCTTTCGATCAGCAATTTTCTATCCATTTTTGTACTTGTTATCCTGACTATGCTCTCTGTGAATTTTTTATCTCCATCTATATTATCTAGAATGTAATATAATCATATTTAGGATGCCATAGAGAATGAGGAATGTTACAGTGATGCTATCTACTAAATTTACAGAGGCAGATAAACAAGCAGTTCAGTGGTTATCGATTTCTTTCTTACAGTGAACTGGTACTATAACATCAAACATTTTTCACATCCCTACCCAGGGTGGACAAACCACCACGGTTGCACAGGTGACAAGCAGTGTCACTCTGGGACCAAAGACAGCTTAGTGATGCCTGTGGAGAGTGCTGCTTGTGCACAGCACTGCTGTAGCAAGGCTTTCATTTTAGGGCTAAGGCACCACTTCATGTCAGCACCAAGCTGTGCTGTCCTGGGCCTTCTGAAGAGTTTGTAAGACTCTGAAACTCAAGTACCTCACACATACTGAAAGGAATTCTTGGGTGGCTGCAATCTAGGAAAAGCCTTCTACCTTTAAAACTCCACTACCATTTCACAGTCAGTTGGCCAAGTAAATTGTAAGATCTGTGTAGAAAACTCTGCTGAAGTTCTGATTCATATTTTCCCAGTTTCAAAATTTGTCCTTTGAATACTTTTCTATGTTAGCAGCTATGATAGAGAAGAATGGCCAACACTGGTATAACTCAGAGGACTCTTCCATTCTTAAAAATTTACAGTGAGGTAATTACTCATTTGGGAAAGGCAGTTGACTGATTGCACTGATTGAGCAGTTTTGGTGCTCATCTTAATGATGTAGGGAAATGTAATGAGTGGCAACTTATTGATGTGGATAGTGTCAGCTATGTGTGTTCTGGGGATCCTGGGATCCATTGATTTTGATAATGGATTATATAACTGTAAGAGTGTAGCTTCCTTTTCTAAGGGGTGAAGAGTATCACAACATCATGACAGGTTGCAAAAAGAACATCTTGTGCTTTAACACAGTAACTTTTACAGTAACTTTTGGCTCACTGCTTCAGGAAACTGTAGTCTTTAAAATCATAAGGAAAACCCAAGTATAACCAAGTTTCTATTCTTCCCTGATGGCAAGCAAAAATCAGGAAAAAGGGACAGTACTTGGAAACAAGCTAAATAAATTTATCTCAAATTATCCTTAAACTTAACAGTGGATCAGGTGTTTATCGTGGACTATCTAAAAGGGTTTCTCACTAGACATTGTTCTCAAACATAATCATATGTGTTTGAATACTTTGCCATGCCTCATGACCAGGGATGCTTTTAAGCTTCTGTCACACAGGACATTAAATTTATTTTTGATAGACTCACAGTCTTGGTCACTGTATAAACAAGACGAAAAAGCTCTGTTTATAATCACAAGTATCTGTCCACTTGTATAATTTCTTCAGTTCATCTTTAATTCTTGTTTAGTACTCAATCAGGCTTTGAGATGTTGGCCTAACATCATCTCAGGTTTTTGGATTTCTTTCCTACCCATATATATAAAAAAAATAATCCTGGCCAAATAATATGAACTTATTTGGGCAATATTCAGAATGTTCTTTAAGACATTGATTTAAAACAACAAAAGAAAACTTTACAGTCTGATCCAATCCACATATTCTTCTGAACAACTTCTGTAGTCCTTGTGAAAGTTTTTATTTCAATCCGAAATTGCTCTTTTCCTTCAGATTCTTATTTTCTTATTCTACTTTCTGCTGAGGGACCACTAAGGAACGCCTCTTACTGCTAGTTTTGTGTGATACGAGGACACAGAAAGTTATTTTGGCCAAGATATGTTCCTATGCCTTAGAGACAGTCTCTATCATTAGCATCTGAGTCATTGTCAGTAATTACTCATTTCATCAACACAAGTCTGGTTTGTTACCTTATGGAATTTTTTTAACCCTGTTTATATCTAGAGCTCTATTAGTTTCTTTTTGTTTGTCCTTTTGCTATTGACAGATGTTATTTAAAACTTCTTTTCTGTCAGTTGTTTACCTTTCACAGGAACACTTATTTATTGCATGTTTGTTTTTTTTTTCAGTAGGGAAGTTTAGTATAAACAGTTTCAAGTTCAGGCTTTTCCACTGCAGTCAGTGGAAGTAGGCTTGACAAAATTTGCACAGCATGTCATAACTATTGTCAAATCTGCTTTCAAAACCATTTTACGTTCTGGCAGGCAAAAGTGCTTGAATATCAATAGACATAGCCTCCATTCATTTTAATATGCCATTGGAACTTAGCTAGGGAAACTGTGTGTGCAGACAAACCTAGCCATGGCAGCTGCTACATGTTCTAGGGTTTTTTTTTGCCAATTTCAGAAAGCACAGAATCTGTAATACAACTTGAGATGTTACTATTCAGGTCCTCAGTGATACCTTGCTCCATAATTTATGAGCCTCTGACAGTTTTTAAACAGTTGTTCATTTGACACTTCTCTCCATATTTGCCCTAGCACTTTCAATTGGTTCTTGGAAAAAAAAAAAATCTAAATTCCTGTGTCAGACTGCAAATAATAACCCAATCTGCCAAAAACTCTGTAGTCAAAATAGGTATTCCCTGATTCCCTGCCCAAACTAAAATAACTCTGCAGCTAAAACACCCACCTCAGTACTGAAGTAGCTTCAATGAAGAAGATGTTCCTCTTACCCAACCTGCTCCTGGACACCAGGTCCTGCTGTCTGGAGGCAGAGCCTAAACCCACATCTCCTAATGGAACTCTGTCCACCTCTATTCAGATTGTTTCTCTGTCTGTTAGCTGTGCTCTGAGGCTTCAAAAATTAAGGGAAAGAAGAACAAGTCTTGTTTATTGACTGCAAAAGTGAGGGCAGTTGCCAGGTCCAGGAATGAGGAAAACCTAAAGTCCCGTGGCTGGGGAAACCTCAGTGCTGGGAAAAGCATCCAGTAAGAACTTGGGGAATGAATAATGTGGTTTTTTACTCATAATGCACTTTAGAATTTTCCATTAAAGAACAATGTGAAGGATTTGAAATAATATGTGGCTGGATATTAAATAGTAATGACTGTTGTCAAGAAATTCAGATCGCTACTGAAGGAGCAACTTTCTTTCAAAGATGCTGCTGCTGGGAGTTAGAGTTAATTGTACACTGAAGAGCAGATGAGCAATAATAACATGGTCAACTCCCTTGGCAATTAAAAAAATCTATTTCTACTGTTTAATTAATATTTTTTCATATAGTTTTTGTCTTCTAAGTAGTGAAAGTTTACTGTACTGCTTAGGGCTCTCATTCTGCAGGATATAGGGTTATAATTATTAAAGTGGTTAAGGCTTATGCTCACCAGAAGGCCCTGTGGGAAGGCACAGCTGCAGGTGCGGGGGTTGGAAGTCGGCTGAGGGGTGAGAGGCAGTGGTGAGTGAGGGGAGAGTCAGCTGAGTGACAGCTGGGAGAGAGATTGCGATTGGCTGGAGGAACGCGTGGACAGTGTATGAGCAGGAAGCTGAATGGATGGAGGAATGCCTGAACGGCGTATGAGCAGGAAGCTGATTGGCTGAAGAAACGCGTGGACAGTGTATGAGCAGGAAGCTGATTGGCTGGAGGAATGCGTGGATAGCAGCGCTGACTTCTTTTTGTTAAGTTCTGTCAGGACTCGGTTTGGTTTCAGTTATGTTGGGTAGAGATCAAAGGTGTAAAAAGGGTGCAATTTTTACAATAAAGTGTTCTCCTTTGGATTCATAAGGGGTTCCGTGTGGTTTTGTTCCCCATTGCTACATTATTCATCAGAAATTTTAACAAGAAATCTCAAAATGAGGAAGAATGAACGTTAGCCAACTGATGTTTATGCTTTTATAGACCCTTATTACCTAAAGGAATTGAAAAATTGAAAATCTGTGAAATATAAAAATTCCTTAAATGGTAAGGTTACAGATCATCATGTAGTAAGCTGTTTCAGATTTGGAGAGCACTATGAAAGCTTGCTGAGCACATCTTTTAGTAAGATACACAGTTTTGTCTGAGAGGAGCCATGCAACTGAGTTTAAGACCTTCTGCAATAGATTGTTTTAAAACTTGCTTATATACACACTTCAGCTTTGTTTCCAGGCTGGACTTCCCTAAGTTTTTTTTTCTGTAGCCATTGAGCCTTGTTAAGTCTTCCCTTTAATGGCTTTTGAATGTCCAAATAACTATGTACCATGAGCCATGTTTTGGCCTCTTAAATAAACAGAATAGTTATGCCTGATCAGCCTGATATAATGGTTTTGTTTTATAATCTCTTCATAATTACAGATTTCTCTTCTGCTCTTTCAATGTTTACTTGTTTTACTGGGGCCAATCCAAAAATGCATTCTAGTACTGATCTTTGCTAGTGTTGTGTACAAGGACACAAATGCTTTCCTACTTTTATTTGACACCCCTTATTCTTATAACACTGTAAAGAATTTACTTGCTCAGCTAGAAAGACCACTGTAGGAAGAGTTCACACTGAGGCAGCTAACTTTACAACGACCTATAAGTAATTTGGGAGGGACTGTTTTTTGAGGCATTCATTCTATAAAAAGAGTTGAATCGTTAGTTTCTCATATATATTATCACATATTTAATTGTAATGGGATATATCAATTTGGATCATGGCATTCAAACAGCACCAGTCCTTTCTCCTGCCTTTCTTATTTTCTGGAGTCATCTACAAAATTAAATAGAAATCTACTAATACAATTTTTTAATCACTATATAAAAGATGCACTGACAAAAGAAGTAGCCAATGGCCCCTCTAATAATTTACTGACACCTTTCTATTAGAAAACATTTATTTTGCAGCTGTTTGAAATCCAAATAATTATTGAAGAAATCTGCAAAATTTAGATTAGTGTTACTTCCTCATAGATCCTGGAGCTAAATTCTTTGTGAAACTGAAAATATTCAAGCACATAACTTTAGGTTTACATCCCTTGAAATTTACTAAAAATCCTCATTTTATTTGTATGACTCTTAACATTAAAGAATGTTTCAAATAACTTTCTTTCAGAAAGTGCCTTTCAGTGTCTGAATAGCCTTAATTCTTGCTGAAAGCCAGCTCTCCAGTATTTTATACATGCACAAAAAGGAAAAAGAAATACTGCTGCACTTTGTAGGATTGAAGCAGTACCAAGAGGCCATGGTACATATTATACTGGAAATAGCATCAAAGTCATAAATGCTGATTCAGTTATCAGAGCTGTGAATTTGCTCATATTTATAAAATGACAGAAGAAATCACAAAGGCCCATAGCAATTATTAACAATGATGTGGTGAGTTTATATGGCCTGAAAGTGGGTTATGCAGTGCTCTAATACCCAGAGGGTAGGTCAGGAGGGGAATTATGGCTGAGTTACAACTCTTTGCCTAGTTCCCCATACTTTAAGCAGGGAGCAAACTGTTTTGATCTCTATCTGTAGAAGAGTATCTTTATCCCTATGAGGACTTGGATATACAGACTTGTTTTTCAGTTGTTAATAGTAATGAAAAACGACCAGGAACAAAATGAGGCTTTTTCTTGGGTTTAATCTTGCTTCAATTTAGCCTAAATCAGTGATAAAAAACATTAACTGAAAATACTCCCCTTAGGACCATGTCCCAGATGAAGGATGGCACTTCTGTAAAATAAGGTTGGAATGGGCTGGGGAGGATACTTGACGAAGAAGTAAATAGCTCCTAATGGTTTCTGTCATACTGAGGTCTGAGGCAGGTCTGGGGCCCTGCTTCATTCAGAGAAATAGGCTGAAACACACTCTTTTTCCTTTTAGGCTAGTGCTTCAAAGTCCAGGATGTGTCCTACTCTGGATAATGTCGTTACTTTTGTCTATATTGGTGTTTTTCATTCTGTTTTTCTTTTTTTCATTTGTAGGAAATGACAGGCGAGAATCAATGTCACATACAAGTAAAACCTTCTCTTGTTGAAACAGAGAGAAAATATTCAACATTAAAATAATCCATAACAAGAAAATATTTTGCTTTGTTGTGGACTAGCAGTGATATATGAACGGAGGAAATGTGTTTTTATACTTTATTTAAGATCACTATTAAAATAGGCTTAATTCATAGTTAGGTTACTCTTAATACACAGCAGTATAAGTAATCTAATTCACCCTGCACAATGTAACCGATTAATTTAGTAATTTATTGAATGCTGAAGCATGTTTTTCCTTCTGTTTGCTCTTTTCCATTCTCTTTGGCTAAGCCTTCTGCATATCTGAGAGGGTCTTTTCAGCCTGGATGGAGAGTAAGTAATGTGGGGAATAAGGGGCCCTGTCCAAGTTGTCTGATACTCTCAGATCGTAATGGTGTTTCAAAATGTAAGCACAGAACTGGAGAATAAACTGACTTTTCAGAGTCCTACCAAAGAGATTACTATGAAAGAGGATTTGAGTACAGTCTGAAAAATTCTGAGCATGATTGTGCAGGTCAAGGGATTGAAAAAAACTTCAGAGAATGAGAGCAATTTAGGCAATAACCTTTCAGCTTACAGAATGGAGAAATCAGCTCCTCTCTAAAGACAATTCCTTAAGTCTTACACTCTGTTTACATGATTCTATATTTGTGTCGAATTTTTTATGAAGAAAACAAACAAAACTTAATTCAATACTACCTTTTGAATGTCATGTCCTTGCTTAGCACTTCATCTTTTTGCTGCCATTTGATTATTTAATGAAGGTCTATTGCATTGCTGTGAGCCAGTGAGAGTTTAAGGGTTCAGGTATTTCCTTTACCTGAGATACCTGCTTGCTGATATAAAGATAGATGATGTCAACTTATATGACCCCCACTTGCACTGTCTTCAAGCAAACTTCACAATTTCTGCTCTTTCTATCCTACTTCTGCCAGCATCGGTCAAGTGCCCTTCTCTTTGTCTTAGCAAGGACCATTGGCTCTGTCACTCTCCACCTGCATTTCTACCTTCAAAGAAATCTAACAAACTGATACAAACCACATCCTGTTTCATACACCTTTGTGAGGAGTTTACTGTACAAGGGCTAAAAAACCTAAGGAGTCTGTAAGAACCAACTAAATGTCCTAAATCTTGTCTCTCCTATGCTTTGACTCAGTCATTTGCATTCATGTCAGATCACTCCATGTGCTTTCATAATTCTGTTAACAATGTCCAGTAACTCTTGTTATGAAGAACTGAATTTCTGAGGTGTTGACAAAGGTCAAGAGACCTCGAGGGACATTCTGTTTTGCAGTTTTAATAAAATTATTGTGAATTACATTTGAAAAAAATCTTCTTGTTTTATAGTTAAGCTGGTAATTGTAAATCTTGAATATTTGGCTACAGACCTGGTATCCTGGGCACAGTCTGAAAAAGAAAATCAAGACTTTTTTTGTTCCTGTCCCCATTTCTCTTTCTTGTCTATCTGATTCTGCTTTCTGTTCAGCCTTGGGTGCTGGCTTTTCCTGTGTTGTCTTATTAGAAGGCAGTCACCCTATTTTCTCAGCCCCATACAGACTCAAAACAATGTTGTTTTCAGAAAAGGGTATTTCTAAAGCATCACTTCCTCTGGAATGTAAATAAATAAATAAATAGATCCTAAATTTTTAATTAAAATCTTAACTAGCTGAAGCCCTGGCAAACAGGCGGAGTGTAGTTAACATTCTCCATTAAATCTGAAGTACTTGACATAATGTGGAGTGCTTGAGAACGACAGGATAGGTACATGTTTTATTCAGAAACCAATGAAAGTTTACTGCTGTGCCAAGTGACTGTCAGAAAGCTGGCATAAGATAAAGACTATCATAATGCTGGGAAAGCCAAAATAATTAAAGCATGAGAATAGATATTCTGGATTTTTAAAAAGTTGCTTCAAGTACTAGAGAATCCTAAAAAAATGAGGGTTTATAAGACATACTGCTAAACTGACAAATTTAAAGTAAGAAAAGCAATATTTCCACAAGAACTGTAGTAACTTGTACAGTCTTATTGTGTGATTTTGGGCTGGATTACTGCAAAAATAGCTCTAAAACCACGGTTTTAACTAGGAGAAAAAAAGCCGAAACTCACGAGTATTAACACAGAAAGTGAAATATTTTATTTTATAATTGCAGAACAGATTTATGGTGGTGGACAGAGGGAATGAAAGTTTGTATGCCCAACGAATAACCAGATAAATAGCACACAGTAATCAGTCATCTCAGTCCAGATGGATCCCTGAGGGAGTGAAAAGGGAAGGCAGAGGTGTAGGGGCTGGGATATAGAAAGACTTGTTCCAGTTATTCTATATTTTGTTGCACTCCAAATGTTTCAAGCACTCCTTTACCATGCAAATATATGTGACCTCTATGTTGGTAGCAGTTGTGTAGAAAAGAAGGCAGATAGGGTACACACAAATCTAAAATTAAGAGATATTGTGAATTGTCCGTGTAGTCTATGTTTCCTTCTGCAATAGTTTTTTGCAGCATAGATTACAATTTCTTAGCATTTTACAGTAGTTATAAATAATTTTACCCATGTACTGTCTGAAAGTTCACTATGACTTTAGTGATTAGAAATGTTTTACAAGCTGACATTGATTTTGAGTAAAAAAGTACTGTTTATGTTTCCTTGTTGGATTATGTTTCCTAAACTGGAATACCTTTCATATCACAGGAAAGCACATATGTAGGGAAAAATAGTTTCAGAAATAGAGGCACAGAACCAAGAGAAAAACCCCAAAGCATCTATTTTTAAAATTATTTTTAAAATTGCCTTTGGATGCATTTTCTTTGACATTAAAGAAAAATTTTATAGAATATGGCTAATAGGGAATTTCAAAATTAAATCAGAAATGACCATCATTTTCTTCAAATTAATATTCATCATGATTTATTTATAGTGACCACAATTATGTTCAGAATCTGACCTTCAATCTGCTCATTCTCAGATTTGCACCACAAAAATCATAAAACTGTGCTTAGAAATGAGCATTTCTTCCTGAATATGTCTTCTTGATTTAGATGCTTGAATTCCATTAATTAGGTGAAGAATACTTATATCATCCAGCTACCTACTAAATCAACCTGCAACAAATGAACATGAATGTGAAAGTTACACTACACACCATAGAGGCAGATGGTTCTTCTTCTAAAAGTTGGGAGAAACTGTATTCCTTTGAATATGTGTCTTGGTTTGAAAGATAGGTGTCTGCTAAGGGAGGCAAGAGCCTCTCTAGAAATGGAAAAATGTAGACCCCCCTCCCTCCAAATTACTATAATTTTGAAATTAAGGGGCTCTCGGGAAAAGATATGGGAATAGGAATAACATTTCTTTACTAGGAAAATTAAAATAAAAATACAGTAATACAAAAAACCCCAACACTGACAGAGTCAGAATACAACATCACACCCTGTCAGTCAGGGTGTTGGTAGCAGGCTGATTAAATGGTGGCTGCAGTCCTCCTGGAGTGAGAGTGACCCTCCTGTTGAAGCAGTGGTCCTGTAGATGGGTGCAGTTTTCCTTTGAAGGTCCAGTGATGATGCAAAAAGGTCTGGTTTCCCTCTGGAATCCACTGGAAAAAGGCTGCCTTGGTGTTCCAAATCTCATATTTTATCTAGGTAGGAAATGCTTGACTTCTCCCCCTGGCTGGAGCATCTCCCGATGGGATGATGTAATTTTATCAGTCATGCAGTGGGACTCAGTGCCCCATTAACAGAAGATATCTCCTTGAAGGAAGGATGAGTTGTGGAAAAGATAAAGAACACTGCCTCACCTGGTTTCAACAGAAGGTAATAGAATACATACTTTTGGTTACATCTTCTCTGCAAGCCAAGACATTATCCACCCCTTATTCTATTATCATCTGCATCATAACCAAATAAATATCCTCTTTAAACTCTACAATGAAACCTTACACTCAGTTCTTGCTTAACATTAGGTTTCCCTGTGATACACAATGTGTTTCTCCATCTTTTTGCATTACTCACCAAGTATAACCAGGACCTTGAGCAAAGACTATCTCACGGATGGGTTTGTCTTTGCCTGAGGTGGTAACTAATACCTTCCATGTGTACCACAGGGACTTTAACTCCATCCACTGTGTGAAAGGGTTCAGACTGGACAGGACCAGCTTGACTGATGGACCCTCAGGTGTTGACCATCCAGGTGACCTTTGTTAAGTTCATTTCCCAATTCTTGAAGGTCTCTCTGCCAAGTGCTTTCAAGGTTGTCTTAAGTAATCTGTTGCACCGTTCAACTTCCCCGGCAGCTGGTGCATGATAAGGGATATGATATATCCATTTAATGTCGTGTTCTCTGGCCCAGGTGTTTATAAGGCTGTTCTTGAAATGAGTCCCATTGTCTGACTCAATTCTCTCAGGGGTACCATGCCTCCAAAGAACTTGTTTTTCCAGGCTCAGGATGGTGTTCCGAGCAGTGGCATGAGGCACAGGGTAGGTCTCCAACCATCCAGTGGTGGCTTCCACCATGGTCAGTACATAGCGCTTGCCCTGGCGAGTTTGAGGCAGTGTGATGTAGTCAATCTGCCAGGCCTCTCCATACTTATATTTGGCCCATCGCCCCCCATACCAGAGGGGCTTCACCTGCTTGGCTTGCTTTGGTTACATCCTGCATTGCAAGCCAAGACAATATGCTAGTACCAAAAAATGGGGATAGACATCTATAGAGATTTTTTAAAAGCTCACCTTCTGTTAAACTTCCACTAATAAAACCCCCAATAAGTTTAAAGCAAAGGACATAGCTACATGCTTTCTTTAGTTCAAGCAACAGAAAGTGGCCTGAGGCATTTTTTGTTCTCAAAAATATTGAGATCCATAACACCCTACTGAGATCCAGTTGAAATTCCACTTAAACATAAGTAAAGCTTTTTTACTGTGAGCACTTGCACAAGGAATCTCCCTCTTTGGAGACTTTAAAAGTCTGAGTGGACTCCAGCCAGCCCCAGTCTGAGCAGGAGTTTAACTAGGTGGTCTCCAGTGGTCCCCTCCAAGCTCAACCACTTGTTGGCAAAGATCACCAAGAGGCCAGACTTAATCATCTCTGGTAAGGTGCAAGCTATCCAAATTAGTCTGGCATTCAAATAATTGTCTGAAAACACTGTTCCAGCTGTTTTTAAGAGAGATGTCTGCAGATGCTTTCACTTGTGAAAGCTTGCCTCAGGTTCAGTGAACAGGGAGGTGGAAGCCTAGGAGTACTATTACACTGGTACAGAACTTTAAGAAGCATTTGTTAACAAAATAGGCATCTCTATTTGCTCTTTTTAGGCCAGCCTCATTCATACTATCTGCCTTGGTAAATAGAAACATTAACAAAAATAACTCCTTCACTGCCTAGATAATGACAATGAACTGACAATTACAGCTGACTTTAGGAGCTGAAACTTATCTTAAGAAAACAATACATTATACATGCATAGGAAATAATTCTGACTATTTTCTGTTGGAAAACGTGACAGAAGTAGTTACAAGGCAGTGAGAGATCATAGAGTTTAATCAGTTTATAATCACAGAGTATGCTGTGGATTAGAAGTGTCATTTGATAGATTTTTAAGCACTGCAAATTAGCAGAAGAGCAAACTAAGTGCAGCTGTTAACGAACCAGCCAGGGTCCTTGAAAGTTATTACTTTTCCAGTAAGTTAATGGTACTGCAAGAAATGCAAAAGTTGGTGTAACCCTTCATTTTTATACTGTCATCACTGGCATAGCTGTTTTGAGACAAGACTACAAGTAAAATTTTCTACTAGAGATGCATGGAAATATTTTAAACTTTGTTCACATTGAAATTAATTAATGCATTATGAGAGTAACAGAAAATATATATATTCATATTTGAGCCTAATGCAGATAAAGAGAACATTATAGGATGAATGAAAAAGTGATAATACCTGTGTACAATAGAAGACAATCATGTTTCTAAAATCTGAGGTTGATATGAGTCTTTTCTATTTTAATTCCAATCTCTATTCATAGATGTTTCCATGAAGACTTAATGAAATTTTATACGGGTGTGGAGTTACTTCCTTAGTTTAAAATACTCAAGAGAACTATGTATATTACACTTTAAAAACTACGAGCTAGCTGCTTCAGAAATCACAGTAATTATTTTGACTTTGACGTTGACAAAGTAATAAAATGTTATTTTATGGATGGACACTTAGATTGCATTTTTATAAAAGCATTAATCCTGAGAAACAATATTAAAAGAACATTAAGATTGCAGAGACCAGAACTCACAATGTAAGAAATGTCAGAATAAATGTTGCCCTTACAACCTTAATTCAATATTTGTGCATGTCGTACAGTGTGGGGTGCCATTCCTTGTTGACTGCACATTGTTCAAACAGTTTGAAGGGAGAATTGGAAATTTACTCAGACCTTCTCCTGGATTACCATAGTGGTGCAGCTAATTCACTGTGGAACTTTGTGCATGAGACAAAAATTATATTAATTCCCTGATACAGATGGAGGTCCTAAGGTGTCCAGACTGGATCTATCTGTAAGTGCAGTGCAAAAGTTGCCTGAAGATTGTCTTGAAGACAAATCTGCTCACTTCAGATCCACTAACCTGCTGGAAACATCTGGGGACTCACCTATATGGGTGACCACGAATGCTCAGAGAAAACAAAAGTAGGATCCAGTTCCCCAGAATAAGTTTGCTGTCTAACATATGAGACCATCTTTTGTATTCCTGTTTAATTACTTCTTTCTTTCCAAACTCTACAAGTAAAAGCCTTGTAAGCAGTCTCCTTCAGCACACATCTTCGATTCATCCTTAGAGCAGGTCTACGTTCTGCCCTTATTAAGCCTTGTGGATAAATAAAGTGTATGATCTTTCAGTTAATGACTTTTACATTGCTTAGATGGCTAAATTAGGGTTGCATGAATCACCCTACTTCTGAGACCTTGACTTTTCAAATTTAAGAATAATCTTCTAGGACAGCATGTGTTATTTTCTAGGAACTGGAGGTGGGGTTGGGGTGCTCTTCCCAGCCTTGCTTGTCTGCAATGCTGAATGTCCCTGGTGATATTTGATCTGTGAAGAGAAGGCAAGAGGCACAGTGTTGAATTCTGTGCTTGAACTGACAGATCATAGTTGGTGAAGAAATGTTTTGCCCATGGATTTGACAAAGTGTTTAGCAATGCCAAAAGAATGGTAAGGCTGAGGAGTCTTGGATTTACTTCTAAATTCTGGAGGCAAACATGGAGAGTAATAGCTGCCAACTCTTCTGTCACTTCTCCTTCTAAGCTGGTCTCCTGGCTCAGACTCTTACATCAGCTCACGATTCCATCAAGGACCTTTTTCTCTGGCCCAGTATCATGGCCAACCTCCTAACTCTAAGCATTTGCAACCTCTATTCTGTGCAGATCTGGTTTAGGCTGTTCTCTGATGCTTCACGTCTCTTTGGTCCAGTGTTATGCTTCCCCCCCACATACTACACTACACAGGCCATCCTTTAGAAGTCTAGTCTAGTGCTCTCAAGGCAAAATTAGCTTCTTACACTCAGGTCAGTGAGAAATTTTCTTAAATAATTCCAGATTATTAAGGGATGCAAATGCTGTTTCAGTCTGCTTCTTTGGGTGGTTGTCTGACTTCTTAGCACTTAGTAACGCCAAAATGTTTCCAATAGTAGTGCATACTTCCTGCAGTTTGTCCTTTTAAGAAAATGAGTTAATGTATTTGATTTTAAAAGTCTATTTAACCATAATTAAAAATCATCATGTTTATTAGTATTCTTACATTTTGAATTACATCGATTGCGTTTCAATTGATTGAAATTCTTGATATTAAATGATGGATTTAAGTCCTTGTGTACAGCAGAACACTTAGAGTCAATTCTCCTGCTTAACAGGACATGCAAGAGTTTTTTTACTGGATAAGTGATAGCATGACAGGTAAGTCTAAATTCATTTTACTCACAAAATTTATCTTGAAATCTGATACATTTTACCATTTGACAAAAGTTCTAAACTAGAACTGAAACCAGGCCAGAAAGTATATTCATCACTCTACAGATCCTGAATTGGGTTAAACAAGCCAATAAATTTTATTGTTACTACTGATTCATATCATTGTACATTTAAAAGAAATTAGATTAATATAAAATTTTTGCTGAGATGTCACTATTAAGAAGATAAAATTCAAAGTAGTATATATCACTGTCGAAATGCATTTCAAAGAGAGACTTTTATATGATGTATGCTATTCTTTGGGTTCTCTAAGCATCACCTAGTTCTGCTTTTAAGCAATGAAATCAAAGGAAGTGTGTAATTCATAGTCTTTGTTGCTTTCAAGTTCACCTCATAATGGGTGAATGACTTTAATATGCATGATACCGTTTCACATCTTAATTTATATCCAACAGCATCTCAGCAGATGCTTTGGATTTCTCTGGAAACCAAAGAAATAGCAGAACTATCTCTATGAAAATTAAACTATTTCATAAAGTGGTGCTGTTGCTATCCACCCAAATACATACTGTCACTGTCAGAAGTGGTTTTCCCCACCACAGACATTGGCATAATGTTTATGGCCAGTGAGATTGTTTAACAGCACTAAAATCATGAAGTACTGCATGTGCTCTTTAATTAGGAATGTAATATGCTCCATCTGGAGTGACTCATTTTTGCAATCTTCCGTGTAGCTTGAATTTCCCACTTCCCTCTACAATATAAAGAACTGAAACTCTTTTCCTGACTTCATTTTCAGTTCAATCCCAGTTATCTGAGTAGTTTGTAGCATTTGTTAATGGACTGTAGTCTGAGTTTCCTGAACAACAACCCATGGTTATCATTTGCAATGTCATAAGAAAAAGCAATTAATTGCTGGTGGAATTCTGTAGATTTAATTTTCTCTGTATTTACATGAGGTCATTTGAACACTTACAGCGTAAATAACCTCATCTCACAGACCATATATTCATCCCAGTTGTATTTAAGAAGATAAACAGGGTTGTCCAAGACTTTAGTTCTGAATATAAAATGTCTTCATTAAAATTTTTAGAAAAAAGTTGTATATACTGATACTATATAAGAACTCATATCACTGCTTTCTTTTGTTAGTGTGTTAGATAAGTTCTTTTGTTAGTGTGTTAATCCATTTTTCTTTACTGGATTTCATCTACCCAATTTTAATAAATAAATTTTCTGAATTTGATAGTTTTTCTGTTACTGTTTTGTAACAGAAACATAACCATGTTTGCTTATGTCAACTTTTTTCCGTAAAGCATGACTATCTAGAGCCTAATCTAATCTCACTGAAATGAATGTGACTCTTAGATAATTTAATGAATAATTTGTTTAAAATCCAGACATTTTCTCTTATGCATGCAGAGGAATGTATATTTACTTTGCTTAACCTAAATCCTTCAGTGAGGAACAGACCAGGGACCCTGGCCTTCAGGTGTCACACTAATGAAAAAGAGATGCATCTCTGAAGACAGACTCAGGGATATATTCCCTGGTGACTAGGGAGAGCTTCCTGGTTACACCACCATAAACTGGAAAACTGAAGAGAAATGTGTTTCATACTAACTCTGATGAATCTGGAAAGTTTTGTTCACTGAGTAGCGCCCTTTTTTTATGTCTCCCTATCCTAGACTGATTATTCTCAGAATGGCACACAGAAATTTCGACCTTCTAGGTGTTCAGCTGGACAACAATGATCAATTTACACAGATCTTCCCCTTTTCTTGAATTAGCTCCAAATGGAAATGGAGTACAGAGAGAAAATCCCGTTCATACTGCCTAACTTTACTAATACTCACTTCTCCAAAACTGACTGACTGCATCTGTCCGTACAGTCAGTAGGATTGTACTTTTTGGTACCATCTGATGACTTTAACTGCTGATTAAAAATTCTAAAATTCTTCATTTAATGAAAATTTGTAATAACAGAGATTATAGACAGGGAGAGAGGTCCATTGCTTAGTATAACCTAGCTGTATGTCCTAGTATTAATTTATGGAACTAAGCTGATTTTCATCCTAACTGAGAACCTGTCTAAAATGTGCACACATACAGACATTTCTTTTTGATTTGTCTGCTTTGAATCCAATACGACTCTTACTTTTAGTATCAGCTCTCTCTTCACATTTTAATATTTTAAGCAGAAGAAAGTGGTGAGAGGATGGAAGCAGAATAAGAAAGTATTTAAAACCTCTAGTTCTGCCAGAACTGAATTACAGTTCAGAAATCAGAAAATCTGGAAGTTCATTGGCATGAATTATGCATTACATTGGCATATCCAGTTCCGAAGATTTTGAAAGTGATTAAGGAATTATAAAGTTTTCCATTAGCTTCAGCTAACAGTCAAAACCAGGTATTCATTATTCAGGTAGGGATGAAGTGAGGTGTCAGAGGTTGGTAGTGATCCTCCCAGTTTGCTAGTAAGAGATCACAAGCAGATACAATCTTGCCCTCTTATTTTAAGGGAGGAATTATAAGAAACAGTTCACTGGAGAGTCAGATAGAGCAAGAGAAAAGAAGAGGAGCAAAATGAAAAGGTCAGCTATTCTTCCACAATCCAAACAAACAATTCAGATCAAAAAACCTTTCAGAATTTTGAAAGAAATAACAAATCGTATAAATTAGCAATACCAGCCTAAAGCCAGATCTGGTGATAATTTTTAAGTCTTGTTGTCAAAGTGCTCTTCCACAGGTGTATAGAGTGTCACTGCACTGGCCCTGAAGTTAAACTCACCACTATAGAAAAGGTCAGGAAGGAAGTCTCACCATCATTTGTGTCCTTTTGATGATTCTTTGTACAGCAGGGATTTTATATTCAAAGCAATGTCTTTTGCTGTGTTTCTAGGTCAGTTTATGTAATATATAAAGCTTCTGTTGCAGAGTATTCATGCATTTCTGCCGGGGTTTTAAATTTTTTTTTTAATTTTTTAATTTTTAAATTTATTTATTTATTGGAATTCTTTTTATCTTTCTGAGAGCTTCAAATTAGGATTTGGGTCACAGAGTAAAAGTGGTTCTATCAGGACACATGTGATAAAGATGGGCCAATAATTGTTCAATTAACAGATCAATAAGTTGCCTCTCACACAAGCTGTTGTCAGTGATAAATGCCCAAAGATTGGTTAAACTGCATTTTCTAATGCTTCAATGTAAAAATCAATGTCCAGAGCACACAGTACTAAGCAGATAAAACAGCCTCTCAAATCTGTACCGTGAAAATTATATGAGCCCAGCAATCATAAAAATATGTCTTGATCCTATTTGTAGCTCTCATATGTTGCCGTGGGCCATTCCTGTTTATCCATCCACATGAACTGCGGAACACTGACTATGCTGAGTAAGCAGCAGTGATCTGGATGAAGAAACAAAATAGTCTTTCAAATTTCTGATTTTCTTTTATGCTGCCAGTGCAGTGACTACTGAAAAGGCAAAGGAAATTATGTCGAGTGTTCAATCAGGAGTGAGTGAGACCTGCAGTTGTGTTATTTATATGCAAAGGATGTTGGTGGGTGCCTAGCATGAATTCCGAGAGAAAGGAGAAGGATGCTGAGCACTTCCCGTCACTGCACTCTGTTTGAAAACGCACTCACAAAAGGAATGGAAAAGCTTTGCTTTTCCACAGTGATGAGACCTTGGCTGATTATTGTTTCTGTAATTTGCTATACATGTAATAAGTGTGCCAGCAAGTACACTGTGAAAGATTTGCCTTCATATTGTATTGCTGTCTGAGTGTAACCATGGCAATCGTCTTTTCAATTTTAAACTATTTTAAACTGCAACGCAGAAAAAACCACTGCCTCCCTATACCCCCATAAATCAAAGGATAGGCGAGCTTATTTCAATTAATTTTACATTTACCTATTTCTGACTTTTTATTCCTTTGGAATGACATTTTGCAACCTATGACTTACTGTAAGAGTTTGGGGGGTGTTTCACAGTTCTAAGGAAATGCTGAGTATACTTAAAAGTTATATTAATACATATAATTTCCAGAAACTTCTTTCAGTAGCAAAAACATTCTCTGGCAGCTACATCTTAGTGCCAGTACAAATGCATGGGCATCTTTCTAATGAAAACTCCTACATGCATCTTTTTATTCTCCATTCAACAAAGCTTTTGAATGGATGAGAAAATTCCTGTATTTGAAGAAGCCTTCTTTTCTTCAGCTAATTCCTTCAAGAAGAGAGTTTCATAGATTTTCATATCTTTGCTTCAAGAACACATTGAGTTGGTCTGCCCTACAATTCTTCTGTCCAAACACTGCAATGAAGGCATACTAATGGAAGGACAGAAGCCATTCAGTCCTATCTGTCTTTCTCAAAAATGCAGTTCTTACTGTAATTTCTGTTGTTGGGTTTGTTGGGTTTTTTTTGTCTAAAATTAGGCTTGACTTGCTGCTCCAACATTGAACTGCTCTAGAATGGTCTGGGATACTTCCAATACTGTTTCTTGTAAGGGAATAATGAATGTGCAAATGATTCAAAAGTACATGGACTAAGGTCTAGAAAGCCTCTGAGAGCTGAAACAGATAGATAGGAAAAATACAATTTTAAAGAAAAAAAACCTGCACACAGATTACATTTAAGATTTTCTTCAATAAATAAATAAGTTTTCAGTAAGCAAACAATGCTTACTAAGAAAAATCAAGATTGTAAATAACAGATATTAGATAATTTCACTCTGAGACATGAATTATTTAATAATTGTACATTGTAATTAGAGGAAAACTTCAAGTTCACTTGATTCCTTCATCAGTGTCTTTTGATGTGATATAACATGAATTTCTTTTTGATCTTCAGAAAAGGTGGGGGTAATGGCTTTATGTAACAAACTTGAGGAACAGGGCATTTAAATCAGCATATTGAGGCCACCTACAATTCTGATATATGCAGCAGTCTCTTGTGGCCATTATACAGTAATAGAAAAAGATGATGACAAACCTGAAAACCACAGCTCTTAAGAAAGGTGCATACACTGATTTATTTAGTTTGATGCTGTGAAAGATGTCAGCCTACATGTCCCATTGCATCCCAATACATTGGGTACAGATTTATATTTCACTTTTTATTTTATTCAAAATGTTATTTATGTCCATCAAAAATTCACCTCTCCATGCAGTGAGCGTGCTCCAAAAGGCTCTGTAAAAGTATTCCTACCAGGGAATTCTTACCCTAAAATCTGATTTGTGTGTAGTTAGGCCGGTGGAAGTGACCTCTCACACATTGTCAGTTTTTCCTTCTAGGGGAAGGAAACTTGCACTTTTTTTTGGTCTAAATTCATCATGAAGTTCAAATCAAAGCTTAGAGGTGAATTTTAGATTTCATTATTATGAGCAATCTCTACATTTAATTAAGCTGCAAAAATATATAGACTTGTCTATACTTTTAAAGCTTACTATAATAAAAATAAGCAGAAATCAGAGAAATATTGTTATAATAAATTATGGCCACTGATGTTCATCTTCTTACATATATAAACTAAATTTTCATTGAAGTATAATCATTTACATATGACATCATTTATGCTTCAAGAATTTTGTAAAGTGCACCTAAAAAAACATTAAGCACGAGGAAAAATTCTTACTAAAACCAAGGGATGCATTTAAAACTGATTCTTTATGAAATATTCCATTCTAGAACCACATGTGGAACTGAAAACAAAGTAGAAGATGGGGAAAACCTTAAAGAAGCAAAGAAACTGATTCTAAATGTCTACACGTAAATCTTTTTTGATTGAGAACAATAAGACACTTAGGGGTTTGCCAAAAGTTAAGCAATTTCTCGTAAATTTCTAGTATTGGTAATAATCCATTGATTAAAATAATATCTTTAGTACTGCATTGTTTGCAAAATGAGTTGGGACTATAGTAGAAATATATTATTGAATTTGCTTCAAAGAGAAGCATAAGAAATTTTTAGAAGTGTTTCTTTTAATGCAGTTTTCCTCATTTGCCCTAATAAATGTACATGCCTTCTGACCAGCTCCTACCAATCCTCAGTTATTTTAGATCTGGATGTAGGCAAAACATGAAGGCAGGAGAACTGAAGGCAGGAGAGTGAGTGGAGCTGTTCAAAATCATTAGGGTTTTTTAATATAGGTTTTTACTCCTACCAGTAATAATGATTCTCTTAACATATGTGTAGTAAGTTTTTTCTTCTATCTCTTGGAAATGCCTTTCTAAAGACTATATATGTCACTTGGACATGAAAGAAGCCTTGCAATGCGATAGTAACAATTTTGCTTAAATGAACTGATGTTCCCTGTCATAAGAGAAGTTTTTCTAACCTCTCTTGCTTGGAAAATTATGATTTATAACTATGTGATTGCTTCCAAATATAGTGGTCTAGTAAAATCAATTTCTTCAGCTTCTTTTACTTATCTTAGTCCATAGAACAAATTAAGAAGTAGTATTAAAGTCTTCTTTTCTTTTAGTTTAGCTTGACAACTATGATTTAAACTGTCATTTCAGCTGTGGTTTAAAATAATTAATCAGCATTCCTCGTACAGATTCTCTGTGACACTTTTGACAAAAATATAAGTACATGCAAACAATTTCTTTTTTGTTCTCCCCTGTATCAGAAAATTTGTATTTCAGTACATTTATCATGGCATTTCTGCTGAGATGAAACAATGTGCCCACACTAGGAACAGAGCTGGCATTTGTAGATGGGGCAGTTACATATTGAAACACATTGAATTTTTTAAAAATTTGTCTATTATGAAAATGTCCTTAGTATTAAAGTAAATTGCTCAGAAACTTTGAGAGTAATCAGTTTCTGATTTGAATAACTGAAAAACCCAGCACTCGTGTTCTTCCCCTAATGATGAGGTTCCCTATGGTTTATGTTCCTTACAATTACTGATAGTATCCCACCATAATTCATAGAGCAAGACTTTAAGAAGGCCTCCCAATAGGAATTTTACTCTAATGTTAATTTTTCCATTTAAAACATTTGTCAAATCATTTAGATTTCCTTGCAGTGGCTTCTTAGGTACTTTCTAGTTACAGTGGGGATTTTGCAGATTTTTTTCTCACTACATAAATATTTCTATTTTTCAAAAAAATACTTTATTAAACAGCGTATTAAAAATATTTTACTTGCATGGAAATAAAGTTGTACAAAGAGCAGCTGGGTCATGCCATGAAACAGAAGAGGTTGTCTAAAGGGTGGGAGAAGTGACATCCTAGATTTCAGACTGTTGAAGAGAATACTCAAGAGAATGTCCTTAAATTACTGCAGATTTCTCCCAGCTATTGTAGGGCTGCTTTGAAAACAGGGCCGACAAATTTAAGTGAGATTTTATCACCCTGCACCTCCAACATAAAGCTCTCAGCCCTTCTGCAATACTGTGGAGCTCCAGACCCAGGCAGTGGAATCATTAGACATAGCACAGGAAGTAGATTTCTGTGATTAACAAGCAATTACTGTGTAGAACTAGGACATAATATAGCCTATTAACTAACTAAGCTTCTGATAATGTGATGCTGGACCATCTCCCTGAGTCCCAGGTTTCCATCCCACTCATCTCTCCCATCCCATGCCAAGAATTTTGAGAAGGAAAATACTCAACTAGATGCTTAAGTCTGTGATCTTAGCTAATTACAGAAGAAATGAAAAATTACCTACAGAAATTAGTGTCCTTTGCAGCTGCAACCACCGTTTTATTTCTCCTACATTCCAAGAATATCCACATTATCTCTTAAAGCCTGGGATATGTCTTGATTATTTCATTTCATCTAAAATATTATTGCTGATGTCACCTGGCTTTTTGGTATATCCTGGTAAAGGTGTATGGGAGATGGTTGTCAGCAAGGTGATATAACCATAGTCAGCATCTTGGCAGTTTTCCCCATTTTCCATCCTGATTGGTCATGAGGAGTATTTGGATTTCTTATATAATGGCTTTGAAAAAATCCCAGGTGTGGAAGGAAAAGTTTTAAATTCAAACCGGTATTTAGTTGATGGTAAATTAGCATCACTGGCAAGGAAAAGTTTATACTATAATTGAGAAGATGCTGTTTTGCAGGCCTTATAATTTTTAGACTCTCAAAATAAGATCAGTGGTTTGAAAGCCAAAAATAATATCTAGTGTTTGAAGTAACATTTGAGGGGCCATATACTGGTTTCTGAGCTGAATTCAAAACATTCAACCCAGAGTAGACCTACCTGGAGGGTTTAATTGTCCTGATGTCTCTTCTATTTAGAAAAAATGGAAATTTTTCAAAGCTGATGTGTAGTCAATAAGACAATTCCAAACAAACAAGCATATGCATTCTTGTGCAGTTTCACTTCCTTGTCTTTCCTAAGAGTACATTTATTTTTAAATGCTTTTATACAGAAAATTGATATCCTCTGTATGTTTTTCTTCCTTCTCAAGTTGATGTATAAAACATGCAAAGTTACAAGGCAGAGAAGTTCCATAGATGTTTAATGTTGATCATGAGGCTAAGCTCTTTATTGGATCAAAGATAGTTTACATAATTTTCTTCCCCCAATTTTTTCTTAGTGAGCCAGTGTGAGCTCTAGGAGTCAAGCTGATTCCTTTGCATCTTGTTCATCCTCACCATTACTAGAAGCCAAATTAGATCATCAGTGACAGCTGTGCAACAAACTCTGTTCTCTGCCAGCAGATCTAAGTGATTAGGTATAGGAAAAAAATCGTCTTGAAGATGCACAAAAATTTAGTTCAGTCTTCTAGCTGTGATGCTGTTGCAGGGCAAATGAGATCACAAAACATCAAACAGCTATTTTTATTTCCAGACTCAGCATATTCAGAATATGCATAGAGACAGGTTTGTTTTTTTTTTTTTTTTAAAGGAGATCCAATTTTTACCAAATAATCTTGCAGAATGGGACATTTCTTTAAAATGTCTTCAAATATTGCTTTGAGGAATTTTTGCCCTTTCTGCTTGCATTCAGAGTAACTGACAAACATGTCCAAGTTGCTGCATCGTCAAATGGAACCATTTCAGAGCTGTCAGCCCTAGACTCTATCTTTGGCTACATGGCCCATCCGATCTCCCTGACTGTCAATCAGGCTGGCAAGGAAGCAGCCCTACCGGGATGGAGGCTGGGAAGATGCACGTTACAGTGACTATGGGGACAGTGCATGATTGCCACGGTGTCAATCAAGCTGGGCAGCCTGAGCCTCTTCATCTGGATGTGGGGAGGTATCTGAAGGCCATGGGAGTGTCCTGATGCAGCAAGGTGCAGAGGGGCTCCCTGTGAAGAGCAGCAGCACAGGGGCACCAGCAGGGAATCAGGCCAGTCTGTGGTGAAGAGGCAGGTCCCAGGTCAAACTAGGAGATCAATCCCCTGGTCAGGATCAGACCCAGTGAGGAAACCCATAGTAATAATATATTATAAAATGTAAATATAGAAATATAAAATATAGAAATAATAATAATAATACTTTTGTGTGTTTAGTTAATGGAACCATTTTGATGAATTCATAGGGAAAGCAACTGAGAGCAAGTTAAAAGACATTTTAAAAAAACAGACAGCTATAAAATGAATACCTGAGGTGCATAATCTTGCATTTAGTTAAACTATTTTCACGTACCAAAATATCCTTATTCTGCAATTCTTTTTAATGTGTTTGCGTTTGTGTTCCTGTGTACTTCTGAAGTACTGTTCACATCCATACACCTCCTAAATCTATATGAATGCACCTTAATGGAGATGAAATCATGCAGTGTTTTATCCTCTTGTGTTCTGGCCATTTGTAGTCTCAGAAGATGGAGGTCAGGTTTTGATAGACACTTAAAATTCATAGTGGAGCCATGTAGATTTTTTTTTAAAGGGAATAAAATGGCTACACACATTGGAAATTATGTTTATAGGACTTGTAAGTCTTTAGCTTTCTAATTTCTGAATTTTATGCCACTTTTATTCTTGGAACTTTAAATACACTTGAACATTTCTCTAGTTTCTTTTGCTCTTTACTTTGCAATTTCTTTCACATTTTTTCAATAAATGTCTACGTTATTTTCATCATGATTTAATATGCAACTAAATGCCATGATAGCATTGAATATCCCTGTTAAGAGGTTTCATCTATATTCTGAGTAAATCTATTTTTAAATGCATTTGGTGAGGGTAAACCTCTGCCAAACCACAACTCTATCTGAGAGAGAGTGAAATGCCCGTGTGCTCCACCACAACAAGGAGCGGAGGCACTGGGTGTAAGAGCACTATCAGGTAGAATACAATCAGCCCCTTAGCATTTCCTGCAGGCTCTGCAGTGTTCTTACTTAACTGTTCCTACATTCAAAGGGTCTGAAATAGTTATGCTTCTTAAGTTAAAAGATCAAGCAAAAGCAGTTCAAAGTTTTTGTGTGATTAGAAACTTTGCTCTTCTCATATACAAAAACAGAAAAAAGAATTATATGAATGAGTGTTAAAAGTGTAAAATTCATATTGAAAGCACTAATCTGATAAACTAACACTTTGACAACATTAAAGATGTTGATTTTTTTTTTAATTTATGTATGTCAGCATGATAGTTTGTCACAGACCCTTCTTTGCAAAAGTGGCAGAGAGAAATCTTTCAACAGCAGTCTAGACACAAAATGTGCTTTACAGAACTCTTCATCCATCTGTGAATTGAATAAAAGGAGAAGTAAGAAGAGGGTGGGAGACAGTAATACTAAGGACATATGACAGACACTTTTGATGGATAATTGCTGGATAGCTATTTTCTCTGTCCGACGGTAAAAACTTCTGAAAGTAAAATATTTCTTCCTCCTAGACAGGCAGACTGGTTTTTTTACAATCCATGTTGCAGTGGATCTGCTCTGAATCATCAATCTTATGCTGGGAAATGAAAGAGACAAATAAATTAGAGATTAAAGATATTTTATTACTGGTACCTGAATTTGTTGTTATTCCTGAAGCTGTAGTGTATCCACCCTAGCATGTTTTCTGAGGAAGGACAACAAGGTATCCAGTAATCAGAGTTTTCTGACAGATCAAGGAAAGAGGCTGATGTAAATTTTGAAATGCTGCCTTCAAACTTGAAATTAGGAATATATAACCAATGCATTTTGGGGTTGTTCACAAGCTGCTTTTAGCAGTGAACATGATTAATTCCTGGTAAACACTGAAGTGCATTCTCTATAGCTGTTAACTATCAAGAATATTATGTGCTGAATACCATAGACAGGTAGAGAAATTATAAAAGAAAGGCTTCATAAATCAGGCCTGCTCTGCTAAATTAAAGCTAACCTGTCACTCTTTCTAAGTACAGCTTGCAAGTTCCCAGGCAAAAGCAATCTTGGTATTAAGGGTTCGTTACCACAACAACCTATTCCTGAGTGAAAAACAGCTGCACCTGGGTAAATAATGGATCTGTCCCATGAGAATCACTGAAGAAAATATGTAAACAATTTAAGAATAGAGAGATTTGATGGACAAGTAAAATAACTTTTACTAACAAATAAAGTCTTGCCAATAAAGGTAGAAAGTTATTAACCAATTAAAGTCGCACATGAGGTCTGTAAAAACTGTATAAAATGAGTTGTGTGAATAAAGAATTGGCCTTTTCTGTATGAAGAAAATGGAGTCTCGGCTGATTTATTACAACAGGACAGGGGCATTAATTATTTTTTCTTTTTATATTCAGTTGAATAATGAAAGATATTTTTTATATATTGAAAAGCTGAGAAAAATGAAAAGGGTGAGATGCACTTTGTGGGTGTATGTTACGCTGCTATTAGTACTGCCTTCAAGAATTAAAGAATTCTATATGGCGTTATTTTGGTTTTAATAGTCTAAGTTGTGTTCACCCTTAATTTCCAGATATTTGGAATAATAAGACTCTAGTGGGAAATTCTGTACGACTGAAAAGGAACTTCCATGATACATGTTTATTTTCAAACATTCATAACTTTGTATGGGCTTCTTTGAGATGAAACTTTGAATTAAGTCTGAAGGCAGCTCATGAAGGTTAATAGCAAGACTGATGTACACCAGCACATTTTCCAAGAGACAGCAAAAGAGGTGTTTACAGTCCCTGTTTGGTATTTGGAACACTGGAGAACACTGCTAAATAATTCTGGTGAACAGTCATTTTTAGTATACTCTGAAATTTGTCCTTTTATGTGGCTATTTATACTTGTTCTGTAACATCTGCAGCGTGCTATTTCTTTGCAAAGACACAAAAGAGTGTAATTAAAGATGTTTCCTCTTAAAGCATAAATGTAAATATAATTTAGAAATGCCCATTTATTTCATTAGTAAAATCTTTGGTGAGGCATGATTCATCGTGTGTTCTCATACAAATAACTTAAAATTCAATTATTCTGCCAGTGGGCTGTGTAGTACCTGCATGCTCAATAAATTTCTCCTGAGTTTACTGTTTTGCCTATGATCTGTGCACTGGCTGCATGTGTTGGTTACGTACTGTCAGGGACTCAAGTTGTCTTCTAGTCAGGCACAATGACTTTATGGCTGATTTACAGAACTGACCTTGTTTAAAAGTGCACCAGAAGAAGAGAGCAATAGGAAGATCATCCCACTCTTCTGGGAGTCTACAACATCCTATTTTTGGCCCAGAAATGCACTGGAGGCTGAAAAAGAAGAGATTCTGAGATCTCCCCTGACTGTCACAGATAATTTGTTACTAATTCAAGGTGACTAAAGCAGTACCAGATCACTTTTAAGGCCTCAGATGCTGTCAGGGAAATGGGATTAGTGGTTTTAGCAATTAAGGCATCAGACTCATAGAGAAGTGATGTGATTTATACTGGAGATTTGTAGCCAAAAGTTACATTTCCAGCAAAAACTCCTAATCCAGGGCTACTTTCTTTCTCTTAACATGTTTCCTCTTACAAGAATTTGTTTGTCAAATTTTTAATTAACTATTTTTGAGGAAAGAACGAGTGAAGTAGAACTCATTCTGGAGGGCTGTGCAGTCTGATGGATGCCCCAGGAATTCAGATTTTTGGACAAGTGGACTTTGGTCTCCTCATTGACACTTGTTTGTTGTGCATCTTCGGTCTTGCTATGTCTTGCTAGCTACTTTGCAGCAGCATGTCCAGGAGGCACTCTGATAATACCTGCATTATAAGGAATGCTGACCTGACAATAGAGCTTTCAGTCTTATCTTTTTCCATTTTCAAATGGTTCCTTTGGTTAGTTTATGTTGTCTTATCACATGATATTTTCTCACGTTCTATGTGGTGAGTAAGTCATTGCTTCCATTTGATACAGTACCTTACTTTTCAAGAGGAGTCAAAACAGTCACGTATGGAGTCCTGCAAAGTGGAGGAATAATTAATGGTGCACATCAATCAGATATTTGTGCCACACAACTGAGCATGAATGAACAAATAGTGGAGAGCAGACATTTTCACTTCCTCAAAAATTGATAATTTCTTGTGAAATTTAAAAATCAGATTGAGATGCTGCGAAAAAAAAGGGGATCCATTTAGTATATCCATCAATCTTTTCTATAGTCTCTCTAGAAGACTGGCTGTGGAGTCAGTCAGAGACAAACAGATAAATTAGTTGCCTAGACTTTGGGAAACTTACCCTTGAATGTATTGCTTTTGCCTGTGGTGACATCCATTTAGTAACAACATAGTTCTTCACTGTGGTTTCTGCTGACTTCAACTTTATTTTACGCTAGTCCTTCTAATCTTTGCTCCTGTTCTGTGTCTTTACTCCACTTTCTGCCTTTCCTTCCCTCTTAGTTCATTTCCCCTAAGAATCTTCTTCTCCCTGAGAGTTCAACTGGCATTATTCTCCAGGCTTGAATATTCTTTCACTTCTCCTTTTCAAGAGAAAATCAGTTTGAAAATAAATTGCCTACCTTTCAGCATCTGTGGATAAAGTGGGTGGTTAAGTTCTTAACTGCAATGTCATGCTTGTTCTGTACTTAGCACATGATCACAAAGCTAACACTTGCATATTAGTATAAATGAGTAGTAGGATTTAATAAACTCTGAAGAATTTGATACTCTTGCCTTCTGAAAGATTAGAACATTTGTGCTGGAGTTTCAGTCACACTGTCATATAGCAAAAGTAGCAGAAACATACTGAATTGGGCAAAATTACTTAAGGAGGTCAGGCATCCAATAATAAGCGTTTTTGGTCTCATAATAACGTCTTTTAAAAATTATTTTAATTTCAACTACTCAGTTAAATATTCACCAATTTCTCCTGATAATTTATATGAAAATTATCTAGGCTGTTCCATTTTTCATTCAGCACCACAAAAGTATCTATTACTGAGCTCTTATTAACTCTCTAGCTATAAAACTAACAAGCAATTAAAATTAATATGTTGTCATATATATATTTTAGGGGTACATTTCTACCATTAGTTTGATCATGATTCTGATACGTTTTCCCTTAGAAGTAGTAAATTATTTTTAGAGATATCCTATCATTATGAATAACTAAAACAGCATATAGAATAGTGGAAGAACAAGCCCCCATTAATTTAGAGCTATATTTAATCTGTTAAAACCCCTGCCATCACATCATATTAATTCATAAGCAATTGATATAAACCTAAAAAATTTTAATGTCACATCTTAGAACAATACTCATATTTCTCATTCCATTAAGTACATACCTTACATAGGTAGTAACATGAAGAAAGTAACAATCTCTACATCAGTCTGGTATAAACCTGAGAAAGTAGCTTTTTTAGAGAGCCACAGCTCCTGAACAATTTTAGGTATATTTAACTCTCTTTCAAGCAGAGATCTTTTCTAATTCTGTTTTAGTACAGTAGTTTTATTTTAAAATAATGTACTTTTGGAAGAGACAAATCCTTTTTTTTCCTTTTTTTGTGGCATTCAAAGGGTGATTTTTCTCCCCTTGATCTCTTTAAATAAAGACTTTTAATTAAAGGAAAATGGGCAGATAGGTTTCAGGGCATAAAGTACTGAAATGTCACTAGGCAGAAATGAGACAGCTATTCATTCAGCAGGAAAGAGCACAGGTACAAGATTTTTTGTTGATATACATTTACCATTAAATAATAATTACTGATGGGTAAGTAGATGAAATGCTTTGCTCTTATAAACAGCTGCATGTGTTAGCAGTGAGCCCAGATGTTATTGCATAAGTCCATGATTCAGATTCTGGTTAAATGGTAAAAAAGAGAATCACTGGAGCATTGGAATATTCTTTTTTAGTCTAAAAATGAAAGACAAAATGCAAATGGAGAGCTATTATTAACTTGTGAATTTTCTTACCCTAAATTAAGCAATGATTTCTGACCATCAACCAGAGCTAGATTAATGCAAGGGGAATCATTTTGGTGGCAGAAAGCTAAGAAGCAATCTCCTGCATCATACATCTATTTACTATTATCCTTATGCTCTACAACAGAAAAATAAGACCAAAATAAGAAAAAAATTATGAAGTTATAGGGATTTCTATTGATGGATTTTGCTTCTCAATGTGGCTAATAGCCAACACATGTGGGAAAACCAAGTAACTAGATTTGCTGGACATTTAGGGTTGACCAATACATTCATTTGATCACTAGTTCTGTACGCATTAGAGATGAATACATAATTCCTTTCTCTGCCTCTAAATTCTGCAAATATAATTTTCTTTCTTTGGAATTGTGTGATGGCCCATAAATATTTTCACAGAAAAATAAAACCATAACTCTCTGATGCCAATTTTTTCCCCACAATACATTGTAAGACGGATTTATCTAAGTATTACCTTATTTTGTATTCTCTGTAGTAGGTTCAGGTATGTGTAAAAGAGCTTTAGTTTATTCAGTTTAGTATTATTAATACTTAGCTTTTCCATTTTGTTACTGTAACTGATTCTGAACTGTGCAAATAAATTGCAAGGCAGGTTTTCTGATGATCAGTCTGCAGCCTTATAATTAACTCTTTTATTCACTTTATAGTTTTTTTCTAGAGGAGGAAAGTCATGACCATAGGATAATTTGATTTATATTAGTTTGGATATATTTTTGAGTGGCTAATTCATCTGAATGTTGGTATCAATTCATCTGGCAGTCCCATTTTACTCGAAGGGGGTGTAAAAAAGAAATAATGGGTTTTTTAACTTTTAACTATAGCACCACATATAATATTACTTTAATAATTTTCTTTTTGTTTTCATCTGTCTCTGCATAGATTTCAAAATGCAATTCTTTTCATGTTAAAATACAATAACTCTCTAACTTCTGGGAATTTCCATTTGTAGTTTGCTATTACAATGATAAAACCTCTGGAGAATCTGGGTAGAAGAGGATGTGTTGAAATGGCAAGACAATGTGTAGGCATGGGGTAGAATTCTCTCCGTAAATAGTTTTGTCAATCAAAGACCTCTTAATGTTTAGAGATATGGGATCTCAGAGAAAGGCATGCGTGGGAGGACTGACAAACAGGTGTATATTGCCAGAAGCTGTTGCACATAAAAATGTTAACAGTCAGCTTTTGGTCAATGAGTCTCCCTCTTGATTTTTTCTCTCCTTTTCTCTGGAATAGTCTAGGTAGAACAGTCTCATAATACAAAGAACAGACATTAAATACTGAAAAGAGAAGAAGAAAATGATAACTGTCAAATGCAGATATAAATTCGGTGAATGTTCTTATCAGAAAGGATATGAAATTGCAGCATTCCTTCACAGATACAGAACTTTCTTTTCAAGGCTCTACTGATGTGTGAATTTAATTCTTCCTCCTTTATGTAACACTTGGAAAATGGCCTCCAAGTACTTCTCAGAGCAGAGAAAAGAAGTTAGATCTCCCAATGTCACGTTAGTGCTCTCACTCTTGAGCCATGGAATCGTGATCCATCTTCCTTCTTTCGGACTGATTTTATTTAATTTGGTGCACTACAAAGAAGTGGTAAATAAATCTCATTTATAGCTAGCTTGGTGTTTAAGATTTTACAATTCACAGATTATATGGATTTGAATCCAGTCAGATAAAGAACCTGGCTAAGACACCTGCCAAGGAATGTTCTCTAATGAGTAACTCTTCTGGACAAAGTGATGATGATTCCGGAGGATACTGATGTAAAAGCAACCATATGTATATTGCCATATTTCCTGTTGCTATTTATTAAAAGTGAACTGGTGGGCTTCCAAAGACTTCAGAAATACACTACTCAGTTGCAGTCCTTAATACTAATCCTAAGTAATAAATGTTAATTAAGCATTAAGGTATTCTTTCCTGAAAAGATAAAATCAGTTTGGAGAATGCACAGGGGAAAATTGTCTGATGGAAACATTTCCTCTTAACTTCAAGCTAACTCCTCTGCTACATGCCTAATTTCTTATGCTGAAGGCTTGAAAGTCCAATGATTGCTGTGGCAGTAAAGGACATACTTTAAATACACGTGTGATTTATTTCAATCAAAACCTTAGGAGTTTGAAACAATCTGAGGAATGTTAAAGAAAGAATGGTCTCAGAAAAAACACCATTTCCATTCCCAGCTATTCATCAAGCTGCATCAGTATCAGTTTTCAAGCTGATTACCTGGTACCATCAAGATAAATTACTTATGTGGAAAAAAGAAAAAAAAAGGTATTGCAATCTAAATTGTTTCACTTCATATGTTGAGTGCTATGTATAGCATTACATGATCGTTTCCTCAGTGTGTGGGTGGCCCAGAGGGTTGTATAATTAGATGCTCTCCACTTTTTTACCATTCACTGTCATGCCAATCTAAGAAGGAAATGGCCTTGCAGAAGAAAATTGGAGCATAGCTGTGCCAGAAGAAGTAACCTACTTCCTCTGTAACTACTTTGGTGTGGACTGATGTTGATTTTAAATCCAGATAAATATTGCCTCAGGACATATGTGGGGCCAGAATGGCTGGAGAGAAGGTAACCAACTTCATGGCGCTGAAACAGCTTAAGTTTTAGACAAATGTTGCCACAATGCTGGGTGATACACCATGGACTCATGAAGGACCACACAAACCTGTAGCTGTGGAAGAAGATGAGGCAGCAGGGCCACTGGGAAAAATGTTATATTACAAAGTGGATGGGGCCTTCCAGTTCAGTCCCATAAGGACCGTTCCCTTTCCTCAGCTGTCCAACATGTGCTGACATTATTACTCAGTCACAGGTTTTGGTGGCTGCAGAAAGAATGGATGATTCTGGGATGGCCAATTATTAGATTCCTGTTCCAATTCAGAATAGATAGACATCATGGCAGTTGCAGTCTAACTGCTTTGTCAAATCCTAAATGAATTCAATTGTATTGGCTCTTTCTGTCCTCCACAGCAGACTGCAATGTTGACAGATTCGTGCTTGCTATGGTCCATGCAGCAGGCAAAATAAAGGCAAGCAAAATGCAGCTCAAGGTTCTCATTCGTGGGAGTTTACCTGAGTAACTCTGGGCTACATTTGCATCTATACTGTGGACCAACTCTAAAAGAAGGTCAAGAAAAAGTATTCTTTGAGTGTGGCCTGCAGTGGAGAGAAAATTTCTATTCCACAAAACCACATAGAGAACAGTGGGTGTCAAAAGGGTTGAGTAATTCTGTTGCATATGTATGGAGAGTAAAGGACCTACAGCACTTTAACTGAAGGCCTCACAAAGGAACAAGCAGCCAATCAAAACAGTGCAGAATAATAGACACATATTCCGGCTGAGGTATCAAGTCTTATTTGCTCTGATTTTACTTTAAAAAAGAGGTTGCAGGAGCTCAATCTACTTAATAGGTAATCAATTATTTATTTCATGTTTGTAGACAATAAGTACAACATGATCCTTGTTGAAGATAACGTTCTTTGTTTTGTGTGCTTAACCAAGAATGATTTGATGATGACGCAGAGAAATGTCAGCATATGTGGTTCCATCTGGGTATTTCATTCTGATTCTCATATATGGGTCTGTGTCAACTATATTTATTTTTTAAATGATGTAAGTGGTGACTTGTACTGTTGAAAAGATTGCATTCATGAACTGAACGTTAATTGTCTCCTGTGATCTTTGTAGGTCAGAAAAAATTATTCTGTTCCCACCTCTGTTTAAAAAAATAGATATGCCACAGATAGCTGTTAAAAAGTAAGCAAAACAGGGCATGGTTCAGGGCATGGTTTAGATGCGGCAGCGAGACAAGACTTGGAGAAAAGAACAAAAAATAGACTTCTGTAACTGGTTGATGCCCTGGTCAGGAAAGTAGGATACCTTTCAGCTGTATGTTAACTTAACTGCTGAATAAATTCGTTTGCTGGGCATAGAAATTACAGAAAAGCTAGCCAGTTCTCCTGAGGTCTTAATTTGAAAGCAAAATATGGGTAGTTTTGTCTGCAAGTATCTGTGTCCTCTAGCTATAGAGGCTTTTATGACTGCATGAAACTCTGATAAAGGCTGGTTTTTACTGTTTTTTTTCTCACTTACCTAACTGTCTTGAGAAGACTTTTGATGTTCTTTTCAGTACTTATAATTACAAGCTGATTATGTTAGCCATTAGTAGCGGTAGCAGAGAGATCATTACTGGTCAATGTTGTGTCATTGCCATAACACCGAGTGGATGTGCCCTAGAGCCCTTTCATTACCTTTAGAGTCACTTTTATTGTTTAAGTGCCCTTCATTCATTCTGTTAAATTCTTTCCTCTTCTGATCTTAAGTAGTCAGGAAGAGATAAAGAAAATTACACAAATTTTTATGACACTTATAGGAATATAGACCTTTTCAGAGCCAAAACCAGAATCAAATCCTGCATATGTTGACTGAGAAAACAACACTGCATGAGAAGAATTAGATATATTGATAAAGTTCTCCGCTCTAAGATACTAGGGTCTGTGCTCAAATAATGGTATAGCTGGGTCATGACTAAGAAGGATGTTGTCAATAGGATGTCTCCACCTGACATTTAAGCAGTTTATAGCTATTCTGTTATGTGACTAGATTTATTAAATTTGCATGTTATTCTTATGGTGCAGACCTCCGCTCACAGGAGAAAACCAGAAGATTACACTGCTTGTTTTCAGAAGTGGCTCTTTCTGATTCATGCTGAAAGGTGACTATCTTGACATTTCTGAGTGGTAGCATAAGGAGCATAGGCATATTTTAACTGTGCTTTAGCAGTAGACAGATGGAGGGAGGATTTTGAGCCTTAAGTTGCTAGACATATCCTCCAGGCAGCTTCCAAACTACTGAATGTTCCTGAATGCTAATACTTGCCATTTGACTTTTGTTGGCAAACACAAACAGCATATATGTCCGTTCTGTGACTCTACATTCAAAAGGGCTGATACGTCCCTCACAAAGAAGGAATAGCCTTTACCTTGAACCAGTACTGACTGAATTTGTTAGGAATCCACAATCTGAAATAAGGCACTGTAGATCTAAAAGCAGTATCATTTATCACTTGTTACAATGAAATAACTAGGTTAGTAATTCAGCTATTGAACTGTAACTCAGACCAGAAGGGAGATCAATAAAAAACATAAAAATTTCCAAGCCTTGCCAAAAAAGTAATAACTGTGGCAGCTGACCTGAACAATGCAGAATGTTGCCCTCTTATTAAGATTGATACTTGTGTTATCTTCTAAACGTGATTTAACCATATGAAGACCCAGAACACCCTTTGAGCACGAACCCCTGTGGAGCACTAATAGCTTAGAAAAAAAGCCCTGCACAACATCTATCTAAAATAATAGCTAAAGAACCAAGTCTTAGTGAATGTCTTAAGAGCAAGATAATACATTAATACAAAACTGAATTGCATGTCTTACAATTTTTTACACTGAGCGCCTGTAAACTTAAGATGAAGATAAACCTAAAAATAGAGAAAAAGACAGACCCTAACTGGACAAAACACAGGTTAAATTTTCAAGCATTGTTGCAGTTTTTTAACAATAACTATAATCTCACAGTTTAGTCTGGTATATTAGGAGGGTGCTCTCTGTAAATCTCAAAGGTGAGAGAACTTATTCAATTGAAGACATTTCTTTTTGCCATCTACAGTCATACAATTGAGAATGCCTGTACAGTGGAGGTGGCAAGGAGTTACTTTTCATCTCTGAATTAGTTCAAGCTGTTTTATGAAGCCAAACACACGTTCAGACTGTAAACAACATTTTGGTTGTCCATGTAACATGACTTCTTGATTTAAAATGAAACAATGCAACAAAAAACCGAAACCCCAGACTCTTCTAAAGGTGTATTTTTTCATTGGCAGTATTATATAACTGAACAAGTTTTAGAGCTAATTTACATCCTAGTTAAAATATTTTGGTCAAGAATGTGATTTTCATTGATAGAATTTGACACTAGCTACAAACAGCTGCTAAATTTTACTAAGAGCATAATTACATATTAATATTGCTTATTCCTCCTGGATTAATTGCAAGTTTCTGTACTGTTTATGTACTGTAATAGAGGGGACTTTTGGAACATGCATATTTGTTAACATTATTCAACTGAAGTGTGTCAGCATACCTGAATATTCTTCTTTCTTTCCTTACCAAGCAATATTTAAAACAATGGTTTTCTCTCAGAGCTTAGTAATGCAGTATTTTGCCTTTGAGTGAATAACCTTCCTTTCTCAGACTGGAGGCACAAGTGTTTGTGTCCAATCAAGTTGGCAAGTTCATTATTTTACTTTTTTAATCATTCTTTAAGCACTAAAGATATATGGAAAAGTACAGGAAAAACACAATTACATACAGCATTCCCACTGCCAAAGCAGCACCACATGGAAAAAATCAGAAGTGCAGTCTTGGAAAAATAAAAGGAACAGTTAGAACCTTGAAAAATCCACCCATCAGAAATGTATCTCCAAGGTTTAAGAACTAATTTATCTGACTTGGATTGGGAAAATGAGGCAGGAAAAAAAATCAGTAGTGTAGGAGGCTCAGTAGTGTAGGAGAGTTTGGAGAGTTCTGAAGTTATTTTGATTAGGAAAGTTAAAATAGGAAGTGCAATATACATCACAGATCTAGGCAAGAGAAGCACTGGAAATGTAAGAATAGTTATTCAAATGGCAAAGTATGATGAAGAAGCAAAGGCATTAAGTGGTGATCATATTTTGGCAGCTAAGCTCATGATCAAATTTCTTGATGTATTGTTAAGGATTGCCAGTGTTTGAGCATTTTTTTCCAGTCCAAAATCAATTAATGGCCTTCCCTATTGATAATTTCAGCCCTTTCCCTTTCTTGCTTTAATTTCCTTTCATAGAATGAGGAAAGAAACATGAACCTGAATAATACAGGACTTCAGCTCTGAATTCAATTTTTAGAGAATTATGTTTTTCTGTTTTTTGAGAAAATTCCCATGAAAGGAATGGACAAGAGAAAATAAAGATTCTTATATAATTTTTTGCTCACATTTTATTAACAACAACAACATCCTTAGAGGAGGCAAGGGTAGAACACTGATATTCTTCCAGAAGCCCTTTAGCCCTGACTTCTCAGAAGGAGAGCTCAGGCAGTTGTGGAAAGACCCTAGAGCTCTCTTCTCTTTGCTCTGTGGTTCAGTTTCAAAGCTTCCCTTTCCTTGTAACTTCTTTCTCAAAGTTTTTTTTCAGAGACAAAATACATGGAACTTAGGAAGTGAGGGAAAAAACTTTCTACCTCGCTCACCCTCCTTCCTTCCATGAGAAACAGAAATCTGATGTGAACCTAGAATAGCCTTAGGAATTGATTTATTTATTAAAAGTAAACTCAATTACATCAAAGGTTAGAAAAGTACTTGTTATGTGCAATTTTTCATTATATACAATTAGACAATGTTAGGCAAAACAGAAAGGCTTACCTATATTTAGGAAACAAATACAGATCCTTTTCAGTAATGAAAAACATAGATTACATAAGAGATGGAGATATTCTGTATGTGAAATGTATATATATATTGGCTTACTGATGGTAGTTCCATAATTTTAATAGAATATATGATGGCTGGAAATATAATATCAGAATTGTTGACTTGTAAACAAAAGAAATTACTTTTATAGGTCTTGGGATTAAAATGTAAATAAGCACCTAACAATGCAATTTTGGATTTTAAAATAATAGAAAGCTGAAGAATGAATATGTGTTGGCATAATGAATTCAAGAAATTAACTTTAATTTGGTAAGAAACCCACAGAGACTGTTACTTCTTGGAAGTACAGGTTTATGAAATGAAGCAAATTTATTTCCTGTCCCCATTATTTGCAAGAGAGATGTTGAAGGACAGAGCAACAACACTTATAGTGGTTTTATTAATATACTCTAAATTTTTAGTTTTTAATTTTAAACAATAGCTATGAATTAAAGGGGAAATTGTTCAAAATAATAATTTTTTACCTTTTTAATTGATCATGTGGGATAGCAGAACAGTGTTGGTAAAGTAAGAGGTATTTTAGACAGTCTGTTGAAGAATCCACAGACTGATCAGGGAAGCCTTAAAAGAGACTTGGCAGTCAGCGTGTGCAACCAGAATTTATGGGATCCCTTCTGCTCCCCTCACCAGTGGGAAGGAGGTGTCTACAGCAATACATCTTGGAAATCATGAGCTGAGCTGCAGTGTCTTGCTCAGAGTCAAAAGGATCAGACTGCAGTGCATTTCTCAGTCAAATGGAACAGCAACCCTTCAATTTCACAGAACTGCCTAGTTCCCAGATGTTTATTAGCACGGTTGTTATTTAACATGTTAATCCAATATTTATGAAAGGCATTGCAAAGATGCTCAAACCTATCGGGAGGAGCAAACGGCGAGTTTGCCGTGGCACTGGGCAGCCCGGGCAGCACAGCCCTGCCCATGTGGCAGAACGGAGCCAAGGGGCTGCAGCTTCTGCGGGGCAGACTGCGCTGGAAACGCCGGCACCGCTCCCACACAGCCCCTCCGAGGCATGGCTGGAACTTGGCTGGGCTTGGGTACACCAACCCGCCAGCCTGAAACAGAAGGAACGTGCTCAAGTGTTTAGGGAAGGAGACAAAAGGTGGCCTTGGAGGCGAAAGTGGTGTTTTATCCCCGTTTTCTGCATTTGGTTTGCTGTCCTGCTCTCAGACCATACTCACTGAGGGCTTAGTAACATTACAGTCTCAAGATCTCTGGAGTAGGAGAGCCAGGAATCTTAACATCTTTTTGTGCTTCATTGTAAAAGGTGCCAAGATATTTCTGCTTTTCACCTGGGAAAGACATTTCTATTCTTTCTCTGTCTTCTCTGCCTATACTTTAAGATCTCACTACTTACAGATTTGATTTTTAACCTATGTCTTATCATAAGGTAGCTCATGACTATATCTTCTGCCTGTTATCTATTAAAAATATTTTAAATTTTGGGACATGATTTTTTAAATTTATGGAAATTGTACATATGTGGATCTGTGCATTCTTCTTTGTTAAAAGAAATGTGAAAAATTTATTCACACATAAAGCTCTGTCTCTTGTGTTCAGTGAACCCAAATTCAGCAATGTCAGGAAAATGCTAAGAGGAAATGCAGTTTTTAATAGCTCTGTCAGTGATTGCATTGTAATAAAATTCACTTTCATCCTTATAAATAAACATTAAATATATGCTTACAACAGAAAGAAATGACAGAATAAAGTCAACTTCTATAATTGAGAGATTTGTTTCAGCTACAGACAAACAGAAAGAAAACTTTAATCAATATAATCACAAGGAATTTGAAAAAGGATAATTATAAATAAGCAGAAAATGTCTGGGCTCATCCTATTATTTTTCTTGCTTCAGATTAGGCATGAATCAGATGACTGCACAATAAAACTGTATCTTAGGGGCTGTTCCAAATGCAGCACATTTATATTGCGGCATTAGATAGCATTTAGTTTCTCATGCTAAGGAACTCCAGTGAGTCCCCTGTTTCTCTAACAGGATTAGATGTATTAGCCATATTCACTTCAAACTAAAGTCATTGCTGAGAATCTGAGTAAAAAACAACCTTCTTTTGAAACATACTAAATACTAAATAATACTAAAATTATTTTTATTTTTAAAAATGAGTGAAGGTTGCTTAACCATCATGAAGTTGGTCATTTATACTTAGCGTTTAAGAGTGGATTATACACTACCAAGTCACCTACAGCTAATTTCATGACCCTTTTCTGCCCCCATTGATGCAAAACTGTGTTAAATCAATAGAGTCACACTAGGGTAAATGATGTCCGTATTAAGATTGATTCAGATTTCAGTGCTATAGGGAAAATTACTGTGGTGTTTAATAATCTATTTGGAACGGGGTCAAAGTTATGCTTTGCTTGATGTGAACTTTTACTGCATCTGATTTACATAACCTACGGCTTTGCATTGCGTAATGGGACCTTCTGCATAGCCTCTCTCAAGTAGCAGCAAAACCCAGACACAGATAGAAAGTCTGGCAACAGCTGCTGTTCCACTCACATACACATTTTTTTCCATAATGCATTTCCTTGGTGTTCATCACTGCAGTGCCTGAACATGGTATATCACATGAAGAAACGAATTTTTACGTGCAAGATAAGGAAACAGTCACTCAACCTGAGGTAGCGAGGCACTGGAGGGCTGCCAGACAAGCTGTGCACAGCCTGACAGTGCATCCCACCTCACAGTGAAGTCAGCACACTTCGAGAAGGAAGGATTATTGGCAGAACTTCTCAAATTTAATTGCTGTCAGTGTCAAGTATGTTGCTGAAAGACTCTGTGATTTTATAGCTCAGGAGAGGTGTGAGAAAGGAAGCACTCAAAATTAATGCGACTTTTTGCAAAGTGAGGCTTCATGAAGCTGAGCAAAAGTAACATGATTTGGTCTTTGAAGATAACCCAAGAGTGATGCAAACCAATTTTATGAAAATGTGTGTAGGAGTTGTGTGGGAGAACAAAAAATATTTCAGTGAAGTGTGGTCATTTTCATCTTGGGATCTAGCTAATCTTGGAATAAGGATGTTTAAGGGTAAATTAATCTTAGTAGTTTTGGGCAAGCACTTCAATACGTCACTAGAAAGCTCCAGATAAGATTATTCAATAGGTTTTTTTAAAAAGCATATTAAAAATACCTTCTGAATGATGTCATATCTATTTCCAAAGTCTCTTACTTTGTCAAAAATATATTTTAAAATCATGACCAGGTTAAAATTAAGTCCTATGTAACTTATACAGATCCAAGATAAGGCTTATGAACCTTTTACAAGATTTGGTCACACATTCAGAATATTCCCAGTCAACTACAAACTATCCCTGCAACACACAGGCTGCAGAGATACCTATTGTTCCCAGTGTCTTTTTCAGCCCTCTTCCCTGGACACCCAAAGGCATTTCAGTTTTGACATGGTTGTTAATCTCCTTTTCTTGCCCATGGTTCAGGACAGAAGCCAGGGTTCACAAAGAAAAAGAGACACAGCAGGATGGCAGCCTGCAGGTTTTTCTGGGTCCTACATACACACTTTGTTCTGAAACACTGTTTCAGCATTTAATAATGAAGAGTAATAAATTGCATAAAATGAATGATAAAGCCTAGCTCCTAGAGCCCAACCGTCCTATTCTTTTAAATTGATATTAAGTCAACAGTCTGATGCATTTTTTTCAGCCCAGAGTAACCTGAAGTTTTTGCAGTGTTAGATTTTCAGCAGGTGTGGAAAGCAGTACCCCTCAGGTCTCAGGAGCAGCCTTTTGCCAAGAGGTGAGACAACTTTGTACAAAGACAGATATGCACCTAAACTCTCTTAGGGCAAGTGAACCTGAATGTCCTGGTCCTGGGTTGAAGGCTGTGGCCTGGCTAATGAATCATTTTATAAAATTGTTGCTTACTTCTTCATCGTGCATTAGAAAGACAGAATTACTTTTTCAAAGGTGCACTGCTATATTCATAACACTGAGTTGTGACTTTCTTGCCTTGGGAGTAATATGGAGTGGGCCAAATGCTAAAGTTCAAAAATGGGATTTGATTTATTAAACACATATTTCACTGTTTCTCTTAGTAGTGGAACACTGGCATGGGTACATTTTTTCCTAACTTACACAATATATCATATATCCAGAATTAATAATTTTTTATTTCAGAGCTCTTAGCTGAAGAAAAAAGAATATGAACTGGAGTCAGCCTAGTGCATTTCCACTGATTAAAAATGTCATGGTCCATATGAAAACCAGACATCTATGAACTAAATAATTCAAGAATTCATTATGGAAAAAAATTCAGAAAAAGGAGTAAAACAAAGGCTTCCAGAAAGAAGAAATTTTCTTTTTCAAGTATTAAAAAATGTTAAGTGTTTTCACAGATAATTCTGATGACTCCTTTCATGGATTCTCCATCTATCAGCGCTGAACATTTTCCAAGCGCACTCCTAGTTAATAAAAAAAAAAAAAAAAAAGAGAGAAAGAAAATATATCTAGGAAAGAACTTGGATAATTCTTTGTCTTAAATTTTCTCTGCTGCTTTTCACTTGATGCTTTTATGCTCTCCACTAATGAGCTAAATAATGCATTTTCTTATTTCCTTCCAGAAGCAGAGCTTCAGCGTTTCTTCTGAAAACCCATCTCTTTCATCTCAGATAAAGTTCTGAGCTGCAATAATTATTCTAAACCTTTCTCTATACATAGATTTTTTCAATAACTGATTTGAGCAGACAAACATAGTCCTTTATATAATTTTTACTGACAGAAGAATTACAAGTTGAATCTCTTTTAGATAGACCATAATCTCTCTGGTCCTTGTAAGCCAGTCCTAGTTTGCTACACTGTACAACTCTGCAAATCACTTTGTCCTGATTTTTTTGAACTTTACTCATTGAAAACACCACATTCTTCTGCTGAGTAGACCATTAAAAACTTTACCATCCTAGGTCTGCAGACACACTTTTGTAAAGGCAGATGGTGTGACTTTCAGCATAGCTGCATAGTGCCTACAGCACTGAGACAAAACCACATCACTTTGTTACTGACCTGCTCTTCCAGGGGGTGGAAAAAATGTTCAGTGGTTGTGCAATTGGCAGGCTGGAGACCAAAAATATTTGTCTTCTCCAGAACCTGAGGTTATAGCCTCCCTTAATGTTAGAATTTTTCTAAAGCACAGTTTGTCTGGATTATCCTTCCTGTGGTAGGAACCCAGGGAGATCAAAGCTCAGTAAATGTCAAAGCCCAAATCTTCAAAGGCTATCTGGATTCCTAATGCCATTCCAGAAACATAACTTGACATCATGTACCTAATTTCTAGATCTACCTCTGAAAAAAACTGAAAAATTTGAGAAACTTCCCTTGAAAAGTAATTAAAGCCAACATAATCGAAGACAGCAGGTGATGAGCTATTAATAGGCAGCACGATGGGGTAGTTTAGAAACTGTTTTGTTCAGATTATATGCTTTCCTTAATATATATCTCAATAGCTTATTACCTGATATAGTGTGATCATGCTGTAAGCCTCAGAAGCAGAGTACCTGGGACTGATCTGCAATCTTCACACAAAACTGATACTTTGATTTCAACAAAGAATTTGGACTCTTTGGACTGGGATTTCTGTGGTGTTACTGTGACTCAGTTTTAATAGCACCACATTAGTAATCTGGAAACAGGTGCGAAATGTAAGTAGTGGGTACAAGAAAGAAAAAATATCTCAATTGCAAGAAAATTTATGCAAAGAATAAAAGAAGATGACGCACATGAAAAAGCATGGTGACAGAATATCTTAAAAAGAGGCAGAGTGGAACACAATAATATCACAAATAGCTCAAGAGAGATTGGCACAAATTCATTTTATTTTGTAGCACCTTCTGGCTCATCAAATTCCATAGGTTCATTGGCCCTGCGCTGAACCAGGACTTTATATGATCCATTTTACTTCTGGATACTACAGGCAAGATTACATATATATCGAAGGATTGTCACATCTGCCAGACAGTGATAAATATTACATTTTAAAAGCCTACTAATTTTGCAGACAGTCTTGCATTGTGCCTATTTGGCTTGCACTAGTGTGCTGCCATACAACAAGTGGCAGCACAATTAATCATGAGCATCACAGGGTAATTTGTTATGACAGAGAGCCTTCTGCTCATTAAAGGCAGCTTCTCTTTTATCCCTTTATATTATATTCCTCCCTTTGTGTTTCATGTCCAGAAACTGGACTCTGGAAATACTCTGAAGTATTTCCAGGACTACTGAAGATGATGGCTCGTGGGTGGCTCAAGGAATTTAGACCATCTATCTTGCTTAGTGTGCAGGTGTCCTCGGGTGACTTAATGATGCTTGTACCCCCTTGTCTGTTCTGTTTGTGCTGGATATTGAGTTCTGCACCTTTAGGACTGTTCCGAGAGCGAAGGGGGGAGAAGAAGGGTGCAGTTTGTTCTCAGGAGCTGCACTCGCTGCTCCGCATTTCTTCTCTGGGGCTGTGCTGTCTGCAGCACGGACAGACAGCGGGAGAGAGCTCTCCTTCGCTTTTTGTTAGCTTTTAGCTAGCTGAGGCAGAGAAGTTCCCCAGACTGTGGGTTTCTTTTCTTTTTCTTGGAACTGTTCAAACCTGCTCTGGACTGAAAACCCAGAAGAACACCAGGAGCTCACACCTGTGGCTCACCGGGGCCAGGACGTGGCTTTTCCATCAAAGGAGGGACTGATAAGGGACTGAGTGAGCCGAGCTACAGCGCACGACAAGGATTCTCTGAATCTGCCATCTCTTCAGAACAGCGAGAGGTTTTATTGTTTATTCAATTTTTTTGTGCTTGTGAGTGCTTTGCTTGCTGAATAAACAGTTTTTTCCACTTGTCTCCAAGGAAATCTTTTCTCGAACCAGTTCAGGGAGGAGCCACTTGAATCTGCTTTTCTAGAGGGACCCCATTCAGAGGTTTCCTCCCTCATTTTGCCCTAAACCAGCACAGCAGGTGATGGAGGAGCCAGAGAAGTTGTACACTACCATGCAAAATGAGGATTAAAACCTCAAACAGTGGTGGGGACCAAGCCTGTGCTGTCTGCTTGCACAGGTTCTGCTGGAACCAAGGAGGCAGCGTGTGGTGACTCCCCCAGGAGAGAGCAGAGCACCCCCACTTCCCTGCAAACACCACCTGCCAGATGGAGGCCAGTTTAGCAGATGATGTGTGGGATGTGTTCAATGAATATGCAATTTCCCATGTCATTACCCTGCTGATCAGCCACTGCAATGATCAAAGCCATTGATTAAATGGCTTTTCTGTCCTCTGAGGAAGTTTTGTAGCAGCTTTTTCCTTTTTTTCCCCCCTGGCAATTCATCACAGTAATTCAAGGCTAATGCAAAGATTTTAGCTTGTGCTTTTTTCCCTTATAACCTTTACGACACAGCTAGGATCATGCACTGATTCCCTTCAGCCCTTCAGCTCTCTAATTGCTGACCTCATTTGCTAATTAGGCTAAATATACGTTAGGCATAAACCTTAGCAATCTAAGCACTCACCTCATGCATCATAGTACTAACAGGCAAAAGAAAGCACTTATGCCCCTTTACCCTTCTACAGAAATGTAATTTTTTGCAAGCTTTTTCAACATTAAAGTTTGAATGTTGAAGAACTAAATGCTTTTGCCAATAATAAAGATGAGATCTGTGATGCAGTTGCATTATGTAGGCTAGGAAATAGCAGAGTATTTCCATAAACTTATTTTCTGGGTTCAACAAAAAGCAAAGCTCTCTAAAAGAATTCACAGTAATTTGATTTAAGTGTATTCAGTAACAACTTTTCTCTATAGACTACAAAAGAACAGCCTAAAAATCTTTAGTGAGTTGGTGATAAATTAAATTTCTTCTAATATTGTGAGGAACTAAACTATGATAGACAATAAACAATGCTGTCCAATATCCACTTTATGTCGAGAACTCACAGACATAATAGGGTTTTCTACTTCTGATTCCCTATTTGTGATTTCTGGGAAGCGCTAGAATATTGTTAATAATGCCTCATCAGTTTTATTCATTTTCTAAAGAATTCTTATATTTATTACATATGAATAAACTTTTTTAGGAGAGAGCTTGAAAAAATATACTTACAGTGGATCCACTTAAAATATGTACAATTATGTAAGAATTAATTTAAAAAATGTTCTTGCTATTATAAAAATCCACTAGAAGAAGGAAAACATTTAAAATTAGCAGACTTTTTAAAACCCATTTTTACACCTTTTTTATTGCACTTTTTGTGATACATGACTGAGATCTCCATTTGTCTTTCTCAAGACATCTTTTTATTATTTATTCTTTCAACACTAGCCCACCTCCTCACAGCTTATTTTAATATCCAAAATACCTGACAGAGGAGTTTCAAACAGACATGATAAACACAAAAAAAGCTTCTCATCAAGCTGACAGAAAAAAATGTCCTCTGATTGTTAATCTGCCCTTTCAAAAAAATACAGCTTTCACTAGTCTGAGACCTACAGTGAGTAATACCAACCCTCTTCCCAGAACAGGATCAGCAGAGTGCAGTATAATGCATTATGCTCTGCTGGGCTACCACGCAAGCCTCCTCCTCCCAGACCATCCTCCTCTTGCCTGCCAGACTCTGGGTATTGAAATTCTCGAGATTTTTTGACAAGCTCTGCAGCAAAATGCATTTGCAGGTAATTTGGAAAGCTCAAAGCATTTTTAGTTGTAATTTTCTTTACCTAAATGGTTCCTCTGTTGCACAAAGGGAATGAAATGTTAGTTTTAACCCTTTTAGCTCCTTCTGCATAGCCATTGAAGATGAGGAAGAGGAAAAAAAAACCCTATGTTTCAGCACTGGTGAGAGTAATTTCTCTCATTTGCTGTAAATGCTTGGTGCTGGTAATTACCAGATAGTAAATATTCCATTTCCATTATATAGCCATTTTACTCTCATAGTGAGAATGCATCCACCTCATGGAGGTGTGGCTAGCCTCTGACATGAATGCTGCATTTATTGTAGGGGAAAACCAGAGAAATAGGCAGATGGTATCAAAATTCTCAGTGTGGACTTATACTGATACTGCATACTGATTTTGAGATGTGGTGTAAGACCCCTGAAGTCAGAGGCAGCTGACACAAAAAGCAGTGGGCTCCATCCCCCTCTGAGACATTATTTCCCTGCTCCTGCCTAAGGTCTCTCCCTCAGGAGGCAGCCCTCCAGGAACATCTCCAATGTTTCCATGGGCTGCAGTTCCTCAAGAGTTGCTCCAGCAAGAGTCTCTTTCACTTGGTCACAAGTCCTACCAGCAAACCTGCTTCAGCATGGCCCCCTCTCCATGGGTCCACAAGTGCCAGGCGCCCGTTCCAGCATGGGCTTCCCACGGCATTAAAGCCTCCTTTGGGCACCCACCTGCTGCATGGGCTGCAGGTGGATTTCTGCACTCCTGTGGATCTCCATGGACTGCAGGGGCATCTGCGTGGCAGCTGCATGGCAGCTCACTGTGCTGATGCCTCACTGTGGTCTGCATCATGGGCTGCAGGGGAATCTCTGCTGGGGCACCTGGGGTACCTCCCTGCCCCTCCTTCTGCACTGACCTTGGTGCCTGCAGAGCTGTTCCTGTCACATATTCTCACTCCTCTTTTTGGCTACAGCCACATTTTTTTTTCTTTTGCTCCTTAACTGTGTTATCCCAGCGGTGCTACCATCCATCACTGATGAGCTCAGCCCTGGCCAGTGGCTGGTCCCTCTTGGCACCAGCTGGTGTTAGTTCCATCAGACATGGGGAAAGCTTCCAGCAGCTTCTCACAGAAGCCAACCCTGTAGTCCCCTGCTACCAAACCTTGTCACCCAATACAAGGTTCTGCATATTCAAGTATGAGAAGATCTGTAATATAAAAGAAGAAAATTGAGTATTTACATTTTTAGCATTTTCATATCAGTGTTGCATGTATTTTCAGTTTCTTCCTATGTTAATCTTACATTAAATGGTTTAGCTCACCCAATTCATTAGATTAACCCTTTAATCTCCATATTCTTACCATAAATTACATCTGCTTTAAGACAGCACCATATTTTAATGAGAGAACCTCATGTTTCAAAACAATCATCTGATAATTTTGACTACAAACAGTAGTGTATTAATGTATTCTAGCACACAAACACCAGAAGCATACAAATGCACAAGACATATGGAAATTACATTACTCTTTCTTTTCTCATACCAAATTGTAATGAGCAGTGATCCAATCAGACAGGAAAAAATACTGTTGGAAAATAAGTACCTAGGTCTCAAATACTTAATGTATTTTTTTCCTGATGCAGTTTTGTACTGCATGAGACATGGGTATGTTTGCAGATTCAGGATCAAAGAACACAAGTGCTAACTTACACTTTTTCAGTAACCAAAATATAGCTTAAAATCTGATTATATAAAAATAAAAAATAAGCAAATTGCTTTGCAATTAAGCAAAGTGTGCAGATATGTGAAGTGAAAGGAAAAGAGAGATATTCAACATCTTTCCCGTTGCTTGTGGTGATGCTCCACAGCATGTCATTGACTAACAACAGGAGAGATGAGTAATGAGATAGGAGGGAGGTATTTGACTGTAGTAATGATAAAAAAATCAAAGCACCAGTGAATGCAGAGAGAAAGCAATGGACTTTGATCTGTGCTGGATGGAAAATAAACTAACTTTCTTACGTTTTTTTACTTATTAATGGGGGATCCAGGGCAGAACATTTAGAGGTGTATTCTATGCTGCCAAATTTAGTTTTTATTTTCTAATTTATTTGTAACAAATAACCACACTGCAACTTGAAAATCATCTCTTTTAAAACTATGCATTGTTATAAAATACATGTTTCATGCAGTAGGACTAGGTGAAGGAATATTTCAAGTTTTTAGACACTGTTTTTATAAAATTCAGTGCCAAGTAGCCACTTTGCTGGTAAGTAAGAAAAACAACACTTTTTCCTACTTTCAGGGGAAATTAGCAACATATACGTACTGCCTGGTACATATGGCCCATGATACATCACTAATGGTCTTAGATTAACGTCTACATTTTACTTTCTAAAGATGTGGATGTGAAGAGATACAAAGAGATGCTGCTAGCACTTACTTGACACTCTGAAGAATGCCTTTCTTAGCCGAGAATTACTGGAAAACCAGAAATTATAATTCACTCCTTTTCTTTCAACAGCTTTTGGAAGCTTTTCTGCCAAATAACATCTCTCAACTATTTAATTTACTACAGCTTTTACCTGTGGTAACTAGAAGGAAAGAACCCCTTACCATGCTACCTTCAACTTCAGAGCCAACCTCTTTTTCCCTAGGAATATAAACTTAGCAAAAGTAGGAAAAGAAAAACTTATCTTATGAAAATCCTTTTAGTTCTTTATGATGACTTAAGTATGGTCCAGAAACTGTGCTCAGAGCATCCACATATGACTTAGAACTTTTTAATGCATGGCTTTGAAACTAATAATGAGGGCCCTGCAAGATACTCTGCTAAACCTGTGCTGATAATTAACATGGGGAGAAACAAACTTCACCTCTGACAGAGACGGAGAGGTTCCTTTTTCTTGATAATAGCATTCAAGTTTTAACAGGGTAATAAATGACATGGACTAAAAAAGCAATTTCAGCTGAAATGCTGAGAAAATGTCAGCAAAATCAGTATGCCTGACAGTTTAGCCAGCAGCACCTGAGAAGGATTGCTGTGACGTGAACTTGGCTCTCTTCTTCAGTGTGATGTTATGCTTGTTAAACTTCTCTTTCTAGGATCAACACACATTGTTTTTTGGTTTTTTGTGGTTTTTTAAAATTTATTTATTTATTTATTTATTTATTTTGTGTGTGTGTGTGTGTTTTGGGGGTTTTTTTTGCTTCTACAGAGGACTCAGGGCTATTTAGTGCCAAAAATATGTCCACTTTTTGGTGGTCTCTGCTACCTGATAATGTGAGTGACTAATCTCAATTCAGCCATATAAAGGAGGCATGTTTTGAAGGAACAGAGTAAAGAAAGCCCTGCTGTCTTGGAAACACTGATTTTTGGCATACCATTTAATTTTTTCCATATGAAGGTATAAAGAGAAAAATCAGGTCTAAAGTCAAGCTGCCAAGTAGTCAGCCCCATCCTTTGTCCCACCTACAGGGCTACCAGTGGCTCCAGGGTACACAGCCATTGTTATAGCTGGCCTCTGGGATAAGGGATTGGCTATAAAATTCTTTCTGGCCTATATATCAAAGGGTTGTTTTGGGTTTTTCTGGGGGGGAGATGGGGTTTGTTTTGGTTTGGTTTTTTGTTTGGTTGGGTTTTTTGTTTGGTTTGATTTGGGGTTTTTTTGTGTGTGGAATCAGCTGTAGCCTTTTAGAACAGCATTTCTGCAGCAAGTGCAACCAATGTCCCCGTCAGACTCAAAAAAGAATTTAAAAATCTTTCCCAAGGTATAATGCATTTGGAAACAAAATTGGTCTCAGCAAATTTTGATATTGAAGATTTTGTTTTGGAAAAAACTCCAAAAGTTCCTGGTTGTCTGTTTGCTGTTATGCAGCAAACTTACTCCATCTCAGCTTCTAACGTCCAGTCACCAAATTATTATATATTGAAGATGAACTTTCTCTCTAAAGATCTGGGTACTGAAGTTCATCATTCTTCAAGATTGATCTTCCTATTCATATATATAATATTATATCCTTTATTGCTTACCAGGAGTTCTTTGATAGCTATATGTAACAAAACATTACAGAGGAAATTGATATTCATTTGTTTTTCATAACTATTCAGTACACGGGGGTATTCTGCATAATATGTTCTTAGTTCAATCTCTATTTAAATGAAAGCTTTAATGGAAATCTTACATCAGTTGCTAACATAAATCATCATAGCAATTTTAGCTATACCTTGGTGGAATGCTTCAAAAAATCTGAATTTGATTGAAAGGCCTATGTAGAAGTTTAGATTTCATAACAGGTTCTTTTAAACACATAACCTGATCATTTTAGCCATTAACGACTATCTTTTTATGAAGTAAGATTGAAGATTACTTGTGAGAAGGAAATAAACATTAAAAAACCCATATTTTTCATACTAGCTTTACTACTAATCAATATGCTTGAATATTTCATCCCTTTGTTTATGCATTTAATAGAAAAAATATTAATATTACAGCATAATATAAATAATTTATAAATATTTTATTTATATAGCACATAGAGTTAGACATGTAATCACAAAATTATTTTTTATAATGAAAAAATTGCAGGTATATAACTTGAAAACTATCTAAATTCCTTAGAGAAAATGGAAAAATCTACTTTTTTTTCTAACTGAAAAATATGCTGATATAAATTAATTAAATTTTCTGTAAACTTGAGATTTTGATGAAAAGAAAAAATAGAGTTCATGCAAGACAAGGCTAACAGGGGTTGTTGAATTCTTACAAGTTTTTTATGTCTGTGTTATAGCTGAGCACTTCCAAATCCAAAATAGTATGGATAATTGTATATTAAAATTCGTTGTTTGTGTTTTAATCCTTTGAATACTTGAATTTTTTTTCCATATACACAGATAGATCTTCATTGAAGCAGTCATTGATTTCCAGTCTATGGAAATCTTTTCATGCATCAAAACCTGCAAAGTGACTTACATGGAACTGAATTTTGTAATAACTTTGGAGACAGCAACAAATTTGATGTAAGGTTTATTATTGACATGAATAGATTTTGAATTTTTCTTAATAGTGCCATAAGATTAATCACTTTTCCAGATACAATTCATATGCTCAGTGAGCTATTTATTATACAAGTCAACGAAGCATCTGACGAGTGAATGCTCCATTTCCCTGGTAACCATATGTCCTACTTGCTGTAATTGAATCTTCCAGAGAAACCATATTTCACTTTTGCATCAGACAAATATAATGTAAAATTCACTTGAGGTCACTCAAAGTTCATTTGTTAAAACAAACTAACAAACAATCACAGGTCTGTTTAAAAATAGAAACATGAATAGAACTTAGGGATGTCATGAAGTTACATATGCATCAAATAATTCTCAATAATGGATATCAGCATCTCCAGCCAGAAAGTACCTCATTTTGAATGATGGTTCATTCTCATAAATGACTCTCTCATTAATATGAATAAGACTTACACAATGGACAGTTCAAAGCTTAATTGTTAATGGAACATGAAAAAGTTGTGGAAAATGGTCATAACAGTTTTTAAACCTAGATCCAGAGACAGAAGAAATGGGTTAGGATTGGATTCCAAGACTGTTCACTGTGGTTTCCAATTGCAACACAACTTGATCCCCCTTACTTTTTCTATACTTGTCCCTAGCCAGATTAATGGAACAAATTTGTAAGATCATAGTGCTAAAACTGACTATAAAACCAAAATGCTGAACAAAATGCACTAATCCTCATTTTGAAAATGGAAATCAGCCTATTAAACTAACTTCACTGCTAATTGTTGACTGTGTCATAAGCTAGTTAAAAGAACAGTTGGAAGCAATCACATGTAGAGAACAACACTTACACTTCATTCTTCTGAGCTCTGGATCAGCTCACATTTAAGCTGGAGGAAAAATTTGGTTTTAGTGTAAATAGAGCTGAGTCCTAATTGGTCCAAGTTCTATGTAATACAACGGAGTTGTTTTCTCCTTGACAGAGCTGTGAACTTCTTTGTAGGAAAACATTGTAGTGAGTCATTTACTGCCTTTAAGGTGAGTTACACCCCAGTGTCCTCTTTTGTCAATTCCAGAATGGGATGCAGAGGAAAGGAATGGAGCTCAGGGATCCTAGGAAGGAATTTAGTTTCCAAAACTGGGTAAACACAGCTCATTCATTGTTAAGGTTGATATAAAACTCCTTAATTCCAGTGGATGTTGGACCAGGTATTATCATTGTCTTTTTTATATAGCTTTTGTTAAGCCAATCACCGGACCTTTAAATGATGAATACTACTGTACATTTTTTTACTGGGATTAATATACTAAGTCACCTTATGTTTCCTTGCATAATCATCCAGGTACTTTGCTATGAATATTACAAATTGAGATAATTTCCGTTGGCATAGTACCTTTCTAATCACTAAAGCAAGATGAAAACTTTGATTACAAAAAAAAAAAAAAGAGAAAAATATTTTAAGCACAGTGCTAATTAATTTTTTTATGCCTGTGATTTAAAAAATAAAAATTATCTACTAAGAAATTGGGGATTATTCTTGCAGTATGCTTTAGTATTCCTCAAGGACAAGATTAAGTATTTAGGTAGAATTCACATTGTTAAAGTTATCTTGGAATATGTGTATGTTAAATCTGTCTATAGTGCTCAAAAGTAGAGTTTTCACAATTTGGATAGAACAAGAGCTTGTTAATTTTAGAATGAGGTGAGAAAAAAATTAAGGAAAGTCAATAATCTAAGTGGGAAAAAGAACATATTTCAAATTCTAATCTGAATGTTTCAAATTCTGATTTGAATTATTAATTCAAATACGTCCAGAAAATAGTTGTGTCAGTAGATTATTTTACAGGCATGGTCAATGCAATCAAATATTTATTTAATAGTGCAGTGAACTATCCCTGAAACCAAATGCAAGTGATCATCCTGGTCTCTAGGCTGCAGCTATCAAAAGAATCAGCATTAGCAACTAACATCAAGAGCCAGAATTACCTGCAGATTGAACCATGGAGAGGTTTACTGCACTCTCCCATTAAAGGTGTACTGTTGCACAGGAAGAATTGAGTGCATTACACCAAGCAGATGAAAAGCAAGCAGAGAGCAGCACTGGAAAACTTGCTACTGGCTGACATGTTCTGAAAGGAAAGCAGACAGAAAGCCAATAAAATTTGGAGAAAAGGGTAAGTAACAGAGGTTAAAACAGACACCCACATAATAAAATTAAACATAGCATTCCGGGTGTAAGCATTTTTGTTTCTAGTTTGTGATGTAAACACAGAAGTAAGGGCCATAATTTCTAACATGGAAGATAAACATCCTCTCATTGGAGTGGCTGTGCACCCAGGAATACCCCTATGCCTTGAATCCTGAACATACTGACTGCAGCATCTCAGGACCAGCACACCCCTATTCCCTGCATTTCCTATAGAAACAATCACACGGGTTTTTTTACCCTATGGGGAGCCTGCATTCCTAGCGCTGGGTTCCTACTCTATATCCAGTATCCTGAGCATCTTTTGTCTACAAGTTCATGAGAGAATGAAATTATTCTTTTCCCTCTACATTTCATAGCTTCCTTTCTACTAAAAAATTTGAAAAAGATAGTAAGCTTTATTCCTTTTATTCAGAATTCTGTCCTGCCATTTCCAGTGTCAAGTGTCAGTAACATCAAAGTGACTACTAATTGTGTTTGAAAGCAGGCAGTGAAATTCCTGAATTCCTGTTCAGAGTATATCTGCAAGGATTATGACCCTCATTATGACAATCTCCAGTTTTTTAAGTATCAGATAGTGATTATTGCCAAATGGGCTTCACATCTTCCATTGAAAGGACTAGTACAGTCACAGTTTGATGTTGTTTCACTCTAAAATTGTTGACAAGAACTCTGTGATTCTGGATAATGAATGCACTTCTTTGACTTGGACCACAGTATATGCATTCATGTACATTTGGGAATTAATTAGTATCTATGAATCTACTCTGAAAATTAACACACTGTAAGGCCTCATCAAAGGTGTTATCATTTAACAACTAATAAAACCCCAAACAACTGGTCAATGCCCAAAATTTCACCAGAAGTGAGGAACAGATCCTCTGCAAGGACAGCCTTGACTTTCTTCATTTTCCAGGATACATTCTGGGGACCACTTGGGTGTTTTGATTTAGGCAGAGCATGTCTAATTCTCATAGAGTATGGAGATACACTAAGGAAATTATACTGGAAAATATATTTTTTTTTGGATTTACCATACAAGAATGAATTTATATGACAATGATAAAATGGATGAAGTGTCATCTTTGTTTTCAAAGATGAAGTTCATTATGTCAGGAATTTAACTATAGCACTTAGAAAAATAATAAGGGGGATGAAAAATGAGAGATTAAGCTGTAAAAGTAGGAGTCACTACTCAGAAAACATAGGTGCTTTATGTATATATATATATATATATATATATATATATATATATATATATATGGTACTGTTCAGAGCTTAAGTAGGCACTTGGGATTTCATGTGAAGTGCTACTTGGGTCTCTCATATCTCTCCTTCTACATGTATGAGAGAGAGTGAGGGTTCTTCAGCCTCAAAATCTCCTAAATTATTCAGTCACACCTAAAGTTTTAATTATAATGTGCATGCCATCTTTTCCAGCCCAGCAATTTATTTTTTATTAGCAGAAATTAATTTAAAATAATCTCTACAAAGAAAGGTAGCAAAATCTGCTAAACAATGTATTAAGCAAATCTCACACATCCAGAGTAAACTTCCATTCTTCCAAAGCTGCAGTTATTTTTCCCTTCTTTTCTTTTAAAGAAAGCCTAAAACTGACTGTCTCTTGTAATTGAATGGAAATCATGAGTTCAGATATTCATCAAACCATCATCTGAATACAAAATGCACAAGTCTGGGTAGGTACAGAACAATAGAAGTACAAAATTAGATAAAACTTTTAGAGAAACAGAAAGAAAGTCAACAATGGCACTGCAGTATAAACAAATATTTTCTTCAATAAATGCTTCCATTAAAGTGTTTTTGGTTTTGTAGCAGGAAGTGAGGAACAGAATTTGCACTGAAAAACTTGCCTGTTCAGCTTAAAAGCTCTTGGAAGGCTAGGAAGTAGAGAATGGCATAGAAATGAAACTACCAATTAAAACCAAATCGTGGTGTGCCAAATAAGAAGCCATTGAATCAAACTGGGATGACAGAGAATATAGAGCAAGATGTATTTCATAAACAATTGTCTGAATTACTTAAAATGATTTATATGCACCAAAGATGAATTATTGCAAGTTAATCTATGAACATAAAAACAGAATAAACGTCAGTAAAAACATTTATGATAAAGAATTTAACCATTATTTAACCAAATAATTCCTTTTATCTACACAAAAAAACTTGTTTAAATGAATTAGTGAATGAAAGGAGACTTTCTTCAATAATGTAATTAGTGACTGCTGCTGGGGCTTTATGTTGTTCTCAGAGATGCAAATTCAATGCACTTCAACAGTAAATGTCCACCTCACCCTACATTTGCTATGATACCAATTCCATGCTAGCCTTACTTATTGCTTTAAATGTATCGGGTCATGTGCTGTATTCATTATGTGTGGAAAATAAGCCATGTATTCTTCAGATGAAGCAGATACAAATATGCAATAATTCTACTGAAGCATTTAAGAATACTGTGGACTTGAGCCTATTAAGGACACAGACGTTAGGTCTGCACCTGTCAAAATTGGTAACTATTCCACTGAAGATTTTTCTTGACTTGTTTTAAGATAAGGTTTGACTTGCTAACTTCTTCCTAAAGCAAGCACACAAATCTGTCCAGTCAAATCTGACTTTGCGTACACTCCTGAAACATGTTCAGTTGTAACCAAGAGATGTTACACTGAATTTTGACTTGAAAAACAATTTAATTAAGCTCATGCATTTTAGACTGTTCTAAAGTTAACCTGACTAGTTTTCTTCAATAAAGCAATAAGCCCTAGTATGTAATCAAATATTACATAGTTCAAAAGAAATTATGTGAAACTTTTAGGAGATCTCAGTGCAAGTTTGAGGGAAATTTGTAGTCAATCATAGGATTTTAAGACCTATATCTATCTAACTCTTGATTTTTGCTAGAGTACTCTTTATTGCCTTTTTAAAATGATAATAGATTAAAGCCAGTTCAGAACTGTAGTGCTTGGGCTTCCCTAAACACTGATTTAGTGTGTACTGATTATGTTTTAATATCTTAATATTAAGAAAGTGACAGACTGGAATATTGATTTGCTTGATTACTGTGAGTTTTTTTCTCTTCACTAATTAAATTATTAGCATGTATTTTGCAATCTAGAGAGAGTTTAAATGTATACAAACTAAGATAATGACTAAAAATCGTGTTCCTTTACTAGGACTAAATAGAGGGACATACTTCGACTTACATTTAATTGCCATTTCAAAAAAACCTCAACTTTCTATGAGTCAATGAATCTATATCTTTCTATGAGTTTCTATATCTGAAACCTCTCTCGGTGGTTACAAAGATTAATACACTGTTGTCCCTCATGGGTGGTTCAATTTGAGATTATTTTTCATATGCTACCAGCCATACTCTTATTTTTTATGTATTTCTCCTGTATTAAAGCAAAAGGAGAAAAAAGCTGTTTGATCTCTCACCATAGCACCCACTAATCTGTCCAATCTAAGAAAAAACCCTTTATCACACATCTTTTCAAATGTGGCTTCTTGGCTCAGACAGAATAAAAGTTAAGTGGAGTCTTTTTGCCTGCTAATAGCAGCCTAACTTCCCACCACATCCTGAGCCACACACCCACCCACCATTTTCTTGTTCTTATTCATGTATTTGCACTTCAGTGCTTATAGGTTAAAAGTTAAACAATTGTTTTGCCAAAAATGCCAGGCAGTAGTGTGGTTTGAAATGGTCCACTGCAGAACCGAGCTGCCATCACTGCTGAGATTTCCTGCTTTTAGTCATGGCCCTCAGAAATGCCTTCCTGAGGATGTCTTATCCATGCCTCAACTTACACTGCTGGTTCCTTTCTGCTGGTAACTTATCTTAGATGAAAATTCATGTCAAAACTTTGGTATATTATGGGCCTTCTAAGCCCTTCTGTTAAAGTATTGAACTGGGCTGGGTGGTGTTTAAAGAGCAGATTACTGACCCTTTATTTTCTTGTTACTCTTTGCTCTCCTTAAGGCTCCATTTACTTCCCTATCAAAAAAAACCCCACAAACAAACAAAAAACCCCAAACAAAAACTAACAGAACTCCACAAAACAAACAAAACAAAACAAAACAAAAACAACAAAAAAATTTTCGGAGAAAAGTAGTAAGAAAGAAAGAAAGGATTGGCAGCTGTGAAGATATGTCCACAGAATCCAGCTGTGCAAGTAGCTACATTGCAGATGCCACCTTTCTCATCTCCTGCTGTGTATAAAACTGGAAGATCTGTGTCTAAGTGGGAAGAAATGGAAAAAGGTGATTCCTGCTTCATGCACATTTGCTCCTTTAGCTTTAAAGGTTGCCAAATATGAATGCTTAATGGTACACATATCTGTTCTCTAAAATCTGGGAAAACACAACACCTTGCAAGCCACTCCTGTCAAATTCATGCCTGTGATTAGAAGGAAAAATTTTAAGATAGTCAATGCCCTTTTAGTCCTTGGTATTATTTTTTGCATATACTGTACATTACAGTTCAATGTGACCTATGCTGATTTCCCCCTAGAAATTGGAGGAACATTTTCCAAAATCTGTTGGCTTAAACCCAAAAGAACCCCTGCAGCTGAAGCTGCTCTGCAACACTACGTCCTTTTTCAGGGGTGCTCAGTCACATTCTTCCTCAGGTCAATACTAAAGCAATAATCAAGCATTTTAGACAAAAAAATAGTTTATTTGTTTGCTTGGAAAGAATAGCACTATGTCTTCAAACAAATAAGAAATTAATTAACTTTTTTGCAACTTCTACAAGACCAGGAAGGTTTTTTTAAAAATATGCTTCTTAAGTTCTGTACTTTAGGAAGTCTAGCAACAAAGTGAAACAGAATATGAAATGCCTCATCTAGTAGTGCTAGACAAAGCGCAGTCCAAATTCCAGTTCCAACATTAGTAACCATATTATAGCTGAAAGTATTTTTACAAAATTTGTAGTGCAGATTTGGTGGCCCAGTAATGAAGAATGATTAGCCATACCTCTCATTAGGGTTCTTTCTACATTGGAAGCCACAGTTTTTGGGTTTTTTTTCAGGTAACTCCTGAATGACATTTATTACTTTCATTATTTAAAACATTTTTGGTTTTGCTTATATGAATAAGAATTATTTTAAATTCAGCAAAGGGAAAAAGAAAAATGAAAGCAGGATTTGTTCAAAGACACTATGAAACAAAAGTAATAATTTGCTCCTAAGGAATCATAGACAGAAGTGAGTACTGTATTTCTGCTTTTGCTCCACAATTAAGTATTCTTAAGTATGCCTATTCAGCTCATATTTACCTCCTTTTGTAATTGTTTGTATAAATTAATTTTGGGAGTGAATTGCATAAATTCAATAATAATTATAACACAAATCCCAAGCCATAATCCCTTGCCTTGGTTTCTGCATGAAATCTATTTTATTATCCCAATTTTAAATAACTGCATCAATATTTTCCTGCTAGTAATGAAATGCATGCACATCAATTGATCTTTCTTATGGTGGTAATATTTCTCATATCAATATATAATCATCAAGAAAAATGCTAATCCAACATGATCAGGTTTCATTAAAGTGTTTGGAGCTTCCTGATAGTCTCTGAAATCCATTTTTGAAATGAACACTGTTAACACTGAATTGAGCTAAAACATTAAAATCTTCCCTGTCTACATTTTTGCATATATTAAATGATTTGTATACTCAAGTCAAATTGTGCTTTCTTAAAAAAACCCCGCAAAAATGGTGAATCAAATGAGAAAGGAGCATCATATTAAATGATGTGGTGGGCCTGAAGTAGTTAAGATGACAGTCATAAAATACTCCTAGCAATGCTTAAAAAGAATAAGACAAAACCTAAAAATTATAGGAATTGTTATTGTTAACAATTAAAGGAACCCTACATGCCTTTGAAATGGCAAAATTATGTCTGTTGGCTACTACATTTACCTTACAAGAGAGCTGACAATTACTAAAATATCTGAAGAACATTTCTGCTGTTTTCTTTTACTTACTTAAAAAACCTAACCCTGTACACAAGCTAGAAGCTTTGTCATTAGCTTCAGAGAATACAAGATGAAGCTGTTAAATGTTATTGTATTTTATTACCAGCCTCACCTCCCTTTTCCCTTTTAAACATAGGAGACTTGCTATTTCTAGATACTGGATAATTTAAATGGCCACAAGATGTTTCAACACATTTATTGCAGTGTCTGTTCTAAGCATATAACTTTCCTTATCTATCAATACCTAAACATCGTGGCCTATATTCATATGGAAATTGGAGGAGTAGCAGTGGATCACTGAATCTTGTCTAAACCCATATGGCATAGAAGGTTTACACCTAGATAAGGTTTACATTTTATGCTCCCACCCAACACAGTAAAGCATCAGCCATTTGAAGCCCCTCAAAATAGCAGTGATGCTCTGCCAAGCTTTCCACAACACGGGAAGCTCACAGCTTCCCCTGCTCCCAGTGCAAGTGCTTTCATCGGGTACAGGTTCATTCCCCATCACCCCAGCCCACTGCTCTCAAGGGTTCTGACAAATATGCACCTCCCCAGTCCAGAAGGCACTGACTTCCATTTAGCTCCAAAATCTGTGGCTACAGAAGGAGAGCTTGTCTGACAAAAATATGCTACATGTTAGAATAATATGAAGGTGCACATAAATCATCTATCCAGCTCTAAATGATTTTGTTTAGAGCAGATTAGGCAAGAGCAGAGGTTAAAAATTACAGGAAGTAGTGTTCAGACTGGCCTGAGTTAGCAAAGACACTTCGGCAAAAGCCACTGCAGAGGGGATATTTTCTTGATATAAACACAAAGATTATTTATACTTTGATATAAATATGTAGTAAACAAGAATATCATATCTGCTAAAAGCCCAAATTTCACTGTAGAAAACTCTTCCCAGTCATCTGTGTCTATCCACATTTCTGCTGTCAACCAGAATTAATCTCTGGGGAAGATATTTTTAATTTTTGTTTGCTCTATGTTTGTCTCACTATCAACATAAAACAGCTAATAGCAGTGATTGACAAACTATTTTAATCTCAAAAATAACCATTTCTACTAAGAATTTATAAAATATCCTAGTCAAAAATTTCTGAGTCAAAATTTCCAAGACTTCTCCTACATAAAAAGTTTAATTTGCTAAGATATATGATTTTTTTAAAAAAAATTTTTAACTGGAAATACCAGCTGTTTGTTACACTTTTGCTAGCGCTCAACCAGAGAAATATGGTGTTGTGTTCTTCTATGATTTAGTTATTCTGTTGCCTTTACCCAGAGATAAGCTTTTTTTAACTTCAAAAACCTTGATATTTGGTAGGTGCTAAGTGCTTTCGCTTCAGTAGCTTTGAGCCTTTAAGACACTTTTATCTTTGCAGATTATGATCTAAAATACCGAGGGAATAGGGAAGACTGTGGTGACAGCTATAATTATGAGACATACCTTATGATGTAGGCTTCATTATTAGACACTTCCCAGAACCAAGAGGAAAAGTAATATGTAGGTTGTTCACACAAAATGCTGCAACAGCACCCACCAGTGAAAATGTAGGAAGATAAAGGTCTTCATTTTTAAAGATTGGCCACCTTCCTGGCAAATGACTCCACCTCCAGCATGCTGTTGCCCAAAACATATATTTCATTGATCCAAGTTAATGCAAAACGTAGCAAATATCAGTTGAACACTACATGGAAAAAATATACCTATTCTAAAAATAGAAATATAACCTATTCTAAAAGTTAAACTTGATCCTAGGCCAAAATCTGTGAGAATTTTTTACAGATATGCCAGTAAGTAATTTCTTAGTAGACGTGGCTGAAATCGAAATAATTCTTGCTGTGGTTTTGGGCTGAATTCTTGGGAGAAAGAAGCTTTGGAGTAAATTTCATAGGGCACAGTAGAGGTAGGAGCTATACTCAAGTCTTGACAGTCTTCAAGAGAATGCACCATTTAAAAAAGTAGCCTAAAGCATTCACATTTAGGCACTATTGCCCTCTGGAATTCAAAGCCTCCTGGAAAACACCTAGGCTTCATATATAATGTATGGAAGAATGAGATACACAAGACTAGCAGAAAGTTAATGCAAAAGCAAATGCTAAAAGGGAAGGAAGTGTTTAAACTAATTTTTTCCCCCTTGGAACTTGAAACATGACTCTGCACTTCATCTGCACCCTGCTGGAATATGATCACCACTTCAGCAGACAAGAGTGCACAATTTACATACCCTCTGCTACACATCCTAATTGCTGCCTGGTTGAGTCAGAGCTTGGGATGTTTAACCAGTTCTCTAACAGGATTGGCACTATCTCCTACATTTTCTGCTACACCCACGCCAGCAAGTTGCCTAGTTTTGGTTAATATGGTGTTTGCTACCCACTAAAGAATCAGTATTATTTCTTGAATTTCAGACTAATTTGAAGTCATGATCTAGGTACCTTTCTTAATATTTATTAATAATTACTCTTCTGCATAGGAGTGAATTAATTAGTATAGCTCTGTCCCTTGGACACATACACAAGACTATATTCAACATTTCTTTAGAAAATTTTCTTCAACATTTTTCAGCGCAAAGTGGTGCACAATATAAAAATCTTGTGAATATTTTCATTATTTATATGAAGCAGAATGCCTCTTGTGTCATGTAGGTAGTTAAATTGTGCCTATCCATCCTTTTAAATATTAAAAACTCTGCACACAATTACTCTCTCAATTCTATTACAATTACTAATACAGATTCACCAGTAGATAGCTACAGATGGCTATTTTGGCATAAAATTGAAATTTTTTATTTTACCTTACTCTGCTATATATGAGTATATCTAGAGAATAAAATACATAAGCAAAATATGATAAAAATGTGATTTATGGCCTTTGTGGAATGTTCCTCTCCATTTGCACCTCCCAAGTGTCTCAAAACTGACAGTTTATACATCAGTGTCTCCAATAGCACCATGTAATAAAAAGTGCTAAATAAAATAATTTCTCAGTATAACCTGTGGTTTCAGTTTGTCCTTTGCTGTCTCCAAAGTTATTCTCAGCTTGATCTCAGCCCAAAGATGATTTTCTCACAGGCAACTTGGAAGAGTTCTGCCTCTTGCACTGTAATTGTGTGGGGAGAAAAATCCATCCATTCCCATCTAAAGCTCTATGGTTTTTGTTCAAATTAATCTTTTTAAAGGATTACATTTCAAGATTTTGTAATTTGAAGCCTCACAGGGAAAAAACAAATCAAGTAAATTCTGGAGAACAGTTTCATAGTCTGATTTGTGAGGATGTGAGTAAATCTTTGCATCAACTTAGGCATGGACATAAGGATCTTCTGACTACTGGGGATTACATGAGCCAGCATGGAACCTGCCTTTCTGTCTTCCTGGGCTTCCTCATGTTCTGTACTTCAGGAAATATCTGAACACTGCCAAGCTCCCTCAGCTCCTTCTCATAAGATTTGTGCTCCAGACCCTTCCTCAGCTTTGTTGCCCTTCTTTGGACACACTCCAGCACCTCAATGTCCTTCCTGTATTGAGGATCCAAAAACTGAACACAGAATTTGAGGTGCAGCCTCACCAGTGCCAAGTACAGGGGGACAATCCCTGCCCTGCTCCTGCTGGCCACACCATTTCTGATCCAGGCCAGGATGCCATTGGCCTTCTTGGCCACCTGGGCACACATTGGCTCATGTTCAGCTGCTGTTGACCAGCACCCCCCAGGTCCTTTTCCCTCTGCAGCTTTCCAGCTGCTCTTCTTTCCCCAGCCTGTAGTGGTTGTTGTGACCCAAGTGCAGGTCTTGGCATTTCACCTGATAGAAACTCATACAGTCGGCCTGGGCCCCTCAATACAGCTTGTCCAAATCCCTCTGTGGAGCCTTCCTGCCCTCCAGCAGATCAACACTCCTACTCAACTGTGTCACCTGACTGAGGGGGCTCTCAATCCCCTCATTCCAGACATTAAACAGTACTGGCCCCAACACCATGCCTTGGGGAACAACCACTGTTTGACTGAGTCAAACTGAGATCTATGAAGTTGCTGTCTGCTCTGAAATTGGATCCTTTAATGTTTCTACAGATCATGAGACAGAAAAACTTGTTGATTTGTAGACAGTTCAATATAGAAGACTTGATTGCTGAAAGATAGTACAATGTACCTTCTCAATATAAAGATGCATGAAAATATTTATCAATTTTTATATTGTATTATTCTTTCTAGGATAGTGAGAAAATTTCTTAAAATCTGAGTGACACAAAGAAAATAAGTTTTATTTGGTTTACTCTAAAAGGCATTCCCTGAAAACTTTGCTTTGATATATTATTGATGAAAATGACACTGACACAAGTTAGCAACAGCTGTAAAACAGGCATTGAGAAAGCCTAGGTGCAGCTGGTAAAGTTACCATTACACTTATTTTAAGTAGTTTTATTGGAGAACTACCCTAGCAGTTTGAAAGGAGCAGGAAATTCATTTGCATAAAAGTATCAGAACTTACTCTTTAACATCTTTGGAAGTGAAGAATTCCACACATATTTCTATAGATGCTACCGTAGCATTTTATACAGTCACCATTTAAGCTTCCCACAACACAAAAACCCCAAAAAGCAAAAAACAAAACAAAACAAAAAACCAAAAAACAAACAAAAAACAAACAAACAACCAAAAAACCAAAACAAAACAAAAAAAAACCTACTTGGAAATTCGTGCCTTGAAAGTAAAGAATTCGATTCTCACAGAAAAAGTCAAACAGGAAGTTTTTCTACAAGGACTCCTTAAAAGCAGTGATGGTAAAATATTCCATAAAGAAGCTCATGCTCTCTACCTCCTGTAAAACACCTGTTCAGCCTACACAGAAGTGCTTCTGTGCCAGGGACCAGGGCTGGTCCATGGGGCTGGGAGCAGAATAGCTGGGCACTGAGGGCAACCTTGGCACAGGCTGGACTTCCACGCACCAGGGCATGCAGCATCCAAGTCGGGTGCCAAAAGACAACTCCACTGACAGCCTCAGACCAGGAGCAGCACAGAGGACAAAAGTACACGGCAGGCCCAAAGTCCATCCAGGAAGGAGGCAGAGCTAAAGCCAAGCACATCATCTCCATGTCTCAGGAAGGGAAGGTGTAGCAGTCCTGAGCTGATATGGTTCCCAGGGCCTATGGGCAGTGGGCAGGGATCCCAGGTGGGACTGCTCAGCGCAAATATGGGATCTTGGTACTTGCCAGCAGTGGTGGGAAAATTGGTCCTTCTCCCTCTGTGTTTGTCCTGAGTTTTCCTCCCACCTCCAGGAAATAAAGGAAATAATTGCCAAAATTATTTTTCAGAATCTGCAGTAGCAATCATTAGGCCAGACACTTTTACCTCTCAGGTAGATTAGTTTTTCTAGCTGCCTGCCTGAATATGTCTCCTTGTTCACCTGTCAGTCGCTTTCCACCAAAACTGATGGCATCTAAAGTGCCAGTCACTATTGACAGGTAAGACTCGAGAGGAAAAAGTTCATATCTCTTTGATTATTTCATCTCTGCACGTGGCTACACCTGCTTCTCACTCCTGGTCTGTAGGCACACCAGTCATTTTTCATAGACTTACATTTGCAGCATTCATTTAAAACAAAGAAATACTAAAGATACATTCAAACTCTCTCTCTCCCTCTCTCTCTCTCTCTCTCTCTCTCTCCCTCTCTCTCTCTCTCTATATATATATATAAGGTCCTACAGAATGTCTGTGACAAAGAGGGGACATGAATGTGGGAGGGAAGGGACATGACCATATCACTTCCCAAGCAGTAGATCAAGATGCTCAAACATAATCCACCTTCCTTTTACGTTAGGGCTTTTTATTATTTATTGCTGTGAGAAAAAAAACGGTTTGAGTCATTATGCTTCACTTGCTGTTTGATTGAAGCTACAGCTCTTTAGGCTTGACTTAAAATTATCTGTGATATTTATGATGGGTTTCTTAGCTTTCTGTCTTGGGAGATTTATAGATGAGCTTCAAAACTGTAAAGCAATGTATTTATGTGGCTAATACTTTCCATACCCTTTACCTAAAGGCCATCTTGATTATTGTTCTACATTCCAAGATTAGCCTTTTAAAGAAGGAAGATTGCCAAAATGTAGGAAGATATACCAGGAGAAACCAAAATTATCTGTTTATAACCATTTTGAGAAGATGGTTAACATTTCACTGCCTGAATTTTTAATTTACACTGCAAGAAAAAGGCAGCTTGCCTGTAGCATGTTTGCCTTTTCTGTGTCCACCAAACCACAGTGAACAGAAAAGAAGACTGATATTTTTGGTATTTCCTTTAATAAAGAAAATAAGAGGAAACTGGAAATTTCTAGGATTTACTTTGTACTAGCAAATTCTTGGTAAGAGACTCATACAGTAAATTGTGAGGAAGACTCTGCTGGAGGGTGACCATCCCTTGCTCAGTCTCTTGGTTTGTAGGTGGAGTCCTGTATTTGACAGCAATGCTGGTGGTGCTGTGCACCACAATAACTCTACACTGTTCTTTATAGAGTCCAGTTTCAAATAAAAAACACTCCCCATGTTCCATTACAAATCAAATTTCCCGAGCTTAGCTTTGGAGATACAGCAGTGTATATGCAACTGTCATGCATGTCAGCTAAAATATTGCTGTGCTGAAGGGCATTAACTTTGCAACAGCTTTGCAGCCTGTTTGACTAGCAGTGCTTGTTCCACTGATCTAAGTCAGCCAACACGGAGAGGAGTTTTGTGATTGGCGTCTGTTCTCTGCTTTTGGGGTGGAAAGAGCGATAGTGAGAATTCTGTTTCACCTACTATGATCGTTTGCCTGTCCTTTCATAATATCTTTATATATATATTATCCAATTTCAATAAAATCTGACAAAAGGGGTGAGGTCTCATCGGGATTCTGTTCCTGATCTCCCGAGAGACAGGAAATAGAAAAAAAAGTTCTTTTCATTCAGATATCAGCCAGCTCATGCTTACCCACTGTGAATAATTCTAACCCAGCCTCAGCACAGCTCAGGGAAAGATAAATAAGGAAAAGGAGAGGAAGCAGTGGATCCTGGGATGAAGCTGAGAGAAGGTGACAACAGGCATCAGAAGGTGACCTGAGATATTTATTTCCTTTAAATGAGAGGAAAGTTACCAGTCACAAATCTGTTGGAAATGCAGCTCCATTTGTTCCCCCACTCAAAACCAGCTTGTTTTCCCTGAAATGAATAACAAAATATTGTCAACACAATTAAGAATTTCAATTAACTATTGAAAAAATGCCCTTTCCTACAATGTAGCTACATGAAGATTATTTTTATTGAGACTGATTATCTCACAGTGGAAATGCAAGGGAATTTAATACTGATATTAATTTGTGCAGCTGCAATAATGTATAGTGGTTTTATATGTTCATGATAAGCCTTCTTGCTATTAACACCTTCTGTAAAGATGGATGGAAAAAGTTTGAATGACTAATCTTCCCTCTCTTACTCATTGCAAATGAGAATTGCAGGCAGTTATCTGCTGTAGCCTTGTTGTAACGAGGATTGTCCCTCAGAGATACACAGATCCTTCTGGATACAGTGCATTAAACAGGATCTGCTGAAATAAATAACAGCAGTCTCAAAAGTTTTCATACACATCGGTTTTATCAGCCTTAAGGCTGAAGATATTTTCTAAAATTCCTTTGCTTTTGATAATATTAAAAATGTGGAAACAGAATGAAGAGACAATATTATAAAAGTATGTTTTTAATGCCACTAATTCAGATGTTTCTCAAAATGGTGGTAAAAACTAAGCACAGACTGGAAAGACTAAATGACTTCATGCTTTTCTATACAGTATTGTCATACATAGCTGGTAAAATAGGAAATTCTGCAATTTTCTCAGGAATATTGGAAACTTAATAAAAATCCCCTTCTTTATTTGAATTGCTAGTATTTGGAATTAATTGCCCCATGATCCTGGCTGGCAGACTATGTAGGTACACAATTTCTGAGCAGAAAATAAAAATCAAGTTTACTCATATCTACGGAACTGGGGTCCTTTTGGTTTTGTTTTTTTGTTGTTGTGAGGGTTGTTTTGTTTGGTTGTTTTGTGGGTTTTTTGTTTGTTTTGTTTTGTTTTTTCTTTGTTATTAGTTGTCTTCTATGGTTCTTGGAAAGTCTATCCTTTTGCTTACCTAAAATATCTGTATAATTCATACAACATTTATTGCCCATATTCTTTACCAAATATAACTATCAAATATTTTCTCATTTGGATAAACATATCATTAGGCATCATCTTAAAAATTACAAGCGAAGAACTCATAAAGGTAGCCAGCATTCCCTTGGCAGGTCCAGTATCAGATACAAACTTTTTTTAAAAATATTGTTTTTGTAAATGTAGAGTTTTGGGAGCTCATTATAATTTGTTCATAATTTGACATTCAGTCTCATATATGTGCAATAAAGAGGCTCTATCACTTCTTATATCAATGCATTTCTCTGTCTTGATTCTCTTGGATTTGCAGACATATACTGGATAGAAGACTAGTGATGAATAAGATTAAACATAATTTTGAGGCATAGTTCTTTATTTCCTTTCACTTTTTGTAGAGATAAGTAGAAAAGTGAAGGAAAAGAAGTTTAAAGCCACAAGTGTTAGTAGGAGCTAATTTTGCTCAGATTCTTCATGTCCCAGATATGCTATTGGAGGACCAGTGCTGAGGCATGTTGCCCAACTTCATTTAATCTTTCATATAATGATATTTGAAATTTCATGATTCTATTTTTCATGTAATTTTCTTTTCGTTTTCTTTTTTAATTTTTTTTTTAATAGGAGTGGGAGAAGTGATATGGATATTTATATTTTTTCTGTACAAGATCCTTGCACAGGGGATGATACCTGTTATTTACAATGAATTGTAGCTCGCTTGATGTCAGTGAAAGTTCAGAGCCAAGTAACCATAAAATCCTCTGGAAATAATCAAGCATTCAAAATGGTGTACTGTCCTCTTCATTTACAGATTTTTGTGAGGAAATATCTATATCCCATGAACCTATGTCTTTTGTGGCCATAGAGAAGGGCATTTTGTGTTTTCAGTTACCATGCCTGATATATCCCAAGATTGAAAGCTTTGAAGATTTAACTTACCTTCTCTCTGGGACTCTTAGAATTTCTCATTCATGTTCTATGTTCTTTGAAACTCCTCCACAATCCCATGGGATAGGTTGACTCCTTGAAGAACAGCAGCAATAATATTTCCAGTAAAATAAAAACAGAAAACATTTTCACAGTCATCAGACATCATTATTCCTTTTTTGCATTTTGCAAAATTACAGCACAGATATTAATGACTAGCCTAAGACTATAAAAAATTCAGAGGCTGACTTGAAATAAAATCTCGCTCTTCTCATTTCCAAGCATCTGCCCTTGACTGTGAGCCATTAGCTACATGAATTCAGGTCTGGGGTTTTGGTTTTTTTTCACTGCCAATATGAACATGAATTGCATGAGTATAATATGATATTAAATTCAGTGTATTGTATAAAGAAACTAATTATAGTAAGGCTAATTGTTGTGCATGGAAGGAGTTATTACTTTAGATTCAGCCATGCAGTGCACATAGATTGCATATTAGATTCATTTCCAATAGATGAGTGATATTTAATGGAGCTGTTTTACATTAAATGTAGCTTTGGGTGGTCTAATGAACAATTACACCAGACTCCATGGGAATTTTGAGACAGAGAGCAGAAGTAACAGATGCTGCATGCTTCAAAAAAGATATGTTAATCAAATATGATTTTCATTGTGCAACAATGGTGAGGCTCATCACGGAAAAAATTCTGGCTGGTTAACAGGCAATATATATAAGTGCCAAATATGCACAGAATATATATAAGTACATAAATATGTATAATACAGAAAAGTTCTGGATATGCTGTCAGATATTTGACCCATAGATTCTATAAACTGCTTTATTCCAAGGAAACTTGGGACTGAGATGCTTTAAGTCAACTAACAGCATAGCTAAATATAACATACTTCTTTCTTTTTTTTTTTGTGTTTGTTAATTCAGACCTCTTTGTTATCAATTAGACCTCTACATTCAAGAAAACCAAAATTTTTATGCAGTTATTTACTCATTTCATTCCTTAGGGCAGAAAGCAGCTGTCTTCTGTAAGGTACATTCACTCTTAATTTCTGACTTCAGTATCCAAAATACTGTAGCAAAAGACCTGAGAAGATCAAGTTCTGAGTAATGGGTTTTTATAGACCAGAGCAACAGTTGGCTTTTACTATTATGTTTCAGATATAAGTTTGAACTTCAGTTGATCTCAAATGAATCTCAAAGTCTGATAGCAGCAACCTTTAATTTTAGTGTGGACTAATGAACTACTTGTTTTTCCAAGGCTGCTGCCATAAAATACAACACTTCTGGCAGAAAAATACACTAGCTGCTAATGAGGACACAAACTCTAGGTCTAGATGAGTGCCAGCCTAATAGGCAAATAAGAGCACTAAAACTTTGACTTTTCTATGTCAAATATTTGCTCTTACAAAGACAACCAAATAAAAATCAGGTGATAAACTACTATTTCTTTTGGTCCTTATCAAAACAGAGGAGGCTCAATGAAAGCCTTTATCTTCTTAGAGATATTTTTTAAACAGAGCACTACACATATATTACTGAAAGTGTTTTTCATTTGGTTAGATTAAGAGAAGAAAGAAACATTCAGACTATAAACACACCTCCAAGTTTGTAAATTTTATCTGGTGCACTGGCAATACTTTAAAATTAGTCTTATTTTTATGAGTATGGCTTGCTGCTGTGTGGAAAACTAAATTATTACTGGAACTGAATAAACACCACCTGAATCTTTAAATATGATTTCAAACGTACTGTAGTGAGGTAAATAAATTTCATAATTACCATGCAAGATTAGCCATAAAATCTTGTTGGGATACTATTTCATACTCTTACAGAAACCAACACAATCAAAAGTAGTTTTCAGTTTTTTTACAGAAACCATAACCACTTGCATTCTGAGCAATAGGTGGAAAGTGGGTGAAAATAATTTTCATCTGATATTTACGTTAAGAAAATGGGGTGGTCTCCAAGACCTATGCAATGTTATGGAAATGCAGTGCTTCCTGAGTTGCACATTGCTCTGGATCACAGGCACCGATACAGAGCTCTTGATGGAAAGTAGCTTTAAAATTTAAGTAATGCAGCACACTGAGAATTAAGATAACACATTATGGTACAGTTTAATGCTTTGTTTCACTCTGGTGGCCACTGAATGATGCCTTCAATGCCGCTACAACATCTTTCCATGAGGAAAAAGGGGCAAATGCAAAAAGCCTGCTAAGATTAGAACTTAATACACAAGAATGGTTTGTGTTGGGAGAGACCATAGGGATCAAATAGTTCCAACCCTGCCATGGACAGGGAATGTTCCCCTAGACCAGATTGGTCAGAGCCCTATCAAGCCATCCTTCCAGGGATGGGGCATTCACAGTTTCTCTGGGCAACCTGTTACTGTGCCTCACCACCCCCACGGTAAAGAATTTCTTCCTAATATCTGACCTAAACCTGCCCTCTTTCAGCTTATAGCCATTCCCTCTTGTCCTATCACTGCTTGCCCTTGTGAAACCTCTCTCTTCAGCCTTCCTGTAGGCCCCTTTTATGTATTAGAAGACTGCTATAATTTCTCTCCAGACTCTTCCCTTCTCCAGGAAGAGCAACTTCAACTCTCAGCCTGTCTTCATAAGGAGAGGTGTTCCAGCCCTCTTACCATCTTTATTGCTCTTTATGGACTTGCTCCAAGAGGCCCTTGACTTTCTTGTGTTGAGGTCTCCAGAGTTAGATGCAGTGCTTCCAGGTGGGGTCTCATGAAGTCAGAACAGAGGGGCAGAATCACCTCCCTTGACCTGCTGGCCACTTTGTTTTGAATGCAGCCCAGGACGTGGTTGGTCTTTTGGGCTGTGAACACACATTGCCAAGACAATGAGCTTCTTGTCCACCAAAATACACAAATCTTTCTCATTAGGGTTGCTCTCAGTCCATACTCTTCCCAGCCTGCATTTGTGCTCTCGATTGCCTCAACCCTCGCACTTGGCCTTGTTAAACTCCATGATCTCTGCACAGGTTTACCTCTCAAGCCTGTCCAGGTCTCCCTGAATGGCTTCAAATTCTTTATGTCTCTTATGATATCGTCTTGTGCCTTTCTGAGAAAGGTCAACTATTGCCAAAATAGCTGCATGTGTTGACAGCTGAAGTATCTGAGGCCATGAAGGGCTGTATTTCTCACAACATGTCTGGCAGGTAGCTGCTCTTTGCAGGCTTTTAGCATTCTTCTTTGAGGCATATAATTCTCATGTAGATTTAATAGCAGCTTATGTATTACTCTTAAAGTAGAGGGGGAAAAAATGTCTAAAATACTATTGTATTTTAAAATTCTATATTATCTCTCTAAAATCTCAGCAATCCATTTCCCACTTTTAAATTAAGTTTGGGCTTCTCTCTGCAAAATTAGCTATAAAAAATGTATCTGTACAATTTCTAAATATGTTAAATTTCTTCTAGAAATTGCTTTAAATGCCAAGTGCTGCTATGGTACTTGCATATCAGAAAGAATTATACAAGACATTATAATCTGTATTGTAAAGTTACCAAAACCCTTTATTGAGCATCTGAGTTTAATCTCTGTGTGCCGTTTATTTTATTACCATTTTAATTTTACTACTTTCAAGTTCATTAAGTAATAACAATTATATATTAAATAAGGTAAGGCTGATATGACTCATTGACTCAACTTGCAGAGAAGCTGTCTCTAACTGGCTCTAAATTTCAAGAAATGTGAAGAATGAGCTCAAAAACATAAATATCAAGAGAGATCTTGAGAGGAACTTGGAAAACATCTTGAAAATATAAACACAAAAGTTAAGGAAAGATTTTATATTTATTGACAACATGAACTCACAGATGCTTTATTACAGTCTCTCTCCTCACCAGAAAGATCTTTAGACATCCCACACCCAACATCATGGAGGCACGTGACATGACCATAATAGATCCCTTCTAAAAAATACAGTGGGGGGAAGAGTAAGAAAATTGTGATGCAAAACTTTTTCTGGCTTCACCTTTGAGTTCTGCAGTGAAGTCAAAGCTGTAACATGGCTTTGATCAACATCCTTTGATGGCAGCACAGAATAGGGGCAAATATATGCAAGCTCCCAAGGCTACTGCTGACAGCACTATCCTAGAGGAAAGGACTTAAATCCCAAATGGCAGATGGGAGGTAAGCCAAACATAAGCCAAAGGTGGCCCAGATAAGCCAAAATGAGTGGAAATTTGACTACAAGAAAGCAAGGAAATTGCTTCAGGTACCAAAGAATCAGTAGAAGCCAATATCCTTGTAGATACTGTTCTTTCCCGGTGACATAAGGACCTGACAGTGCTAGAACACATGGGGCTGTAAACATCTTCAGAAGCATTTCCAGAACATCCTCAGCTGCACATGCACATGGCCCCACACACTCACGTGTAAAACTCTGCCCTTACATTTTGTTTTGACCCTTTCCCATCCTGTCATACAAGCAGCAGTTGGGGTAACACAAGGAGTACTGTTTGTCTAGAAGAGGAACTCTCATCTGGCTGCAGCTCAAAAAATTAATTGAAGGGAGCCCCCTCTTGAAATTGTTCCCGTTAGAGCATTTTATTTATTTTACTTTGTCCCCACAGAATTAAAAAAATAAACATTTTTTTTCATTTCTCCTAGCATAATCCCATTGCAAATACCACTGACAGCTGATGCAGTAGAAAGACTGTTCCCTTGAGAATAATTACATAAATATTACCAGGAAATATTGCTTCCTCATTTTGCAATGATACTAAATAACAATACCATGAAGACAGCAGAGGATAGCTAACTTTAGATATCTAAAGGACAGTAGAAAGGAAAATGAGAGTTACTAAGCGATCCTCTGTCTCCAGAGAGGGTAGGATAAGAAATAATGGTTTTAAACTGTGGCAAGGGACACTTGGATCAGACATTTAGGAAAAATTCCACAGCCAAATGTAGAATAACATAAGAATAGAGTGCCTGGGGTGTTGTGGAGTTGCTGTCACTTGAGGTTTTTAAGAGTAAGAGACAAACATCTGTCAAGAATGACACAGGGTATAGCTTGCTCCTGCTTTAGGGCATGGGGGAAGCACCAGAGGGCTTCCTGGAAGTCCAGTCAAGATGCAGTATATGGCAATGCCTAAAAAGAGGGAGAAAATATGATGTGTTTAAAATCTGTTTCAAAGTATTTGAACTGAGGTTGGGTGAAATCTGGATTTGTAATTTTAATTTGGACTGTAAATGATCTACAAATTATAAAACAAAATAAATAAACAAATACAATGTCTCAATCAGGTTTCATCACATCAAATTCAGAATGTCTTTTGCAGGAATATGATTTTAATACAGGTTTCCTACATCTGAATGAATAAAATACAGCTTTATATTATTAAACGCATGTGCTATACTAAATGAATTCCTATCTTTAGGAGCATTTTGCAGTCATGGGGGGGAAAATGTAACATTTACTTTGTTTTATGCTCATAGAATGTACTGGGAAGGATAGATAGTTCAAAAGCTTTTATAATTATTTCACCTGTAGACTGCTCCCCTGATAGTTAATGTAGGTGGTTCACTGACTCATTTGGAATTACTTCACAGTCTTACTTAGATATGTGGATGAAACTGTTTTGTTAACACTTGAATTTTAAATGATATATTGATCCAAGCACTACTACAAAATGGTTGCAGCTAACCTTTCAGCAAGCTGGATAGTTACAAAAACTTGTTGCATGGATGCAACTTTTAATCTGGATTTTTTTTCATTCTCTAACTACAATATTAAAAAAAAAAATACAAGCCCTTTTTATTGTATTAGATCTGGAAAAGAATCAAAGAAATTAATTTAGGCAATCTTTTAATGAAACCATATAATTGGTCATAGCATGAAGTTTAGCTATATGGGATATCCATTTTTTATATATTTATATATATATATATACCTTAGTCCTCTGTGTCTTAGGTACAAACCTGAAGGAGAAGAGAACTTTCTTTTTAATCCAGAGACTCCATTTTCTTTTTCTTAACAAATATCTGAAAAGATATCATGCCTGACACGATCTCTTAATTACATCAGTATTAAAACATCCCAGAGGATCGCTGACCACAATGATGCAGCTTTTCTTTGCCAAGAAAATAATACAGAGACTAATGAGGATTACTCAGCTGCATTATCTGAGACATAGGTTCTGCTTTCCTCTTTGTAACGCAGTGAAGAAAATCACCCAAAGTCAGGAAGCGCAGGACAGAAAAAAGAGTACAGTAGAGAAAAAATAAGGGCAAAGAGAAAGAAAAAAGGAAAGAAAACAAGAAAGATAGAGAGAAATGAAAGGATAAATGGAAACAGAAATGTAGAAAGGTAAGAAAGAAGTGTGGGAGGGAAGGGAGGAAGAGAAGAGAGAAGAGAAGAGAAGAGAAGAGAAGAGAAGAGAAGAGAAGAGAAGAGAAGAGAAGAGAAGAGAAGAGAAGAGAAGAGAAGAGAAGAGAAGAGAAGAGGTGAATAGAAGAGGGACACAGAAAGGTGGGAAGGGATAAAAGAGTAGGACAGAAAGTTCTCTAGACAAGACAGACAAAGAAAGTAGGGAAGAGAAATGAAAGGATCGTATTTCCAAATTTTCCCCTCTCAGAAATAGAAAAGATTTTCTGTGTAAGTCAGGATGCCCTGAGCTAAAACATGAGCTTATAGTTGTATGCATTTAGAGTACCTGTAGAATTTTCTATACAGGAGCACAGTCAAGCATCACAGTGTCTTGGAAAACTACCAGTCTCTCAGGTGATAAATTATACTATTGATAACTGCTTCAGGAGAGCTCAGTTCAGTGGTAATAACTGAGTACACACTTTCAATACAGAGTAATCATTACATCTTGTGAAGGCCAGTGAGTGAAAAATTTTCTACCAAGAAAATATACTCCTAATTCAACTCTCCAACCAACATGAGATCCCTCTCATAATGGACAGACGCACCATGGCTCAAGATCATTTGCAATTATCCTGCATCTGAACAGGAGAGAATTAGCACAAGCAAGGGGCTGCTGCAAAATAAACGAATTCTGAAAATAAGACCACTGGAAAGCAAACATTTCAGATTTAAGTTTTTTAGATTTGTTTAGGAGTGGGAATTAATCTGTGCTATTTGACACTTCCTTTGCATCAGCTTTGCCAAAGTTATTATTTCTACCCGCCATCTACTCACACTGAAGTGTCTCTCACACATGTTGTTAATCCAGACTGGTATAATACAAAAACCTCTGAGTTTTCCTATTTTGCTTGAGGCTTGCCTCAGCAAATACTTGTGCACAGAATATATAGTTCTTTGGCAGGTTCTAATATTCAGGTAAATTGTAGTATTCTCACAAATTTCAGAAATCCTTCAAAATACTACTAAACCACTCAAAGATTAGGAAATCCTATAGCTACACAAATAGAGAAAGTATAGATGCTTGTAAAATTACCAAAGAACAGTGTCTGTCATGAAAGTAATCCCTAATAGTGAGATTATCCTTTTTTTGCACCTTAAATAAAGCAAAATATTATCACTATATGAAATACTGTTGAGGTACATACACTTCATGTCATAATGTGTCTACATTTCAATGAGAATAGGGTTTCAGATGATTAAGAAAGGGATATTTATTTGCATATTTTCATGTTTTACAATTATTATTGTTGTGATGGATATAGAACAGAACTCCATATTTTCACAGTAATTTATTAACTCTACAATGTAGCCTAGATTTTGAAACCATATATTATTCTTACTTCTTACTTAAGCATTGCCAATACTCCTTGAAGAAATTTTTTTCAAGATCGGTTGTTTTCAAAATAGCAATTGTGCTACTCTGACTGTACAATTCATTGTCTTTTCAGAACAATTTGAAACATTTTATCACAAATTGAAGACCAATTCTAACATTAGGGTTCAACCCCATATATAGATATAGCAATACAGTAGTAATTGATATTAATTTGGTCAGCCATATTTTTTTAAAAACTCCTGAAATTAGTAAGTGGCATGTTGTGACAACAAACTGATCTATTTGACAGCTATAATCCACTTGTTGCATAGTTTTTTGTCCTTTGTGCTATTAGTAAATTAGTACCACTGTTCAGCTGCTTTTTTTTCTAACTCCAAGGTCTCTTAATTCAATATGAACACAGTACACAAAGTACTTGCTGGCTATTCAGTGGAATCGCTTCCATTTGTACACCTCCTCTCCCAACTTTCCTCAATTGCTCGTGTAGGGTGCAAGTGGACCTGGTGGCATAACCTCCTGCAAGATGAGCATTGATTTGCTTCAAATCTTGATAAACACTGCAATTAGAGAGAAAAAGGCTTAGGAGATTGATGAAGTTTGCTGAGCAAAGGGAGGACAAGAACTATGAATATATATTAAATTGAGCTATAGTATCAAAATAGTCAGAAAATGAGGTGAGAGACCTATTAAAATCTCTGCAAATCATATAAAAGATCCAGCTGAGCACATGATGTGATATGAATATGAAATAGGGATCTGCTTGTCTATACAGAGAGGCTCTTCTTGATCCATTGCTGCCTGAACTATTTGAAGGTATTTTCCCTGTGCTCTCCACACAAACCTCTCTGGGTGCCAGGCCGACAGCAGGAATACTATCTGGATACAAAGTCCAGTGGATCTGATATGCCTTGATCAGAGCAGGCTAAAATAAGAGAAAAATTATCTTAGTAGGAGCAGTGCATTCCACAAAGCACCCTTGCTTCTGTTCAGTACAAACACTTATCCTTTTGATTTATATTAAAATTAAGCAAGATGTATGGAGAGCAGATAACTGTGATGTTGCAAAGATATTTACTGGTGCTTGATTTTTAGTTCAATGGAAATAAGACATAATGTCAATGAAAATCTGTGAATTAAAGTAAATTTTCATGCATAGCTATATCTGTTTTCTTAAACAATTTTATTTGAGGAATAAAATACAATTTTTGACTATTCAGCAAAAAGCAAAAAACTAAGCAGTGAAAGCAAAACACTTCCATGTTTGTGAAGAATTATACTGTATACCTTGCCATTTTTGTATTTGTCCTGAGGCATCACTATGACTGGTGTTAGAGACAAGATGTTGTGTTGGATGTGCATTTGTTCTGATTCACTACTGATGTATGTACTTATGTCATTTTGACATTACTTACTTTGAACATCTGAAATATGAAAAAGCAGGGGAAAATTTTTGAAGGAATATAAAGAACTTTACCTTTGCTTTTTGACCTGCCTGTGTGCCAACACATTTTTGTTTTTCTTTCTAAAATGCGAACAGTACAAAAGATGATCTATTTTTGTGATTCGTACAGCATATTCTCTCAACTATATTTCCTGCATCTTAATGGTATGCAGAAAAAAAATAGTCATTTTTCTCTAAACCAATTTATTTGTTTGCAAACTATTACTTTTATTTACTTCTTAATACAATAGCAATCATTCTTTCATGCTATTTATACATTACTGTAGTTTTACAAGCTTTATTAGACATAATAGAAATGAGCTAAGGCCCTAAGGTTCGATTTTACCTGCAGCATAACACGGTTTTAGATAATTTTATACAGTGTGTGGGTGGTTTTAGTTCTATGTAAAAAATAGCCTTTACATATCCTTTTTCCTTAAAATTAATATTTTGTACATTCTCCCAGCTCTAAGACAGACAATTCTGAATTTCTTCTGAGGTTCATAATTATAAGGTCCCAGCGCTGAAATCTCAGTTACTGTCAAGTAGCATTAGCATAAAAATGGAAAATTTCCAATGCAAACTACTTTTTGGCAGATGATTAGTGGACAAGGCAAAGGCAATGGCTTTTTTTTTTGGTTGGGGATATAGTCATCAAAGATATTTCATCTCCAACACATTTTGATTGATAACACTTTACAATTACACTGAGTCAGTAAACACAATCCATAAGTACTTCTTAATAGCCTGGAAATTCTCTTGCAAACATAGAAGCTCTTGCTCAAAGAAAAAATCTCCCACCCCAAACTAGCCAATCAACATTCTGTGTACAATGAAACTCCATTTTTAAACCTTCAAGATGCAAAACAGCGTCTGCTTACTTTTTTCCCACTTCCTTGTGCCTGTTTATCCTACCTTGAGCACCTTTGCTGTTGCATAGCTCCATCTATTCCAACACTCTGTCTTGATGTGGTTTCTATAGTAACCACCAGCATTACTCCTTTAAGGATTCAGGCTTTTTCTTATTTAGCAGACAATGAAAGAGTTGAGAATATAAGAGTTGAGAAAATGGTGGACAGACTGAGGGCTCTGAGCTTGCTTCTCATGAGGAATTTTGTTAGGCTTGCACAATGTGTCACTCCCATTGCTGAGGCCTGGCAAGTTACAGGCAACTGGTGTGGCAATATGTCTTTTTCTTCTTTACTTTATATGCACTTAATTTCCAGGAATCTTTAGTTGTCTGGTGCTGTGTGAATCCTTCTGCCTGTCCTGAGATTTCTAAAACACCAGGGACTCTGTCTCAAATATCTCCTTGCTGTGCTGGATATGAGACTGAAACAATCATACTTTTATGTCAATAACAGACAGTTCTGCAAAATCTCAAAAAATTTATTATAAAATCAATTGCTGATTCATCCTTCTCTTGCTTTTGAAACTATGTTTGCTAAAAAATCACATTGCAGCAAGCATTAAATATTAATCTAGTCCTTCTTTACTGTATTCTGTTTCATCTGTGTAGCTGTGAGGATTCTGGGCAAGATGATACTTGCCTTGGCAAGGGTTTCATCTACAGATGCTGGAATTCAAGTGCTTGAGAGCATGAGGGAAATTGAAGGAAGGAGATGGGGGCAAACAATGCTGCCCATAGGGTTTACATGGTTGACACAAGTTATTCCGCAGGCATTAACACACCCAGTGTAGTGCATGTGCCCTGATTCTTCTGGACACAATCTGAGAGGAGCACAAAGACAGGTCTGACATCACATCTGGGGCACTCCCCTCACCAAGATTCCATATTCCCTATCCAGTTGTCAGATCCTCACGGGGGCTCTTTTGGGAGCTGGGCCGGATATACCTGTTCTGGCTGTTTCCTCGTCACTTCTGTAGGCAGTTCCAGGTCACAAGCAAAACTTTACTTCATGTGTAGCACAAGACACGAGGTGAAGCTGCCTGAGGATGCTCCTGAGAACACTTTGGAAACTGATTGCACCAGAGTAAGGCTGAATTTGAAGGTGAAGTCCCTGCTCTCCTTCAGCACATTTTTAAGGGATGACAGATGTATATATTTTAGTCTTATATATTAAATAAAGCCTCTTCAACAGCAATGAGAAGTTGTAGAAGTGAAAAGTGTAATTACCTTAGACCATCCTAATCTAAACACGGCAGGTTGTTTATATGTCAACACCTTACTTTCTTTACCTTAGTGCCAAAATCCAAAAAAGAAAGTGACAGGATAAAGACATTAATTGAAGTCACTGTATGAGACTTCATTTACCTTTTGTTGATAATGTATAGAAGACCAAAATCTTATTTGTTTCACATGCATATTTTTGGAAGCTCTTCTTTAATTGCTGCCAGAATTTTTCTCTGAAACTTGGCTTGGAAAATGGAGTAACTGTTTTGCCAGCAAGCAGTCATAAATAATGCTTATACAGTGATGCTAGAAGCCAGCAGATATTGTTATTGATTACATGATTGCCTTGTAAGAATTCCAAATGCAGACAATCTCAATTCCTTTATTAACCTGAGGTTACTCAAAGTCATCATTGCAATTAATTTCTATTTAAGATCTGTTATACAAGGAGAACTAATAAGTTCTCTCGTACATTTAAATCACCACTGAACTTTTTATTCTTGTGCATCAATATTTTAATAATAACAACAATGAAATGAATAGCTATTCCTTTGACAGAAACTATATTTTACAATACAGAATGATTAGAGAAAATTGATAGAGCAACTGTGTTTTCTTTTATAACATAAGGTAAATAGACATGACACCACCATTAACAGTGGCTCTGTCCTCTTCAATTAGTCTTTTCAAAAATTGTCCAAGATTAAAACCTTTTTTCAAAGCATATGTGGACGTGCGTTGGCTCTTCAAGAGTGATGGAGGTATTTATGCTCTTCTCCTGTGTAGGCTTTAACTATTTTTACCTAATGTTGAATTTATCTCCATGCTGTTTGTAGATTTGATTCTAAGATACTGCAAAAAGTGGCAAAGAGTGTTAGAGATGAGACATAAAAATATTGCAGTGGGAACTCTGTGACTAATTGGTCTTACATGTGAATTCTCTAAGGCATCCCTGTAATTATGCTACAGATGAATCTCTGGATCTCCCTGTAGGGCTTCTCAGGCTTCTCATGAGGGAGGCAGCAGCCCACTGTCTTTTTGTCACGTGGCCTGCCTCTGCAAAAAGTAATTTTGTATTGCTATCCAGATAAGCATGTACTATACATTGAATCCTAACTATTTAGAAATAACGAGAAGCTCAGGGCCAATCTAGCAGTGCTGATATGAGCAATAGGTCAGTTTAAGAGCACTGATGCAACTGGTAGACTTCTGAATATCTAGATGGTGTAAATAAGGTTGTGCACTATATATTACTATATAAATTTGGAGATAAACTAGATCTAAATCTGGAAAAAGAAAGTGTTTTTGATAGAGCTTATTCAGCTGTTCTTGGGAGCCTGTATGAAAGGGTGCACAAATGTTTTGCATAAAGACAGAACTAGATTTAATTTTAAAAGAAAAAGGAATAAATATGTCACTTTGATTTTTCTCTTGGCTCCATATTGCTCTCTTGGGTAATGCATTTCACTTTTGCTGTTCCTCAAGGAATAGCAAACAAGAGAGGTCACAATTTAAATTTCCCTAAGTACTTTTAAAATGCTTTTCTATTTCAAAAAGGGTAAGTGTACCAGGGTACTCTTACTTATAAATGAATGTAAATTAGACAGGTCTCCTATTTCTCCTCTCTTGTACCTTACAGAGACAACCTGCAATTCTAATTAAAAAAAAAAAATCTCTTTAAATAGATTTTGTCACTGTTAATTTAAAAAATCAAGATAGGGAGACGTAATTAGATATAGAATAAAAAGTAGTAGCAACATATTTAGAAAGCATGCCAAAATATATTAATGAAGTCTTTCCAGTGTAAATATGTGTGGAATAGCTAATAATAAAAATAAAAATGTAAAAAATATGGTGTAGTGCTCACTAACAATAGTTGTATTCCAACTAGCAGGGGGATGAATGTGATCATTAGCTATTAAATACAACTCCCCGAACATAAAAAATGAAACCCTGTTTGAAGGTATTGGCCAAGTGAAATAAATGACAAAATCCCAAGTGATCTCAGTTATCACCCAATATGCTTCAGAACTGGTATGTGTCTGAAAAAATGCATCCTTTCACCCCCGCCCCCAGCTGCTTAGGGAGATGTATCACCTGAGCAGCACCAGCACAGCACTTCACAGAGGATGTCAAAGAAAAGGAAATATCCCCTAAAGTCTGCAGGAAAATATGGAAATTTACAGAAAAAAACCCCATGATAGTGCATGTTTTTCTATCATGTCAGAAAAGAAATAGAGTAAGAATACCACACATTTGAGCACATGCATGCTGGATATAGACATGTGGCATCTGCCTCCATATCATGAAAGTTAATTTTTACCATTGTCAAAAAACAATCATATTCTATCATCTTTGAAACATCCCATTTTCATTCTCTTCCCTTCTGTACTCCTCCTTCTCTGTCTTTCATTTCTCTGCAGCAAAAGAAAGAGCTAGGAAATAAATAATGTATGAGAAAGGAAAAAAAAAAAAGGAATTAGGGTTTATTTATAGGGAACAATAGCTTAATTCATGAAGCAATCTTTAAAATGCCTGAGTCTTGCAGCTGGTGGTGAGGGTAAAACCTTATCAGGGTAAGGCATAGAGCCAATATAATAAAGACTCCAGAAGTGAGCCATCAATAAAAGAGGATTTTAAGACTCAGACACTTGCTGGGCTTGCTTTTCTCTTTCAGGCAAGCTTCCTCATTCCTTCATTAGCCTGACTCTTCCAGTATCTTTAACCCACATAAACCCCTGCTCCAGCTCCTCTCCTCCTGTGTGCTTTGAAGCTTCCACATGGAGGTTATCCAAATGGTAGCCATGCAAGGAAAGCTGATTCCCTTTCCTTTGTTGGTCACTTACATAAATGTAAAGAGCAAATGGATGCAAAAGCCACGTGTTCAGTGGACATGCATTAACGGGTGACATACTGCAATATTTTGTGTGGCTCATGTAGATTTCTTTGCTCCATAAATTCAGTATTGCTTTATGAAATACAAGTCCTAAGGGGTTGCCATCCCTTACAGCCACTGAACCCCTTGCTCGATGGGAAATGACTCAGCATGTGCATCTCACCTGCCAGGATATGCCAGGGCCAGGTGCTCACCACACCAGAGCTTTTCTTCTCCGCCCTGCAGCAGCAGCTCTATATTTGTACAAACCAAGGGGGAATGGTGTCAAGAATCAATTAGTAGGGAATTTCTGAATGCAGTTACTTGTTGCCTAGCAGCAGCCCAGCAAGCGGGGCTTGACTTTGATTCATTTAACCCCTAAAGAACCTAGCCTGACAGATTATTTTTCATCATCTACTTCCAATGCTGTCTCAGTCAGTCTGGAGGGATGAAATGCCTGGAATATTCTCTGCCTCCATTCAGTTGACCAAAATGTACAGTGGATAGAACTTGTGGTGCTCAATTTCAAAGCAGTCCTGCAGAAGATTTTCCATGGATACCAAGCCTCCTTTTTGGAAGTAAGGAGTGGGACTGAAACTCCTCTGTCTTCCAGAGCTGGGCACTGGCCATTCAGAGCATCTCACAGCCTTGGGCTGGGATGGACGTGGCTTCAGGAGGACAGGCAGAGTCTCACCAAGGGTCAGAAAACATTGAGTTATACTTCTGCTGAAAATTCGTGTCTGTTCTTCTTCCTTAATAATTAATTCAGCAGAGAAAAAAAGACTGCTCATTTGCATAACTAAATTTTTCAGTCACAGCAATCAGCTTATTAATAGAAACTCCTCTATTTGTCTATCAACTTACATAAAACACTGTGTTGTCTTTTAAGACATGATATTTTGAAGGTCAGTAGCCCATAAACAACAGATTTAGAGGCAGAGAAAATAGCTTGATCCTCAGTTTCAGAATATACTAAACTAGACTTTATAAATAATATATATCAGCCATGGAGACTAAGTCTGTATTTCACTTTTTAGCACTACATGAGGAAGAAGTCATAATAGATATTCACAATAACATCAATACCAAATGGGGAAAAAATTGCAAGGGAATTTTTAGAAGCAACTGTATTATGGCTTTATAGTTAAATCAGTGCTGTTTAGTCAAGATGCTAGGTTGCCATGCTAAAACATTTTAGTATTCAATGCAATGGATTTGTGCCAAAAAGACCAGATACACCACTTCCATCACAAGATGTCCTGGGACGAACATCTCTTTAATGCTCTCTTACCTTCACCCATATTAGGACTTCAAACAGAAATGTTTCCTATATGACTCCATTTTCAATTACAGTTTTTAATAGTCAACTGTTCAATCAGAATGTCCATGCTTATTCTTTTCCTCAAGATGATTTAGTGACATTGAAAAACGTCTGAGCATTTCATGTTCAGGGATTTGAAGAAATTTCCGTATGATACAAATTATACGTTTTATCATTGTAAGCTTGGTTACTATCTTTCACAAGATGACATCTCCTTTTCTTCATTTTCACCTCCAGCAATCCTATTTAGCTGCAGCTCTGTGTACAAGAGATCTGTTCCTATTTGGTTCAAATACTAGTAGGTTATGCTGAAAAGATGGCATTCCACAGAGGGAAGCACTTCCAAAAGCTACTCGGGACTCTCCATAAAAGAGTAAGTCAGATGATACTGGTCTCTTTCCTTATTCCTGCACATCAGCACCTGTCTCCTCCTCCCTTCAAAGCCCAGAGCCAAGGGTTTATTCGGGTCTTTGCTATGCTCACTCTGTCTTATGCACAAGGTGACAGACAACAGCAAAACTAACAGGATATATATAGGAAGACAGGCCAAAGCCAGAGAGTTGAAATCTGAAATGTGTCAGGAACACAGCCCTGCCTGGGGAAATTTTTTAGGGAAAATAAACACAATGCAAAAGCAACTGAAAAAAATCCACTACTGAACATGCCCTCAAGGCCTCTAATATGAATTTAAATTTATAAAGTCTGAAAAGCCTTTATGTAAAAAGCTTGATGACTGCCTCTATTTAAGACTATTTCTTTAGAAGAGTAAAATCAATTCACTCTTCCATGCCAGCAGGCTGAAGTCACATAGAAATAACAGAGTGAAAGAAGCTCAGAGGAAATGGGTACAGTCTTTTTGGTACAGGCATGAGAAGACTTATTAAACACTTGGGCACAGACACTTCAAATGATTTTTTAAAATCTCTGTTATGACATTGATCAGTTCTATTTCCCATCAATGCATGTAACTTTTAGCAGTGAAACAGAGACCGTTTCTGCAGTAGTCGTTTGCTTTTTGTAATAAGGGATGAAACTCTGAAGCCAGAATGCATTTCTTGAACAAAAATGGCATCGCAATTTGGACACAGCAAAGTCTGTTGCTTAGTGAAGCAAGTGACTTATTCAAGTGACCTAATTTGTCATATGCATAACTCATAACTATACCAAACAGAATGACAAAATGCAGTGGTTTAACAATCCAGGAACATATTGAGCTTTTTTCAAAGGACCTGTCTTGATGAATCGTGATAGCATCTTGCCCAGTCAGAAATTCTTAGTAATCAAATACTACTGTAACTTGAGCAGCACTGTGAGAGCACCCAGGGGCTCAGTGAGGTGCCAGTAGGAATCTCAGTTTGGCAGCCTCTTGCTCTCACTTGGTAGTTTCTGAAAACCAGGGGTAGTTAAATAAACAAACCCCCCCCCCCAGTTTACTTCCCCAGGTACAGAACGGGGACAGCCAGTAATACCAGTTTGACAGGGTTATTTGCATTAGCTCACCATCATTACTGTAGTGAAATCACATCAATAGCTAAGAGAAATCTATTTCTATTCAGTCTTTCTAAACAACATATTTTAGAGAAGAATTTAAACAGCTATTTCTAGCTGTTAACATGTGGCAACATGTCACTCCTGTCCTTTGCGCACACAGCTGAGGTAAGACATAGTGTTTTCAACTTCATTGTAGATCCAGTGACTCAGATAATTTCATTTTCCACTTTTTTCTTCCCTCCCCCATAAAAAGGGGATGACACTGCTTACAAGAACATGGCTGTGAGGGTTTATTCATTAATAACTGCATTGAAAACTTGGAAGTATTATATAAAATGCAAAATGCTACTGTATCTCACTTCATTCTTCAGTCTGCTGCCAGACCTTATCAGCAGCAGTTTTGAATAAAAGTTTTCCATGTCTTAGTGCACCCCTGTGAAATAAGACACTCAGATTTTTCCCCACCCCAACAGAGATTCTTTTATCCTCCATTCATAAATTTCACCAGATCATTTTTCATAACTTTCCTTACAGATGCATTTCCTGCTTTTGAGTCACTCTCCACATATCAGAAATGTTTTGAAACTGCAAACCCAAAGAGGCATTTCTAATTAGATTTTTTAAATTTTAACCTAAGAAAGAAAATCAGTTCCATATTTTTCTAGTTCCCTGTGTTGTATATTTAGCTTTAAAATATATGGTCTGATGAGTTTATTCTTGTTGATAGGAGAAAACGTGGTTTTAAGTCTAATATGAGAATGAATTAATTTGGTTTTTTTAGATGTCATTGGTTTCATTAGCAAGTATTAAAGAAGTAAAATCTGTACTGCCAATCTACAAATGTTGCATAAGTTATATGGTTTATTCTATTTTTCCTATTGTAATGGCTATGTTGCCATCACAATATAGGTGATTGTAACAGATTTTTTTTTTGTTAGCCATAATAAGACAATTAGAAAGTTAGATTGCCAGAAAAGATAAGAATAAGAAGCTGGCAAAGAAAGTTTGATGTTGAGGATATTAATTTTCATGTCTTTGCAAAATCTTTCCCATGGATTTGTATCTACAGCGCACAATTTTGCTCCATCAATATGTTTTTGATCTGAACATGTGGAATTACACCCACTCTGTCTGAGTCATCTTTAAATCTAAGCAGTATTAATTTCAGCTAACTTGAGGAGGACATGTGCTTATTAATGAAGCCCAAGTGCTTGCACTGAGTAACAAGTTAGCAAGAAACTTCATTCTTTTCAAGAGCTCTGGGTTCCGGGTAGGCATTTCCTGCATATTCAGTTAGCAATAAAATCCTCAATTAGCACTGGAGGGCATTGGAAAAGAAAATAGTTAGTGTGCACTGAGATGCAAATGCTTTTAGCAGTGAAAAGGAACAATTTCATGCCAGCCTGCACCAACAACAAGCTCTTCTTTTTTTTTTCCTGAGATTTACATTTCAGTGAAGGCCTGAAATGTTAGCCACAGAGTTACATTATTTATTTTCACTGATGTTTCACTAACCTGGGGCCTTGATCATCTCACTTGGTAAAAGGAAGAGTTATATTTCACATTTACACATAATTTTTCTTCCCCAAAATACTTCTCACCTGTATGCATTTTAGATCAGGAGTCAAATATTAAGGGAACTCTGATTAAATCAACCATTAATGTATTTGCTTTCTCTGTAGTAAAACCTGTGTTGACTTTTCAACAGAACTTTCAAAGGGTATGTTTCTGTCTTTTATGCATAATTTAACATGGGAAGGAAGGAAAGAACAGAACAGAATAAAGTTTAAAGATCTGCTGAGTATGCTTGGTAAGAAGGATTTCATATTATGTTAGCTTAGATATATATTTGTCCTAATTAATGAGGTCAGAATAAATATAATGAGATTACTTCTCAACAGGTTGAAGTTTGGAGGAGTTGCCTGAACAAGATGATAACTTTTGCACCTGGCAGCCATATAGGACTGTGACTCAAGGGTGTGCAGAGGCTAGGGGCAAGTTTTTTCAAGCGCTGGCCTGTATGAATATTTATCCATTTTATAATCAGATAATTGTGGCATTGATACTGCAAGACTAGGTCCCGCTGACTACACTGACCATTCAGTGTCTTCAGCACTTCACAGAAGTGACCTACAAATTGGACAGATGGCAGGAAAATGTGACAAAAGCATCAGAGTACAAAAATCAAATGGGAAAAAAACTAGTAATAGAATATGATCAATAAAGGTTTTAATGCATGTATGAAGTTGATACTCAGCTGAGTGGCTTTTTCACACCTATACTATTCATATTACAGTTTCATACTATTACATCCTTCATAATAAGTACATCAAGAAACAGTTATAAAAATGTGGTAAAAAACGTTTGGACTCTCAAGTTCTTAGTTTTTTTAAATTTATCCTTAAATCCCTGAGAGACAGTGTCTACAGCTATCTCCTTTCACATTTTTGGTAAGGGTCTTTGAGCTTGATAAAGGCCTTTGCAAAATGAAAACTAGAGTCATAAGTGATTGTCTTTATATACTGGGTAGCTGAAATGTTTTCAAAGTAAAGTTATGGTTGTTTAAAGTTAAATGAGAAGGGCTTTGAGAATTTAGAATTAATTTCATTTAGTTTTGAGTTGGAGTTTTATTTATCTGATTCAGTGACATGAATGAAATTTTATTTCAGAGCTCCAGCTGAACTAGAAAAGTTTCCAGGAGAGTTAGTGACTCACAAGGTACATCTACAATAAATAATTTGGTTTAACACCCAAGATAAAGCTTTAAAAATTAATTTCCATCTGGTCATGATATATCTTGGAAGTAGGTTACAGAGTGTGCAAGTGGGAAGCAAGTTGTCTATTACAGGATTAATGAATCATGTGGTAATAATGTATAACAGTACTTATGTAGTAATAAAATTTGCAAACACCTCACATATCTTTAATTTCTATCATAACCCTTACAGAGAGTAAAGGGTGGGTTGAGTACCAGTTCCACCCTACAGGATGGAAGAGCAAGAGACAAAGACTGGTAGTTTGTCAGGAAGTAAAATTGCAGTTAAAACTCAGGGTTCTCACACATTCTAACCATAACTACTTGCACTGCAACACGAACAGCTAAATTTCTTTTAACAACTAGTCCATTTCTGGGGGTTTTCAGAGAAAGCAAGACAGCAATTTTGGTTAGTATAAACCTGTGTTTGTCATTGCCTAGTTAACCTGACCTATATGAGGTTGCAACAAACTTGTATTTTAGCAACATATTACCTTTGATATGAAAATCATCGGAAGTCCTCTTCCTGTTCTTAAATGGTAAGCTCATTAGATACAGTCCTTTGAATTTTCAATTATTTCATCATGAAACAGTTAGAGGGTATGTTCTAACCATTCCCATTGAGGCAAAACTTCCCCTTCATGGAGCATATTTTCAGAAATGGTGTGAGACCATAACATGTTAAGAAGTTGACATTTGTTAATCTTTAAACTGCTCAAAATTATTTAATAGAAGCAATAAATACACGTTAACAAACTTTGAGTGAGTTTGGTGTCCAAGTAAAAAAAAAATAGAAATGTCAGTGGGACACACATGCACCAAAAGTGTCACAGGTAAACACAGCAACAGGCAAAAGCATCCTACAGATGATGGTTTTCTGCCTTGAATATCATCATACATACATACATCAGCATGTGTATCATCATACATAGTGTACTCTACTGCCTAGACCTCTGATTCTGCATTTTCAGGCAACTACTGATTCTGGGGTTTCCACTTGACTAGAACCTGCATAGCAGATTGGCAATAAAACTTGAGGTCATAACATCCAACTATAATGTGCTTGGATGACCAGCAGATGATTCAGGAGAACCTATGCTTTTTTCCTCACCAACCACTGCAAGCAGATTTACCCATGACATCTCAGACATATTCTGAAGCTGCTCTTGCTCAGAGTGTTATTTCTTACAGACATGAGTATTGCTTAAGAAAAAATGGACAAATTGGACTTTTGCTACAAATAGGCACACATCCTTCTGGCTACTCATTGTGTGGTCGTGCTCAGCTCCTGCCCCACATAAAGCCCTCACTTTTAATGTCTGCAGGACAGCCCTGTGCAAGTGTCTGGTGGGCGATCCAGTACACCTCAAAGGAAGAGTCTGGAGAACCTGAAGGCTACCAGAGATAAGAGCAGTGATTTTCACCCTTCACATGACTCCCCATCCTTAGGCTCTAAAGGCTCTGAGAAGGAATTATGTGAGACAGACACCTAAAAATCCTAAAATCTGGACCATGTAGCACAGTCACAGGCTGTGTGTCTCACACATGCACTGCAGCTGGTGCCTCAGAGGGAGCACTGGAAGAACCTTGCTGAAATATCCCTAATAGCCATGTTGGCCTGTGGGAAATGGATCAAGCTGATGCCATCTGTGGGAGGAGGAATATGGGGATGTAATGAATTTGATTATACGGCTGCTTGAAGGGCAGATGCCAAAGGGCCCTCGAAGGGCCTATCCCTCAGGAAGGGCCACTTCATCTCCACTAAAGCATCCTTCCAGAGCAAACTGAGTGGAAAGAATTTCATCTAACAGAGCAGCTTTCAAAAACCCTGAGACAAATAGGCATGATAGAAAAAACTCCCTGAACAGTTTATTTTGTTGATATTTCTCTAAGGATACCTTTGCTCATTTTTATCTCCATGGAAAAGATATCTTTGTATATTGGATGAGGCATGTATAAAAACATATGTATTATTTATATATAAGCCTTATTTACTGAAAACTCAGGTTTATGCAACTTTTTGCTTTCCTGGCATTTTCCTTTACTTGATTTTTCATTTTGTTCTTAGAAAGAAATGCAATACTATGTTTATTGAATTTTAATCCGAATAGGATTTGTATGTTACAATTTGCTATGTTATAGAAAGCAGGTGATTTAGTAACTGAAAGTCTAAATAAGTAAACAAAAGCATATTGCCTCTACTGAAATAAGATTAACATTATTAGTAGAACCAAACCTCTTTTGTGTTAGTCTGTCTCTGAATGAAATCCACAATAGTTTATAGGATTCAACTGATTTATTCCCCTGTGATAAGGAACAAACATAATATTTACACTTTTGACCTTGGTGGATATTCTGTCTCATTTTATAAACTTAAATTGTCTCATTATATAAATTATAAATGCATTGCCTCCTCCTTGCACATTAACATGTTATTTGGTAAAATAGCTGATTGCTTATGATTTCTGAAGGAGGGAAGATTATCAGTATTTTTCAGGTTTGGACAATTTCCAGCTTATTAGCTTTCCCTAATGTAAACTTTTTCTACATTCATACTTTAATCTATTTTTTCCCTTCATATGTGTTTTTCCACTCTATTTTTTTCACATGCACCTGCTTTAAGATGTTTTGAGTAACTTTCAATAAAAGCTTTTGATAAAGTTGTGTAGTTTAAAGGCTGTATTTTCACCTCAAATGCTTTAAGTTATGGTTTTCATCACTTCTCTTCCAGGTCAATAATACTATAAATAAAGCTATTTTAATGAGCTTAGTTTAGGTCACAATCACCTTCACATTAACACACGAATACCTAGGATAAGGACATATAAAATCCTTTTTGTCCTTTAACATTGACTTACCACCTACAGCAACAACAATTAATTATATTTTTCTGATCTTGGACTAAGCTTCTCTTAAGAAAGTGACACTATAACAAGTTACTAGACAGCATATCTGAAGGCTATGAATAGGAGACCTGAACATGCAGATTTGATGGCATCTCTGTTTTCAGCTGAGTCTTCCCACACTGTACTCCCAACACAGCTAAATGTAGGTATTGCAGGAAGTCTGGCTTCCCAGTTTTTTTGAAGGCAGATGATTTGCAAGTCTTTGTTTTCCAATCCTCTGGAAATTTGGCCTGAGCTCTTAACACCGTGTATTCAATCAGACATCAAATATCCAGGTCTGCTTTTTTTTTTTTTATTTTGCCAAAACTCACCCAGTTGAGTGAGAAATGGCAATATATTAATTCTGTTTGTTCGTTATAATGTATTTGGTGAGATGAGGGATCAGGGGCTTTTGTTCCCATACCAATAATTTAGAGATAAACCCCCAAATTTCTCTGCTTACTAAGTCTCCATTTAGTCAAAACATGTTTGATATTAATAAAGACCTATGTATATTAGGAAATTTGTGAAGTAATTTGAAAAGGAATTTTAAAAATTCATAAAGTATTAATTTAATTAGCTGATAAGATTTTACAGGAAGAAGGTTAAAGTAAACGTCTTCAATTTCTCATATTTGAGGAAAATACACTACATAGAGACTCAAGACATGCCCTAAAGGTCAAAATCAGACTTTCAGACCAGAGTTTGGAATAAATTCTCAATTTCTGGCTTTTAGTTAGCTCTGCATTTAGTTTGTTAGGACCTTATTAAATCATATGAAAACATGTTAAAATATTTTTTAAAATAGCTAAAAATGAAGCCATATGGCTGTCAGGAAAAGCACCATTTTAGCCATAATTTCCCTACACTATCAAGAAGCTGGAGCAATTTTGATTGGGGCTTTTTGTGGGGGCTTGTTTACCCTGTATTTGGAAATAAGTTCAAGACTGCTACAAATGAAAAATTACTGTCATAAACTACTAGAAAGAGATGTTGCTATGCGTTCATCCAGCTATACACTACAATACCCTAAGTTTTCATTGGTGCTTACATATTCAAATCCCAAAAGAGTCTTCAGAGAGTGTGCAAGGCTTCAGAAACCACAAACCGAATGAGAAGTGGCTGAAGATATGTGCTTGAATTTAGTCTATTAATTTTTTTTTTTAGCCAATGGGCCAAGGAAATCTTTAAGTTAGGGAAAGACAGAAATACCTTACACCACTACACGGTCAATTGCAAAGGTCAGATTCTGTGACATGGGCTTCAAAAACAATCTACAGAACAAACACAATTAATGAGAGAGAAAATGAGATTACCAAGATTATGCATCACCATAAACAATGTTTGGATTTAAGCTTCTTAGTTGTAAATAAACAGACATGATCTTGCAACCCCTGTCATCTTCATCACAATATTATATATAACTGCTAGACCACAACCTTCCACAGCAGAAGATATTTTGTTTGGGATTTGCAAGCTGTCAGTCTTATTAACAATCATGGATGTGAGCTGTTTTTTTCTTCAGGCCCAACAACACATCATTGTCCTAACAAAAATGCAGCAACATTCAGTTTGTAAATGGCAAAGTGGCTGCTTAAAAACTAAACATTTTATGAAACAGTGAGGCAGGAAACATCCATCCAACAGAGGCAAAATGTTTAAGTTGTTTTGAACTGATGCAAGCTGGGATGCAATGGTTTGAACAGGGAGGATGGAGTGCAGGATTGGTACCAAAGAACAGGCCAAATTGCCATGTCCCAGACTTTTGTCTTCAGTATTTGAGAGAAACGCATTTCAAATCACATATGACCCTGTTTTTTCCTCAAGTAACCTTTCTAGGTACAGGTCAGGACAACACCAACCTCAGCATGTTGTGAGTGGTTTCGGTTGACTAGAGGAAAAAAAGCACAGTATTTGTCAGTCATACAGTAACTGAAATCTTTGCTTCCTGATAAAACACAGACTGCCTTTCTTCATTCTCTAATTCCACCTCTTTAAAATTTCAATTTACAGTCTTTTTTTCTTAATGCAGGGCTATAATGGTGACTGTAACAATGGCTTTGTGTTTCAGTGAATACCAGTTTTGTTTTGTTCCATATTCAATCTCTCTGGAAGATATTTTATTATACACATTGACAGAAGTCAATGTCTGTTTGTTATTTCAGTTTTATATATTACCAAGTTTGAACACAGAGAAATTAAGTTGTTAGCTCTTTTATGATGCAGTTTGGATTTGAAAAAGAAAAGAGAGGAAAGTAAAATGGGCCAGAAAACCCACAACAAAAATATATAAGGACAAGCAATAGGAGACTGATTGTAGCTTAAAGAGTGAACAACATTGCAATACAATAGAAATGGAAGGAAGCTTTATACAGGCATTGAATTTAGAAAAAAAACCCAACCATTTAGAGAAGGAATTAAATGTTCTGAAGAACTCCTGACACAAAATAAAGAGGAAAACTGAGTGCAAAGTCTTGTCAAATGCAGGAATGTGTTCTGAAAATTCATATGTAAACTGAATGCCTGGGGAAAGACCTCATCAAGAGGTTCAGTCAGAACAGTCACCAGTGAGCCAGGCAGAAGCAGCCTGTGGAAGCTGGAAAATGCAGCAGAAGAAAGTGTACTACAGAGCTGGCACATAGTGATCTCTCATTGACAAAAGCCTGGGAGCCAATAACTGGGACATAGAATCTGCAAGTGGCTCTTTGAGAACTGAAATTGCCAGGTGCTGAGCCATGGAGAATGAGGTTGCTCCCCCATCTGCAAGGTAAACAGGCTGCACATGACTTCAGCATCCCCAAACTGTCACAGTTAGTCAACTCAACACTGCTAGATAGCAGATAAGATCACTCCAGGCAGCACTGAAATGGACTCTTTTCTTGTTCGAGAGAAGATTACTCACTAACTTCTAGGGCATCACACAATTTGTTGTGCAATTAAGATGGCTGCAAACACAGCCACTTGTTTTAAAACAAACTAACTACAGTTCTCCCTTTATAGCCTCCATATGCAAGGAATAAAATCTTTTTTCTTAATTAACCCTGTTACTTTCTGTTTTTCAACTGCAAGGGAAAACACTTCCTAAATTGGCTTAGATTATGTTACATTTTATTGGACTTTTAAAATGCTACTTTAATAACTGTTTCTTCTGAAAACTGATTATCATTTCTGCAACATCATCTGAAATAAATGAGGAGACAAGGCTAATGGTATTAATTATTTTCTCTCCAAAGCACACTGAATTTTTTTCCAAACAGAAAAGTTGCTGCCCAGAATGCTGGCGAGTTACTGATGGATAAAGGAGAAACCCAACCTCTACAACAGTGGCAAGACAAGCAAGACACAGTATTTGCTGATGTTTACCTGCCAGGGCATCAACATTCTGTTTCCTTCAGATTGTACCCTGCTTATAGTTTTGTGAAGGAAGCATACTCAGTCCGAGTAAGAAAACATGCCTGTTTATATATATCACTTAAACAGAACAGTTATAAGTATATACAACAGAGTGTATTTTGTATATGCTTGCAGAGATTTAACTATTTACTGACTTGCAGTGAAGGCTTCTTGAAAACCTAAGGTCCCTATCAATAGACTGTTAACTGTTGCAGAGTAAAAGGAAGAAGAGTCATACTATGTTGCATGCTGAAAGTCTTATTAATGATATTCATTAGCAGAGAGGGAAATAACCCATAATTTACACATTTTAAAATGCAGCTGTGAAGCCTGAGTTTATTTTTCATTCTGTCTGGTGCTTTATCAGGAAAAGAATGAAGAGGATTTGCAAATTCACCAATACTTCAACACTTGGTACAGAAGCAAAGCTCTCAGAAAGTGTAGCTCTCTCAGGTCTCAACTGAGTTTTAGCAGACATAGGGATTTGCTGTTTTAATCCACCTCCTATACTGCTTAATGAACTGTTGCAGGAGATACAAGCATATCAACTATCGGCTACCAGTGGCACTCAAACACTACATTTACTTTCATAAAATCCATTCTGTAATATACTCTCTATTCAGTGAAGACTCTAAAGTATAAAAGATACGGATATTACTTATGCACCAATGGAAACACAGTTAGAAATTAAAATTCTGCTATGTGATAGAGAAAAGCTAAAAATCACCAAAGATTTATAAAAGAAATAAACAAAGCAAAAATTGGCACTGCTCCAAAATTTATAAGTATCATATATTCAGTAAAGTATGCTGTAAAATAAAATGAGCCAACAAAAAACAATGAAGCTCTGATACTTTTGCACAAATCTTTTTCTCTTAGGCCTTGTAGTTTCATTTTGATACACATTTTAATTTCAGTGGTGTTGTCTGTTGAATCAGTCATTGAGAAAATATTTCAAAGACCTTTTCACTTGCCCTCTCAAAAGCAGAATGAGCAACAGGAGCATTTTCATGACTTTTTTTTTTTTTTTTTAAATAAGCAATGGTTGCTATGTTTTACCTGGAGATAAATGAAAAATGTCTGGAAAATGGAGCATAGGCAGGAAGCATTTTATATAATAGATAAGTGGGTTTTTTTTCTATTCTCATGTCCTCTATAACAACATGTTGATTAAAACCTGTATAAAGCATGCCATGAAAATCGATTTAGGCATGCAGGTAAAAGAATGTCACAGAACCACAGTAGCTGGAGTGAGAGGTGGGTGACAATACAGTAACATATTCAGAGACAAAAAATTTTTACTGTGCAGGTGCAGGACTCAGTGTAGGACTCTTGAGAACAGACAGTCACCCTTTCTCTTGTAGAGTTTGTATTAGTAAAAATTTCTAGATATTTTGTCTTGCCAAGCACCTTTTTCAAATGCAGTGTTCTCTGGCTCATATCTAATATTTATTGCTGAGGAGAGGACATTAACTGAGGTATCTACACTTGTTATGCAAGTGTTCTTCTTGTAAGGAAGAAGAAGGCAACATCTTCCTTTGGCTCTCCATTTTTGATGCTATGAAAGAAAAAGGATAGAGCCTTTACAGAAATTTTTGTTCCCTCAACCTGGGTGGATGAGTATCTTATACCATATAATGCATCCTCCATGACTATCCTGGGAAGGAAAGAAGATGTGCTGCCCACCTAATATCCAAGCTGTAAAAAGCCAGGGCTGTGTCTGCCATCCCACATCTTTCTATGTTTGCAGGTTCCAAATAATTGTCAAATCAGAGTATTACCAGAACGGGCTACATTTGGGTCCATTCATCCTTTAACTTGGGGTACAAGTCAAACCACACCCTAGACTTCATAGTTCACTACAATGCCAACTGCAAAAGAAAAGTTTTCTATTCCAATATAACACTCCTATCTTCTTTAATCCTCAGAATAGTGTCTTCATCATATGCCAAGCTTTTTATTAAAATCTGTTCTTAATTTATTTTGGGGTTTTTTTCTGCTTTTCCCTTTCCTCTACCCTCCATCCAAATTTAATTTTAGGCAACTGCTATGCAAGGCTTCTGATGTGATGCTATTTTTCTGACAGATAGAAATCCAAAGAGAATTTTGGTAGACCTTAATAAAGGTGGATTATTGATATTGTGTTGTTGGACTGAGTCTTCTTTCAGGGCTTTTATTGGGGATTTCTCTCATCACATAGGAACAGTGAAACAGATGTGTCTGAGAAGTTTGCATCGTGTCTTGGTTATGCATTGAAGGCAGCTGGGGGGAGGGCAAGGGGTGGGCTCGGGAGGCCGCTGGGCCCTGATTATCAACCAGAGGCCCCGATGTCCAGGGGGAGGAGATGCCCATTGCTGAGATCCCAGCCCTCCCTCCTGCCCAGCATGGCCCAGCTCGGTGGGGCCTCATCCCGCTGCCGGCTCGGAGCGGCCTGGGGAAGAGGCAGCCGGGCCCCGTTTTGGCGGAGCCTCTCCACTCCTCCACTCGCTTGCTGGGCAAGGCAGAAGGAGGAGCCCCGGCCCGCGGCTGGAGCTGGGTGCGGTCGGCGCCGCAGGGCAGCCGTGAAGCCGCAGCCTTGTCCCCGTTCTCTTCTCCCCCGGCTGCACTTCGCGGTTTCTGTCCGGCCGCCCCCCAGCGCAGCCTGGGCGGCCTGAGATCCTAACACAGCTCCAGCATGGCCTGGCCCAGCCTCTGCAACTTCTGTGTGAAATTTTAACCCTTCTAATGCTCAGATAAGACTTGCAGACCTTCAATCCTCCCTGGAGTGAGAGGGAAAAAAGTCAGAGAGGATACACCAAGGTCAGTGAAGCAGGAGCTAAGTTCTTAGATGGAAGGAGAATGAGGAGATGCCGTGAAGGTTGGCTAAAAAATCTTTTTGTAAGCTATAGGAGTAGACTGTACTACACTAAAAATTCCTATAAATGGTGTAAAAAGACACGGCGGGGGGGTTTGGAGTTCGGAAAATCTTTTCCCCCGAGGGAAAAGAGGGGACCTCTGTTCCTGGGAATGAAGTATGAACAGAGAAAAGAAAGATGAAGAGAACTTTTGCTTTTGAACAGTTCATTCTTAAAAGTAAACACCCCGTGAGTTTAACATGGCCCATAAACACAATATTGGGAAAGCTGTGAAGATGGCAGGATGTTAGTGGAAAATAAAGCCATGAGAGAACCGTTTCTTTTTTTCCTGTGGGAGAAAATCCCCATAACCGAACAAGTAGAGACTCTTCTCCCTAAAATGAACTGAGAATGATTATTTAAATTGGGAACTGACTGAAGTGTTTCTGTATGCTGTTGTTAAGAAGGTGTGGGAGGAGGGAGGAAGGAGTGGTCTGGAGATCTTTTTCTGGATTTATTATTTTCTCTGTGTTGTTAATAAAGTTTTTCTTTATACCCTTTTAAGTTTTAGGCCTGCCTTGCTTTTGCTCCTAATTCTATGTCACAACAGAAAATGAGAATATTGAAACTGGCGAACCTAAACTATAGCATTTATTGGTGCATTGGCCGGGAAGTTCGAACTAAAGCAAGACACATGGCCAAACCCACTTCAGATGTCAGAAGAAATCCTAAGAGTCACAAATGGAGGTATGGTGTCAGAGGATGGAACATCCACTGCTTCTTTCCATGATGACAGTGAATTGATCATGCAGGAAAAGTGAAAAAAAGTCTTCAAAATTCTAAAATAAAATCCAGAAAAATCAAACCCCATATAGAAAAGTTTATGGTAATATTTAAATTTTTCAAAAAACATACTAATGGAAAAAAACCCACTGCTCTTACAAGTCCAATTATTTGACTATCACTTTTGTAAGGAGTTGTATATAGTATATAATGTCCAGCAAAAAGTTAGATTATAATAGCTATGCTGAAAAAGAAACTGCAACTTGCAACCTGATCTGCAGCCCCTCTGTGTCAGTCAGTCATGAGGTTTAAGGAAACAGAACGTTCAGAATCAACTGCCTTGAAAAATTGAAATATTGAATTGAATGTTTGAATTTGAAATGCTATACTAGACTGTGTACTGTCATTTGCATATGGTTATTGAGAGATATCATAATCTAATAACAATAATTTGAATTCTACCTACAGTAAAAAGACAACAGCTCTGGGATAAATAAAAAAGAGAGAATGAAAAATAAAATTTTGCAGGAATTGGTATTGGTTTGCAGCAACTAATACATATTTCCTGTACTACAGCACTTGATGAAATACTGGAAAGAGGTTACATAAATCAATCAGAGAAAACAGTGAAATCTTCACAGGTCCCGTGATGTCGATGACTATTGACCCATAACTATAGTGTGCTATGTTTATTGCACCTTCCAGCTTTACTTGGTGGTTTGAACTTTCAGAATAGATGAATCTTGGCAGAGAAGTCATTAAAAATTGACCATCTGGAAATCCACCATCATTTCATCTGTGCGTGATGTACAAATACAGCAATGTGCTGTTTGGAATAGGTTCTCGAAGTCTGCAGAACATTTCCTCTGGAACTGTTGGCAGTTCTTGATAAAGAAATAAATGCCAGCAGAACAAAACGAATTATGATGAGAGCTGCAACTGACACTGCAAAGAGATGGGTTTCTTTTGACATTTAGAGTTACCTGGCACTGTAATTTAAGACAAAAGCTTTGGCATGGCACAATAAAGTCTACAGATGTTTATTTTGGGAAATTTAGGAGGGGGAAGATGCTGTGGAATAAGAACACATGAAAAAATTCCTGAAGACTATGTTTAAAACCTTTTTTTTTCTTCATTTATGGTGGTCTATACCCTGCCTTCAGGCTTTGGACAAAAATAAGTGGAAAAATCTATGTATTCTGAAATAGCTCTGGGTTTGTCTTGGTGTAAAGTGAGAGCAGAATTTCTCTACCTTGAGGCATATCACTGTATCTTCATTCTTTTAATTTCCATACCCATAATACTCCATGTATGGAGTGGCTTGAAGCTTTGTGAACTGGTTAACAATACAATACAATAAAAAAAAAAGAGACATAAATATGAGAGAAGTGTTTCCTTTCCTTTATATTTCTGTTGTTTCAGAGAAGAAAGAAGGGTCGTTCCACCAGAAGGGAAATTGCTTTGTGACTAAAATGGTATTAGACTGTCTCCTATGAGTTTTCTGAAAGTACAGAAGAGTAACAGCAAGAAAGAGAAAACAAATACTGCTGTGTGAATAAATTTGAAAATAAACCTTATTTTACAGCATGAATTTCAGAAGTTCTGGAGCCAGAAAGAACTGCTAGATATTGTGCCTAACAACAGGCGTTGGATTTTTCTTTAAGCAAATCCTGTTTAATTAAAACTTAATAGCAATGACAACCCAGTCTTGACTTAGAGTATTAACAATTCTGTAGAACCTGCTGCACTATTTCACAAGTGATTCCAAAGTCAATTAGCTTCAAAGTCAGAATTCCCCACTTGATTTCTAGCTTGATTTGATCTAGCTTCAATTTCCAGGTACTGGATTTTTGTTTTATTTTGGATTTCAGTAAAGGTTTTGATGCTGTCTGTCACTGTATCTTTCTGAAAAAAATGTCCAGCACTCAGCTGGATAAACCATGTTACATGATGGATGAGCAACTGGCTCATGGATCAGGCAGAAAGGGTTATGGTGAATGGGGTGACATCAGACTGGTGACCTGTCACTAGTGGGGTTCCACAGGACCCCATTGTAGGGCCAGTGCACTTCAATGTCTTCAGATATGACTTGGACACTGGACCAGATAGGATACTAAGTTTGTCAATGATACAAAACTGGGAGGAGCTGTTGACTTGCTTGAAGGAAGAGAGGCCTTGCAGAGAAACCTGAACAAATAAGAGGGCTGGGAAATCACTTTAGGAGCAGCCCTTTTAGTTTGACACTTTTAGTATTTACTACACCTGATTATGCTTACTCCTATTGCTACCATGGTGACTATTCTCCATGTCCCCTGGTACATGTTTTTCCTAGGTCAGCTTTTGCCTGGGACAAGATTCTCCTAATAATGTAGTCCTAGCGTGCCAGTTATGATTATATCTCCCTAATAGTTTGTTGCCACACATGAGAATTAAACAGAAAGTGTGGGAATAGTCTTCTGTGGAACTTGGTGTCCAGTGTTGTATTTCATGTCCTGTCTGTAGTTTAAATTGCACATTTACTTTTGGCTGAGACAGTATATCCAAAGCCCTGACTATTTTAATTTTTACCATATCAATACTATATTATAGTAATGTTACTTTATTATAGTATATTATAGTAATGCTACTGTAAGAAGTTCAGCAAGGAAAAGTGCTTGATTCTGCACCTGAAACAGGGCAACCCTGGATGTACAGACAGACTACGGAATGAGAGGCTGGACAGCAGTGCCATGGAAGGGGATCTGGTCCATGGCAAGGTAAACATGAGTCATTGTGCCCTGGCAACCAGGAGGGCCAATGGTGTCCTGGGGGGCATCAGACACAGCATCACCAGCTCGGCAAGGAGGGATTGTCCTGCTCTGAACTGGGGCAGCCTCACCTCGAGTGCTGGGGGCAGTTCTGGATGTCACAACATAAGAAAGAAATTATTAGAGAAAGGAGGGCAATGAAGATGGTGAAGGACCTTCAAGAGAAGCTGTGTGAGGAGTGACTGAGGTCACTTGGTCTGTTCAATCTGGAGGAGACTGAGGGGAGACCTCATTGCAGTTACAACTCCTTGTGAGGGGAAGAGGAGGGGCAGGCACTGATCTCTTCTCTGTGGTGACCAATGACAGAACCCGAGGGAATGATCTGAAGTTAAGTCAGGGAAGGTTTAGGTTGGAAAAGGAAAGGTTTAGGTCGGAAAAATTCCTCACCCAGAGGGTGATCAGGCACTGGAACAGCTCCCCAGGAAAGTAGTCACAAGGAAGCATTTGGACAATGCTCTCATGCTCATGGTGTGATTCTTGATGCCAGGAGTTGGACTCAATGATCCTTGTGGGTCCCTTCCAACTCAGCATATTCTGTGATTCTGTGAGATTTGGTGATTCTGTGAAATATCATATAATTTAGTATGTAATAAACAGCATCTTCTTACTGAACATCATATTCATACTAACAGAAACAAAAGCATCACAATAATGGCAATCCCAGTCATACTAAGTGAAAACAATAAAGTGGGATAGAATTCAAACCATGGTCCTGACTTTTTTTGAGAATACTGAAGAAGGCTTTAATCACCTGTCACACAAGTCTACATGAACTATATATAACATTTTCTAAGGCATGATTAATTTTTTAAGTACACAATAAAAGCAGAGGGTAAAATGTTTTACAAGGATGCCCTTGCACACAGGATATGATTAATACATGATGAGGGAATCAGTTGTCTCTTTGAATACCCAATCTGGGACTTCCTGAAAATGCTAGTGCTGGCAAGGGAAAAATTAAGATTAATATTACTTGAAGCAGAGTATTTTCCTATAGTAGATAGCTAACTCTGCCCTTGTCTGTATTGATAAAAGTCCCCTGGACCACAAAAGATCCATATGGTCAAGTTCAAAGTGGATGCTGATATAAAGAAGGATCCTACACTCCTCATGTCTGTCTCCATACATATGTCCATGACAGCACAAACACCCAAACTCATTACTGGGTTTGGTTTTTGAGTAGAAAAAATGTATTTTGCAGGAAACGCTGATCTGTGCTTTTTAGCTGGCTGTCTTTGTCACTGTGACAAAGAACTGCATATCCAGGATTTTATATATATATATAACTGCATATATTTGATTCTGTAATGATCCTCAAGTTGCCTAAAGTTTCTCTAAAATGAGATAATTCTTTCGAATTCATTCTACCCAGTTCAGTCAGGAGCTATTTATGTGCTTTTCATGTTGCAATCAATAAAGTAGCATTACTATAATATAGTATCGATATGGTAAAAATTAAAATAGTCAGGGCTTTGGATATACTGTCTCAGCCAAAAGTAAATGTGCAATTTAAACTACAGACAGGACATGAAATACAACACTGGACACCAAGTTCCACAGAAGACTATTCCCACACTTTCTGTTTAATTCTCATGTGTGGCAACAAACTATTAGGGAGATATAATCATAACTGGCACTCTAGGACTACATTATTAGGAGAATCTTGTTCCAGGCAAAAGCTGACCTAGGAAAAACATGCACCAGGGGACATGGAGAATAGTCACCATGGTAGCAGTAGGAGTAAGCATAATCAGGTGTAGTAAATACTAAAAGTGTCAAACTAAAAGGGCTGCTCCTAAAGTTGAATGTCTACTATGGAATAAATAGAATAAAAAAAAAAAAAAACAACCCAAAACAAAAACAAAACCCACAACTATTTGGAATCTATGTAGGAGAAGAATTTTATAGCAGTGTTATCATTAACTAAAATTATCATCTCTTATGGTATCTCAAAATGTGATGGCTCATATACATTTTAGGTAGGTCTTTAGGGGGCAAACTGTTGTTACAAGTTAAGCAATGTGGTTTGAAAAGCTTCCTTTTTCATACACTCAAGATTTCTATATTTAAGACATTTGAATGTACCCTCAGTACTATGTGACCAGCTTTGCCCAGTGACTGAGGGTAAAAAGCAGATGACAATCATCTGTGTCTCTCCACGCTATTATGAACACCAGGGCTTTTGGAGACTTATATGAACCCAATACTATTAATAACAGCAAACATTGTGTAAGTTTCAGTTTGATGAGAAAATGGTCTCAGGAGAATCTCTAACTTAACTGCTGTTACCTGTGCCAGGGTGAGATGCATAACAGACCTAAAGTACTCACATTCCACAATTCTATGTCAAAGGAAATGCAGTACTTCAGCACTTCATCTCTTACCACTCTTACACTGAGAAATGAGTCTGCCTTCTAATTAAACAAATATATATGGAAACTCTTGGGGAAGATATGGTGTGAGTTTGAGAAATGACCAATTAGGAAACATAAGACTCAAATGATCCTGTTCCTGGATGAAGATGCTAGCTTTTCTTGTGAAAAATGTGAAAAAAGAGGTGTTCAGTATTTTCCCATTCAGCAATGAGCTCTGCTCCCAAAAACTTAAATAAGTCCAAGACTTTCTGTTCAGTGTTGCATTTGATATCCTCTTTGGAGAACCAAACCCAATATATTCTGCTCTTCTCCAAGTCATCTGTTTTGACAACATCCTGTATTTTGTTCAGATATTGTGCAAAACACTTTGCAGTAGAGAAAGGCAATGGCATGAAGTAAATTTGGATTTACTGATCTGCAAATAGTCCTTCTGACAAGACTGAATAGCCTTGGCAGAAACAGAAACACAGGAATAGTTTTCACTTAGTATCTAATTTTTTACTTTTCTTCTTTCCTTTCCTTTTCTGTTAGTGGATTAGATATGCACTTTTATTGATGTGAAGAAATAAAAACAGTGGTTTGGTATCCTATCAGTATATCATAGCTTGATATTATCTGATTCTGTGAATTTCTTACACTTTAAATCAAGAATTTACCTATGGATTGGTACCCTTTCATTAAAAAAAAAAGCAGGGCAGATTACATACATGTGTATGTCCTACAGTCATCAATTTAATAAAAAAAATTATCTTTGCCTTCTACATAAATTTATAACATACTCTTAGTTCTCAGTCAGTACTTACTTGTTTGTCAGCTGTCTTTGATTGGCTTGGGTGAATACATGAAAATGAAAAAGCTACTTTATTTGGACCGAATCACATGTCATATTAAATTACGAATGTGAGCTGCTATGGAAGAAACATTAATTAAATCACGGAGAACTGTGTGCTCAAACTTTGAATGCATTTAGGACTGCTCTAGGGCAAAAAAAAAAAAAATGAGAAAACAATCGCATCCTAAATTATATTCAGAAAGACATAGCTAGAAGCAGACACAATCATAGGCAGAAATCTGCCAGCTTGATACCAGTTAGATACCAGCATATTACTAAATGGATTTTGTGGTTTTGGCCATATGAAAGAAAGACAAAATACCATATGTGTGTATATATATATATATAAATGTGTGTGAATTTGTAGTAGGAGGGATCAGTGTATCATATATCATTATAATATAGTATGTATTTTTTAAATACTACTAGAGAGTAGAGTAACAGAGGTCTCTTTCCCTAATAATTTTGAGCTTTTTTTCTGCAATTAAAACTTATTTTAAAAGGAAACATCTCAGACAAATCCATAGGTTCCTTTCAAAAGAAACAGTTCAACCCCATAAAAGACAAATGTCTTGATTTCAAGCAAGTTTGTGCTGTCAGCATCATGTTAACAACATAACTCAACAGGACCAGCATGTTATGGCCAGTGTAATGAAGAAGGACTATGATTTATAGGACATGAAGAATGAATGACTATGTTACTTTACAATGATACCTGTGGAATGAAACATAAAAAATGGGAGAGTAAAAAACCAGCTTGAGTTGTTGCAAGTGTGCAGCATTCAAGTTTTCTCTTAGTGTATGGGCACAGTTCAATTGTTAACAAAGCACATTATGATGAAGGTGGAGGCCATCAAAGATTTACATTCAAATCCAGCATGTGATTAAACTGGAAGAGTCCGTGAAATTTGCAAGTGATTTAATGTCTCTGCTGTTCAATCATGAGTAGTAAAGGAATTTAACAATATTAATTTTTCCCCCAAAATATCATGGTTTTATAATTTGACTTTAATTATTCTAGTTCAATCTCTTCATAGTGAAGGGTTATATTGAACAGAGGTTATACTTAACCAGAAAAAGAAGAAAAAACCCAAACAAATGCCAAACCCCAAACCCTGAATATCATCAAGAATTTCACTCTGTGCACAGAAATAATTTCTCACTATTTTGAGGATGCTATAAGTAATATTTTCTTTTTTCCTTCCTTTTTATTTCTTTTTTTTCTTTTTCCTTTTTTTTTCTTTTTTAAGTAAAAGATTTTAAAAGTAAGTGTGAAAATCAAGTTTTAATTTTATTTTATGGTGTCAGGCAAGTCAAAACTGCCAGAAAAGAATTTCAGATCATTCTTAGTGCATTGAAAAAAGATCAAACTTGTGTGTCTGAAAATATATTTTAGCTACAATAACTTGCACTAAATCTTTAGGTTTTTATTTATACCTTCTCCACAGCTTTCATGAAATTTTGCCATTAAATCCCAAAATCATCATTTCTCTGGTAAAAATTTTGTGCATTACAAGAGTACATTCAGTTACCATTTCTGGAAAAACTATGATGCTGTGATGTTCTGTGTAAATTATCTCTGAAGGAATCACTCATACAAAACAGGTTCTAAGAAGAATAATGAAAAAATATGGCATAGATAACTGTTCTACATTGTTTTTAATTAATGTGTTCTTGCTCATAATGACTAAGAAAAAGATCTCTCATGGTCCTATATTGCTAAGAATAAATTCCTCTTTCAAAGACTTGCATTTTTTTTTCAAGTGAACACTTTAAATGAAAAAAAAATGCAGCAGATGAGACATGTATTTAAAATGGACATCTGAGAAAAGAAATATACTTTTTACACAAAACAGAAGGAAAAAACAGTTAGTACTAACTCTACATATGGATTTTGTTATGTTGTTTTACTTTCAGCATGACATTTTTGTATGTTTTTGTACAGAGGTCATCACACAGTGCTACCAAGAGATGTTATGAGCTATCCCTGAAGGGAAGGGTAACCCAGGTTCTTGTTAATATATCTTTTGGGATCAGACTGGATTAGAGTGAAATTACATGGAAGTATTGGTGTTTGTAAATATATGTATGTAGGGTTTATTTTAAAACAATATGGTTGCAATAGAAAGGGGGTATGTAGCCATGTTGATTATTTGGGTTTGTTTCCCATCAGAAACGAAAGGAATAAAAAGAAAAATGCATGCTGGAAAGTAAAATAGACAATAACTGAAAAATAAAGGCTTTTCCTAAGGATAAACTGTTCCTGAATGAAAGTAACAAAGCAATGAACAGAAGTTTGTTATCTTCAGGACTCAGGAATAGCCTAATATTAACCAAATGAAAATTATTTCCTATTTGCAGCCATAAGATCTGCAAATCAAGATTTCTCTCAATCTATATGTTTTAATTTCACTTCTAGAGCAGTTGGAGCAGGGATTTTTACCTAGGTGAAATATTAGGAGTTTGATCAAAAGCTTGAAATTCATAACTTGTTTTACTGAGCACCAAAATTGTACTTTTTGCTTCTTCATAATAAAAGCTAAGAAATAGTAAGGGGATTTTTTTTTTTAATAGTTGAATCTTCTGTTAATTGAAAAAATAACCCTGTGCCTATAATCCTTTTGGAAAAAGCTCATCTCTGCTTCCTTCAATATTTGTTGTTCAAGATAAATGATGTAAGCCATGATACAACTAAGCAGAGCTTGTATCCTGATTGGGGTGTCCATTGTGAAGAAGGCTTTAAACAATAATACTTTGCAGATCTTAGAAAGCCATGGAAATAGAGTAGCATAAAGCAGTAATTGAAAAGTCCAGTGATCCCAACACCCTATGGTATAAAAACCCATCTGGGTAATGAGCAGAGTTGCCTCAATTCAATAGGGAGTGAAATCAGCGCCTTGGTACTGGGAAAACATCTCAAATGCCTGCAAATCCTCTATTGCCACATTATTCATTTCCCTCCCTAAAAACGCTCTTACAGCTGCTTCATTCATCCTGCAGAAAGTCTCTTCTCCAGATGGTGTGGGTTGCCTACCAGAGGATGTTGCCAAATAAGATTCTGTTGCAAGAGGTCCAGGGCTGAGGAAAGCATGAAAGGAAATTCAGTCTTGTCTGAATACGTGGAATGTCCTTGTGAAGGATGCAGAATTTAAATTTTTTAATTTTTTTTTTTTCCCCAGGGAGAGAGCTACTATTTTAGTCTGGAGAATAAAAACATCAGTGAAGGGTTACAGCAGTTAATTTTCTCTTTGCTCTTGTTTCTCAAAGTTTGTGTAACTACTAACTCCCATTGGATTAGATGAACTAGAGCTGAAGTAGATGGAAATTATCTTGTTTCTTCAGCATCAGTTGGTCTGTGGGGATAAAACCTTTTGGTTTCAGTAACGATATTCTGTGCTAACCTATATCTTGTGCAATTGCACTGATGCTAGCAAGACCAAGCAAGGTGCCTGCTCAGGAAGACAGTGATGTCGATGCTCAGTTATGCAATACTTGGGGAGGTTTTTCACTTGCCATCGTGCATACAGCTGGGAAGGCTATTCATTAACACTATTTCTTTCAGAATCCCTCTGAACTCAGGATGTCTCTTCTTTCTTTTTGGAGTGGTGAAAAAACAAGTGCGCTATTATTACAGTTGTTGACACTGTCTTTCACGGACATGAATAGAGATTATTTGGATAGCAGCAGTAAATGATGTGCAGTAAATCCATCAGGCCAAATTGGCAGAGATTATTAACTAAAGAGACAAGAGCGTTTTTCATCTGAAAATAAATGCACACAATGTGGTAGCTATTGTTGTTGTTTGCATGGGGAGAGCCTTTTCATGGTTTTGATCCCTGAACATGAGTGGGGGAGCATTTAATTGCGGGATGTCTTTTACAGAACACACATTTTAAAACAACAAACATTTGTCCTGGTAAAACAAGTGACAGTTTCTGTAATTATTTCTTCACGTGGCACTGAATGCTCAAATAAGGAACTCCTTATTTTCTGGTACAAAACATCCACCTAGTGAATATCTCAGCTCCTAGACTTCAGGTCATAATGTTCTTTAGTATAACATGCAGTGTCCTATAATTTGTATATTTCTGCATTTTAATAATCTTTGATAAAGGGGGGACCCTTCTGCAGCACTGGGACTCTACTTTCTACTTTCTACTTTTGTATCTCCTGATCTATTTGATTAAATAGAAAAGAATCTGCCAGCAACCAGGTCTGTTATTCATATAACTGAAAGAGCTGCTGGTTTTCCCTCTTTTTCTAACTTCCTGTGGGTTTGGATTCAAAAAACTTGCAGTTCTGCCTATCACCTAAGAATATATTAATTACGTAATTTTTGGAATACTAAGGATAAAAATTAATTTTATTTTTTTTCCTGCACTTAAAATAGACATAGAGGAATAGTTAAATTTCACTATGAATGAGTTCAAATGTTCATGATGTACCATTACATCTGTGCAGCTACCTCAGCTTGATCTTGTTCCAGCCACACTCTGGTTACTGACGCTCCTACTAGAAATAAGGAATAATTCTCTTTGTAGCTTTCCAAGTATAGGAAATCACACCACAACAGAGACTTTATTGGAAGTACATTCACCTTTTGTCAATTTTTAGCTGAACAAATTTCTCATTTTGGTCAGTCATGTAGCTACTCTGGCAAAAGTTGTAGGCACAGGGCAGGTCCGAGGAGTTAACACTACAGCTGGGGAAAGAATCCCGAAGGAACAGAGCTGCTTCTGATGTACAGAGCTGACCTTTCTGCCAACAGTTTTTATGCAGGATATAGCAAATTGCCTTCAGGAGATAATTCAAGGAAAAAGTTTGTTTAATTTTGTTTACCACCCTTACCTAAATATATACATAATATTCATTAGTAAATGACCCTACTCTCATTATAACAACTAACCCTAAGATAAATGGCTGCTCAAGAGTCTTCATGTACTACCTCATTCAGTGACTGCTCTATAAAGCCCCTTTTAATTTTCCCCTGTAACTCAACTTGATAGTAATTCATTCTAAGCAATTTTCTTCAATCCATTTCCTGTTATAGAAAACAAGTTTGTATAATGGTGCTCTTGTTCTTTGTGTCATTCAGACACTTGAAAATGTCAATCTGCTAATGTTCATTTTTTGTCATCAGATTCTTTTTTCTCTACCGTTTCTAATCACCAAAAAATACTTCTTTCATGCAGTGCAACACCTATTTAAGTGCTACCTCTTTTATTCTTTGGAACAGAAGGAATGAGTGATTAGAAACACATATTAATTATCCTTGTACCAGATGAGAGGGTAAAACCAAACATAGGCTTTAGAATAGCAGATGGAATTATATTAAGAACTTTTATCACTCATCCTTCCATTTTAAACTGCTGTCTAATACTACACTAAATAAAAATTTAAGTCATTCAAGCAAAGTTTTAGCTTCTTTCTTAAAATGATACTTGCTTCTAATTTTTTTTTAATTAAAAACTGTATTTTGTAAAAAAACCTATCTTAAGGATCTTAAATTTTTATGAAGTTCAAAAAACATCAAGTAATCCTGTAATGTTGGCCATCTCCTAGTAGAAACTCACACAATACACAAAGATATAGTTATACAACAAAAATAAAATATCCACTTACTTCTGAACCCAAGATTCCAATAATAAGTGGCTTCCTTTAATCTCAACAAAGAATAGAAGGGACAGAAAATTATTTCAAATCCAAAACTATGTAAAAGTTGTTTCCCAAGATTAAAAAAGTTTCTTAGTTCCGCAGTCATCAAGAATAAATCCTGGAAAAATAATATGCAAAAAAACCCCACTCAGTAAAATTCCATTTCTCATTATCTTCCTCAGTAAAAACCCCAATAACCACATCAAATAAATATAGTATGTAAGTTCCCAGTGGTCATGAGCAGAAAATTCAGAGTTTATTGTATTTAGGATAGCTGAGGCTGCAAAATGAGAATTATCAGTAAGCTCAGAATATTGTGATTTTCATTTCTCTAGGAAGTGCACTACAGAAGGGGTAACCTGTAGTTTCTCCTTCACTGACATGTGCCCAGCCTCCTAAGCTGTGCATAAGGGTTTTTTTCCTCCCCATTCAAGTCTAAGCACAGCTGAATGGAGAATGTAATTTATGTGTCTTCAGATACAAGAGAAGCAGTTAAGCCCACCATTGTGCCTGACTCATTACTCCAGAACTATAATTTCCAGCTAGAAAATGAAAAGCACAACACAGAAACAAAAATGTACAAGGCAGGATCCTCACTTCATATACTGTGTTCTCCCTGAAACAGAACTAAGACTCAGTAATATGAAGGTAAATGTACATGAATGAGCTTGATATCAGTACATTTGCAAGGTCATCCCGGTCTCTCTTTTTTTAAATTTTCTTTTGTCTTCCTTTTAGACAAAGTCAGTAAGTTTTATATCTCCAGAGCTACAGGACACCAGGCTGTTGCTGGCAACACCAGCTGAGGCCTGAAGGTCTCTGGCACAAGGGATGCTAATGATTCCTGGCTCTGCACACCTGCTGACTGACTGTGATGCTTCCATACATCAGCACAGGAAAGCTCAAAGACACTTTGCTCTTAGTACAGCAGGATACTGCACCTGAATATCTGCACCCAGCACCCACTTTCAGCTCCAGCTGACATACCAGAAATGCTGCTGCTGACAGGTGTTTCCATCTTTTCCCTCTTTAGACTTCAGTTTCAGATGTTGATTAAGTGGTTCCTACAAAGTCACATATTTTCTGTGTTTCTTACTCTTTATACAGACTCAGAATATTTCAGTTCAGTAATGTGACTTTTTTAGCATAATCCCATTTTACTCAAAATCGGGCTTTGCAATATCTTGTTTTCATTTAAGATCAGGTTGTTCATAAGCAAAAAACCATCCCACATTACATGCTAGAGAGAAAAAATAACAGATGCAATGAGTTTCTATTTAAAGGTAAAAAATTTAATTAATAAGTGATAAGGTACACACAAGCAGCTGATGTACCTTAGGCTGCTTCTCAAAAGTGGCCACTGTCAAAGACACATTATCTACCAAGATGGTCCTTTATGTTATGTAATGTAGTAAATTCTTTTTATAGATTTTTATTACATTTTAACACTCTAATTCCCTCTTTTTCCTTTATTTTTCTTTTCCCAGAGTAGTTATATCAAGTCTTTTGTATATGAATTTCTGTTGTTTCACAGTCTTTCATCTATAAAAGCATAGCAAAACATTTCAATATTTATTTCTTTATTCTGAGGCCACACCCTTCATTTTCTGATTTCCCTTCCTGAAAATTTAAATCCTAGAATGACAATGTTTTATCTGCACATTACTATAAGAAGAACAATGTATTTGTAAAAGAAAATATGAGAGCATATGAAGTATAAAAATGAAAGGGTTAAAGTGATTTTTTATTTTTAAATGGGGAGCCATCCTATATAAAGGAAATACGGAAATGAAAAAATGTATTGGTACAAATATTTAACGAAAAAATGCTGACTATTTAGTATGAAAATATCTTGAAAACCTATTGTTCATATTGAATTATGTCCATTTGTACTACCAGATGCTGCTACTTTGAAATGTAATGGCCCCATAAGTTACCTGAATGAGTGTCCCATTTAGTTTAATCTAATTGCTACCTCCCACACTAGGACATTCCTTTAAGTTCTTTGGAAGAATGTCACAATATTAACCTGCACTAATCAAGTTTCCAAAATTAGAACTCCTTTAGAAGTGAGGTTAAAAGAAACCATCACACAATATCTTTGTCATAGTATTTTCCAGTCCATATGTAAGGACTTTTTCAGCTACAACTTGTTTCCAAGTTCATACAAACTCATCAGAAAAATCAGAAAAAAAATCTATACCCATCCTTAGTACAAAATGTTTCAGAATTACTTAAGAAATATTTCTGAAAAACACATAAAATATTCCATTATTTCCTATGTGTTCATTATCCTTTAAGCTTTTGGGGACTCAAAATTGTTGAGAGGATTTGTAGTGTTGAAAATAATACAACAAAAAAATTGCACTTGGTGTTTTGAGTAAGTGCTGACAAATTTAATAGGATCAAAGTCAAAGCTGGTGTTTCAGTAGCTGGTACTAGGATGAATTGGAGATGCTATAATGCACAATGTCCACAAAGGTTTGTGGTGTTAAAAGAATGAGATCAGGAATAGCCAAACACAAACTAAATTCCTCAACCAAAAAATAATTCAGCCTGAAGAGATTCTTTTTAATTTCTCCCAATACTTAAAAAAATAATTATTGTGGTAGTTTTTTGGCTCATTTTTTTTCTTTGTAAATGAAAATCATTATGGTTCATATCTTCTCCCTAAGGAGAACTCTCTCAATCACCAATAAGGTAATAAGATAATGAGAAAAAACACTATTAATTTTTTATGAGGTTGAAAAGCCTGACTAATTTACAAAACAATTTATTCATTTTTGCTATTACTTTCAGATTATCTCATTTTCACTAAGTTTTTTTTAAAAATATTATTCCCTAGTACATTTTCCATTGGTTAGAATAACTACTTGCCCTTTGTGAAAACTGATAGCAATCTATGAACTGAAATTTTTAAAATAACTTTCAGCTTTTTAAACAACTTTATTGCATTTTTATGGTTTCTTCTGTCCAAGGTTTCTAAGTAAAACAACTTACTTCCTATGCGCTTCTTAAATGACCCAATTGAAATATAGTAGGGTATGTTAATGTGCTGATTCTTAAAGTGAGACAAGAGATCAGAAAGAGCATATTAGTTTTAAAAGGGAGAAACTTATTCCTTAAGTAGCTCTTCCAAATGGGAAGGAAAAAGTTCTTGCAATCTTTGTAGAAATGTTTTGGGGTTTTTTTTAATGTCTGATCTTAGTCATCTTTAAGGATTTTCAAGAGTCACCCATGAATAGAACAATACTTGAAAGAATTTGAGGTCATTTTTAATAATAGGTAACTTGATTGCATTATGTATCTGAGGAAGATTTAATTGATAAGAGAATGAAAATTGATGCCAACCTTAATGATGCAGAGAAAGTGCACTGTCAGCTGGAAATCAACTGATTATTATTGTATGCTAGAAGTAACTAATTCTGTATATTTTTTATTCAGTAAATTATATATTCATCCTGGTATAAATCCAAATTTACTACCGAAACCAGGAATACTTAATTAAAATTTTATGGTTACAGATTTCTGTTATATACATTTTCTTGTGTTGGAAGCTCTGAGATGCTTTGGGAGGATGAGGAATACAGTGGGATACCTCATGCCATAGATCAAAACAGCACACTCCTGCATCACACTCCTTGAAGGACAAACCCATTTTAATCATTCATTATGAGCTAGACCACTGAGAATGACAGACAAAAACCTCTGAAAGATCATTTTTATTTGGCAGCTCTTTTATTTGTATACTCCAAAGACTCTAGGTGTGGACCAAGATCCAACTGCAGGAGCAGGTGTTCATCAAAACCAGAAATACACTGATATTCCTCTTAATCAACTTACCATGTAGATAGAAGGTGAGACATAATGCATAGAATGCACTTGGGGAAATTGCAAGAGGCAGTGAACTCAACATGTCAGTTAAATAACTAATGTGGTTTTTTCCTTTTACATCAAGAAACAGAACAGTGCTTGAGCCAAAGAAATCTGATGAATGGTAACAAGGTGCTTTTTTTCCCCTTCACATGGGAGGTATAGCCTATGAGAGGTATAAAAATACCATAGAAACTTAAAAAGTGAACAGCTTAAAATGTTCTAGTTCTTCCATGAAAGGCAATAGATACCTAACTAGAGGAGAACAGATCATTCAGGGGTCTTGAATGAGAAGAAGTTTCTTAAATTTAAAGTAATCAGTTTTTTTCCTGCAAATTCTGAATAAGTATGAGCAGCACAAAACTTTATTTATGGAAGACAAAGGGAAAGGAGGTTGCTAAAAATAAAAATGGCCTGGATAGTTTTAGCTGGAAATGTGAATACTTCTCTAGGGGGACTACTGCAGAGTTTTTATGTGAGGACCTACACTGTATAGGAAAGTGCCAAATTGTCTGCAGTCTTGACTCGCAAATAATGAGTGAGGAAGGTGGTAATAAGGAGAGATTGTGTAGAAAAAATTCAGACCTCCAGGGCGAATTTGAGTTGATGGTGGAGTTACAAGATGGGAGTAGCAGATGTGTGATTCATGCTCCTAGAGGTAATAGCTGAGATGGACAGTGGATGAAAAATAAATTTTACAAAGACAAAAGGATCCAGGACAGAACCCTGTAAGAGCCCACAAAATAGCTAGAGGGGCAACTGCTGTAATATATTCTGAAGGAATGGTTGCATATAGGAGGAAAAATTGCAGAAGGCCAAGGGACTGAGGATAAAGTCACTGCAGGCTGAAGAGGATGCAGAATTCTTACACATGGCAGGCATTTTGAACAGTTCAACAGCAAGTTGTATTACAAACATGAATACAACTAACATGGAGAAGTTCAGTTGGGAATGTGGTGCATGAGAAGCCTGCACTGACAGATGTGAACCAGGAGAAGTCAGCATGAGAATTTCAACAAAGATGTTTTGTACATTGAGCTAGGAAACCCTGAAATCAAAAGCTCCCAATGGAGAAGCCAAGGGAAGCAAAAAGATGAAGAGAAGTAAAGATAAGGAAATTCACAAGGAAAGGCAGAGAGCTCCTGAGGAGCTGTCAGTACTGCTGATGGGTGCCTGGTGCAGGGAGGAAGGACCCTGGAGCTGAAGCAGAAACAGCACAAGCAACAGCTGGGAGCAGAGGACTGAATTGGTACCACCTTCCTTTCCCCAGTCCAACTACACCAAGCTCAGCAGGGATCCTATCTTAATCTTGCATGTGCACAGTATTAAATTAAGCTTTCCAAGTAGAAGAAGAAAACGACAATAAAATAACCAAAAGAGAAAGGCAACAGGGAAACAAAATAATATGGCTAAATACGGATAAGCAAGTCTTCTTTTCCCAATTTTCAAATTAATGAGATTAGACTAAGAAGGAGCAATTACAAACCAAATGGGCTAATATTGTCTATAATATCATTCTTATGGGCAGAGAGTTTAACAACAAATGACTGCAGTTAGATGTAGATATTAAAAATTGTAGCATTTCTATCATTTTCCTCTCTCTGTGCACAAAGGTGATTTTCCCTCTTTTATTTTTTATGTTCAGGGCATTCTCTAAATTTACTGCTTTTGTTACAGTTATTCCTTCAGATGCAGAGATGTAGATTCATGGCCAGATCCGTGGATCCAGTGCATCCATGATAGAATTCCCTTCCCACTGTTACTGCTGGATGGAGAATGGCCATGATGGAGTGAAATGCTGCTAAAAAAAGCAGTCATCACCTCTTCAGCCTGTGCTGAGATTTTCTGTGTTCAGGGAGTCAGACTTACACTTAGAATGCTGACTCTGTCAACTGTGCAGACCTCTGGCAGTCTTGGGTCTGTTTAAATTCATTTTCACATTAATGAAAATCAGATACCATGCATTATCATGCTTATTTCAGTTTTATGCTTTTGCTTCATATCATGGCTTTTCATTTGTAAAGCCTAAGATAAATTTATTTAAAATCTCCACATATGTATACATACACAGGGAAATACTCAACAAAATTTGTCTTGCTGAATTAATTAAATATTTGTTTGAGTTTCTCTCTTAAAAGTTTGCTAACAGACTCTTGGAAAGCTACACACAATTTTATCTTTTTTTTATCTTGACGAAAGTTTAGCCAAGTTTTATAGCCGCTTTTCAATCTCATCTTCTCCAAAGTATTTTGATATTGAAGAGTGGAAGTGTCATTTATGAATTTATTCTCTCCCCCAAAAGATTATTTCCTCTTATTTTGTGGCTTTTCTCCATTTCTCAGGCACTAAAATACGTAAGTTACACTAAATAAATTTCAATTTAGTTTAAGTAAGGATATTTTCACTGGAGGCCTTATTTTCTGAAAATTCAGGCTTAGCAGTTCATTCTTGATGAAACGAGACCTGAAATACTGTTTTTAGCTCCCGTTACAGAGTTACATGGATTTAAAAGAAGAGTGACCACATCATAAGTGGAATCTTCTTAAATGAGCTGAGTCCTCTTGTGAAGTACTGAATTCCCTCTGCTAAGTGTCATAGCTACTTTATCTCACCTATATTAGAGCGTGGTACAAGTAAAATAAAATGAATAAGCTTACATTGCATAACATCCATCAGGGATATCTTTGTAGTGTCCATGTCATACTCAGGTCTGCAGTCAGACTGATTAAGAAAATTTAAGGCCCTATCTTCTTCTGGTTAATAGACGTTCTAAAAATAGGGGGAAAGTAACCTCAAAGTAACCCTCAAAATCAGTACATCACTTAAATTGCCATGATGTGAAAATACCAAATGCCCAAACACAGGCATGAAGTTTATAATGTGTTGGAAATTTGCATCCTGGCACCAAGAATAATGGCAGGCAGATACTTAAAAACCAAAATTACAAGCCCTTCTCTGACAACAGAGTCTCCAACACCAGTCGCCTCATACCCTTCTACAGGAAATCAAATAATTTGGGACTTGTTCTGTGGCTATAGTGGAATTCCTTTATGGGATAAGACTTCTGATATCAGTTATATATTTGTAGTATTTGTTTATAGAGCATTTTATGAAGACATAAAGCAGATTGTGGGTACTCTGGCAGGGTTGCCAAATTTACTGTGACAGCTAATGTGCTGCAGTGTGATCCATAATTCACTTCTGGAACAGGTTTAAAATGAGAAGGAAAAAAGTTTCTGTAGCTTAGTAGAAAGTTTCCTAAGATTAGAGTTTTATGAGACTAGAAATTTAAATTGTACATATTCTAACTGCTATTTAAGTTTCCAAGCCATTCATCAGAGATGGTATTTAGAATGTCCATAACCCATTATTTAAAATACTTATATAGAGTTATTCTTTTATTTTGCATTATGTTTCAAGAAATTCTTTAATCTTTCCTCCAAAAATCTTCTCCATGAGGCAGAAATAATATTTGTTGGAAATGAAAAATGTCCTACTTTCAAGAAACAAGAGTTGTGATTTTATTGTCAAAATAAATGCCTGATAGTGAGGCGGCACTGTGATAGAGTGGAACTTACTTCAAGGGTGGCATTAATCTGGTGCTCAATGACATAAAAAGACATAAGCCAGAAATACAAGGATGGCTAATTGATTTTCTGTGCTTTTTAGAGGCATTTCTCAAAGAAAATGGCCTGTCACTTGCAGGAACAGATTTCCTTTATAGTTACCCTGACCCTTTTGCAGTAAATCCATGAGGACAGAGCTGCAAAAAATTAATTCTCAGGATCTTCAAAAAGTTGCATGTACGAAATGCAGGGGAGATCATTATTACAAATTCTGCAAATGAGGTCTTCAATCACTTTTCAACCCTGTTCAGCATGAAAGGAGGGTTTTATGCAGAGCAACAGCAGCTGGCTACTGTGCCTGTGTCTGAAACACAGTCAGGCTCCATTTGACACTGAGGTCCAATTACATCCTGGGAACCATACTAAACAATTTGAAAGATAAGAAAAAGTAATGCACACACTCTCAAGGATTGCAACTAAGAAGAGCAATTTAATTGAATCAGTTGGTATTGTGCTGCACAGTGTTGTGGTAACAGAAGGTTCACTGAATTCTCTGTTGAAACAGAGTACACATTGATGTTTGCAGTTGATGCAGGAAGGGAACTTCTAAAATTTATTTGTGAGACAGCAGGAACTTGGGTTTGAAGTTAAGACATACAATATGATCTTCCTCCACCACCATCACCTTCTCTTCATTCTATTAATAAAAAGCCTGAATCCCAGCCTCCATCAGGACTAAAGAAATGAGTCAGAGTACCCTGGATGTTCCCACATGGTTACAAATATCAGCCAATCACAGAGGAAAAAACACCCTAGAAAATCCCAAGCTTTCCACATTTATCTGGATTATGAATACATGATTGCAGATATAGAACCACAGAATTACAGAATCACATTTGGATTGGAAGAGAACTTAAAGATTATCTAGTTCCAACTACCTCATAATGGACAGATGCCTTCTGTCAGACAAGGTTGCTCAAAGCCCCATCCAGCCTGCCCTTGAACATTTCTAGGGATGGGGCATCCACAACTTCTCTTGGCAACCTGTTCCAGTGCCTCACAACCCTTACAATAAAGAATTTCTACCCAATATCTAACTCAAAGCCACATTCTTTCAGTTTAAAGCTATTCTTTGTGTCCTATTGCTCTCTGTCCAGATAAGTCTATCTCCAGCTCTTGTAAGCCCCTGGCCACTACAAGGGCTCCCCGGAGCCTTTTCTTCTCTATGTTGAACAGCCTCTCATCCTGTGTTCATTGGAGAGGTGCTTAATCCCTCTGATCATCTTCATGGCCTTCCTCCGGACTCATTCCAGCAGCACATTGGCATGTGAAAAGTCAGGAGCTGTTATTTGTCATAGAGTGGCCCAGGATAAGGCTTTGACTTGTGTATGCATTCTTTTCACTCACCTGCAGGTGACAATTTAATGACAATACCACTGAGAGGACTCCTGATAGTCAAAGCACACATCCTTCCTTTAACATCTCTGAGTGGGTTCCTCATCAGCAAAGCCATCAGGGGCCTTGCTGCAGTTAGAGGCAGAGGTTTCTGCACAGACGTGACACCAAAAGGCATCACAAAGGACTGGATATGCAGTTTTCCTTAGCAGGATATATATGCATTTGTTACTGTGCTCCTCATCTGTGAAAGCCACAGAGTAGAAATAAAAGGTATATGGTAGTTAAAAAGAATGATTTTCCATGAATGCCAGGATGAGGACGTTATTGGATTGTTATTGTTAATGTAAATAATTGAGCAATCTATGATTCCCTTGTTAATGGTTAAGAAGTCACATCACACAACACCTGCAGTTACCACCAGCCATTTACAGGTACGGCCTGTCAGAAAGTCTAGGTCCAGGAGATGTGCACAGCAATTCAGATTTCAGAGTTAACACCAGTGATTTATGGGCTAATTCATACATGAGGTGGTAGATAAATCTCAGTTGTACTTAGATACTTCACAGGAGAGATGTGCTGAGCTGCTGCTGTTGATGAAGGCTTTCACATCAGGCGGGGCAATGTGGCAGTATAATTTTCCTACATTGTTACTTTCCAATGGTGTAAATCAGAGGAAACTCACATCAAGAAGGACAGATATGGTTATGTCCTTGGTGTATGTACGTGTACAGACCATGTCCAGCAATAATGCTGGTCTGAAATTACCCGTCAGACTGAGTTATCAATAACCTGCAAATCACTAAGCCATTTAAAAACTTCATTGCACTGCAGAGAAAATAAGCTAGATATAAAAGCTCCAGTTGTTTGGCTCCAGTTCGAAAATAAATAGGAATAAAAAATAAAACTGAGAAAGCTAAAAGCTTAAGTTCAGTTTATATAAAACATGCATAGGCAATGAAGATTTAAGTGAGGTCTTAACATCAGCTCTTTTCTTCTCCCTTCATTACAGAGGAAGGAACTGACTCAGAAGTGAAATGTATTTAATGTAGCCATATCCTCTTTAAGAACAAGAAGTGCAGTGCCCTAAAGAGGCCCATATGAAGACTCTGAAAATCTTTTGGAAAAGCAGGTGTAATTTTTATAAAAATGTTATTCGGCTTTATTAATAAAAGAAAAAATACAAACACTTCAATGCCTTATGAAATGATCTTAAAATCAAATCAATTACTTGCCATGTCCATATTTTCTTGCTTTTTTTTGGGACATATTTAATTTTTAAATGCTAGGTTTTGAAGACTCAAGCAGCTAGCACTCAGATTTCTAAAAATAAAAATTCAGGATTTTGAGTGATAAGTAAACTTTCTTTCATTAAAACACGTTATGCTCCCTTATAGTTCCTTTATTTTTATTCCTTTCCTTCAGGCACGAGCTCTTGCAAAGAAAATATTTGATCAGGATAGCAATAACTTAATTTTAGACTTTACAGCTTAAAAAAAAATAAGAGGAGGAACTCAATACATTCATCTAATTCATATCACATAATACTCTCCCTTGAAGAACTACTTTTATGTAGATTTCTGCCAACTTCACCATTGAAAACCTACTTGTAAATTCCTGTCAGGTGCTTTCTGCTTGAAGGGCTCCAGTGTGTGGGTGGCTGTTTTTTCTTGTATGTGCCATGATGAGTCTCCTCCTCAGAGAACAGGGGGAGGAAGGAGGAGGGAGTGTTTTTCCTCTTTTCGTTTCACACCACATTTGTAAAACGAGAGACAAAATGTCCTACCTCCTGAAAAAACTGTTCTGGAAAATTTAAATGTTCCAGGAAAAAACCCTATCAATCTAGTTTATGTGCTGGCAATTAATATGATATTACTAATCTGTTATTAATGTCTTGGTAATTTGGATTATTGTGTAAAAATCTGCAATCTGGATCTGTTTATGTTTCTTTCTTCTAGATGAGATGAAAGTAGGTAATTTCATCTTATCTGCCTGGAAAGCACGAAGCAATATTCCCTTACTTTGGGTCTTAATGGGATGGAAAAATTTTAAAGAACCTATTGACAAATAATGAAGTTTATAAAACCAGATCATACACAGTTTTCTAAGTAATATATATTGTTGCCTTTTTATTTGCTTTATTTTATCTTCAAAACAGGTTAAATGTCCTAGTAGCATGATGTTTAAATTCCATTTGGCAGAAGTTTCTGTAATAATGTACCCTTTAAGGGGAGAAATCTTTCTCTCTAAATGAGCGTGCAATGGAAAATATGCAATTGGAATTTTAAAAAATATTTCCCTTGCAAGCCAAGGGACATCCCAACTCCAGTTCAAGTTCATGGGCAGTTTGCACACTGAGGCTCTGTGTGGGGAGTCACACTGGGGTATCCCAGCAGCAACAAGGGTGCAGTTTCAGGAGCAAGTGCCTTAGTCTGCCACTGCTCCTAGCCAGGTCATTGTGCTTTATTTGATCACTCATTAGTCAGAGAGCCCAACACTTTGAATTTGCTTCATGCATAATGCTTGCTGCAAAAATTAAGCTAGTTGCATGATGGGGGATATATACTACCATCCCCTTAATGACAGTTTCTTCTGGTTTTCTCAATAGTAGAGAAAGCTCTAACACAGTAAATGCATAACATTATTACTCCCTGTGCAGTTACATCTTAAGTTTCGAGCTAACAAGTTAATGGTGTAGAAGGAAAATTAGTCTCAAAAAGGTCAAAATTTAAAAAGGTGAAAATCACATATTTTTTCAGTTCTTCTAATTCAAAAACTGAAGCCATGTTAATTATCCAGTGCTAACTGTGCTCCTACCTTTACCTCTGCTGATTCTGAACAGTGGGTACTTGTTCATCAAAAGAGATGCTGTTGAGAATTGCCTGGGTGTGAAGAGCTGTCAGCACAGCAGAGGGTAAATGCACAATTCCCTTCTGCTCATAAATGACTCAGATGGATTTTGGGTCATAATTTTAAAATAAGGAAGTCTTGAGTGTTACCATAGGTAACCTACTGCTGCTATCAGAGGAAAGTAGTCTATGTGGGTCAGCTTAACTAAGTCTTTTCCCACTGCATTTCACCCCATTGCTCTTTTTGCCTGTGTGGCTCTTTCTCTGGCAACCTCACAGCTAGAGGACTGGGCACTGCCTGCAGCTCCTTCTTTATCCCCCTCTCCCACAGTCTGAGCTCCCTCCTGGTTTTACCAAGCACCATGTAGTCTCAGCCAGGCCTTATTTATATTTTACTGTGCAATTTGGTATTTGTTTGTGGCATGCTTTTGAATGCTTAGGCTGTTCATGAAAATAATGAGAAACAGTCCTTCCTCATTGTCTCTGTTCCTTAATCAGCACTGAAAAGATGCTGAAAATCTCGTGGGTTAGCTACAAGAAGCTGGGCCAGCAATGTGTGCTTCCTTATAGCTGGCTCGAGAGTTGGAGACATTCTTCTCCTAATTAAGAAACATAAACTCTGCTACCTTAATTACAGCAAGACACAAACTACAAAGACATAAGCGCCTAGATACTGATATAGTTGTGTACACCTGAGGGAATGCATTTATGTCATTGGATAGAGGAGGGAAAAAATCATACCCTCTGACAAAATGTGCTGGTGCATATAATCCTCCAGAAGCCTCAGGCTCATTCTTCCCAAACAGCTGCCTCTGTCTCTCTCTGTTTGATGCAAACTGCAGCCTGTCAGTGTGAGGATTGGGCTCCCTTAGATATCATCCTCAGAGAACGAGAACGCTGGTGGATGCACATACAGGCCCAGGTGATGTGAGCATGGTGATTACAAGGTTAAGAGAAAAGCATGGAGACTTTTGAGCTTTGCTTTTTTTGGCGGCGCTAATAAGGTGGGGAGCAACGAGACAGATATTAGCAATTCTGTCTTGAAGTGAGCTTAAGGGACTCACTGGAGCAGAAAAATTTTTAGGTGCTTCATCCTGCTGTATGGAGGCTCCAGTTAGGGATGCTGCAGGGGCTCAGATTCAGCCATGCAGTGCTGTTCTCCTTCAGTGAGAGCCACCAGGCCCACAGGGGAGCACTTATCCCACACACCCCCTTCCATTGCAGGACAGAAGCTGCCTGGCATGGGCACAACCAGGCTCAGGTAGCATCTGTACCTGGCCCCAGTTCAGAGCTCAGCAGGGAAACCCCCCACCCCATGCAGAGGATATGTGCAAGGACACTTTTCCCTGGAGTTAATGCCATGAAGGTGTACTTGGAGAAACCAAGTGCTTCCTTGTGCAGGTACTGAGGGGGCGGGAGCGCCTTTGTGGGGTGGTGGGGTGCAGTGACAGCTCTGGTGCTCTCCTGCACAGCAGCTTAACCTACAAGCAAGTGGCAGCCTGCTGCTTTTGTGTCTCTCAGGCACAGAGAGCTGCATAGGACAGACCAAGCTGACCACCAAGGGAACTTCATTCCCTCTCATTCCCACAGCTGGGCTGCCTGGGATGCACAAGGGACGATAATTCAGCAGGGTCTGCTCCCACACAACTGCTGTGTTCCACACAGGCCAGCAGATATCAAACAAGGACAAGAAGAGCCTCCCTTCCTTTCTAGTAGCCAAGGGAGGGCTTGATCAAATCCAGATACATTCAGCACATCCGAGGATTGCACCCATGGGATGCTCAAGGTCCAAAACCTGATTTTAACTGATGTTTGCCCCTGTTTGTAGTACTGACACTCTGAGAAGGGTATTTCGTTTGTTCTTCCCAGCAATCCCCTGTCAGGGATTTTAACACTTACCTCTCCTACTTTATTTTACCAGCTCTTACATTGCAATAGTGTTGCTGTAATAACATATTGTTGTACCTCAGTATGTTTTGAGATGTGTCTGACAAGTGGGTTATGGGGTTAATTGTATTTTAGACATGTTTTCTTTAGCTACTTTCAATTGATGATAAAATCTTTCTCTTAAGAAAAAAATGTATTGTCCCCTCTTCCTCTCTCATTTTCTGAATAGCCTGTTCAGAGGAAGTGCATGTGGAGTTCTCATGCACCTTACCAGAGACTTATCCCAAAGTAGAGATTATCAGTGCTTTGGGATTAATGATAACAGTGAGAAACCCTCTAAGCACTAACCTTTATAAAACAAATCTGGCATATTGCAAGAGGAATTCTAGCCAAGGCTTTTTCTGTAGAAGATTTAATGATGTCTCACTGTGAAAAAATCAAAATAGCCACTCTTAATTCAGCAGGACTATGAAGGCAGAGGAGGGCAATGACAGCACAGAGATATGCACAGAAGTGGGCTCTTTGGAGTTTCTCAAACTGAATTTTAGGAAGGTTAATATACCTTCTTTGTTACTGCTGTTCAGGAGGATCTAAGACGGTATTCATGATAAAGTAGTTTCATATGGAGACAATGTAGAGCAATAGTGTTTCTCACTAGGGCTATTAGACCCTTTTTGAATGTAGAAGGACCTTTAAAATAAATATTCCCAATTGCGATGAAGTCATCTAGTTCAGTATATTACTCACATAACTGGTTTTGAACATACACTCACAATGAATCTCCAAAGAGATATTTATTTGAATATGTGGTTTCCTAGCTCAATGCTATTTCTGGAAATATACTTAGCACATTTATTATTTATCTCAGTAAAAAATATCTTCTATATTTCAAGGCAATTCATAGATATTGTATGCAGCTGTAGTTCTTATTTTAAAGAAATATTACACCTGATGCTTCAAATATTAAGAATTATGTTAACAGATAGCCATGAAAATGGAACTTGTTACAGAGACTAGGCAGGTCAGCTTAAGCATGTCAAGTACAGGAATTAATTTTCTCCTCTGAGGGCTGTAGACCTGACCACTCTCCAGCATGGGAGACTCATTGGTGAATGTAGGCACAGCAGATTCTATATTACTGTGTGAGTAAGAGAACTGTGGCACCAGCCAGAGGTTAACAGTTTCTCAATTTGATCCTGCCTTGAAAAGCATAATTAAAATAGAAAACTGCCATAAGCCTTGCTAGAAGAGTTTCCCAGGTGTGTTGAGTTATTGGCTTCATCTGCACATTTGCATCATTCCTCCAGCTTTCTCAGCTTATGGCAGGGTAGAGCCAGGCCTGGATTTTCATTATCAGTTGCCTGTAGCTGTTATGTGAAGGGGCACAGAGAGCAGGAGAATCACCCCCTCTATATTTTACAAAGCTCAGGTCAAACAAATTCCCTTGTTCTTGGGATATTCCCAGCCTGACAAAGAAGCAGATATGGCATAGTCCAGGCTTCAGATCTTCTTTTTTGCCTTGAATGCAAGTGGGGTTTATATAAACCAGATTTATTTGTATCTATATCTATATCTATATATCTATATCTATATCTATATATCTATTTACACCTACATAGATGCATATATACATACATACATACATATATATATGTTTGTGTACCTATCTATCTATCTATCTATCTATCTATCTATCCATCCTTCCATCCATGTTTCTCCTCCTGAATTCCTCTTCCCCTGCAGTATAACAAGCAGAGAGAACGGGATCTGCTAAATAGCTGTTCCTGGTCTGAAATGAGTGTTCAAATACCATATTTCAAATTAAAAATCAAATAAGATTTTATTTCCCCCTGGAAGAGGCAGAATATCTACCCTGATATGAAACATATCAAGGTACAAATTTCATGCAGACCACATGGTCTGGTAATACAAGAATTCCTGCTGAAAATCCAATTTATATAGTTGTTACTTAAGTCCTGAGAGATTTCATTGCCACAATGATCCTTAACTAAATCATTCTCTGGATACCTGTTGTTTCCTGACTGGTTCCCCTTTTCTACAGTAAGAGATCTTTGGAGTAAAGTTTGTTGAGCAGCCATTTAGATTAAAACAAATGAGGACTAAATGGTTGTGTATGCCCAGAATTTACACTTGTATATACTTGTAGATGCCATAAATAAGTCTGCCTCTTAGTGTGGATAAATGTAAATGTATGAAACATGTCTTAATGTACATCTTGAGATGAAAAATTCTGAAAATACTGTAAGAAGTGTAAAAGAGGAAAAGAAGTTGTTACCCAGGAATCACAAGATTTCATGTTCTCTCAGAGTGAATGTGTTGCTTGTGCAATATTTAAGACTAACAGAATAGTTGCAAATCTGCAGTATACTTAGCATTAAAATGAATGAGATTTATGGCTATAAATCGGTGCTCTTTAAATGCTGCCTTATTTTTAACAGGTCACAAACATCCTTTCCCTGAATCATCTCAGAACACATTCAAAAAGCTGGTATATTCTAATTAGCTAGAATCAACCTCTGGAAGTTATTTCAATTTTTGTGGAGTGTCTCAAGCCAAAAGCATCAGAGGATGGGATCTAATAAATTTATATTAGTTAGAATATAGACTAAGTTTTATTTAAAAGCTCTTCTGCACAGCAATAGACTGAATATTTCATTATCTGGAACCTCATGCTGAACCTAGGCAGATTTCCCGAAACATTATCTTAATGCTTGCACAAATGTAATTACTACTAAATCAATATTTTGTATTTAAGCCTAATTACAGTACATGAATTAGAATACTCGTAAAGAGATGTGTAGTTGGCTGCTTAGTAGACTTTAGCTGGCTGATATTTAAACTGACAAAGTATCTCAGCTTTGGCTGCCCCACTGTGAGTACACAGCATTAGAATCAAATTTTGCTGGCTTTGACAATTGTCACATGCTAAGTGCGTCTGCAAAGAGCTGCCAGTCTTGCAAAGCCAAAAGACGTTCTCAAGGAAAACATAACTCCTCTTTTTCAGATGACTGCACACTTCTGAAGGGCAGAGTTTTCTCCACAATATTGCAGAGGAGGATTTAGAATAGCACTTTTATTTAGGGCTGAGAAGACATCAGTGACCATCAAATGAACTAAGGTATTTTAAGGACTCCTTTCTTTGACATGCTCCCTATTCTGAGTTAGTTGCTCCTCTTAGGGGTCATTGTAATGTCCCAAATCTGGGATCTGATCTAGGTCTGAACTATCAGAGAGGAAAATGCAAATTAGAAAAGCCAGGTAGGGCTTACCTATCTTCCCAGTAGTTTGTCATCAGAGGGTTGTAAATTCAATGCTGCACAGAAACATATATTGCCTTAAGAGCCACACCAAAATTACTCTGTCCTATGGCTTCCAGCACAACAGCCAGCAGATGTGTCACCTTCCTATCCCAAGTTCTTAAGAGTGAGTAAAAAATGCATATTTTCTGGCCTAGGAATCAGACTTCATCAGAGCTAGAAATTCCACTGTGCACTATTTCCCCACCGTTTATCAGCAATCTTCTCAGTATGCATAACTCCTGCAGGCTCCTTCTCCTGATATAAAATATTCCTCTCAGAGTTTACTTTGATGCTGTGCAATAAGCATTCATACAAAGTAACTGCAGCTGCAATTTGTGCACTAATTTGTCTTTTGCATAGAACCAAAATGTATAAGGTCTACTAAAGGTACTGTCTCCAAATGGCAGAATGGGAACATGGAAGTTCCCAGTGAACCCATGCAACCTCACTGTCTTCAGCAGACTTTTAGCGAAATGATATTGAAAGAGATGGAGAAATGGAAGACACTGAGGTTTCTTTGCTTTTCTTTGCATCCATGTAAAAATATGGAGAAATATTAAGTATTTGACATGTATTAAATTTGTTCACTGGAGTTTCATCACCTGAAGATCTAAGAAGATCTAAGAAATGAGGTTGTTTTTATTATTATCAAGCAAGAATGTAGAAATAGCATTTTCTGTTTAAAAATCTGACACTGTTTTGAAAACAATGATGACAAACTAATGTATGTTGTATACAATATACAACAGAAGTGCAAGACTGACCCTGAAAATGACCTTGTCCTGTCCAGTGAAAGACTAAATAAAAGACTAAGACACCTCAAGAGGTTTAAGAGGAAGCTGCATCATGATCCATTTGTTCCATATGAAAGGAATATATCTCACTTCAGCAGACCTTTCAATTTTGCCAATTTGGGCTATCCAAGAGGCACTTGAGTGCTTGAGTGAGGATTAGGTTGCATTTTTTAAGATTATGTTTTTGAAATGAAATTAAATGAAATTAACAAACTGCCAGAATAGATTATGAAGGAATGTGCTAAGTTTCTGCTGAGTTGGCTCAATATGGAAACCTCTAAAGATGCTTTCCTGGCATGTAGGTCAAGAGTAAGTAATCAAAAGTTCCTTTTCACTTGAGATCTATGATCCAATGATCTACCATCCTTCTGGACAGAGAGATACATCTTTTTAGTACAAGTATAGAGGACAGTTTCTTTCTGGTTTTGGACTCCAAAATCAGTGAGAATCTAACCTCTCTTTAAAAATATATCTCATGAGGTACATCAGGAAATGTGGATGAAACATTGTTTAACTCAACACTCACTTCTATTTCCTTGTATTTTTGTTGGGGGGTGGGTGGGTGGATGGATTTTGGTTGGGTGTTTTTGTTGTTGTTGTTTGGTTTCTTTTTTTCCCCCCCTTTCTTTCTGACTCCAGGAATGCTAAAATCATTCCTGTTTGGTTCAGTGAGTAAATACTCTCACATTAGAACTTTTTCTACTTTCTCTCACTCTTGACTGATTCATAGTCCACTATGGAAGAAACTTAAAATATATGTTAATTTGCTAAATGTCAGTAATCTGGCATTCAGTGATCTATTTCTATAATTTTTTGATTTGATTATGAATCACAAAATGAAACACATACACTGTGTATAATTTTTGCCAAAGTATTTGATATGATTTTATGCCTCTCACCAAACATGCCCTCAGGAAAAAGATGATTATTAAATCTAAAATAGCTGGCTTATTCCTCTAGAAAAACTAGTGCATCCTCTTGTAGAGCACTATAGGATTTCAGGTCTTCATTTGCCACTTCATGGACTAGAAGCGCTACTTGACAATTTTTTTACATATATTTTTAGAGACAAATCTATATCCTGAACTCTATTGGTTTGCTTAAAATCTAGTCCATCCTGCATCATAAAGCAAAACAAAACTCCAGACTCATTATGTAAAAAAAATTTTCATTGTTAAAATCTATTCAGTACACATCCGGAGTAGCCTGAAGCATCTTCTCTTCAAAATAGCACTGATTCTTCTCATTCTGCAGTGAATAGCAGAATAGATTGGCAGCAAGGGCCTCTGGGTCCACCCTGCTTTCAAAATCATGTCTTTCTTGGCAATAGCATAATGATACATCTAAGCTTCTCTTTGCCAGCTAATATTTTTGGCAGGAACAACCACATTTAGCATAAAATACCAGTAATCAAGGTTGAGTAGCTAGGTTTTTACACATTTTCCCTCTTTCTATTAAAAAATAAATCAGAAACTAATGATCAGAGACCTTAAAAATTTCTGCAATGCCAGTTCATACATCTTGGCACATACTATTCTATTTAAGATAATTTCCCTTAGACCTTCCTGTTCTGCAAGATTTATACTGCACCACATCAACTGCATTGACTTAGGAGAGAATAAGAAAACCAGGTTGTGACTCCTTACCGAGGTTATCCTCATGGACATCAGTACTAAGGCAGAGGTTACTCACACCTCATTTGTAACTTATCCAGTCAACCCAAGGTAATTTGAAAGAACTTATCAAGAAAATCTCTCAGCTAGATCTGTGAAGGGTGCCTATGTCTAAGATAAAATGCTTCAGCACTTTTCAGCACTTTTCAGCACTTAGCATTCACTATCACCCACTCCTAGGAGCTGTTCAGGTTTATGAAGCATCTTTCACTGGGAACTTCAACATCTGGCATGGGACACAGCACAAAGCATGTAAATGTGAATTACCCTGAGCTTCAAAACAGCCAGCTTGAATCTGTCTGTAATAATTAACATCCTCTTAATGTGAGTCCAAGTACTCTTCTCAGATTGCCACCACCAAGTCCAGCCACGTAAGAAACATTGGCTACAGCAGTGTAGTTTTGCCCCCTGATGCAGATAGTGGGAGACCTGAATCACATTCCTCCCTCCCCCAGGGAACCCTTTCTTAGATTATGCCTTCTGCATGACTATGGCACTTTGGTGCACAACTATCCTGTCCTGGCAGCTTGTGTTAGAAATCAAGGCCTGATCCACATTTAAACTCTTCAAAGCCACCACATTTCAGAGCCACCTAAATAAATGCACAAAGCAAAGTCTGGTCATGCTGCATCTCTACTGTCTGTCAGTAAGGAACTGTGGGCCCAAGATACCTTCTGAACAAAGTCTAGGTTTTGTTTCAGAGGGAGTTCTTTGGCTTGTAGACAAAAGTCAGAAACGTATGTAGGGGTTGGGCAATGAGACAGTAACAGCTCCAGAGCTAACCAGAAAATAATCCAAGTTGACAGGATATGTGCCTGTAATGCAGATGCTCCCATGGAGTCAACTCTCTGGTGGGAAAAGCTGAAGCCTAACTGTACAAGATGACAAAATGAGGGAAACAGACTTGGATTCTAGTTCTTCTTTTTCTGACTACGTTTGTTTTCTGTCTTGTCCTCAGATCCACTGGAATGGGAGTGAATCTAGCTTTGTTTCAGTGTTAGTCACCAACTCTCTTGCACTTACCCAGTGGCTGTTTAGCTGTTTTTTTGCAATACAGAGCTGGTTTTCCAGGAGACATTTAATTTCTGAAACCACACAGTAAACACTAGTGATGAAAGTTACACCTGTAGGATGGAATAGGGATTTTTCACAAAAGATCTAGTTTGGACAAGATATTTCGGTTGTTGATGTTGCAATTTATTTCTTTCTTTTGTTTGTTTTGGTTTAATTAAATCACTTCCAGTCACTGATCTAGGGGATAAAAGGGCACTATGTACATTTTTATCTTTTTGCAAAAAGGCTGATATAGACCCCTAAATCCAGGAGATCACATAGGACTATGAGTCTGGACGAGAACGAAGTGCATCTCTGCAGCCAGACCAAGTAATGTTCAGTGCCAAAGGGACCTCCTGCACTGCTGACTCCCAGTCATTGACTTTCCCACATAAAAATGCATTTTCATGGTTTTGCTAATAGAACGATGTAAAGGCATGTTTCTGAATGCTTGAACACTTGCTTTAGGTGATCATCTGTAAAGGAGGAACTAGTGGTCCTCTGAGGGGTTGTTTCCTGTAAAAATGGCTGTTCCACAAATGCTCTGACCAAGGCAACGTTTGTGCAAGGTGGAGCCTTCTGACATGACTGCCAAGAGGATCTGCTGCCCTGAAGCTAGAAAGGTTCTCAATTCACCCTAAATTTATGTTTTGCCAATTTTCTCAACTTGTTCTGCTGCCAGCTTTTTTTTTTTTTTTTTAATAAGTAGCTTTTCTCCCACTTGCATGTATTAACAACAGTCACATACGCCATTAACTTTCATTTTGTTGCATGAAAGAAGCTTGGTACTTTTTAAAGTTTTCTCCCACGATAGATTATGATGCTCTCAGTTCAAAAAAAGGAATTAATGAGCAACTTCTAACTATGTTCCATAGTAAAAGAATGAAGTGACAGCAGAGGAAATTAAGAGATAACAGGCTTAAGGAAAAAAAAAAAGGTGATTCTTAACAGTGTTGAGTTCAGCCATGACAATTCCTGCCACAGGATATTACAGCTGCCAAAGTTGAGATGAGTTCAAAGTGATTTAGATAAACTGCTGGAAAGGATATGAAATGCAAAGATATAATCCGTGTCTGAGGGAGTCCCTGATCCACAAACTGCTGGAGGCCATGCTACCACCCCAGCAAAACCCACTGTAGATGCAATCTTCAGGCTTTGCAGGGCCTTCACTATAGGACAGTGTTGGAAGAAAAACAATGGCTTTGATCTGCTGCTGTCCTAAATTTTTTTTCTAAGTGCCTTTTCTTCAGACTTATTCCCAATCCACAAGCACATCAAGTTCTTTCATTGTCTTATTTTTATCTTAACCTCAAATTATCAAGTTAATTTCACCAGGCATTTTCCACTCCTTGTGTCAGGGTCACTATTTGTCTATAAAAATAGAACTGACCCTAATACCGATCACTGAAAAATGCAGATTTGGGCTTACTCTTCCAGTGTAAAATTTCCTTGGGTAATGCCATATCTTTTATCCAAATTCCTGCTTACCAAAAAGCTCCTTTGCTTTAGGGAGGAAACCTCTGCAACTTATCCACCCGACTTCTTGTCAAAGCAGAACTAAAATACACATTGATTTCATGAGTTACAACTAAACTGACATCATTGAACAATCCCACATCTTTATGTTTGGTATTTATATATTTATATATGAAAATAAATTGTCTTTAAGATCTTTTGGAAAATCTGCTGCACGTTTATTTTTCTTTAACTGTTCATATGTTCTGACTCTTTCTGATCTCTCTTGAAACTTCTTCAAATAAGCAGTCTCATCACTTCATGTGTTTCTGGTCATCTCTTCACTAATTTCAGATGTCTTTCCTAGTGTGAATGTTCCAGCAGTGGGGACTGAAGTAAAGAGTTTTAATAAAAATCTCTGCCAGATATAACTTCTTTACACAAAGACATTTTGTGATCTCCTCCAAATTCAAGACTTCACTCCTGCAACTCTAATTAGCTCCCACAAGTGACATCCACACTGTAACAAAATGCCCCCAAATATTCCTGTGCACTCAGGCTAACGAGCATGCAATACTCCCTGCTTATGACAGCAAACTTTCCTAGACATCAAAATGTTGTGGCAACTTACAAAATGCCGGATGCTGGGAATCATTGCTGCCATGTCCCTAGACTGTCCCTGGGAACTGCCTGGGAACATCCTTGGTTGGTATCAGGCAACAGCACCCCAGGGTTGGCTGTAGCAACTTAATGGGACAGATGATGAGTCTGGTGCTTGGGAACATGCCAGGCACTGCTGGTTATGTATCAGTATAGAGCCAGCCTTGCTGTGTCACCGTTTGAAAGAGAGACTCTTAACTATAAGGCTACTTTTGTTTATTCTACACTAAATTTATACTGAATCAACTCACCATCATCCAGTACAAAGTCACTTTCTACAGCTAGTACTCTCAGAGCTTTCATTACAGAAATCTTTGCACAGCAGTCATCATCTAATGGTGATCCAATGGAAATGCCCCATGGGTTTAAGGTGTTTTAATGCTAATCTGCTCATTTTTTGTTCACTAGGATAGCACTTTTGTATCCTAGACATATTTTAGCCTTTGTGCATTTGAAGCCTTTTTCTTCTGTCTCCTCCTGTCTCATATCACTGTGAAAAATAAACTCAACAGAGGACCCAAGAGACTGGTATGCTGCCAATCATTAGTGGCATAAATAGTCCTGTAAGTAGGATATCTTAAACATCTTTATGCCAGTTTAGCTTTTACCTTTGTAAAAATATTTTTATGACACTTGGAAATCACCAGGGAAATCTTAATTGACAAAGACATGTGCAGTAAAAAATTTGATAAATGGCCTATAAGAGATTTTCCCCATTTAACACTAGGCACATCAAACATTCAAAAAAAATAAGACCATTTATAGTAAAACAAGCAGAATGCTTTCACTGGCCCCATTTGCTTTTATAGGCCATGTCTGATGTCTGAAGTGAGATGGTGGTCTTTTTTTTTTTAATTTTTTTTTCCACCAGCATAAGAAAATGGATTATTTATTGTCTTTTCTATATTTCTTTTTCTGGAAAAGAGTGAAATGGGCAAATAGATAGACAGGAGGGTACAGGAAAAGCTACAATTTCCAATGGCTTACTGTTATCACTCCTACATATGAGTGTTTGGGAAAAATAATAGCCCAGCCCCAGTCCTTGTACTGTTTATATAATCTATTATTTCATACATGGATCACTCTGCCTTTAAATCTGGTGTCTGGAAGCAGGAAATCTCTTGAACTCTGTGCCAGGACATTTTCTGCTTCAAAAAGGACTAGTGTTCATTGAGGTCCTTTATATAAAAAGGATAACAGTCATCCAGCCCTCCACTATTACATACAGCTTACTTGTGCATAAGTACATTTTCATCCAAACTGTGAATGCAGGCATTTTAAGTAAAGAACAATAGGCATTTTCTGAAGGTCTACATACTGTAACCCATAGATAGAAATTATTTTTCCTAATACAATGATTATTATTTTTTTATTAGAGATCAGGTTAGGAGTAGTTTTGAGGTGAATGTGATGCAGATTATGAAGCAGTAGAATACACAAGTTTTTGAGTTTGTAAAACCCCTTTTTGCTTATGTCAGCTTAACTTATTTTTCCCGAAGTGACATTTAGGTTAGATAGACAGCTAAATGGCTGCCATCCAGGAGGAATGGCAGTACATTATCCATAATTTCTACCAACAACTCCTCTAAATAACACCATGATTAAAGCAGGTTTCAAGTCTGAATCAACTTGAAGGAACAACAGAAAGATTAACTCCATGTTTAGTGAATGCTACATAATTTATTCAATAAAGTCTCCAAATAAACATGGAAATTACAGGCCTGACTACAATTGAATGTATCTGAAATAAGACACGTCACATGGCTGATTGAACATGAGCACACAGACAAATGGAACTGGAAAGTTTTTTTAACACAAAAAGTTTAAATTTTGTGGTTCCTACTATCATTTATAACAATCACTAACATGTAAAACAACACAAAGGGCAATCCATATTGCAGACAACATAGAAGCTTCTAACCTAAGTCATGGCAATAAATTAATTTGAGAGTTAATTTTCATGCATCTAGGTATCATAGCTTGATTTCAGAAATCAAATGCTATCAGAATGTACTACCTCCTCAAGTTCAGAGGAAACATTAAAAAATTCTTACTTGGCAAAGAAAGAATGATCTGCAAGTTCCAGGCACTTGCAAAATAAGCATTTCATGTTTGCAGCTGCCTGTCTCTGAAGGATGAGCTTCCAAAAAGAAATGAAGTAAATATTCCAAGCAGCAGCAATACTATGCTAAATAAAATCATTAACATAAGATGCTCAGGGGAAAAGGTTTTCTTTCCCTCAGTTATCACAATTAGAGTTAAAACTCATTTAGTTGGAATAAGGATCTCCAGATCAAAGTCACAATATGTTGTATGTTTTTCTATATCTTACTCCATTTTCAATTAAAACAAATGAGAATCAAATATTAAAGCCTTATTATTAAACACAGAGTATATGTTCACATCAACACAACTGGCCTGCCATGTCTCACACTTTATTTCTCCTATACATTTCTTCATTAATCATCTCTTATCCTCAGCATCCTAATTTGCATGCTTACATCTTCACTTTAGAGTACCAGAAACATTAAATTATTTGTAAAACACTGTATATGCCTCAAGGTTTTAAATCAATTAAATGTTGTACCTGAATGGCATCATTAAATCAGTAGTTAATGACCACTGAAGAAATGCTAGAAGGTTACAAAACAGGTTTCCAACAAAAAGACATATATACAAAATCTGGAAGATTTAAAAATGATCACTCATAAAGATCTCAGAGGAATTAAGAGGAGAAACAATCAAGCACCTATAAATAAAAATGACAGTATCTGCAGAGATTTTCAGAAATTTACCTGGGATATCCTATTCATCACCATTTTGTTCCAAAGAGGAAGATAAACAGCATGGAGGATCTTTTGGACAGAAAGACAATAACGGATGAAAAGTCACATTAAAATAAAGTAGTAACAACATAGTATTTCCAGTGATCAGGTGGGAAAGGACTCGACATGATTTGGTGACACTTCTTTACGATGAGAAGTGTCATAGTCTATCACATAGTCTGTTAGCAAAATCAATTCTTTTTCAGGCACTTTGATGATAGGACTCATGTATATGATTAATTCTTCAGAATCTGACATAAAAACACGAGTTAAGCTCTTTAAGGTGAAGTCTATGATGAGGCCATCTACTACAGATGATCTGTTCATACTAGAAATCACAAATGGTATGTAATGGTGATGGAATTCTGCAGGAGGAGAACATGGTGCCTTAACTCACCTGCATTTTGTACTGATAGAAAAAAACAAAACCCTGACAGTGCTAGGTTTGAAGATGTAACTGAAAAGAAAAAAAGTCATGACTATTACTTAAAAAAAAAATACTTTGTGCATTTCATTGCATTCCCAATACCAATCCTGACATCTTCAAATAGAACCCAGTCACTTTGAGTTGATTCTGCAAAAATACCTCTTTATACTCTTGACCTTTAGAATAGGATTTTCTACTTATGGGAATATAGTTGCAGGACATAGAAGCCACTTAGTTTTCTCCCTCATTGCTCAGAGGCAAGGCAGTTTTTTAAAAATATCTTTTTTTCTCAAACATCTTTCTGCAGTCTTCAGGAATGCTCTGTCATTCTGCACTACCCTTTTAAGAAGAATAAGTATGAATTTACTTTTTTTTAACCTACTGATCTCTGTATCTGTAGCTGCACCAAGACCAAAACTGTACAAACAAGTGAACAATCATATCCACAATGAAATTAAGTCAGACAGAAGACATCTATTACTACATTGGGCAGTTCTACCATCTATCTACATGAACATGGGAATGTTTTCCAAGGTACCCAGGTTGCCTACTAATGTCATCAGAGCAGGTAATAGCAGAGGGAAGTTGCAGAGAAAACTAATTAACTAATTTCCTTTTTTTTTTAACAAAAGCTGGAGTGAGAGCAAAACAAGAAAATACTTTTTTTTTTCAGAAAACCTAAACCAAACAAAATCTCACCTAAATTATCCAGCAACAATTACTTGTATTTTTTTCTACTCTGCCATTGCCCGAACTCTTGTATGTATTTTCAGTATAAAATAGCCAGTGTCTTAAAAAAAATACTAGCTTGACAGATTATTCACATTTCCCTTCAGTATAAGAGAAGGGAACACTTTTAAACCAGTTTTAGTTAAAAGCTTTAAAAAACCCCAAACCCTGATAGTATTGTCATCAGGAAAAGTAAAGAAAAATAATAAGTTGTTGAAATATTGCCACTAAAACATAAAGCAAGGCAGCTGAAAATAAACACAGACACCTCATTTGGAAAGAAAACAGTTTACCCTCAGATTTGATTCCGCAAATTCTGAATTGATGCCAGTAGCCAGAATGGGATTGACATTTAAGTAAGCAGTAGGTCTGCTTGTAAAAATTTCACAAAGTAGCCTAAAATAGAGAATACCTGGAAGTTAGGTAGGTCTAAGTTTTAAATGCCAAGGGCTATATCCATTGTCTACACTCATTATGACACATTTCTGATTCAACTACACCACAAAAATCTACTGAGCCTCTTCTAGTTTTCTAACTTAAATTAGAACTAAAGTTCTAATTCAGATTGTAGTTTTAAGTCATGGCTTCAAAATCCCATCCTATAGTCACATAGAGGCTTGGTTTGCATTCTCTTACCAACTCCTTTTATTGCCTATTCCTTCTAGGAAGACACTGTTTTATTTTTTTCTGCAGATATTTAAAAAAGAGAGAAAAAAGAATGTACTATAGATCAGGTGATATTTTCACACTGAGCAATTTTGCTTCACACTTCAATAATTTGTATTGCTCCTAACTTAGGTTTGTGTAAGTGATGAAAGGCTATCCTTTAAAAAAGTAAAAAAGTCCTTTAATTATATTATTTGTATGTGTGTATATATATACGACACCACAGAAAAATCACTGGGCAAATCCATATTTACACAGTATATTACAACATGCATAAGAAAGGCTGTCCACATAATATAATCTTAGCTAGAATCTTACAAAAAACCTACAATTTCATGATCCTGTCTATTGAGAACCTGACATTTTTTGACAATATATGATGCCATAATTCATAAAGCAATGAATTTTTCTCCCTATGAGAAAAATCTCTATGAAATTTTTCGGCCAGCCAAGATGGCTGTGCATATTTCTCTTGATGCTAAAACACAAGTTTCCTCTATGCTAAAAAGTATATGAATATTTTATAGTAAAGCAATTTTTTTCTAGTTACATACTGAATTTGCTGAATATGGATGGCTGTAGTTCAGGGAAAGAAAAAAGCTTTTCAGATAGGGGAAGGAGGGGGAGACCTCTCTCCTCCCCACTCTGGCATCATATTGAGAGAAGAGAAATAAATTTTGCATCTTGACCATGCTAACAATTCTGTTTTGCTAGCATGACTGCCAAGTGTGGTGATGCCTGGCGACATTACTGTGTAACTGCACACAGACAGGAGCGAGGTTCAGGCTTGGTCCCGACACTCCAGATTCCCTGGACCCCAGTGAGGCAGGGTCTGACTGAAGCGTATTAATTACTTTGGTCGCCTCAGAGCAGTCTTTGTCCCTGCTGTTTGAGAAAGATTCCTTAAGAGGTGTAGAGGTGTGAGTCACGGGATATGCTTATCAGCTGAATCACTTGGAAGGACTGGGGCAGCATCTTACATCAGCAAGCAGGGTATGCAGTGTAACTTTTTTTTCCCCTCAATGTGCTAAAATCTCACCAATGACAAAAGATCAAAAAGTAAATTACAAGCATAAAAGGACAAAGATCTCCTATAGAAAGCAGCTTATAAGGTGGACTAAACAGAACTGATGAACATGTCCCAGTATAATTTTGGATCTATAATGATTAAAAAAACCCATATATTTTTAAGTCTCCTAGAATAAACAAGTATCTTAGGCAAGTATATCCATCAGGATAAAGAAAACATGTCAAGCAGAATCCTGCTCTCACTGAGAATAATGGCCTTACAAAACAGGTTATCACATTTTTCTAATATATTCAGAAGGTGCAGATTTTAAAAACATGGCAATGTCACAGATAAGCCAATAAATAGAAATTGCCTGCAAATCATCTGTCTACACCATGATAATTATATCCTACAGCTTATACTACTCAGTTGTCTATGCAAGTAAAAGAAAAAAACCAACAAAACAATATAAAATGTGGACAGAATTCTGCCACAGCACCATACCAGTATATTTTATTGCACAATGTTCAAAGTAGGTAGTGTTGTATCCAGCACTGACAACACCCAGCATTTTGTTTTTGAGGCATTAAGTTTTATAGAGCTTTTGGTTTAGAAAATCAAGTAACAGCTGAAAAGAGCACTGTTTTGTTTGTCCATGTAATGTTAGATTTAACTAAACCTGAGCCTCTCGGATCAACCATTTCAATTTTTAAATAGCAAAGATTGCAATTTGAGAAACTAAGCATATACATGCATATACATAAACCCATCAAGCTTACTGCTGAAGTGAGAGGCCATGACACATGCAATAGCTTTTGTTCGACCTTTCTTTGTAGGCCAAAGATAGTGTGGAAGAGCCTGTTTATCTCACAGGAGTTCTGTAAAACTTAATCCCATCAGTGAGATGTATTACAGGAATTACCCCAGGTTTTAAAGTTATAGGATTCATTGTTGACTGAGTCCCATGGGGACTCACATTGTTCCATGGAAATGCAAAATTCCATATTTACTCAAACAAGAGGTGGTAAGGCACTTGCTTATGAACCTTCCTGTTGCTACTGGCCCTAATATGAATTATTGCTGTGGTTATCATTGCTCTTGACTATGGCCTTATCAAAATCAGCACTAGTTTTACTATTGCATTGTGTAGGGATATGTATACATACATATACACTGCAACACCCACAATCCTCATTTTCATATATTAGCATCTCTGCCTATTTTACTCACAGCTGAAGCTGAATTAAGAATTCTACCTACAGGTAACTTGGATAAGCTGCCAAGAGACTTAGTTCCAAATTTATGAAAATATTCATCTAACAATCTTGTGAAATTATTAAAAAAACCCAGTAAGAAACACAAAGGCAAACACCTAAGTAAAAATCATGTTGTTTGTACTATTATATCTTTAGTCATTGTGATGGTATAGAAAAATCTTTTCACTCAAAACCAGAAAAAATATTTTAGTGGAAATTCTGATATTAATGAGTATGAGGTAATCCAAAAGGTGTTTGTCTTTCATAGTGAAACTCATAAAGAAAGCAACTACTGAAATATACTAGGTTATTTGTAAAGCATACTATTGACTGAAAGAACTATAACTTGACCTCTCGTAATTACATTTTTCTCTAAACTCACAAAATAAGGTGCTGAAGGGTAGGAAGTAACAACATAACTTGAAAATTCGGTTAAAAGTTATTATATAATAATCTCCAATACATTTTTAACAAGATGCTCTTGAGGCTTCAGTAAAGCATCAAAAGTATTCTGGGCTGTCTCCTTCCAAGAAGCTTGAAACCTGGCCTAGGGGAAGGTGTCCCTGCCCACAGCAGGGAGGTTGGAATTTTAAGATGATCTTTAAGGTCCTTCCAACCCACATGTCCACAGTCTTCTGTGATTACTAACAGTAAAGGCTCTGAAGGAGATTTTATTCCCCAATTTTAAATCTGTTTACCATAAACTGAAACATGACATTTTCATTTCAAAACTGCACAGTGAGTTTTTAGAAAAAAAAAAATATATTTTTTATTTTCTATCCTCAGAAAACAGGTATAAATCCTCTCCAGTGTCCCTTTTGAAGAGACACATTAAAAAATTGAGGGGAAATAGAAGAATTGCATAAAACTACCTCTTTAAGTCCTATTTTAGCTTTTTCCACCCGCTTGCCTTCTGTGCATGGAAAGATGCAAAGGAAGCAGCATGGTCCTGCATGGCTCATGGGATCCACTGGAGCCACTTTATTTGGGGTTCCCATACCTCCAGATAGGAACTAGTTGAAGAAAATTCCAAGGGGCTGGTCTAGGCACTAGTTTAGAAGCCCCTTCCTACTCTATAATAAGATACATTTTCAAAATCAGGTTTGGGATATTTAAAGCAAATAAATAAAGCCCATTTTAATTTAAATATGTATTTTAAACATTATTATCTCATTCTGCAGTTGGAAGACTAGTAGGATTAAACACTTTATTTAACACAGATGAGTCAGCCTTGAAAAGTTAGCATTTGTTAAAAGTTATAACAAATTGCATGTAAACTTCTCCTCTATGCCCAGCATGTAGTAATGGTCCTTTCTTGTCGAGTGGGAGTTGCAACTGTAAAGGCAGCAATAATTCTGGACAAATGCTACAAAGTCATTCACTAGACAACTTCATGAAATTAAGTGCTTTTTTTCTATGTATAAAGAATTTTCTCATCACTGAGGTAAGTAAAGAACTGAGCTGTTTACAGAGGTAGCTAAATTTTCATTAGCAGTACGATATGTATAAAGGAGACTGACAGAAGAACAAGTTCAGTGGATGCCACTTGGATAAAGGGTTTAGCTTAGATAACCTTTCCTGTCTTTATCATCACTGCTGCTGTAATACAGAGACTTATGATATGACCTATAATAAACATTTTTAATGACTGCCGAATCAATTATAGCAAGTATTATATACAGTAATTACATTTGCTATCAGCCCACTGAGCGAAAAATGTATGTATTAGAACTAACTGCATGTAGTGAGGCAAGATGAAAAGAAATGAAAGGAAAGGAAGGAAGGAAGAGAGAGAGAAAGAAAGAGAGAAAGAGAAAGAAAGAAAGAAAGAAAGAAAGAAAGAAAGAAAGAAAGAAAGAAAGAAAGAAAGAAAGAAAGAAAGAAAGAAAGAAAGAAAGAAAGAAAGAAAGAAAGAAAGAAAGAAAGAAAGAAAGAAAGAAAGAAAGAAAGAAAGAAAGAAAGAAAGAAAGAAAGAAAGAAAGAAAGAAAGAAAGAAAGAAAGAAAGAAAGAAAGAAAAGAAAAGAAAGAAAGAATTCATGTAATGTGCCCTAACAATAAGATTCAGGACTGGCCTCATGACACATGAAAGCTGCAGGGCAGTTAGAGCTACAATTCTCAGATTTTTTGTATTTTATCTTACTTTGTTATATTTTTTGCCACTTGTTTACAAAAAAATAATAATTATTTTATTCAATTCTCTGTTATGTCTCACACAGATGTATAGTATTCTCTATTACCTACAGAAATTGATGCAAGGAAAAATGTTCCAATTAAGTCCACAGCTAAGTCACTTGCTTAATTTCATTCCACGTGCTTAATATAAATTTCTAAGATATTTTAGATCTGATGGATCTCTCACAGCAGATTTTTGTGATCCTTTGACAGCTTATTTGAAATACTTAACAAATAAGAAGCTATGATGCTGTGAAAACAGATCTGAGTAGCCTCCAGGAATATCATGTGGAACAGCTGTTGCTGATTCTATTTTGCTGGTGACCACTGCATTCTTATAACTAACTGCACCAAATGATAGCTGAAATTGAATTTTAAAATACAATTATTTGTGCAAGGTTTCATGTAAAGATATTGTGTACATCAATCAGCTGAAGAGGAGGCTGATACCACAGAAACAGACTCTGTTAACAAATGCAATACATGTTTACATGAAAATGTTGAACCTTTCACACTGCGCACCTCTTCACACTCTGTCATTACAGTAAACTCTCTTCTGTACTAGATCTCTTCTAGTGACACATGAAGAACTTGCCATTTTTCAGGTTCTTTCTCTGCTTTGGACACATCAATATTCTGTTCAATTAAAAATGTACTGGTTTAAACTCATTTTTTTAGGTAATGTTACTGAATAGATACTTAACCTCCTATCTTTATGAACCTATCACACTGCCATTGTAACTATGATCAGGAAGGTTACAGTCCAAAGATACAATTATATTGTTGGAAAAAAGTTTCATTACTTCATTTAACCATGACAAAAACTACAGTAAATCTATCCTTGAGTGACAAGATGATCTGGGAGAAGATTTATACTCTTCATTGAAACTTCATTCAAGAAATGAAGAAACTTCATAAGCTCTTCAAGAAAATTTCATGTCTGTGGGGACAAACAAGTTTGCGCTATGTAAAATCTTAGAAAAATACATTTATAATAAATAAGAAATCAGATTTCAATAATACTAAGCAGACATTAAAGGTCTTTTGCCTTTTTTAAGAAGATTTTTTTATGTATGATTGAAGTTTATACAACACTCCAGAAAAGCCATGTGTTAGATTGAAAAATAAAATCAGAAGCGTTTCTGCCATAGAAGTATACATGAAAAAACAAGAATGTTAATGTCTTAGAAAGTGTATGTCCAGATTTGTACCATTACTCATTTAACAAAGCAGAAAATAAGATACTGTACTGTAAACAAAAAGCTACAGTAAAAGGACATTTTGAAATTTACACAAGTTTGAGTTCATAAACATTTTGGTTGCTCCATAACAGTTCTCATAAAAAAGGAATAAAAAACCCTTGGACAGCTTTCATCACTCTTGACTACTTTTCACTTAAATGCATACAGACATACTTTATATAGCAATATACTGATGTACTGTTAACATGGATATTAAACTATTATTACTGCTTTTTAAACTGAGATGTGTATTATCCAATCAATATTATCTGAATTGAAATACTCATACATTATGTATTCCCATCATATTGTTAAGTATAAAAACATGAAAATATAACTTTACATTATTTCAGTTATATACATCAGTTCTGGCTTGACAAATATTTTTTTTCTGCTATGTTTTTTAGAGGAATAAGCCCAGAGGTACAATAAATAGCTTTCCACTGTACACAGTAATGCATTTCTACTTTTAAAAAAATTTATATTACCATATGAATATTATTTTAGTTTGGTCATTCTAGCATTGAACAATAAAAATTCAAATGCATTCCCCAACATTCCTGATGAGGAGTAATGCACAGAACACCTACAAATTACAGATGCACCAATAAATGATTAAGTTTAATTAGGGAGAAATATTGGTAAGACGGACATTGAAAACACTGTATACACCTCTTTTGCTGACCATACTGAGAGCATACACTGTGTTCACACGCTTGCAGAAACAGGCTGAGAGTTTGTATCACAAGAAGGGACTTCCAAGTTTCTGATAAATGCTCTGCCTTCTCCAATGCTCAGCAAACACTATACTTGAATCTAAGAAATGGATTCCAACTAAAACTGCAAGTCATATTTAAAATTTTATTTAATTCCAAAATAAAAGAGATTTACCAACACTGCATGAGGCAATGTATCCACAATGCAGAAAAATGTAAGCTTTTCAACCAAATGTACAGAATTGTATCTACAGGGAAAGCTAGAGAAACACGATGTTACTTTGATTTGCATTAGCATTTAAATTAATATTATTGCACCCCTCCTAGGATTCCTTTTTGCTTTTTAAGTAGTTATTGTTTTGAAATACACACAATTAAAAAGTATGGTAACTTCAGCTAGCAAAGAATATTCATAATGATTAAGATTCAGGAAAGCTTTCATCAGTACAGACTCGCATTTAATTCGAGTTATCAATCTTATTTCAAAAAAGACATTGCCAAGGTTTTGGGTTTTTCTTTTCATAAAAGCTTCACTAGCTACTGCTTAAAATTACCTTTTAACAGTTTGAAAACTACTTTCTTAAACAATTTGACAACTCTCTTTTCTTTCATTCTTTAAAAAAAATACTTAACACTGTTTTACTGCTTGCCATTTATCAGCTTTTATCACTTCTCTCTCTGTACACATATTTATGAAATCAATTGTACAAAAGTAGAGATAGGTATCAACCAAATCTTTGGATCATTAAGTCTCTGCATGTCAGAGTTAAGAGGAGCTCTAAAACAGCACCCATCTGACTCCTCATGTGCCAGTATCAAGTACTGCTCCAACCCAGAACAACCTTGATCTTCAGAGTTCAACAAGCGTATCTGAGCATCACAGCTTGGGCTCATCTGCAGAAAAAAAACCTATTGAATAGATTCAAGTGAGCTGGAAGTGGCGACACTGCCAAAAACTGAAACATTGACCCGACCTTGACAGTGTCCTTTTAGATTTCAAACTCTTTATAACCCAACTGTAGCTAGCAAAATTAATGGAACACTTGCAAATAAAACCATAGAAAAAGGTTTATTTCAAGTGTCAAGCATTGCCAAGTAAATTTTATATTAACACCAAATGTTAAAGAATAGGATATACAGCAAAGTTTTAATAACAATATTAAATTACAAGATTTGAACATTTTAATCATTATTTCTTCTCTTCTCAACATCACATATTTGGCTTTGAAAAATACAGAACTGATGCCTTAAGCCTTGTTTTCACATTCCACTTCCCCGCAGTCTAGATTTTTTCTGGTTTTTTTCTTATTTTCTTTTGTCATATTCAACCATTATGGAAGCAAATTTATTTAAAAGCCAGTTTTTGTTTGTGAAAATACCTAAAAATATTTTTTTCATTTTATACTTTTTTTTCTTATAAAACATGTCACATCTTGATGCAATTGATGTCAAGTGTGCTTAAGTCAATATGAACCAAGGGACTAACAACAGTGGCTGCAGAAACTGGTGTGTTGCCTGTACAACGACTTCAGTTAGATTACAGTACTTCCATGTTAGCTGTGCATGTCAGTCAAGCTTCATCTTGAACTTGTGTAGAAAATGGTGTTGTGTTTTGAACCAAGCATTCATTATAATCCAAGATGAACTCCACAAATACAAGAATTCTTGGCTGAAAGAAAAGTCTTCAAGATACTGGATGCCTCTCACCACTTTAACAAT